>VDFB02086081.1:236769232-237486732 GCA_007258455.2 Sequoia sempervirens | reverse complement strand
CAGAACTTCATCTGTTGATGAGAAAATGTAGATTCCATGACTTTTCAACTTGTAGGGATAGAGTGCATGAATGGAAAAGTAGCCTTCAATCTTCCTTCAACTCACTTAAGATGTACAACTTGCACACATGAGAGGAGAGGAATGGTTGTTTCATATATAGAGGCTCATCTCAATCAAATCCTTTATTGGCATTTCTACATCCATAATGGAAAATTATGATAAAAAGCGAGTTTATCCTTAGATAGATAGAGGCTAATTGAAAAATAATTAATGAATTGATAACTTTTTGCGACTCGCCACTCTGATCTAATCTCCTTGATGGACTAAAGTAACACTCATCACCTTCAATGAGTAATTGTTGCTTGATATGATTTGATTTGATCGCCTACAAGTGTTAGTACACAAACATAATGCATGCAAAATATATGAAAGACTTACATAACACATGATATGATGCTTAAATAATGAGATTCTACAATAATATTGATAATGTTTTTCTTTAATACTCTTGAATTCTTTTAACAACCTTCAATTTGCTCAATAATAATTCTTATCTGTAAATGGTGAAAATACCTTGTATTTACATGCAATAATCCTAATTTCTTGAAAATTGAATATCAATAACTAACATTTGAAATTAGAAATTAAAATAATAAATTACTGACACCAACATATTTAGATTTGGGGCCAACTTAAGTTGTCTAGGGTATAGTGCACCATAGACTAGATTCCTACTTTTTAGGAATCACAATGTTGGCAGAAAAATGTGCATAGTTTGAATTCCCATGTTTTATGTTTGAATAATATTTATAAAATGGGAAATTAATGTATAAAAGGTCCAAGCACATAGGGGGGAGTAAAACCTAGTGTGAAATTTTCAAGAGTGAATTTTTTTATGGTACATGTTTGTAGTTAATTTGGATTAAGAACGATAAACTTATGTACTCTTAAATTTAATAATCTCATTATTATGTGTATATATATTTATGATATTTTATATGTATACCTTTTCATTTAATAAATTTTTTAACTTTCATAGAAAAATACCTACTAAAATTGTTTGACTTGGATTTAATTAACTTCATCTAACATATTTTGAATAAACATATGTTAGTACTTTCAAAATGTTATTTTCGAATAGAACACTCCCACCCTTGGCTCTTTAAGAGATTTAAATTCCCTCTCCTTCAATCCCTTGATTATTTTTCTTATTAGTGTCTATTTATGTACTCTTGGTGGGATTATTTCTATGGGGTAATTTGTTTGATGCACATACTCTTACAAATATCTTGGAAATGGTGGCTAAGGTAGTCACATTTCACAATCACTTGCTTCTTACTAGAGATTATGTGGATATGGCTTCTTGTCTTTTCATGGCATGAAAATGTTAGACTAAAATAGGTCATAAAATAATTAATTAATTAATTTGTCCCCCTTAGTTTATTACACTTAAGCTAAAATTATGAGTTTTTTTTAATTTTATGCCATGTGTTTCTAATTTCCTATTTATGATTTTAATTGCTCGTTACAAAACATTTATCAAAAAAATAAGACAAGGGAGATAAAAGTATGCATTTAATATTTTTCCCCCAGCACTTTTGATCCTTGAAAAAGGTGGATACAACACCCTAGACCACCTATTTTATCTTCCAATTTGAATATGTCAGTATCAGTAATTTATTTATTTATTATTATTTTTAATTATCGGCCATCGGTATTTGATTTCAGGAAATTAGAATAATTGTTTATAAATAGCTAGTCATTTTTACCATTTTAATCCTAAGAGAAATTATTGAGAAAATTGAAGATCCTAAAATCAGTTAAGGGTAGCTAAGGGAATATTTATCATGATTATTGTAGTATTTTGTCATTCAAGCATCATGCCAAGTTTTATGTAATTTTCATTCTTGTTTTGTATGCATTTTATTTTTATCACAAACACTTATAAGTCTTCAAATCAAATCAATTCAAGCAACAAGGAATCATTGAAGATAATGAGAATGAATTCAATCCATCAAGGAGATTAAATTTGAGTGTTGAGTTGCAGAAAAGTGTCAATTCATTACCTTTTAATCGTTTACACTCTATCCATCAAAAGTATAATCTCTCTCTTTTATCATCAATTTTTCTATTGTGGAGGTATAAATACCAACACAGGGTTTTATTGAGGAAAACCTCCATATGGCACAACCTTTCTACTCCTTTTATGTGTGTAGGTTATAGATCTAAAGAGGATTGGAAGAATATTGAAGACAATTTTCTCATTCATGCATCAAAGTCTTACAAGTTTACAACTCACAAAATTTGCAATATCTCAAAAATAGGAAAAGATTTGATAATCAAACCTAGAAGGAAGAAGCAACAAACCAAGGACCCCAGGCTTGTGAAAGTAGTTTCCAAATCTAGGTCCTCAGTCTACGGAATCATTACATCCTAGATCACCCAAAATCAACTCAAATTTCAATCACAATTGCATCAGTTTCTACATTGTACATAATTTCTAGAACTTAAATTTATCTATGTTTGCAGCCTATCATAATTCATATCAGAACACTACATTTTCATAGTTTGCATAGTTACATCATTGCATCACATCAAAATCAATCTTTAAGGCCTTCAAAGAATTAAATCTCCATGGTTGATTGACTCAACTTTAAGGCTACAAGTCACTCTCATACCCTTTTGAATGTCAATTCCAATGTTTATTAGAAAAGCCTTGATCCTCATGATAAGATATTTGACATAGGATTCATTTCTCTAAAAAACACTAATTTTATCCTCACCTAAGATTTCATCAAGGGTTATTTTCTTCATTTTCTTTTTATAAGGATTTTTTATTCATTATTGCAATAATCTAACATCCATAATTAAAATAATATTTTAGATCAATTCAATTTTGAAGGTTTCATATAATAATCAATGAGTTTCCCTTTCTTCATGAGACAATTGTTTTAGCTACAAGTGATTTCAGGGAGTTTTGGAATTCAAAAAATCAATTCTAGAAAGGTATAAGAGCACAAGATCTATGAATTTTTGTCTATTTTTGAAGATATTTGGTAAAGAGGAGAAATCCATGTATCTTGGAGTAAAATGGGAATCACCATTGCATACAAAAGACCTAAAAATATTATGAATTCCTATACAAATGTTAAAATACAAGGATTTGAAAGAAAAATTATGGACATCAAGTTTTGTGCATATAATTATGTGTAGATGTATGGTGTTGTGTACAAGGCCACCATTAATACCCAACATCAACCTTGCATGATGTTTCAAATATCTAACTTTTTTTTTCATTTTAAATAATAAAAAAGGTTTTTGTTACGATAATCGAAGGGTACTATTGGTGCATACCTTGTTAGGACCCATGTGAGCTATTGGGTTGGATTAGTGATAGGTTTTAAACTTTACAATATTGAATTAATATTTCCTAATGTATGATCAAAGGTTGAAAGTATTAATCCACCAATTGGTGAAACTCTAGAAACTCATCAGTAGTAGCTATTAGTCCACATATCATCAATCCTACTACTAGTGACCACCATTTTTTAAATGATATGCATATTTTGGGTAAATCTGAATATTGTAGTAAATTTATTGCTTAAGAGCATATGGATCCTCATCCTCATCATCTGATATATCCTAATACTTATCCTCAATACAAACTAAGTTAACTTTAATTGATTGATCTTTGATTTTTCTTTCAATAAGGTCACTAGCTCAAATTCTATGAGACCACAGTGTGTAACCATTTTTTCTTATAATAGAAACATGCAATTACCCCTTTGTTTGTACCCAACATTTTATTATTTATTTTTAAGTATAGTGACTTCTTTTGTTGACAATAAGCTTTTGTATATAATGCATTTGTTCTCTTTTCTTTTGCTAAAAGAGTTGAAATCATATCTTCCATATTTTGAGAGGTTAATTGATTGAGTGTAAAAATAAAATTATTATAATTTGAAGGAAAAATATTTAACAATATAGCTCTAGCATCATCATAATCTACCAATTCCTAGACTTCAAATAATTTCCCAATGAGAGACCTGAAACTACTAATGTGATTTGACATTGTGATTCCATCTTCCATTCTGAAGTTGAATAATTGAACTTTTATGGAAAAATTTACATTAAGTGTTTTAGCTCCAAACAATTTATGTAGATCATCCCAAATTTCCCTTGATGATTTGTCCAAATCTATGTGATGTAATTTATAGTTAGAAAGAGCAAGACTGATAATAGCCTTGGTTTAATCATCTCTACTATTCCAATCCAATAACTTATTTTGATTTGTAGGCGAGCTTCCATTCCAATTACTTTTCCCCATAATTTTTTATTCATTAATTGCATTTGAATTTACATTTTCCAAGTATGAAAAATAAATCCTTAATATTTATCTAATAGAACTTCCATTTTACAAAATGAAAACTAATACCATCTTATCACTCCAATTACAAAATCATCAAAACACTATTATGAGGCATAATAAATTTAAAATTTAAAATTCCACAAAATTCATCCATAAGATGAAGAAGACCCATTGACATATAGAAACTTTGGAATGAATTAGACATAATTTTTTTTGAATAGATTGTATGTTATACTTTGACAATGATTTAATGAACACAAATCTTCATCACTATCATCATATGTTATCTCCTTTCACACCTACACTATTAGCATCTATATTTCTTTATCTAACTCTACAGAAACAATGTGTAATATTCAAGTTTATGCCTATATTTTTTTTATGAATAAGCATGTATATCTATATTAATATAAGATAAATATACACTTATTCACAAAAAAGGGTTTGGATGGTAGAAAGGCACACCCTAAGAGTCACATAGGTAGATCCCATAAAGCATAAAGCCACTTGGGCCATGCCTAGAAAGTAGAAAACATTAAGAAGAAAAAAAAAGTTGCTAAGTGGCCATGAAAGTGCCAGTAGAGGAAGGCAATTCCTTGTCATCCAGCCTACTCCATATAAGAGCAGGTTTTGGAGTGACATCAAGGGGATCCCAATCATCATGACCCTTTTCTTTATCTTCTCATTAAGGAGAGATCACCAAATGCAAATGAGGGAGCTTCCATTTAGAAGTATCATTCGTCCAACCAAAAACACCTCTAAGAGCTCTGTTAGAAGGCCACCTAGAAGCACCATCAGCTTCTCCTAATGCTCATCTAGAAGGCCACCCCAAGTCACCCTGAGGGGGAGGAGAGGATGACTACCTACAAGGATGTGAGCCATGGTGAGGAGGAGCTTGAGAATGGGGGTGAGCTCAAACTACATTCTACATCTCCCTTCATGTAAATCATTAGAATAAGATAGTAAATAAAGTAATTGTGATCTCATGATACCAAATGAAAGTAAAATACTTGATTTACAGAATCAAACACCACACATTTAAAAATTAAGATTCCAGTAGGCTACTACCAAAAGCTAGATTTAAATCTCACACAACCATGTAAAGTAAATCATTTGCAATAAAAATGCCTTCAATGCCATGCATAAAGTTTGTTCTAGATGAGAGTATCAACCATCATAACTATTTGTTCTAGATGATAATGAGCATTGACCTACAAAAGCTTGAAATTCCAAACTCTTGATCACACAAGCATCTCTTCACCTAGTGCTTCCCCAATATCTGATACCATATATGAAGAATGGTAAAGCTTGATAATTTATTATGGCTGAATAGAAAGTATTTATACAAAAAAGGTGGCTAGATGTAGCAAGTGGTTCAATTTGGTTAACTATTTACACAGTTATAGTTACCTACCACAATGCAACAATATAACAAGTACAACATGGAATTCATCCCTTTTCAAACATAATTACTTAGGATTCATATCTATAATACATATCATCCTTGTTTGTGTAGTATCATATTATATATTTGGAGGATTCATTTGAGGATATTCATATCCTCTACCTTGATAACCCCATCATCATTGTTACTCCAATAACATTATCTTTGGAGCTTTTTCTACAATAGTATTCACAAGATTCTTGATTCATACCATCTAGTTCCATCATATAGACATTTAAGAATTTTTCAAAGGAACACATCTTTTCCTTTTGGATTCCCTACTCATATAGATTATGGGAATGGCTTCTCAAATCACTAGTATATTTTTTTTTAGGCATGGATTGTGTTATGTCCTAATTCTTTCATCATTGGATAAAGAGCTACTTCTTCATTATGGGATTACTATTCTCTTCTTCTTTATCCTATTAGGCGACATTCATTATACTTATGTGAAAGATGTAGTCCTTCAAGGTCATATCAAGTCATCATTCTTTCCCTATTTCACAAGTATGTATTTATTTCATTTTGTCTCTCTTGGGGAGTAGCATGAGGTTTTCTCTTTTTCTTTAGTGATGAGAGATTCATTTTTTTGTACATGGGTACCTTATCAGGACCTATAGCTGGAACCCATTCATGATTACATATTTAGTATCTCCTTAATTTCCACTTAAGCGGGTGTTAGAGAAAAATAAGTAATCACCTAATCAATTAATTAATCATCAATTAGTTAATTAGGTCCCCTATATAATTTATTATGTTTAATCTTAACATAGAAGTTCTTTTTTTATTTTTAGTTCATGTGACTTCTTATCTTATAGCATTGGATGAGGAAACTTGTTATGATCTAATTTAATCCTGCCCCAGGGTTTCATCTATGTTTTCTTTCTACATTTTTCTTTTATAAATATTAATTATTTATTATTATAATAATCCAACATCCATAATTTATATGCTTTCTTGATCAATTCAATTTTCAAGATTACATAGCATAATTAGTGGATTTTTCTCTCTTATTATAACATGCATGTTTTTGTTGCAAGTGATTTCTAGGAGTTATGGGGTTCAACAATCAAATCCTCTAGGAAAAGATTTTCCCTCCTAATATTCAATATATTCATCTGCTTCTTATTGCTAGCATGAGATCAGAGTTATTGGATGGTGTGGTCCCATATTTTATCATTAATACAATGGTATAAAAAGGGGATTGTCTCCCTTTGGTTAATAATTTGGGTGATATATCTTGTGGTTCCCTTTCTCACATGTTTCTTTATAGTCCTTAAAAAATGCACTATCTTATGCTCTTCTATAATTTTTGTTTGATCTTCTCGATTATTTTAGGTAAAATTGGGGACATATTTTATCTTCATCTTATAACCTGCACAATGATCATAGATATTTAAATAACTTAGGTATTCATCTTTTCTTATGTCAATTTCCTTATCATATGGTTATACATAGAATATCATACAAAAATATTTTTCCTATAGTCAATTTATCATGTTTAATCTTACTTTACTATGTATAGACTATCACATTGGTATTTTCCATTTTATCTATTTTTCTTTCTCCTTAGTTTATCTATACCATTTATAGGACACAAAAAATCAAGGGGTGTGTTTCTACTAATTATACTATAATTTTATACATGCTTCACAAGTTGTCTCTAATTGATACACCAACTATTATTCTTCTAGTTTTGCTTGTAATTTCTATTATTTATTTTGTATGTTTCTTGATGCATATTTTTTTGCACATCATACAACCACTCACACTTTAATATTTTTCTACCACTTTTATGTTTTTCCATAAGAGAATAGGCCTAGTATTTGATATAATCTAATTTAGAAGAATTATACAATTGAGAATTTTTAACACTAAAAAACATAATTCTATTACTTAGATTAGTGCTTTCTCTAACCATGTTATGGCTAAGGATGTTTCCTTGACTTAATTTAAGGTTGTTGATATAATTTTGATTGTTCCAGTCAAAATTAAAGACCAATAAGTTTAAATTATGTGATGAGAACATGTATAAAATGACATTAACCTAGTTCATATCATCATTCAATATCATGAGAACATCACTCTTTGTCATGCGCTAAAATAAATAAAATGTCATCTCTTTTGTTGCATTAGTTATATCTATAGCATCATCTTGCATAACGACATAGAAAACCTAATTATTGTACATGGTCTACTACTTAGGGTTTTATTTTCCTATGTTGATTATATTAAGTCTCAAACTCTCTTAATTTTTTCACTAAATCATTGGTAGCTAATTACATATATGTTGCATATTTAGATTATTTTTCCTTCCATATTATTATAACAATATTAAATCAATACAATGGTGTGTGACTTCTATTAATAAATTCTCAAGGATTCTCTATTGTCAAGTAAAGTTCCAACAATATTGCTTAGTATCACCATGTTTTCTATTGAAAGAGGCCATGAGGTGTAAGGTGACATAATATATTTAGGGTAGTGAATGCATGGATTAGGATTTCTCATGTGGGTTTAAGTACTAACATATAATAAGTCATTTTCTAGTCTACACGAGCTTGCCTAATGTAGATTTAATATTAAATTTTGGAGACATGTCACAAGACATATGGTATAAAGAAATTTTCCTTGACACACACAGAGATAAGAATTCTCTCGTCTCTTTCTCAATTTGAATAAACATTTCAATACTTTATCAAAAATCAAGCTATGTACCAATGACAATTTCAATATTTATTGCTTTATTGCATTGATCTATCTAAATATTTATTGTAAAGTCATTTTTATATCAACAAATGCTAGTATTGATATAAATTTTAAATTGTTTTATTCGCTTAAGAGTTGGTTGATACTCATAATTCATTAAATAGATATATAATAGTTTTTTGTTTTAACTATGTATATGTTTCATACAAAAACTACCATACATTTACCCAAAAAAACAAAAAAAACTTAAAATATTATTTTATTTTATTTTAAAATTATTTGAAACTTATTGCATTACTCATATTTTTATTTTATAATTTTAATTTTAAAAATAAATATTATTTTTGTTTCCACGTATCTCCTTACTACCACTGTAGAACGCGCCTAAATAGATATGAATGAAACAAAAACATGTTACATTCTCATTTCGTGAGACGACCTCCCAACATCAAACTGGCCGCCAATATTTAGGTTTCGTGATTCTTGTGATTCCTTCTCTTTTCGTGAAGAAAAGTTTCACGTGCGGACGAAGCTTATCCTTCCTTTAGTGCCATTTCATGCACGACATATTGAAAACGAAGGTCAAGTTGAGCTCTGGTTCTCCTTTAAACGGATATTTGACGATAGATATTCTCAGGAAAATGAGTATCTGTTAGAGACGATGAAGATGTTGTTCATGTGGCTTGTTTTGGTCGTCTACTTCCTGCAATTCTGTGCAGGCCAAGACTTGCAAACACATTATTTAAGCCCTCACAACGATGAGAGGTCTCAAGTGGGCGTTGGTCCTCTGGTGTGGGATGATACTGTCGCTGCATACGCACAGAACTATATATGCTAATCAGCGCATGGCGGACTGTGCTTTGCAGCATTCTGGTGGTGAGTATGGAGAAAACCTTTTCGGGGGAAATGGTGCCGAATTCTCGCCCGCAGACGCCGTCAGTGCGTGGGTTAACGAAAAGCAATATTACGATTATAATTCCAATTCATGCGCTCAAGGGCAAATGTGCGGTCATTATACTCAAGTGGTGTGGAAAAATTCGCAGAAGCTTGGGTGTGCTCGTGTTAAATGTAATGGCGGTGCCATTTTCATCACCTGCAACTACGATCCGCCCGGGAATTATGTTGGGCAGAAGCCTTACTGACTTCATCCATTCCACTCCACAGCTGTTGTCTGTCATTAAATCGTGCGTCTCCATGTTTTCCGTTCATCAAGTATTCCTCTCTAAATAATCAGTGATATTGACCTCTTACACAAGTTGGCCACTGAAGAAAGGTTATCTGTCTCCAGACTTCTTAATGGGTGAAAACAATACCACGCAGCATGTTTTTCTTAATCATTATGTTTTTTCTTAATAATATAAAGATTATGTTTTAAGGTTCGGTTTGTTGTGCAATTTTGATATTTGTTTGTCCAGTGGTGTGTTTTTAAATGAGGATTTACTCAGCATGATATTTGATGCACTGTATTGTGTTATTGTAAATGGATATGATATTGGCTCATCTTTTGCAGTGATAGTGAATGCAAATATTAATTTCAAGTGCTCTACGGTTTCACTAAAATCATTATTTTCAAGAAAGAACAATATTTTGATCCAGGTGTATTGGAAATTTCTCAATTATAATGATTATTATTATTTTACTGTTTATGATTAAGAGATTTTGAAGTCAGGCGTGTGCTTAACACTTAAAGAATATGGTTGTCCCTATGATTTAGGTTTTCCTTTTGTGGTAACTTGCACTCGTTGAAAGTTTTTTCAAGTCGATTTTATTTTTCTTCTCTGACTTCTAATGTTTAATCTTGGCAATTAGAGACATGACAAATGGACATGAGCACACAATGATGTAGGAAAGATCAAATTGAGCAAGTGATTCTCTTGTGATCTATCCTTCCTTTCATGCATTTATAGCATCATCGCAAGATTTAATTGTTCGGGATGTTTTGTCCAAATGTCATGCACGCCATATACTTTCCCTTTTACATTTATGGGTTATAGCTTCTCAGGGAATCAGTGTCCATTTTATTCACTTCGTAGGCCATTACCACTATGGTTGAGTAGACCATGTCTAAAATTTTGTTCTTTTTCTCTTCCACTGGAATCCATGAGAGTTCATTGACTACATTAAATAGGGAAAGAGAGACCTAGATTTAGACACAATTACAAAAACTATAAACACATACATCCATACAGATAGACATAGATGTGGATATATAATACAAGTACACTACCCCTCAATATCTTAGCTCAAAATGAAATATTTAACGGATCTGCTTAGAAATATTTAAGCATTTTGCCACTAGTTAGGTACAATTTATTTTTAAAAAGAATTGTGAATATTTCTTTTCCTTTTACGTTGCGAAAATAAAAATTCTTCAATCTGAAATATTGTTTAAGGTGAGATTATTGTGTCTTCTTTATATTAAATTGTGATTACTTTTGTTGATTCATTATTTTCTTTTAAGAAATTAGAGAGTTTTATTTGAATATTGTTATTTTAGTAGAATATTAAATTTCATAAGTACTCAATATTTGGTAAGAGTTATGAATAATTATTTTAAATATCATTTAATTTGTTAATATGTTATTGTGGAAGTTTAAGGCAGTGACTATTCTTCTTAAAAATTAGATCAAAAAGATTGTACAATTATAGAAGCTCTATAAAAATTTACTTAATAAGAAATTTACTCTTTTTAGTTTTATTCTATATTGAAATTTACAATCTTTTTTTTATCAAATGAAGATGAAAGTTATAATAATTGTGATTTACTGAAATTATATTGTATAATTATTGCTATATATAGGTTTAATAAATAAATAAAATACATCAAAATTGACATCTATTAATAAAAAAGTATAAAAATAAATGTAGTATTTTATTTTTTCTTTTAATATTTTACGAAAATTATAAGAGTTAGAAAAAAATGCTCTATACCATGTAATATTTAGTTGAAGATGTAACCTCCCAAGATCTAGGAGCTCCAATGAAAGCACAAGAGACATTAAATATGGTAGAATAATACAATTCTATTAAAGGATAAAAAAATATAGTGATAATGAGTAATTAGAATGAATAAGAATATAAAGTGGACCCCTTAGTTATATAGAATAAGGTGAGACATAGAATTGCATAAACTTATTACATGTGTATTAATCTTGTGACATTAGATATAAAGTGATAACTATCTTATGTGTATGCTAAGTGTAGTGTAGGAAAATGCATACCCTTGCATTTTCACACTTGTTTAGGCCTGTCTTGCTTTGTTTATCCATATTTATGTCTTAATTGGTCTTATTTTGTATCCACAAGCCTAATGAATTGTATCTTTTTATGGCTAATCCTGACAAACATCAAAGAGTAAATGATAATTTAATGATTTTGGCTATATGTCCCTGATTTTTGGACTGGGACTAAGATGCCACCTAGGGCATCTTTGTCCTCCAAAGGTCTTGGGACCCTAATTTCAAATGCACCTTAAATGGGCTCCTTTATGGAATCTATACCCTCGGTTTCATGCCTCAGGACTAAGATGCCACCTAGGGCATCTTAGTCCCCCTTAGGTTATTTTTGAGATTTAATTTCAATTCTTGGCAAGATTTAGCCTCCTTTAATTAATGATTTCATATGTCGGCTTGTTGTGGTGTAATTTTAGGATATTAAGCATAGATAAGTATAAATACAAGGTTTCATTCATTCATTCTCATCCTAACATATAAGTATTAGTGTAATTAATATTTAATTACACTTGCATAACTTTACTTAGGTAATATTTAATTCCTAGGTTAATTATTCTCATCCTTATCTTATTGAGCTATCTTGTTGCTCAAGATAAGATTAGGGTTATGCATACTTTTTTTTTATAAAAAAAAACATATCTTGTAATTATCAATTCCTGAATAATAATATTTTGCACATTTTTTGCAAAGCTCTTGCTTTTTCTATTTTTCTCTTCTATGGAAGGCTTTTCTGGTTTGCATTTCAGATCTTGGTTTCTAACATGGTATCAGAGCCTTGATTTGCAGCCACTTCTCAGATTTTTGAGAAAATCATTGCAGAGTTAGTTCGAGATTCCTTGAGGGTTTCATACTTCAAGATTGTCTCTCTATTTGGGTGCTCTTGCATGGTTACTTTTGGCGAAAGTTGGAGGAAATCTGAGCTCATATTCGAGTTTAGGGCTATTGAAAAATCAAGATCGACTTTTGTTTCACCTAAATCTGACATTTTATGCCAGAGTTATGAGGGTTTGAAGATTTTCTAGATCTGGGAGTTGCGACACTTCTGGAACATTTTGACGCAGATCGGACCTCACCATCAGATCCAGAGTGTCCGAGAGACAAAAATTGACATATAACTCGACCTATTTTGGTGTCGGGAGCTTCTGAGGCAATTTTTTTTTTGTTTCAGAAGTCATACGGTGTTGTACGACCCTTGTGCACAATTCTCGAAAAAAAAAGAAGGTTTTTTCTAATATTTTTTCTTGCATGCCAAAAAAATTTTTTTATCAGTTTTTGTTTTTTTGAAAATCAAAATAAAAAAACAAAAAACAAAATAAAAAATCAATGCAAAAGAATTTGTTTTAGGCTTTAAAGCCTACGCATAGTGTATAGGGTCGTACCCTGGTGGCAGACCCAAGCTGGCCCATGGCCCACTTGTAGCTGATGCCATCCTTTGGCGGACTTCCCAGCGGCCGGTGCATACAACCCACTAGCGACAGTTTTTCCGGTAGCTGCTCAAGAAATAGCGACGGAAACAAAAAAATCCGGTGGTCCATTTCATTCGGCGGCAATAGTACCAAGGGAATATTCCCTCTGAAGATTCCTATTGAATATTCTGAGTATCAGGGTTTTTCCAGACGGCCATCAAATTTTTTGCATGGGGGAATTTTTTTACCGTGACAGCCAAATGGTCATGAAATTTAACCTCATGAAGTGCTAACGTCAGCATGATGTCAGTGGCCGTATGATCCTCTTTGCCCCCTCCTAACCCTAGTTTTCCTTCAAGGAGCATTTTTTTTCTTTTTGGCATAACTTGAGCATATAGTATCAAAATTGGGCAAACAAGATATTGCCGGAAAGCTGGTTCCGAGCACTTTCCAGTGGTGTAGTTTATTTTTTAGTATTTTTCTTTTTAGCTGCATTTATTTCTATTTGAAGTCAGATGTTCATTTTTGGCTTCTGAGCTCATAAATTTTTGCCACAATCTCCAATTTTTGACTTCTTTGCGGCATTGGAAAGGTATTGAGGAGCTCTATTTTGATGTCCATGAACTTTTTTTTGTATCTATCCCAGGTTGATCATTATTCCAGATTTGTCCCAATAGGTGTTTTGGAGATTACTTGGATGTTTTGGTAGTTGGAAAGGTGAAACTTGAATATTTGTACTTCATTTCAGTACCACATCATCTTATTTTCTGTTTATGCATGTTTGCATTCTCTCCTTTTACAATCGTTGGGTTATTGTAATAAATGAACTAGTTATTGGAAATTGAACATTGTCTTGTAAATTTGCATATATATAGTTATAAGGATGAGATACTATGTGAGTTTATGTAAATAGATGAATTCCAAATTTTGTAGGGATGACCTTGGAAGTGTGATAGACAAGTCATTCATGATAACAAATGAAATTGTTATACCATAAAGAATAATGAGAAGGAATATACTTTGAATACCATGAAAGAAATGGATGAAGAAGTAGAGAAGAATCCAAAATTTTGTTTGGTGATGGTGAAACAAATATTAAAGGACATGAAGAAGGAGAGATATTGATATGCATTCATTCTCAACACTATGGAGATTGGGACAACAAAGAATAAAGAATACATTTAGATTAAGTACAAGATATTTTGGAAGAGTTTATAGAAATTTTGATGGATCTATCAAATGGGTTGCCACCAATGAGAAGTATCAGTCACTTTATGGACATAATACTAGGGGCTAGTTTTCTAAATAAGGATCCCTATAGGGTTACACAAATAGAAAATGAGGAGATCAATATAAAAGAATAGGAGCTAATTGAAAAAGTTCTTATTAGAAAAAACTTGATTCCATGTGTTGTACCAAGAGTACTCACACCCATGATCCATGAAGAATGGAAAATGTGTACAAAATCCATCATCTTAAATAAGATCATCATCAAGTATAGATTCCTAGATCACATGTTGAATATTTTGAGTGGATCTAAGTACTTCATGCAAATAGAATTGAAAGGTGGTTACCACCAAATATGACTTATGGAAGGAGATGAGTTGAAGGCTACATTAAACACAAAATATTGACTATATGAGTGGCTAGTGATGTCATTTGGGTTTAAAAATTCCCAAAGTACCTTCATAAAAATAAGTGTATAGGAAATTGGGTCCAATTCTAGGGGAAGTTTTGAGCTTGGAAAAAATCCCAATAGAAATAGACCTTATCCATTTCATAAAAAAATGGTACTCATTTAGGTTCGAGTTCTCGAACCAGAATTTATAAAATGAGTACACATTTTATTTTTCAAAATGAGTACACATTTTATTTTTCAAAATGAGTACTCATTTCTAATTAAATAATATTGAAACTCCTTTTTAGAATGGGTATGTGTTTCATCCAATTTGAAATTTTCAATCCATGCCTTTTGTTTTTAACTCAAGTTTAGAAACCAACCCCTTAGCCTTAGATGTAGTGGAGTTGGTTGGAGCTTGTGGTTTGCATCCCTCGAGGTCACAAGTTCAACTCCACTTTGTAGTGGTGTATGTGCAGGATCATGATGGGCCAAAAAGTGGCAATATAATGGGTATGTGGCTAATGACCTTTTCTTTACCAAAAATTGATGAAATGAAAAGGGTTTTTAAAGGAGATTATCAACTTTCCACCAATATAAATTATGCTTTACTTTGAATTTAATAAGTGATTATTATTCATTTTCTATTTGAATTATGGTTAAAGTCCTGATTGATAGGCTAATTGAAAAACATCTATAGCTTTCAAATGGTATCACATTTTTTGAATCCAAAACATGTGTCACATCCTATGCTTCACATACTATAGGATTAAAAAAGGAAAAAATGAATTTCTTGAAGTTTTGACCAAGTTAAGGTGATCAGACATACAAGTTTTTATATTTTTTAAAAGTTGCAATAAAAAAAATATTAATTAATTATTTACTTGGAAGAAAATTACAAAAAAATATGCATCACATCGGGACATGAGTCTTCTACTTATATCTAAAATCTTATAAAGGTTAGGGTGGTCAGACAAACACCTACTTCTTAATTTTTTCCTTAAATTTAAGTACCTCTGCATTGAAATTTCAAATTTTCACCAAATAGATTTTAAAAAACAAACCTAGTAGTTTAGAAACTACATTCAATTTGCTACAAATTCTATTCTTGCATATTTTTGAAATAATATAGATAAATTATTCAAATTTTTATGTCAAGTTGCCTAACTCTGATTTTTTGGAATTTTTTACCACTTAAGGGCCTATTTTTTCCATGATGATCCTGCACATACCCAGTGGGAAAGGCAAGGGTCAGTAATATTCTAGCTATTCCTACTCCACTGAGCTGTGGTATAGGAATTGGATTTACCCCTAATCTCCTTGAGGTTAGATTATTGAAGGTTATGATGCAATTTTTGATGGTTTCAAGTTGTCTTTTCAATTAAATTCTTCTAGCTATCTTTATGTGAATCTAAATCATTACCATTTTGACATAGATGGTAAAATTGTAAGAAAATTTAAGAATAAGTATCATGCAATATCTTTTCTATTGGCTCACTAGTGTCAAGGTAACAAGGTGGATTCTTGCATGTCAGGCATGAATGATGTTGCAAACCCACAAGATCTTAAGGGTAAGCAAATTGTGTCACATGGTAATGTAGTTTCTCCCGTCGTGAAAGACATGAATATTACAGTGCAAAAGGTGCCTTAGGAAGAGGATGGTAACAAATTTGTTCCCCTACTTCCAGATATGAATATTATAGTGCATTCCCAGTCATTGGTAGATAAGCAAAAGGTGTCTCAAGAAGGACATGATGAAAATTTAGTGGTAGAATAGTATGAAAAATTATTTCATTTGGGCACAATTTTGTATTGCTAATTGGTTTCTAGGCATGGTTTTTTCTCTTTTGATCATTTTGGAAAGGTGGTTCTAATGTAGCAGGGGTTGGCAAAACAATGTAGCAGACTTGGTGTTTTTTGTAAATATGTTAACTAGCTTGCTAGAGTATTCTATTGTTTATCATTGTGTCCCACCAATTTTATGCATATACATATTTTTATAGACTTGGTAATTTCTTGTTGGAGAACTTTTTTGTCCATTAAATCCATTCCCAACAATTTTTGTGTGGATATGATCATGTAAGAGATTTTAAATATAATATAATATATCAGTTGTATGCCTTTTTCCTTTATAAAATTATGGCGAATAATTTTTTCTTCTTTTTTTTGACAAAATTAAAACCCATTATAGATGTCGATGTCTAGTTTTCAAATATGTAATTTTTTTATAATTGAAATTATATATTTATTATGGGGAAACTGGTCCATAAACATCAAATATCTAGTTTTAGTGTCTTTTAATAACTTTTAAGTTTATAAATTTCTTTAAAATATATATGTCATCAATCTATACACCATTATTTATATGATGAAAAAAAACATGATTATTCTATCTAAAATTATGTTGGCTCTACATGAGAGTTTTCAAAACCAACAATGAGGTCCAATAAATTTATAAAAAAAAAATATTTAAAAAATCCTCATGAAAGTTCACTATGATACACATTATTCTCCAAACAAAATTACAAAAGTACATTTCTTTAGGTCAAATTATTCTAGTTGTACACATGTACATGTTATGGACCTAAAAAATGACTTTTAAAAAGTGGTTTTTCTACATGCCTATTGAAAGGTTGAATTTTTGTTGCTTCTATTCTTGGGAGATATAATAGAAATCTTCACACTCTCTCATTCAAGGAAACCCTAGAGATTTCAATCCAATGTAGAAAGGGAAATAGATCTTGCAATGGGGTGTCCTAGGGTTTGATTATGAACTAAAGAGGGGTGTTCGGGTTCAGGAAGATTGGAGCAATAAACATTAACAATTATATGCAAATTAAATAACCCGGAAATAACAATGAAGAATAACACAAAAGAGATGAACACAAAAATTTAATGTGGCTTACCAAATATGGGCTACATCCACAAAAACTCAGCCACCCAATGATTTTATTATCTAGTACAAAATGTATTACAATATCATGAATTAAACACGTTGCAACTTACATCCCAACTGCTTATAACAATCTTTTTGGAAGCTTCTAGAATTAGGGTTTTACAAGGTCAATTTTTCATTTGATGTGTCAGTGGAAAAATATTTACGTGCTAATGGAAAAAAAAAATTGAGTGCTACACCCCCAAACCCATGCTATCGGGGGATACTACCCTTGAACCCTTGCTCGAGGCCCAACCCAACCTCAGACCCCAACAAGGATTCATTACGAATGTACAATATTTGCATGATTAGTCACCACATACCAACAATCTCCCACTTGGAGATTGATCCTAGATGACACTGCTACAGTTGTAGCTCCCATTGGATTACAGGTCTGGATGGTTTCTTGTGTCCAAAATTATCAGTCATGAAGGCCAACAAAAACTGATGAGAAAATCAGTTTCTCCTGTGTAACTGCCTTTGTGAACATATTTGTAGGATTTTCACTTGCGTGAATTTTCTCCAGCTTCAACTGCCCATCCTCCAAAATTAATTGGATGAAGTGTTATCTGAGTTGTATGTGCTTAGTTTTTGAATTCGGAGTTGAGTTCTTAGAAAGATGAATGGCACTCTAGCTATTAGTGTACAAAGGACTATCTTCTTGTTGTTGTTCAAAGTTCTCTAGAAAATGTTATAACCAAAGCATCTCCTTGCTAGCTTTCGTAGCAACAACATACTCAACTTCAGTGACCTTTTGTAGTCTTAAAATCCAACAAATTGTAATACCTCCTATAGTGAAAGCATACCCTGTAGTACTCCTCCCGCTATCGATATCACCCACTAGATCAGAGTCAACATATCCTTTTAGAGTAGAATGTTTTCCTCCAAAAAATAGTTTCTTTGAAGTAATACCTCTTAAATATCGTAGAATCCATTTCATTGCATTCCAATGTTCCATTCCCAGATTGCTCATATACCTATTCACAACTCCCACTACATGTGCAATATCTAGCCTTGTGCATACCATTACATACTTCAAGATACCAACTATTGATGCATATGGTATCTTAGACATTTTATCTTCCTCCTCTGGTGTGTTTGGACACATCTCCTTAGTCAACTTAAAATTACGAGAAAAATGTGTACTAACTACTTTTGCATTTTGCATGTTAAACCTTTTCACCACCTTCTCTACATACTCACTTTGAGACAAAAATAAATTTTGTTTGTCCTGTCCTGTGTGATCCTCATACCATGGATTTTTTTGCTGCACCCAAATCCTTCATAGCAAATGAATTTTCTATTTTTTTCTTAAGTTCATTAATATGCTACATGTTAGACCTGACAAAAAGAATGTCATTAGCATAAAGCAATAGGATAATATAGCTGCCATCTTCCAATTTCTTAAAATAAACACAATAATAAGAATGAGATATTTTGTAACCTTGTTTAGGCATAAAATTATCAAATTGCAAATACCTTTTCTGAGGTGCTTACTTCAGGCATACAAACTCTTCTTTAACCTACAAAAAAATTCCTCCTTACCCTTGACCTCATATCTGTGTGGTTGATGCACATGTATATTTTCTCTTCCAAATCCCCATGAAGAAATGTTGTTTTCACATCTAGCTATTCAAGATGCAAGTCTTCTACAACCACAAGACTTAGAATAGTTCTAATAGAATCCATCTTTATAACCAAAGAAAATATTTCATCAAAATATATACCCTTTTTCTGTGCAAAACCTTTTACCATGAGCTCGACCTTATATATTTTCCTACCTCCATCTTCTTCCTTCAACCTGTAAACCCATTTATTTGGAAATTCTCTTTTACGTGTAGGAAATTGGACTGTTCCATGTTTGATTCTATACCAAGGAATCCATTTCCTCTTTCATGCCTAGCTCCCATTGCTTTTTGGAATCTACTTGCATTGCTTCTTCATAAGCTTCAAGTTCACCAGAATCAGTTAATAATATAGAATATAATTATGGAGAAAATATTTCTGGAGGTCTAGTTCTCCTCGTCGAACATCTAACACTTGCAGGAGTTTGTGGGATAACTTGTTGTTTTTGAGCATCAGGTACCATTGGCATTTTATTTTCTTGAATCTCATCCAACACCACATATTCCTTTTTGGCATGTTCATGCTTCTTTTCCTACAACTGATCCTTATACATGACCTTCTCATTGAATATAACATCTTTTCTCCTAATGATTTTATGATTTTCATAATCCCATAGCCAATAGCCAAATTCATCTACTCCATATCCAATGAAGGTACATTTTTTAGACTTAGCCTCAAGGTTGGTTTTATTTTCAATATCAACATGGACAAAATATTCACAACCAAAGGTTTTCAGAAATAAATATTTTACCTTTTTACATATCCATCCATCCTCTAGAATTCCACAATCCAAAGGATTTTAAGGTTCTCTACTTATTAAATAAATACGAGTATGTACAAAATCTTCCCAAAACTATAATGGTAGTCCAACATGCAATATCATGCTCCTTGGACACTCCATAATGTTCCTATTCATCCTCTCAGACACACCATTTTCTTGTGGGATTCTAGGAATCATTTTCTACCTATGGATTCCATTGTATGAACAATAGTTTTTAAATTCTCTGCTGCAATACTCACCTCCATTATCAGATCTAAGAAAGTTCAAATTTTTTCTTGTCTCATTCTCATCCAAAGTTTTCCACTTTTTAAAAGTTTCAAATACTTCTGATGTTTGTTTTAGGAAATATACCCACATTTTCCTAGTTACATAAGCTTGATAAAAGTAACATAATAACAAGAGCCACCAAGAGGATACTTGAGTTGGTCCCCATACATTTGAATGCAAAATCTCTAATTTCTCACTCATCTTCTCTTTCCCAACTTTGAGAAATCAAACTCTTTTCTATTTTCCATAAACATAATTTTAAGAGAACTCCAAGTCAATCTGATTTAGATCTAATAGAAACTTTCTAGAGTGAAGGATTTTCATCCCTTTCTCACTCCTGTGCCCAAGTCTATGGTGCCACAATTTTGCTTCTATCCCAGCAGCAAGTGCTCTAGCTATCTCAGTAGCAACTATTTCTATAGCAACTAAGGTAGAATAAGTATTACTAGTACAAAAATACAATGTGCATACCTGTTCACCTTTAGCTACTAATAATGCACCTTTAGTGATCTCTTGACATTATCTGTAAAGGTAACTATGAAACCTTCACTACCCAGTTGTACTGTAGAGATTAAATTTCTTCTCAAATTTGGAACATGTCTTACCTCCTGTAGAAACCATTCATTTCCATTTTGTAACTTAATTTTTATTTTTCTTTTTCCAATAATCTAGTAGGGTTCATCGTCATCCAAATATACTTGTCCAAAATCACCTTCAACATAATCTACAAAATATTTCATATGGGGTGTTGCATGAAATGAAGCCCCTGAATGTATTACCAAGGAATCACTAACATTATCTAAACATAGAATTAAAGCATCCTTAAATTTATTACTTGCAACATTAGATTCCTTACTGTCATCATGTTGTTTGTCTCCTTGTTTTACTTTTCAAGACCAGCAATCCTTCTTCAAGTGTCTTGGCTTTCCATTGTGCCAGCAATCTATTTTTCCTCTAGATTTAGATCTACCTTTCTTCTACTTCCCTTGTGGCTTCCCAAAATTTGTAGGTATTTTTCCTCTCTCCTTTGTTCTTCCCCTATTCTCTACAGTCAAAGCATTACCCGATGTTGAAGTCTCACATGTGATTTTTCATCTCATTTCCTCGCTAAGGATAACACCAACAACATCATCAAATTTCAATGTATTTGAACCATAGTTAGAGTTACAACCATTACCAAGCTATTCTAGCTTTCTAATGTAAAGAACATAAAACCAAGAGATCCCTTACCTCTTCATCAAAATTTGCTTTTATAGAAGTTAACTAATTGGTAATCGTATTAAACTCATTTAAATGATATGTCACAAATGCTCCTTCAATCATTTTTAGATTAAACAAACACCTCATGAGAAATACCTTATTTGAGGTTGATGGTTTTTCATATAATTTAGCCAAATGTTCCATCAAATCTACTAGTTTCCTTGATTCTATTATATTGAATGGAACATATGGTTCCAGGCACAACCGAATGGTTCCCAGTGCCTTTCAATCCAAAATATCATATTCTTCAACATACATAGTAGCCTCTTTCTTTGTTTCTCCTTGCAATGGCCACCATAGATCCTTTTGATACAAATAAATTTCCATCTGCATTGTCTATAATTGATTATTTTGGACGTTGAACTTCTCAACCTTGAATTTTCCTTCTTCCATTACTCCCACTCAAATCTATAGGTTTCCTACCAATCAATCGAAATACATATGGCTCTAATACAAGTTGTTAGGGTTCAAGAAGATTGGAGTAATAAACACTAACAATTATATGCAAATTAAATAACCTAGAAATAACAATGAAGAATAACACAAAAGAGATCAACACAAAAATTTAACGTGGTGCACCCAATATCAGCTACATCCATAGAGACTCAACCACCCAATGATTTTATTATCTAGTGAGTGATCCCACAATACTGGTTTACAAATTTTGGCCAAACTGGACACTGAACTATTTTTTTCTAACTAAATCTTCACTTTTGGGCACCTATAATGGCTAAACCGTGAGGAATTTGAAGATGATGCAAACTAGTGATTTGTGGAATTTTTTCTGTAGATTCTAATTTATTTTTTTCAAAATTTTTGGAATCAAATTGCACTTCTTTTTCCATCTCCTTTGAAAACTAGTTTTTTTTAGTAAACACCATTTTTAAGGAGTGACACTCACTATATAACACAACTTTTTTTCCATGAAGCATAAAATTCTATTTTTTTTTAATTTAGATTTGTAACTACATTATCTAGTGTTTCAAATTGGTTTCATAGTGTTTTATTGAATATTTTTTCCTTAATCAAATTTTGAAGTCAAACTAATTACAATTCAGACATAGGTGGACCATATAACACAACTTTTTTTTTGTATGTATCAAAATTAAATTTTATTTTTTTTGTTGGATTAAGGACTTCAATATTTGGTGCACTCATATTTTTCAAATTTTTATTTGATAATCTTCTATTTTGCATAATAGAGAGCTTGATTTTCAATGAAAAACCTACATTCACAAGAAATAAAATATATATATATTAATAAAATTAAATTTATCTAAAATTAAACTTTTTGTGAAGCTTATAATAAGGACTACATACTTATAAAAAATAAATTTTAAATGATTAATTTCATTCCCCAAAAGGTAAATCAAAATTGGTTTTTTATCAGCATTTTGATAGGTGTAAAAGAGAATTCGTTATAGGTATATGTTTTAAAACTAGTGGGGTTCTATCCAAGGGGGTTAGATCTAAGGTAGTTTGATCAAACCCTCTTCAATTACAATGCTTTAAATGGAATTTTTTAAGGCTTAAATCATTATATTTTCTAAATATATGTGATTTCAACAAAAAATAGAATCTCCTAGAAATTGTAAACTAGCTTTGTGGGATCACCCTAGTGTAAGATTACAATCCGATGAATTACACACACTGCAACTTACATTCTAGCTGCTTATAACTAGCTTTTTGGAAGCTTCTAGAATTAGGGTTTTACAAGGTCAGTTTTTCCTTTAATGTGCTAGCAGGAAAATCTTGATATGTTAATGGAAAAAAATATATATCGAGGGTTGTGCCCCTAAATCCCTACTCACCACATACCAACAGAGGGGTTCACCACCAACCTAGAGCTTGTAAAGACTAGTGAAATGCAAGACCTAATTATGAAACTTAATGTTATGTAAGACTTGAATGAAACACTTAGAAATGCAACAAAATTAGAAAAGAAAGCCAAGAGATCAAAAGTGTGCACTAGGGAACCTGAAAGAGCTTGAATGAAGTTATGAAATGTTGAAAATACTAAATTTAATGTTGAGTGGGACTCATACGCCAGTCTGGGCAATTTAGTCCCAGACTGGGTTTTCTATGCCAAAACTGAAATCTGATAGATGTAAATCTCCTTAAACCTTAAAAATTGACAGTACTAGGACTCATATGCCCAAGGTGGTGTATCAATCCTAGTATGATTTTTTAGAGGGTTATGACCTACTTTTTCCCTCCAATCTCTTCTCTTTCTACTCCAATTTGTTTTTGGATCTGAAACTTTGATTTGCAACCTATAGGTGACTTTTTGTGAAGATAGCAACCTTGCGATAACTTGATGACATTATTCAATCTTGCAAACTAATCTTCAAATGATATTCAAGCTCTAGGATACCTATATTTACAATAAAACATGTAGAGAGAAAAATTTGTTGATTCTAAGAGAAGAGAATAGGGGTTTTCCTAAGTCAAACCCCTTGTAGGTAATTAAACCGAATGATGAGATAATGAAATAAGGACATGAAACATGAAGCATGGAACATGAAACATGAACAATGATACCTTGATTGATGTCTTGTAACATGAATTAGAAATCTAACATGAAGTGGCCATGTAGAATGTAGATCTTGATCTTGAACTTTGATATGAAACTATACTTGCAAATGGATCTTCAATGCTACATCACAACACTAGCTCAACAACATGTTTGATGCCTTATGTTCTTGACATGATGATGGATCTTCAATTTTTGCAACAATTGATAAAGAATTCTACTCTTGAATGCCTTAGAAGTGATCTTGTAAACTCTCTTGATGCTCTTGTGAAGTATTGGACTACTTAACTCTTGAGTTCTTGACTTGATATCATGAAGGCCTAATGAAATAATGATTTGAGACCTTGTTTATATCGAGAATCCATCCAAATTAATGTTTATTAGATCCCAAAGGACGACATTCATAAAATTTGAATTTAAAACCATGATTTCCTACTCAAAACCCTATAAAGGGGCCAAATGGAACTCATACGCCCAAGATGGTGTATGGGTCCCACAAGACTTTTTTAGAGAGAGAAAGTGTCAGGGCGTTAAGAAATTAAGTCTATTTGTTGATCTTGTCAAAATTTCAGTTGAAATAAGCTTTGAGATACATAATATAGGGTCTTAGGGGCCTATTAATGATGATATAAAGGTCATCAATGCAAGAGGGACCAAAACTCAATGTGAAAGCATAAATAACTTGTATACTTTACAACATCAAATTAAGGAAAAATTAGGTCTATTTAGCTTAAAAGGGCCCTAAAACCAATGTGAATGTGTACAATGCATTACAACACTAGATAAAGGAAACATTAGGTCCAAAGGCCCTAAATTCAATGTGAAGGTGTAAATGAATACACTTTACAACAATAAATTAAGGTTAAGTTATGGTTTATTTAGTTTAAAAAGGCCCCAATACCTAATATGAATGTGCTAAACACATTACAACACTAGATCAAGGAAACATTAAGTTCATTTTAGCAATAATCATCTGCAAATCAAGTGCAAAAATTTGAATGACATTTTTTGACACTACACCTATTAAAACTTAACTTGTATTATATAGGCATTAGAATAAATTACATATTTAAAAACTATACTCAAAACATTAAATTTTACAGTACTATAATTTCTTAAGATTCTATGTGTAAGTGCTTCAAATTTTTGCTCCAACTATGATAAACTTTGATTTTTCAAGAAAAACACTTCCACCCTTTGGCCAAATAGTGGATCTAATTTATTACACCAACCCATTCAATTGATGAATGAGGTACTAATTTTTTTTTGTGGTACATTTTTTATAGTATAACTAAATGATAATTTGATTTTTTGTAGAACAAAGGTAGAACATTTTTTGCACATAAGGAAATTTTTACAAAGGTTGTAGGAAGAAAAATCAATGGTAAATTTTAAAAAATGTAGCTCTTTGAAGAGAGAGTTAGTATATCTTGATTTTTTTGTGTCTAATGAAGGGTTAAAAATGGACTCTAAGATGGTTAAGACCATTATGGATTGGCCTTCACCAAAAAATATGTTTGAAGCTAGATATTCCATGGCTTAGAAATATTATATAGGAGGTTCATGTAATGCCCCAAGTCATTAATGTAACACCAAAATGTCACACTTTCATGACAATGTACACAAAAAAATTGTGTGAACCCCAATGAAATAAGGATGGGAACAATAATAATAACCTCACAATTACATAAGTAAGGTGGCAATAGAAATATACTAAAAATATTAGGATATATCCACCACCACAAACCTATGGGAGAGGGAACAACACCTACATGATAATTGATTAATAGAAAACTATCTTATTCTCTTGCAATGCAACTCCAAGATCGGATGAGGGAAACAAAAAATTATAATCCACATCTAGACACACTCACAACACTAAATTCAAAGGCCAAAACTCATAGGATTTTTCCTAACTAGGAGGCATAAACTCTAGATACTAACTAGAATGATGATGGGTCACTTCTGGACAAAAGCATGCTTCCCAAGGTAAGAAAATGTGATAGGATGAAAGGTAAGAAAAGAAGGGTTCAATTATCCAAACATTGAATAGATAGGATGACATCAAATCTAGGGGATGCAATAGCCCCCAAGATCAATATCTTATGAAAAACAATGTAAGGACAAAGGAAAAAGCATACAAAGTGTAATACAATATGAAAAATATGAAGCATACATGATGAAGAAACAATACTAACATAATGAAAGTATAAAACATAATGAAAATAGATAAAACATGATGCAAACACAATGTAAACATAATAACACAAACAATAAAATAAAGATACAAACATAGGGTTAATACATTAAAAAAGATTTGAGTCAGTAAGGTATAGATACTTTAGTCTTAAATTTGTCTCAAATACTAAATTTCTTCCATTGAATATGGTGTTAGATAAAATTGTACTCTCAGAAGGACTAGCAAGTTGTGTTATATTAAGTCACTCATAAGCTACATATATCTACTAGATAGCAAGATGTGTTATGCTTAGAGGCGTCCATGCAATATGATGGGTTTCGTGCAATGCTAACAAGTTATGACAATATGTCTCATGAGAAAATTACTACACTACAATCAAGTTATGTTATTCTAGGTGGCCATGTAAAAATACTCAAGTTAATGAATCAATAAGTTGCATTATGACAGAGCCATCGAATTTTTTGCAATCGCGCCTCAAGGAGCACATAAAATTTTAACATCACAAGGTACAATTTAATGTCATAGGGTATGAATCACCTTAGTGGATGTACAAAATTTGAATGTCAAGGGGGACAAATAACCTTAGGGGGAGTATAAATGTTTAACATCACAGGGGATGAATCACCTATGAGGGTGTGCAAAATTTTAATGTCAGAGGGGATGAATCATAAAGCCATGCTTGATGGGGAATTATAAATAAAACCACGATGAAGGGTACACATGAATAATTTGTAAGGAAAAACTTTAGGGGATATCATGTGCATAATACTACCACTAATGATACATCACATGGAGATGCAAGGCCATATTTTAGGGTATATCATGTATAATACCACCAATAAAGGGGCATCACATGGAGATGCAAGGACACACTTTATAGCATACCATGCATAATACCACCACTAAAGGGGCATCACATGACTTTACATTCTTTAAAATTTTCCCTAATAAATGGGGGTATATGTCCCCCTTATAATATTAGTGTACTTGCTAAACTAACATTTTAAGGAGATAGCGAATGAAGAGAGGATCCTTTAGAAAGAAAATATACCACCCAAGACTGGATATTATTTTCCCTAAGGGTAATGAAAAGAATAAACATATGTAGATGCTATCATGTTTCTCCTTATGAAAGAAATATGGTTGCAAAAAAAATGTTTTTGTTCTCCCATGCATGTCAATGAGCATCATAGGATACTACAAATTCCACATAGAAAGGAACAACACCATAGTGATTAATTTTTTATTTTTATGAATCCACATTAATGTGTTAGATAATTGAATTAACCAATCTAATTTTTTTGGTAAAGTATAATATTCATTATTATAATGACTAAATGCTCAATGGTATGCATAAAAAGATTTTTTTTTATTTTCTTGTTTATTATGCTTTCTTTTAGGAAGAGATGGTAGAGTGATTAAATCGCATTGTAAAATCATGCATAATGTACATTATATTTCAGATAGGGGATGCAGAGTGGGAAATAGACCATCTCCAATAGAACCATGAGGTGGTGAGGTTGAAGTTTGAGTAGTTATCTTATGCAAAGGTGGAGGGTATTGACAACCAATTCCTATTGTAGAAGGATGCAACATTTGTTCTAGGAGAGTTTGAATTTCATGTTCATTCTTTTTATGACACCCTTGTTTTAGATCCATGCACATAGAATTTTTTAGGTCAATGGGTTTATCACTAATGTTATTTGCATAGGATGGATGAATGAATTTGGGTAGTTTGTCCTCTTTACATTGGAAAGAGCATTGATACAAAATAGGGGAGGGATGAATTGCAAAGGAGTATATTTATAAGAGTAAGAAAAAATTTCAAGTGAAGTTATGGTAGGTTTCATGGACATTTGGCTAGGGTGAGTTGACAAGGTTGGAGGATGGTATATGGGTTCTTTGTGCTTGCATGTTATGTTTTCAAGGATAATGTTTGTTTTAAGGGTAGGTAAGGTATTATTTGGAGAGATATCAATGATCTTTTCTTCTTGCATCGAGATATCCTCATTAGAAGGAAATGCATTTGGAGAAAAGTATACAAGTTAGTGTCATGGGAATCCAAAGTAGACCCTTAAATGGTAATGAAAATTTAGAAAAATAGAATTAAGAAACTTGACATAAAATTTTGAATAGCTTATTAACTTAATTTGAAATGTAAGAAAATAATTGTAGCAAATCAAATGTAGTTTCTAAGTTACTAGTCCTCCTTTGGAAAAAATAAATCTATTTTATGAAAATTTTAAATTTCAATGCAGTGTACTAATTTTTTACGAATAAAATAAAAAGTAAGTGTATGTTTGACCAACCTAAGTACAAGAAAACAATATTCTTTTTGAAAATTTCAATATAAGTAGAGGAAACATGTCTGAATGTGTCACATTTTGTTGTAATTCTATTGCAAGTAAATAATTAGTTATCAATTTTATTATAAATTTTTAAAATTATTAAAATATTTCTCTTACAACACTATAAATTAGTCAAAAAAAATTGAAATTCATTTTTTTATCCTATAGCATGGGAATCATAGAATGTGACACATCTTTGGGTTCAAAAAATGTGAAATAGTTTGAAATTTATAGAAGGCTTTCAATAAACCTATCAATTAGAATATTAGTCGTAATGTATGCAAAAAATAAATAATAATTATCTACTAAATTAAAAATGAAATGGTGGGAAAATGGGGGAGATCCCAAAATAGGGTTTCCCAGATCCTTCATACAAATAATTAAGACACTAAAGGTATCCCTCTTCCCAAAATTTCATTAAATCTAGGGGATTGCAAGGTGTAGAGATTGAATTTCAAACCTAAGGTGAGCCAATCAGACCTAAATCCCTAGGTTTCTTAGGATAATAGGATTTGAAACTAAATGTTAATAACTTGATGCAACTCAATCTAATAAATAATATGACCTATATGATAAAATGCAAGACCTCATAGCTATAGAAATCAAATTAATAGTTTGTAGGCATATTTGAGAAGGGTCATAATACATGTACCTTCCATTAAAATCTTTTTCTGAGCACTACTGGAGGATAGGTTTTTGCTAGGGTGAATGAGTCCTAGGTAGGGTTTCTAGAAGAATTTTTGACAATCCTCTAATGTGTGCAATTGATTTTACCTACCAACTCCTTTGAAGGATTAAAAAATCCTAATTCCTTATTTCATGTGATCCTAATTAAAAAAACTAGCGCTTGTTGATTTCCAATCTCTTTTAAACTTTAGATCCTGATAGGTGCTCAAACATTGATACACCTACACATTCTCTAAAGCACTAGATTTTATATTTATTAACCATGGTACCTAGGGACCATATCATACCAATTTTTTTAGTTTCCTCCATATAATTCCTATATGCATATTCTATTCAATCTTTCTCTCTATTTCTAGGTATGTACGGGATCATGATGGGCCAAAAAGTGGTGATATGATGGGTATCTGTAGGGTATGTGGCTGACAACTTTTTTCTTACCCAAAATTGATGAAATGAAAAGGGTTTTTAAAGGAGATTCTCAAATTTCCATTAATATAAATTATGCTTTAATTTGAATTTAATAAATAATTATTATTCATTTTCTATTTGAATTGTGACTAAAGTCTTGATTGATAGGATAATTGAAAAACATCTATAACTTTCAAGTGGTATCACAATAATTAAATCTAAAACATGTGTCACATTCTATGCTTCACATAATTTAGGATTAAAAAAAATGAATCTCATAAATTTTTGACCAAGTGAAGGTGGTCAAACATACGAGTTTTTATATTTTTTAAAAGTTGTAATAAAAAATTCATAATTAATTATTTACTTGGAAAAAAATTACAAAAAATATGTATCACATCAGGACATGAGTCCTCTACTTATATCTATAATCTTATAAAAAAATATTATCATTTTATTGTGTTTAGGGTGGTTAGATAGACACCTACTTCTTATTTTTTCCCTAAAATTTAATTGCTACTACATTGAAATTTCAAATTTTCTCCAAATAGATTTTTTTTAAAAATAAACCTAGTATTTTAGAAACTACATTCAATTTTTTACAGATTCTATTCTTACATATTTTTGAAATAATATAGATAACTTATTCAAAGTTTTACGTCAAGTTGCCTAACTTTGATTTTTTTGAATTTTCATCGCCAGTTAAGGGCCTATTTTTTCCATGATGATCCTACACATACCCTTCTCAGATTTTATTCTATAAAATTGACATTTTATTAGATTTGATTAATTTACCCTAGATCCTCTTCTTTTCACCACAATAAATTAAAAAAAAAAAAAGCACTAAAACATGTTTTCTTTTCAAAAATCTTATCTTTTATAGTGAAATATTTATTTTCTATAAAAATAAACCCATTCCATGCCATCAAAAGGGATATATGTTAGTCTTCATCCAACTTATTTATATCTCTATTTTATTATGAAGTTCTTATTTTCCTTCCTTAAGCAACTTCAAGAAGTTCTCTTACAAGCATGTGAAAGTGATTTTCTCTCTCCTCTTTTATTATTATTTTTTATCCCTCTCCCAATATCTCTCCTACTCATGAGGATATTTTAATGCAAGTGGATGCAATCATTGATACATTTCTTAACATCACTTTACTCAATATTTTTTCTTCAAATGATGATGAAAATTATGCTTGTCCCTCTCCCAAAATTTTTCTTAGTCATGAGGATGTTTTGGCGCAAGAGGATCTAATCGTTGATAAATTTCTTAACACCACTTTACCCACCCCTCTTCCAAATTCTCAAGTTATGGATTTAAAATATGAATATTAAAAACTCATATTATATCCTCCATGGATAAAGGATTATCAGCAAGCAATCAATCGAACTAAAATTATAAAACCAAAAAATTGTTGTTCATCTTCGTTCAATTTTCCTCAAGCATAAACTAAAAATATTCTCACTACTAGAGGTGTTAAAACAAAACTAAACCTCCTAGTGACATTCTAATCTTTGTAAAATAACTCATTCAAAATAATAATATTAATCAAAATGTGTCACAACAACCTCATTATCATGCATTTTCTCATAGATAAATTACTTGAAACAAAAAGCAACCTAGAAAAACACAAATCACTCCCACCTGTATTCCATTTCCTTTACATTTTCTCCCTCTTGCACCTTATCTTACACAAAATATTACCAAAGAGTATGATCTTGTCAAGCAACTCCATAATACTAATGCTAAGATCTCTCTTTGGGACATGATACAAACTTCACCTACATACCACAAGATGCTGCAATAAGCCTTAAAGAAGAAATTTATACCACCTTATGTTAAACTGAATGATGTAGCATCCTTGTTTGATTGTGTATTGAACAAAATTAGACATTTTCTTCCCACAACATGAATTACCTTATCTTGAAACCCAAAATTGACATGATCATCCTATGATTTTTGTCATAATTAATAGAAATGGGATAAAGCATACTCTAATCAATAATAAATTCATCCTTAAAATTTTTAGCATTCACCACATGAAAAATATTGGTGCAAACACATCTCTCATCGAACCTAATACTCTTTTTATTCATGGCTTTGGCAATGTTGATAGAAAATCACTAGGTACAATCACACCATCAGTTGAAGTATGATCTACAAATTTTCATACACTTATGCATGTCATGCCTAGTTCTTTGTCATATAATTTCATTCTTGGTAAACCATGGATCCCTATCATGGGGGTAGTCTCATCTACTCTTCACTATACATTAAAGTTTGTATACTATAAAAAGCACTATATGGTTGAAGAAAGTCCAAACCTAGAATTTTCTTACAAGTGGAAGCCAAAAATAAACCTCCTATTTTTATATCTCTTATTACTTTGATTATATCCTCAAAATTCAAACCATTTTATTCAAATAATAAAGATATCGATGATAGTAAACACCTACAAATGAAATATTTGGTGATGATTGGGGTTTATTAGATTTTACACTTTACTTTATTGGGAAATATAAAATCTCACCATCAAAGCCTAAGGAGAAGAAGGTTGTTTTAGTAGATTACACATAATCTCTTCCTTCTTCTTCTCAAACATCTAATCCCACCTCTACAACTCCTAAAAACAGTAATGAACTCGATATGATGCTTCATCTTCAAGTAAATATTTTGGTGATGATTGGGTTTTATTATATTTTACACCCTCCTTTTTTAGGGAGAACAAAATATCACAATATGAGCCTAAAGAGATTTTCATTTAATTTACACAATATATCCCTTCTCAACAAATCAAATCTACTATTCCAACTTCTTCTACTTCAAAAAATTCTCAAACATCATAATTTCATAATAATGTTCCTTCTTCTAACACATATCTCAATGAAAATGGATCTCTTTAGCTTTCATACATCATATACTAGTCATATCCAAGAATGATACTCCTAATACTAGCATCTCAACACTCAACAATGATCAAAATTCTTATAAAAGATCCAATCCTTGTTCTCATATAAATTATACCACTCTTTCCTCAAAAAGTGACCATAGCTCTTATTTAGATAAGAATAGTAATATGAATTCTCCTTTGCCATCTAAATTGGAGAAACATTGTGGGCTTGGTTTCAAAATTCTAACTAAACTTGGGTACAAGGAAAACTATTTATGGTGCATGGAACAAGGATTTAAAGCTCCCATGCAGCTTACACCACACATTTCTATAAAGGGTTTAGGTTACCAACCTCCTCCTTCATCTACATCTCCTCCTTCCCAGTCTAAGGCATTTATGTCTCTCTCTTGTGATAAATGAAACCTTTCTTCACAAGTAAAAGGATTACTTCCTATTCCTCATACTCTATCTAAGTAAAAGCATATTTTGTTGAGGCTTCTAAAAGACCACATAATTACTCTTCCTCCTCCAACACACAATAAAAATCATAAATAAAATAAAAATTCATTCTTTCTATGCATATCATTGAGTGATTGGACATTTAACCAATGAATGTTAGCTCTTGAGTAATAAATACAACAACTTCTCAATTCTAGTTTTAAATTACTCTTCCATGTGCTAATACAATTATTCCTTTTAAATCATAAACTATCTTTTATTGTGTTTCTCCTCACTATATGGAATTTCTAGTGCCATATGTTTTCTCATTGTTATTCATGGTGGTACAATCTCACATGCAACCATACTCATATGGTAGCAACACAATGGTCTCTAGAATGGTTGTACTTACCTCTACACTTGGTGGACAAGGATAACTAGTTTTTGAGGTGAGAATTCTTCTTGAGGACCCCTCTCTTCTTTATTTTCCCTTATTTTCTTAAAACATGAGCATAGAAAATATGCCAAAATTTCAAGGGGGTATATTACCTTATGAATTTGTGCATCCACACATGTATTCATGTTTATTGATCTTTGAATTATTGATGTGCCCCCTCCATGGTGGTGTTTTTTAGATTTCTACCTAAGGTATGGTTATCAATTCATCCCATAAGACATTAAAAATTTATGCACTTCCTAAGGCATTATAAATACATAGTCACCTAGCATAAAACAACTTCCTAGCCCATGAATCTATGTACCCTCTAAGCCACCTGGCATAACACAATTTGATAGATAATGTGCTTTATAGGACATTTATTTATCACATCCATGGTTACCTAACATAACATAAATTGCTAACATGTGATACATGGGGGTTTTATAATGTGCATAACCCCTAGTAATAGGGAAAGCTAGTGTGAGAGTCATGTACCCACATCTCTTTGTATTGATCATTCATGTATATTTTTATGAATTATTCCTCTATGTGTTTGTTACCTTTAGAATATGATGCTTGGTATTGATACAACCTTTCATACTATGGTTTCCATATCTTGGTGAATTGATTTTTTAGTACTAACATTTTTTGTTCTCATGCTTCATGTTTTTTTCATGTATTCTTGATGTCTTCCCTATGTATGCATCATATATTCATTGCATGTGTCATGCTTGTTTCTTGTTTTCTTTTCTTTTCCTTATGTATTTTATATATTCACCTCATGTATTATTTGTGTATGATTTATGTGCACCCTATTATTCAATTAGTGTATTCCTTATATATGTTTGAGTTTTTCCTTATCTCGTGTGTGTGTGACATGTTTATATTGATATTATCAATTGATAGGATTATAATTTTGTTGGCTAGTGCACTTCTCAACATTGAGCCATCCTATCTATTCAACATTTTGATAAAGAAACCTGTCTTACCCATTCATTTAATTTTACTATGAAAGTAATATCATACTCTCACTAAAGTGGGGGCTAAATGTAGCATCATAAATTGTTATCCCTAACAATTTCACACTAGATTGACAACTTAATTTTCATGTATATTTAATTGCATTCATAATTTAAATTCATTTTGGGGCTAGATTTGGAAAATACATATAATTCCCCAACATTCCTAGGTTTTTTATCCAAAAAGTCTTGGATATTAGTGGGGGTTCCCTAGTCCTAAGAATGTTATTTCAAGTTACTATTACCACATCTAGTGTTAGGCTTTGGTATTTTAAAAATGAGCCCATATTGGCCTACATCCAAAAAAATAAATCGATATGAATATATAAATATTTTTTCCCTCTCATTTAAATATCTAGACTCTATTATGAATGATGAACAATTTTTATGGACAAATTGTAAAGATATATGGAATCTCTTATCTTCTTTCTTGCTAAAACTCTCTATCATGTCATGTGGACTAAAACTTGTAGGTCTTCAAGGAAGTTCAACTTTTCTTCATCAACTCTTTGTGGCAACCTATGGTGTGATATCACATCAATAAGAATTTCATTCATAAGATAAATTTGTCTTATTCCATTCATTTATTGCAATCATTATTATTTATTTTTCCTCTACCCTATCAAGGTAACATGATTTATACCTGAACCATAGATTTTTGGGAATGAGGCTTATAGAATACTATTGTAATCTTAGGATGTTTCACCTAAAAGGAGAGAGATAAACCCCACTAAAAATAAATGTGGTTCACTCAATCTAATGGATGTATGATATGATTAAGGATAAATGAGATGATCTAAATGCAACTAAGCAATGTAATTGAATGATTATGAATGCAAAACCTAAGAGATATGCACTATTTGAAAATACAGTGTGATATACAAGCATGGACTAAAAGATGAACAAATGAAAAACATGATTGAAAGCAGGATGAACAGAGTGCACCTAGGTAGTAAATGATGAATCTGGAGTGATTTGAATGTTGACAGAAATCAGTGAAAATCACCAGTGGGACTCATTCGACACTAATGGAAAATTAGTCCTCCTTCTGGCTAAAACTCCTATAAACTAGTTTCTAGCTGTCAGGATTTGGAATTTGAAAGAATCTAGTTTTACAGTCTTAAGGTGGGACTCACTCACCACTGATGGTGAATTAGTCCTCTCCCAAAATTTTATGAAATCAGGGACCAATTCTATAGCTCTAGATTTGCACTTGTCTTCTTGTCAGGTTGATAGAGTCAAATCAATAGAAAATGAACTTTAGGTTGTCTCCAAGCTTGAAATAGGTTTGATTTTACTTGAAACACTTTGTTGAATTCTTGACCAACTTTCAACACCAAATTGCTAGGAAAATCTGCATACACAAGTCTGCAAACACACATGTAAAAGGGGGAAAATGGTTAAGGGTTAGGTTATAGGGATTTGGCTTGGTCAAATCCCACTTTGGTAATCAAACCCTTAATGAATAAATGGAATAAAATGAACAAGGAAAGATGAATAAACAACATGCAAATGTCCTAAAATGACCACAACCTTGTTGAAGAAATATGAAGTTATGTCAATGGTTGCTCCACGATAATTGATTGATGCTTGATTGAATGATGCAAAGTGCTTTAATGGATGATTGAATTATTGAATGAATTATGAGATTAGGAGATGTAAAATGAGGGGAAAAAAACTTATTTATGCTCACCTGTGCCTTAGTAACCTGGTGATACCTCATCACAGGCTGACATAAGGCAATTTTGAATAAAAACCTAAAAGAAAATTTGAGATATTTTCAATTTTGAGCCAAGAGGGACTCATTTGCTACCCATGGTGAATGGGTTCCACTATGTACTTGAAAGTGGGTGTCGGGAATTAAGTCACATTTAATGTTGTTTGCCAGGTTTACATTCAAAAACACACTTAACTAAGTCTTATTAATGCATAATTGAGTCAAATAAGGAATAAGAAAGGTGTAAATAGTGAAATTAAGCCTAGAAAAGCATGAAATCTTGTTACAAGTCTTTACAACATTTCAAAATAGGACTTAATAAGTGATGAAAAGGTGATTTTTAGGTGAATTGTAATTAATAGAGTCTAGAAAATTATAGAAATGTTTTACAACACTTCACAACACCTTCACAAGATGTCACAATTTGAATTTAAAGGACCTAATGTGAATGGTTAAGCCACATTGCAACATTAAATCAAAGAAAAATGGACCAATCATCATGAGAGAAAGACCGAAAAGACCATGAAAATTTCCAAGAGCCATTTTTCTATGGTACATTTTTCCCCCACTTTAATGAGATGATGAACTTGCTTCAAACTCACACTAAAGTAGCCATGAATGTCAAGAAGGATCCAAATGCACTTATTTTAGAAAGATGGAATGACAACGATCAAGAGGGATGATCAAGCCTCCAGGTTGAAGATCCCATGGAAAACTAAACATAAGAATAAAGGAACACAAGTATGAAATGAAAGAAGAAAAGGAAGAATTGGATTGAGCTTCAATCATTTGTCCAACTAGTTGTGAATCGAATCTAGGTAGTTTGTGAGAAAAAGAGAGTGCATACTCACTCTCGGGTGACAAAACTCATGGAAGTTTTCCAAGTGAGAAGACCCAAAAAGGTGAAGTACATACACTAGTTACGTTGGTATGCACTCACAAACACATAGGTGGCTATGAGGAAAGTCATGCCACTGAATGGGCTTCCTACTCAACCATATCAAAGTTATACCTCCTGATAACTTTAACAAGGCACCACAAAGGAAAATGCCAGTTCATGCTTCATGAGACAAGAAAAGTTTTGCATGCTTAGAAATCATGAACAAAGAGAAAGGTACCACATGGATGCAAGCTATGTTATGCAAGGTAGCAAAGATGTAAAATGTAAAAATGAAAAAATGTAAAATGTAAAAATGTAAAAGAAAGTTCAAAGGAGTCTTGTTAAGTTCATGCTAGGTCACTTAGGGAACATTGTGTTTAATGTTTCCAAGAGAGGACCAATCAAAGAATAGAATATTCAAAACTTAGGGGATGTAGTGTGTCACATCAAGCCACTAAGAGGAATGTAATATGCTTCGATAGATCACACTTATGAAGGACATCATACCCAATGCCATCCAAAAAGTGACAAATGCATCATATGAAGTGGCAAGGCTACACTAAGAACCAAAAATGCAAATGAAATGATGCCAATGCATGCCCCCCACTTTAAAGTAGGGAAGTAAAGAAAAAATGCAAAAATAAAACAAGGCATGAGAGCCAACTTGGAAATCCCCTATGCCAAGTCATATGTTTCTAAGCTAGGCTACTTCATGTGAACGAAAAGAAGGAAATCAAAAGAAAAGGAGGTTTCCCCCAGAAAGGAACACACCAAACACATAATGGATCTATGGATTTGGGGTGAGTTTGTTCATCTGCAATGTTTTGATTAAAGATATTGAAACTATCATCATTCCCCAAAGCACATAGAACTAAAAGAATGACACAAAGAGAGCAAAAAAAAAGAAAAAATAATGTCCATTTTGGGTCAACATGGAAGAGAAATTGTGGTTTCAACGCTTTGCATTGTCCCCAAAAGGAAAACACAAGAGAAAAAAAAATGAAAAGGAAATAGAAAAGCAAAATATTTTGGGTCAACATGAAGGAGACATTTCAATCTCAATTCCTTGCATCATCCCCAAAAGGAGAACAAAAAACAAAAAGGAAAATTGACCTTTTGGTTCAACATGGAAGAGACATAGGGCATCTCTACGCTTTGTGTCATCCCCAAAAGGAGAAACACAAAAAAAAGGAAAAAAAAGGACCTTTTGAGTCAGCATGGAAGAGACATTGGGTGTCTCTACACTTTGCGTCATCCCCAAAAGGAGAAACATGGAAAAAAAAAGGAAGAAGAAAAGGACCTTTTGGTTCAACATGGAAGATAAATTGGGCATCTCTACACTTTGCGCCATCCCCAAAAGGAGAAACACAAAAAAAGGACCTTTTGGGTCAACATGGAAGAGACATTGCACATCTCTACTCTTTGCATCATCCTTAAAATGAAAACACAAAAAAAAAGTGAAAAATAAAAGAGAAAGTATGACATATAGAAGAATAGAGAGACAAATAGATGAAGTGCACAAAGAGAGAGAGAATAACAAAAAAAAATTACATGGGAACACGATACACATAAAATCATGTAAAAGGAGCTAGTAAAGAAAATTTAAGTCAACCATTAATGGAGTTATTGGCTTCTCAATCCTAAGTAGTATAAGTGGAAGGTAAATAATGTAGTTAAGAGACAAGAAAAAATGCATTACTAGGATGAGGCTAACAACTTCTTGCCCCCCATGGAATATGAGGAAAGAATGAGCCAAGAAAGGTGATGGGATGGATCATGCAATAGCGAGAATGAAAAATTCTACAACTATGACATGATAAAAGGATTTTTTTTTAAGCGATGATGGGAAAGTAGTCAGTATCAGTGAAGTGATACTTGCTCAATATGTCATTCAATGTCTGACATTCTTTAGTTCGATGTCCAAGAACATGATGATATTTTCAATATGCTATGTTAGAATCTTTAGCATAGATGACCAACCTATTCATAGGTGGTAAGAGTATAAGGCCTTTGATTGAAAGTAGTTGAAGTCTCCTTTAACATTCAGGTAGAGGATGAGTAGGAAACTTGAGCTTTTTCAATTTGTAAGGTCATTTTCTTTTTCTAGATTCTAATTTTTCATAAATGGAAAGAGGAAGATGACCCATGGAGATCCTAGTATCCTTGTCATCAAAATCAAGTAATGGTTGTTCACATGGAAGGAGAATGTTCAAGTCAGGAGGAGAATCAAAGATCACTATACCATCATCTCAAACTCTCCAATATTCAAAAGGAGGTTTATCAGTATGAGGATGATCTTGATATCCTAATCTTGTTGTGTTGTCTTCTATTCATCTTTGTTATAAAAGTTGATGAATATTATGCTCGTTTGTTGTATCACACCCTTTTTTGCTTAAGATAGTAAATCCTTTGCCATATGTTTCTTCAAGATTGATTGGTGTGTTTGTAACTTTGTTATCATAAAATGGGTGACAATGTGGTTGTTTAGAGGAACTAGGTCCACTCAATGGAGGGAACTTAGATCCTTCATTAGTTTCAATATGTAGGTATCCAAAGTGGTTAGGAGGTGTAATGGTAGGAAGATCTTGTGACTTCATGGATGGGTAAAAGGTTGCATTGGCTTCAAGGTTGTCAAGGAATTTGTTTAAGAAATTGTTCATACCATCATCATCTTCTCCAATGAAATCAACATCACAAGGAGGAAAATAATGAGGAGTTGAAGGAGCATGTGGAAGCTCAAGGTCATTAGGATCACAACCAAAGACACAATTGGACATGTCTACTAAGTATTTCAATGAATTCCAAAACTTGTTAAAAGAAAAAGCCATGATGACAATGAATGGAAGTAGACTAAAATGCAAGAAATAGAAGAAAACAAAGAATCTAAAAAGTATAACATAAAGTAACTACATAAAACTAAAATGCAAGAAATACCTAGAAAATTCCTAAAAATGTTGTTTGAAATGTGCAGGTGGACTGATTTACCCAGGGTGGCGAATGAGTCCAAGTATGATATTTTTTTTGTGTTTTTCAAAAAATTAAAAGTGATTTTAATGCTTTTCAGATCCAAACTAAGGATACAAATGCAAATTTTCATTTTTTCAATGATATGATATGCAAAAATGAAGTCTAAATGAGTCTTTCACTAATGCAATTTGAGAAACCCTAGGATGGAAAAAAAAAAAAAAAAACCTAGTTGAATGTTAATGAAAATGAGACCAAGGATGCAAGATGTAATTGAAATTAGAAAGATACAGTGCTCAATATGCAGGTTCACCAAATTAACCATATATTTTTGGGAATGAGGTTTATAGACTACTCTTGCACTCTTAAGTTGTTTCACCTAAAAGGAGAGAGATAAACCCCACTAAAAATCAATGTGGTTCACTCAAACTAATGTATGTATGATATAATTAAGGCTAAATGAGATGATCTAAATACAACTAAGCAATGTAATTGATTCATTATGAATGCAAAACCTAAGAAATATGCAATGTTTGTAAACATAGTGTGATATGCAAGCATGAACTAAAAGATGAACAAATGTAAAACATGATTGAAAGTTGTAACACCACAAATCTACAAAATAGCTTAAACTTCAACACACATTATCATGGATTAGTTCAAACTATGCAAAGACAATAATGCTCCTATGAAATAATCCATCATGCCTCATAATGTAAATAAAATAACTAATTGAGAACATAAAAAAACATCGTGCATACCTATTCCATAGTGGATTGGTGCTACTTTGATATGAAAATTAGCCCTTTCCCAACCCTTCACAAGCTAAATGATGAGAATGCATTGAAGATGCTATGAATTCAAATGACAATAATGAACTTGTGCATAAAATTGTTGATCCAAAATACAAAGGAAAGCCTCTTATTTATAGATGAGAATGTTGAAAAATGAGGCAAAAGGGATGAATGTGTGATTAATCATCCACCAACGGCCAAGTGCCACTTGTCAAGATGTGAGAAGATGAAGGTTGAGAACATTTTGATGAATGTGCACAATAAATGATATTAGCTAGAATTTCAAATTTGTGAAATGACATGTTGGAGGGAGAAAGGAATGAATTAAATGCCACTTGGCTCAATGAACAAGGACATGTAAGAGAGTTAAATTTTTTGTTGGAAGGACAAATCCACTTGGAGGATTTTCAAACTTGGAGGAATATTCCCTTTTGATGCCATGTTGAGAGAAATTAGAAGATTAAATAAATCAAAAGAAATGATTTATTGTGCAAGTTGCAAAATCTAGATAATTGGAGGATTAGGATTAGCATTTATCATGATTTAGTTCATTTTAATGGAGGTTAGTTGATTGTGACATTCAACTTAAATATTTGGATTTATTTAAATTAATTGAGTCTAAGATAAAGAACATTAGAGATTTAATTAAATTAAATGGAGAACTTTAGAAAACTAATTAAATAAAATTTATTTATTTAATTACAGAGAAGAATATGATTTAATCAAATCGAATGATATATTTAATCAGGTAAAGTTGATTTATCTAATTAAATAAAGATTGATTAAAAGAGGAAATATGATGAATTTTAATTAGATAAAGATTGTTTGATTAAAACAGTTAGTAGAGGGATGATTAAGGATGAAATGAAATTAGTTATTCTAGATTAGATGTATGTATATTTTAATTTTAGAAACCCTAGGATGCAAGAACAAAACAAAACCTAATTGAATTTTGATGCAAATGAAACCTAGGATGCAAGATGCAATTGAAATCAGAAAAATGCAGTGCTCAATATGCAGGTTCACTAAAATGGTCCATAGTTTTTTGGGAATGAGGTTTATAGACTACTCTTGCATGCTTAGGATGTTTCACCTAAAAGGAGAGAGATAAACCCCACTAAAAATCAATGTGGTTCACTCAATCTAATGTATGTATGATATGATTAAGGCTAAATGAGATGATCTAAATGCAACTAAGCAATGTAATTGACTGATTATGAATGCAAAACCTAAGAAATATGCAATGTTCAAAAACATAGTGTGATATGCAAGCATGAACTAAAATATGAACAAATGCAAAAGATGATTGAAAACAAGCTGAACAAAGTGCACCTGGGCAGTGAATGATGAATATGGAGTGATATGGATGTTGATAGAAATTAGTGAAAATCACCAGTGGGACTCATTCACCACTAATGGTGAATCAATCCCGCTTCTAGCAAAAACTCCTAGAAACTAGTTTTCGACTATCGGGATTTGGAATCTAATAGAATCTAGTTTTCCAGCCTTAAGGTAGGACTCATTCAACATTGATGGTGAATCAGTCCTCTCCCAATATTCTATGAAATCAGGGACCAATTCTATAGTTCCAGATCTGCACTTGTCTTCTTATTTGGTTAACGGAGTCAAATCTATAGAACACGGACTGTAGGTTGTCTCCTAGCTTGAAATAGGGTTGATTTGACTTGAAACACTTTGTTGACTTCTTGACCACCTTTCAACACCTAATTTCTTGGAAAATATACATACACAAGTCTGCAAACACACATGGAAAAGGGGAAAAATGGTTAAGGGTTAGGTTATATAGGGATTTACCTTGGTAAAATCCCACTTTGGTAATCAAACCCTTAATGAATAAATGGAATGAAATGAAGAAGGAAATATGAATAAACAACATGAAAATGTCCTAAACTCACCACAACCTTGTTGAAGAAATATGAAGTTATGTCAATGGCAACTCCAAGATACTTGATTGAATGATGCAAAGTGCTTGAATGGATGATTGAATGCTTGAATAAATTATGAGATTAGGTGATGTAAAATGAGGAGAAAAACACTTATTTATACTCACTTGTGCCTTAATAACCCGATGATACCTCATCATAGGCCGACATAAGGTAATTTTGAATAAAAACTTGAAGGAAAATTTGAAATATTTTGAATTTTTAGCCAAGAGGGACTCATTCGCCACCCATGGCGAATCGGTCGTACCTTGGACTTGAAAGTGGGTGTCAGGAATTAAGTCACATTTAATGTTATTTGTTGGGTTTACATTCAAAAACACACTTAATTAAGTGTTATGTGTGCATAAAGGGGTCAAATAAGGCATAAGAAAGGTGTAAATAGTAAAATTAAGCCTAGACAAGTGTGAAATATTGTTAAAAGTCTTTACAACACTTCAAAATAGGACTTAATAAGTGATGAAAAGGTTATTTTTAGGTGAATTGTAATGAATAGAGTCTAGAAAAGTGTAGAAATATTTTACAACACTTCACAAAACCTTCAAAAGATGTCACAATTTGAATTTTAAGGACCTAATCTGAATATTTAAGCCACATTGCAACATTAAATCAAAGAAAAATGGACCCAACATCATGAGAAAAAAGACCTAAAAGAGAATGAAAATGTCCAAGAGCCATTTTTCTATGGTACAATACCATCATTATCATTTTTTTTGTTGAGGTGGGAATGCCAACACAAGGGTTTAATTGTGGAAATTTCCTAAACAACACAATCTTTCCCCTCTTTTCATGTGTACAAGGTAGATCCACAAATTTCATCATAGACATGTTATAGAAGAGTAGGGAGTAGACTATAGTGGAGTGATTTGGTATTTGAACATCCAAAAACATCCATAATAGGGTGCCTAATCCTCATGTCCTAAGATTTTTATCTCTAATTTGTAACAGGACTGAAGATGTTGGCATCTCAAAGTGGACAAGAGCTCACCTAAAGAGAAAGGTTGATTCTATTCCCCAGGAGATTCAGGTTCACAAAAAGAGCACCCAGGATATGTGCAACCTTGAAGCTGAGGTTGCTGATACTTTAAAGTTCTTAGGTTAGTCTTGGTTTTGTGTTGGTTTTGGTGTTGGCCTTTGCTGGCTCAGGGCTTGTGGTTGTGGTTTCTTCTGGTCTTTTCTGCTTTGCAGTCATCTTGTTGTTTTGGGTTCTATAATTCTTTATCTTTATTTTACTTGTAAAATTTGTGGTTTTAGGTCCTTGTAAAACCTATTTTTTCCTTTATCAAAAACATAGTGTTGGTACAAATAGGTGTTTTATCTATCTAGTCATTGGTAGGAACTATTTACACATTAAGTTTACATAGGTCATAAGTGGGAATATTTCTAGAATATGTTAGTTGGAATTAGATCTTATCTTATATTTTGACTTTTTAAAACATGTGTCCTAAGTAGTTGTAATAAGTTGTGACATAACATAGGATTAAGACACTTGTGATAATCCTATTTAATCATGTCTCACCTTGGCTATATAACCAAGTAGTCTCATATGTAAATCACACATATTGAATTATATTGAATTTAATTCCATTACAATATTGAGCATTGCACATTGATCTCTCTTGTTCTTTCATGAAGTTCTTAAATCTTGGGTGGCTAAAATATTTAACCAACTCTTGCATGGTATCAGAGCTTGTGGGATTGCTACTTGTTAGTCTTTAAAGAGAGATCTAGGTTGCAAATATTGGTGGATCTTGAAAACTTGACTATGTTCTTCTCTTGCATCGAATGATGATGTGGAGAATAAATAAAGCTTGAAAGAAATACCAAATTTGGGGGTTTCCTCTTTATGGCTTTGTATTGTAGGTTCAAATTGGAGCTTGTTGGTTCAAACCTAAGCTCACAATTGAGATCATAGGATTTGAGAAAGTTAGTTTTTCCTTTTGTTTCATATAAATTGGGCATATGAGGCTAGATCTATGATGGTTTGAAGCTAAAGTGTGGTTGTATGATCTAGGAGGTAGTTGTGATTTTGGAGCACTTTGGGTCAAAACCAACCCTACCATCACATCTAGGAGGCCAAAAATCTTCAAGATCAATTGTCAAATCACAAAAGTTAACACTTTTTCCTGAATCCATCAGAAAAAAGAATCCCCCCTTGGCCATTCGTAGGACTATATAGTTGTGAAATAATTTTAGTCACGTCATTTTGGCAAGAAAAATTGTCACAGTTAGCTGAAATTTAATTGGGAAGTGAATTTTTTTTAGAGTTTTTATAAAAAAAATTTTAAAAATTTAAATTAAGAAAAATAAAAAAAATTCATGCGATTTATTTATTTCTATAGAGTACACTATAGACATGTACGATATCTAGTCTACCCACAAGTCGTCCACCTCCCATCATGTCGTGTGAGAAATATTTTCCATGTGGCTTCATACCTACCTCCACTTACCACCAAATTTCTCGAAGAATACTATAGCTCATATCTCTTGTAGCTAAGAAAGTGAATATTATGAGGCATCTAAAAATTCTAGATGAAACTGACAAAATATTCTAGAATCTGATATAATATTCCAACTATCTACCTCTCAGAGAATATTCTAGAGGATATACTAGCAAGAAAAATATATCATCTATAAAGAACACATATCAGTGTCACGATCTCTGGACCATCCAATTTGAGCAGTTGACTTACTGAAATCATCACTACATCAATAGTGATGTTAACATTTTTTAATTTTGGAGAGAAAACTTCAAATGCCCATAACTCAATCATACTGACTCCTCTTTTCAAGTATTTTTTTAATTTGGGGTAAAATTTTACAATCTATGTAGTGGTGCAATCAGATTTTGATTTTGATGCCTAACATTTCTAGAAATTATAGATTCTTGTAGGTGTTGCTGAGTAGTTCTCATTTTTAGAACTTGTGGGACTATGTTCTTGCTCCTTTGGTAACATTTTTGGGTGATTTTTTTTTAAAGTGCATAATTTTTCAAATATTTTCTAGTGGTGTGATCAAAATGATCCCATTTTATGTAAAAAATTTACTTTTAGCTTGTGGCCAAACTTGGCAATCTGCATGCACAAAGATCCAGTCCACTTTTCTATTTTGAGCAAGTGGCACTTGTAATCACACCAAATATAAAGTGCCAAAAATCACATATTGCTTGGGGGGTTTCATGATTGAGTAATTTGGGGGGCTAATCTTTTTATTTTTTTGATTTAAGTCTCTTGGTTGGTCTATCATGTGAATAAAGTTGAGGAGTTTAATACGAGCATCAAAAAAATCCTCACTATAATAAGGTTAAATCGATGGAACCCTCACACATTGTAGGTGGCTTAATATTTTTCCATATCTCTATGGACTAGTTCTTAAGCCTTCATCAAAATGGAAGAGAGTTGTGTGGGATATTAAAAAAAAACATATCCTAGGAGCAATTGGGTGTAGTTGTTATATTAAGACACAAATGGCCACTAATCGTATAATTGAGATCCTTCATGACCTTATGACCTAAATTTGGGAGATGTATGAAGACCTGAATGAACCTCCATTTCAAAAGGATGTTTTTGGGGACTGTCCTTTTCTACTTGTAGAGTTTTGACCTATTGATGATAAAATAGCTATAACACTTGTTGATTGGGAAAGGTTTGGTAGTTTTGATGACACATAACCTTTTCCTTCTCCTCCAACAAAGACTATTGAATAAGACAACTGAGAGGAGGGTGAATCAATTGTCATTGATTTAATATTTTAATTCAATCATTGGAACTAATTATTAACACTGCTTAAATGATAAATCATCAAATACCAATGTAGAACCTTAAATCCATCATATAAACACAATAACACCAGATTTACGTGGAAAACCCAATAAGGGAAAAACCATAGTGAGGATTAAATCACACTATAGAGAATATCAAAACTGATTACAAGATGCTCACTACCAAAATAAGGACTCACTATCTGAAAAAGGGACTCACTATCCAATAGGGCTAACAAACCAAAGGGCTAACTACCATAGAGATACAAAGAAGACAAAGAAGACTTGTTATAGATAGAAGACAATCTCAATGCAACAAAGGATTCCACCACAATCACTTGTAGACATGCATGAATGATAAAGTTCACCTTCAGCTCACTGCTTCTAGAAACTCAACATTAAAGCTTCACACTAATATGCCACACTTGCATTAAACACACTACTCTTTTTCCTTTTCCACTTATCTCTCTTATTCTCTCTTTTATATTTGTCACCACTAACTCATATTTTATTTATACCATCTTCAACTTTGAAACATATCCAAATTTGGCCATCCAGATTCAAATTCAAATTATGTAGGAACAAAAAAATTCTAGGGTGGAATTAGAATGAGGGAAACCCAAGAACATGCTTCATCAAGACCCAAATAGATCCAACACATTTCATCAACTTCGAAAGTAGTATTCCACACAAGGTTGGCCAAACTAGTGTAAAACACATAGAATGCTTAAGCACAAACTTTCCAAATACCAAAATTATCTTCAATACAATCAAAATAACTTAACTCTAGAACCGAAAGTCATAAGAATTCATCAAAGAGAAATATGGACTAGCATTATTTCTCCCATACCACAACAAGAAACATAGGGAACCACAGTTCACAACTGATGAACACAACTCGCATTGAACAATGAATCAATATCCAAAAATTAGGATATAGCAACTTCCAACAACTATGATCAACATATCTAAATCATACAATTATAGGAGAAAATCCAAAGGAAAACCTAGAGCAATCACATAACATCTGCAACATATCTTCATACAAATTTCTCAATATCCTTGACATATACAGCCAACAACAACTAGTTGATAACGAGTTGAGAAGTTGACATCAATGAAGACACCTTCAATCTTTCCATTCTTGCAGCAATCTCCCCCTTTGTCATTGATGACAACACAAGATGTGAAAAACCATCAAAGACAACATACAAGCTTTGAACACACTTCTCAATATTTTCCTTTCTATTTCTTCATATGCTTCCTCTCTCTCTTTTCTTTTTACTTTCTTTTTCACATGCTTCTTCCCCCCCTTGAAATAAATGGAAAAGGAAAAAGATATTTTACATTGATTTCTAATTTGACATAGAAAACAAAATATACATAATGGCAACACCTTATACTACCTGCTCCCCCTAAGAGGTAGCCACCAAAAAATCAATCCGAAAGAAAGATAGATCCATATATCCACTAGACCGGTGCATCTCCATATGCATCTATATTAAGAAATTAGGGGCAATAACCCATAAATTCTCCTAGAGATACTCAAAATTATCTCTAGGAAGAGCCTTTGTGAAAATATCAGCCACCTGATCCTTTGTCAGAACATACTCAAGGTTTACTTCATTCTCCTTGACCTTCTCTCTTAAGAAATAATATTTGATATATATATGCTTCATCCTCAAGTGCATCATAGGATTCTTCGAAATGTTAATTACACTTTTATTATCACAAAAAACAAATATAGGATCATCATATACCACTATGATATCTTTCAATGTTTGTTTCATCCACAAAACTTGTGTACAACAAGATATAGAAGCAATATACTTAGCTTCAGTAGTAGACAAGGAGATTGAATCTTTCTTTTTACTCAACCATGCCACCAATCTGAAACCAAGAAAGAATGCACCACCACTTGTACTCTTTATTTTGTCTACACATCTAGCCCAATTTGCATCTATATAAGCACTTAAAGTAAAGTCAATATCTATAGGATAGCATAATCCATAATCTAGAGTGCCCTTCAAATATCTAAAAATTCTTTTAAAAGAAACAACATGTGTTTCCTTCAGATCTTCTTGAACTCTAGCCACAAGACAAACTGCATACATAATATCCAGTCTAGTAGCAGTCAAATACAGTAGTCCACCAACCATAGATCTATACTTGCTCTGATCAACCTTAGGTGAATCATCATCTTTATCCAATTTGCAACCAATCACCATAGGAGTACACATAGGTTTGGAACCATCCATCCAAAATTTATTCAACATCCCTCTCACATACTTTGATTGGGAAATAAAGAGTCCTTTCTCTATTTGATTGATCTATAGCCCAAGAAAAAAAATCATCTCTCCAAACATAGAAATTTCAAATTATTTTTGCATCTATTCTACAAACATCTTGCACATACTTTCATTTCCTCCAAAGATAATATCATCAACATATACAACTATAGTCAATATTTTGTCATTTTCAATCTTAAAATATAGATTACTATTCATCGTACTTTTTTTGAAACCTTGCTTAATCAAATACCTATCTAACCTTGCATACCAAGCTCTAGGAGCTCGCTTCAATCCATATAAATCTTTCTTCAATACCATATTTGGTTGCTCTGACAAATGAAATCCTTCTGGTTGTTACATGTAAACTTCTTCTTCTAGCTCACCATTCAAAAATGTGGACTTGACATCCATCTAATAGACCTTAAAGTCTTTATGAGTAGCAAATGTTAAGAAAATCCTTATAGCTTCCATTCTTGCTACCAGAGCAAAAGTTTCCTAAAAATCTATGCCTTCCACCTATGAGTAACATTTAAACGCAAGCCTTGCTTTGTTTCTAACCACTTCTCTATTCTCATTCAACTTATTTCTAAATACCCATTTTGATCCAATAATGATTTTATCTTAACGGGTCTTGGGACCAATTCCCAAGTTTGATTCTTCTCAATTTGTATAAGTTCTTCTTTCATAGCTTCCATCTAATGTGCATCTCTACATGCTTCACTTACACTCTTTGGTCCATCTCATAAAGTAAACACAAATTAACTTTTATAGTAGCTCTGCTTCTAGTCAACACTCCTTTGGTCTTATCTCCAATAATCTAATTTTGTAAATGATTCTTCTATACATATCTAGGTTTTTTAGGTGATATCACTAGAGAAACTTCTTCTCTTTCATTTTTTTCATTCCACTTCTCTTCTTGCACATCCTCTTCTTGTTCTTGCATAATTTGTTCATTTCTTATGCTATCAAGTTCATCAGATTCATATACATCAATGTCAATTGAATTCTTCAGTGTTTCATCAACCATGACATTTGAACTTTCTACAATTTTTCTCATTCTTTTATTGAAACATCTGTATGCTTTTCTAATAGTAGAATATCCAAGAAAAATTCCTTTATCACTTCTTGCTTTAAACTTACCTAAGGTTTCTTTATTTGTTCTGATATAACATTTTCTTCTGAATACTTTGAAATACTTAACAATAGCAACTCTTCTATGCCATAGCTCATAGGGAGTCTTTGTATTGTTTGATCTTGCTTGAACTCAATTGAAAACATAAACAATAGTATGAATAGCTTCTTTCCACTAAACTTCCAGTATACCAGCCTCAAAAATCATTGATCTAGCAGCCTCTTGAACTATTCTATTTTTCCTTTTAGCAACTCTATCATGTTGAGGGGTTCTCGGAGTAGATAATTGTATCTTTATTCCATTCACTTTGCAAAACATATTAAGCTCATGGGAGGTGAATTCTCTACCTATGTCAAACCTTAAGAGTTTTATCTTCAAGTTCACTTCATTTTAAACCATAGCTTTGAATGTATTGAATTTGTCTAGTGCATCTAATTTCTCTCTAAGAAATGTAACCCATGTATATCTAGAATAATAATCAATTAAAAGCATAAAGTACCTTTCACCAAGCAGACTTCTCACTCTTGTAGGACTAGAGAGATTTTTATGAACTAAATCCAACAGTCTAGTAGTAGATTGTTCCTTTGATTTGTAATGACTCCATGCTTGCTTTCCAAACTGACAATTCCTGTTGATAGCACTAACAAGCTTTGTAATTCTTTGTAAATATCTCACATCCTAAAAAACACTAATCCTTTCCAAGTTATCAAAATTCATGTGACACATTCTCCTATTCCATAACCAACTATCATTAATCTGAGTCATAAAGCATCATCCATCAACACCCTTCAATTGATATATGTTTCCTTCATATTTCTTTCCTGTAGAAATCAATGTTCTGGATCCTTTCTGGATCTCACATCTATCATCCTTAAAAACAAGATCATATCCTTTACTATACATCTAACCAACACTCAAAATATTATGCATTAATCCCTTAACATAGTAGACATCATCAGTATTATGCTTGCCATCAAAACTTACTAAACCTATCCCATAGCTTTTAGCACCAGTATCATCTCCAAACATAACCAAGCCTCCATCATATTTTTCAAGCTTAAAATACTTACTTTTATCACTAGTCATGTGATGTGAACAACCACTATCAACTACCCAATAATTCTTTTCTTTTTTCAGCATGTAGGGTATAGATAATCGTACCTTCATTTTTCTACTTCTCTTGATAAATTTCTTTTACCTATTTTCAAAATTAGCAAAAGTAGGTTCATCATTAATCGCCAAGAACAAGCATTCAATATGATTAGGATATTCATAATAAGAATCTTCATAAGATATATTAGCATTCTCATTCACATAATATGATCTATTAATCTTCTTTCCTTTCCTTTCTTTCTCATATCTTTTTTTATTCCTCTTAGCTCTTTTCAGACACTTTGTAGCATAATGACGTATTTCTCCACAACTAAATCATTTAAAGGGTAACTTACCTTCATACTTACTGGAGCCTTTCCTCATCCTTCTCACGAAGTTAGCTTCAATTTCATCAAAGTTTTCTTCATCGGATCTTCAACTTTTGTAGCCTTAAAAACATTCTTTGATTTGCATCCATTCCTCGTACTAGGCTTCCTTATCTCATAAGATGTCAAAAATCCAAACAAAAAATCTTTAGTGCAGGTCTTATAATCTATACGCTATTCAATAGCACACACCTTCTCACTTTAAGAATCAAGGAGAGTTTTGAGAATCTTCTTTATAATTCTGGTTTCATCTATAGTAGCACCAATTCCTTGCATTCCAGTCATTATCTCATTCAATCTCTATACATAAACTTTAACATTCTCATTTTCATACATATGTAGAAGCTCTAACTGTGCCTCTAAATTTTGTAATTTTACCTCTTTGACTCTTTCATCACCTTCACACACTCTTTCCAAAGCATCCCATACTTCCTTAGTAGTCTTCATATTTTAAACCTTAATCAACTCAGAATGTACTAGACTGTTCTTCAAAATGTACTTCTGATTATTATTCACTTCACGTGCTTTGATCTCATCAGGCATACTCGGACCATTAGCAGGAGGAGTGTGAGGATTCTTATAAGCTTTCTCCACATCATATCCACAATACTCTAGATATTCTTCCATAAATATTTTCTAGATAGCATAATTAGTTCCATCGAATCACAGATACTCATAAATCATTTTTCTAGCCATCTTGAACCTTCCTCAAGGAATTAAGCTCTTCACCAAGGAACCACGTTCTGATACCAATTGTTGAATAGGACAACTAATAGGGGGTGAATCAATTGTCTCATATTTAATCTTTTAATTTAATCACTAGAACTAATTCTTAACATTGCTTAAATGATTAATCATCAAATGCCAATGCACAAACTTAAATCCAACACATAAACACAATAACACTAGATTTATGTGGAAAACCCAATAAGGGAAAAACCACAGTGAGGATTAACTCACACTATAGAGAATATCAAAACCGATTATAGGAGGCTCACTTCCCGAGAAACAAGGATCACTTTCAAAATATGGACTCACTGTCCAACAAGGCTAACAACCCAAAGGGCTCATTTCCATAGAGATACAAAGAAGAAAAATAAGACTTGTCATAGAGAGAAGAAAATTTCAATGCAACAAAGGATTCCAACACAATTACTTGTAGACATTCATGGATGATAAAGTTCACCTTCAACTCACTGCTTTTGGAAAATCAACATTAAAGCTTCACACTGATCTACCCTTTTCCATTTTCCACTTATCTCTCTTCTTCACTCTTGTATATCCTTAACCACTAACTCATATTGTATTTATACCATTTTCAGCTTTTAAACATATCCATAGTCGAGCATCCAAATTTAAATTCAAATTAGGTCAGTGCCAAAACATTCTACGGTGGAATTAGAATTAGAGTGACCCAAACACACACTTCATCAAGACCCAAATAGATCCAGCATGCTTCATCAACTTCAAAAGTAGTATTCCACAAAAGGTCAGCCAAACCGGTGTAAAAAAACATAGAATGCTTAAGCACAAACTTTCCAAATACCAAAATTATCTACAATACAATCAAAATAACTCAACTCTAAAAACGTAGGTCATAAGACTTCATCAAAGATAAATCCAAACCAACAACATCTCTCCCAGACCTCAACCAGAAACACAGAGAACCATAGTTCACAACTGATGAACACAACTCACACTGAATAATGAATCAAAAACCAAAAATTAGGATATAGTAGATTCCAACAACAATGATCAACATATTTGAACCATACAATTATAGGAGAAAATCCAAAGAAAAACTTGGAGAAATCACATAATATCTGCAACATATTTGTTGGCTTTTTATTTATGGTATGTTGTCCTTGATGATAAATCTACAAAACTAATTAGTGCTTTGAATACTTGGTGCTCTTTGTGTTCAATTTGGAAAACTTGGCATTCTCGGTGTTTTGGTGATCATGCTTTGGGTTGATGTATTTGGGTGCATTTGTTAATTACTTAATGTGGTACTGATCATGTTAAGCTTTATGTGCAGATAAAAGTTATTCAGATGGTCTGATTGTTTCATATTTGGTTTCTCAGGATCTTTATGCTTTGAACTGTTACATATTTGATGGCTCTTGATGATGTCTTGATGATGTCTGTTTCAGATTTCAACTTGATTTGTTTCAAGTTGATTATAGTTGAGATCTTGATTTAATTGGACTGACAGTGTTGATAAGGTTTGGTTATTCAAATGGTATTCATGGTGACAAGGCCTTCTTCAACTTTAGATTTATGAAATTGTCACCTTCACATGTTTAGATATATTGATACATGGCATATACAGATGAAGGTAATAGTTATGACAATATGATGTTAGTTGGTATGACTTAGTGTTGATTAAATTGCTCCATGAAACATGGTTTAGTAAAAATATCATATTATCACATTTTATCTGGTGGCATAGTATACACTTTGGTTCTGGTATTTCATTTTTTTGATGGTGTTTATTGACTCAAATGGCATATATTTTTTTATCATTTTTATTTGGTGATTTCTATGCCCAAGCCTTGACTTTGTAGTCGGCATCCAAAGGAAAATAATCATATTGACTATTCAAAGCCTTTTACATATGATATTAATTTATCATTGGTATGTTAATGATTTGTGGGGTCGACATTTACAAAGAATAAAACCTATCGGGTTTCCCAAAGCATTTTTCAACGGTGATATTGTGTTCAAAGGTTACTTGGTTATATGACTTGGCAGCCATCATTTTTCATATGTTTAAGTTGACATTATGATAATATTTGACTCAGAATATAGTTTATTATGTGTCAATAGTTTACAAGCAAAATTTGGAGGTGATCATGTGGTTGGGTCCTTGGTAAACGATTAGTCAAGCAGACTCATAAGCATTTTTAATCAGTTGACTATTATTGTGTCTTTTTGAATTCAGACTCCAAATCTTTATTAATTTTGGCAAAGTCATCGACTAACTTGAGAGAAGACTTGTTTAGGGAAAAATGATATTTCATTTTCATTGAATGGTTTGGAACCCCAGTGCTGCCTTGCTGGAACTTCAGTTGCATTGTGTGCAAGTTAGTTGTGGTATTTTGGTTTGGTTTTTCAGTTATATTGATCTTTGGTGGTTGGCAAGATTGTTGGTGGTTTTTGTTTGAGCTGCAAGCAATAGTTTGGGTAGTTTTCATGAAGAACTTCAGGGATTTTATTTGCAGGTTAATTCCACCATAACAGAGGTAATATCTATGCATTATTTTTGATATTTCAATGGTAAATCTGGTAAATGAAGAGGAAAAGAAAACTTTATTTTTTAGTTTCAAATAATTTTCTTAACTAAACTGAAACTACATTGAACCCGAGCGTAAACTAAAAGGTTTCATCTCTTAGTGGAATTTTATCTTCATATCATTGATTTTTTATTGGCATCAGATTATACATTATGTTCATAAACTCTGGTTATTGAAATCAAGGTTTTCTTGTCAAAGTTGTATAACCATTTCACAAACATTGTATATATATGTATCTCTACAAAAACATAAAGTGAGAGAGTGAAAAGAGTGTATGATGTGAAGAAAGGAAATTGTCTAGAAAGAGTATTGCTCATTGTGAAATAATTTTGTAAAAAGAGAAGAGTGGGCTCATATTGTTTTTATCTCTGATTGTATCAGAGAGATTATGTTTTGAGTTGAGCATTATTGTAAATTCATTTTGTATTCTATTGTAATTTTATGACTGCAAGAATGATTGCAGCTATAATGTTCTGATGGGTTGCAATATTTTGAATGTTTGATGAAGTTCATGCTTCAGAAAGATTATGGGAGTTGGTGCTCTTTGATTAATAAAATGGGAATTTTAGCGAGTGGTTTTTTATACCCCAAGAGGGTTTTTCCACTTAGGAAATCTTTGTGTTATGTGATATTATTTGTCTCTCATTATGTTTCATGTTAATATGCTCATTCAATCAATGCTCTAATACATTTAGTATGATCAAAAGTTTCATATTTCAAAAGGTTATCATGCAAAGTTAAAAAGTCTTTTATTGAGCGAAGTTGTTGTTCTGTTACAAAAGCACATACAAGATTGTTCACACTCTAATTGAACAATATCATATGATGCTTTTAACATGAGTTATAAATGTTACTAAAGTTTCATGTGAATCTGATTTTAAATGTTGATGTACACTTGCATAAACAAGTATACCACATTGAGTTAAAAATAACTTAAAAAGTCTCGTTGTACCTTTCAGAGTCAAATTTTTTAAAAATAATTCACTCTGATTCACCCCCTCCCTCTAAGAGTGAATCCACTTCCAACAAGTGGTATCAGAACCTAGGGTCCTGCATTAGGTTTCATACCTAGGATTGATTCTGGTATTGGAAGTCTATCTTTGAGTTTTATTCGTGATGGCTAAAGGGAGAAGGAATAAGGGAAAGAGAAACTCACTACAAAACATTAACAATCAAGTTATGTCTGAACCAAGTATAAGAAGTAATGAAAAAATGATACAACATACTATACATAACATACCTCAATTTGATGGTACCAATTTTAATTTGTGGAAGCATCGAATGGAAACTTTTTTGTCTTCCTTAGGGTTTGATTTGTGGACAATAGTAGAGAGAGGGTGTAATGTGTCTGCAACATCTCCCCCCAATCTTGAGGAAAAGATAGTTCTTGAATCAAATGCCAAGGCTCTAGATGCAATTTTCAGTTGTCTTCCAAATGATAATATTGCAAAAGTTGTGCACTGCAGAGATGCAAAGGAAGTATGGAACGGATTGATTGAAATATATCAAGATGGTGAATTGCAAGAAGAGATGTCTTTGAAAACTCAAAAAAGTTGTGTTTCATCTGTAAGTGGTGATTGTGAAAATCATCATAGTTCTGAAGAAAAATTATTTGAGTCTAAATCTATTGAAATGACATATGAACATTCAAGTAGCCAAGAAACCAATGAAAGAGATCAATCTTTGGATGAAATAAATTTTGGACAAGATGAGCAAGAAAATGAGGTTGATTTGGAAGGTGAGCTTCTGTGTGCCTTAGGTACAATCAAACAAATCAGAAAAGAGAAGCTAATTTTAAAGAAACAACTTCAAAAAGAAAAGGACATCAAAGATAAGGTATGCTCAGGTCTTATAGAAGCAAAAATCCAAGTTGAAGAAGCTAGAAAGATTGAGGAAGTGTACAGAGATCAACTTAAAGAAAAAGAACAGTGCATTGAAAATCTTGAGTTGCAAATAGTTTTACTAAGGAACATTGGTAATGGATCAAAGCAATTAAGTGATGAAGAAATTAGTAAGAGTGACTCCATTTCATTGGATAAACTTATTAAAACACAGAAGGCTCCAAGTGACAAAATTGGTCTAGGCTTAGAGGAAGGACAATGTTCTAAGACACTTAGTACAAAGAAAAATTTAAATAATGTCCATTCTGAAACTGTTGGAAATAGAAGTAAAAGGAATAGATCACACAAAGTGTCAGGATCTCACTGTACCTGGCAAGGTAAGTTGATAAAGTATTATTATTCCTTTTTAGGTTATTGTTTCTCATGTTTTGAGTATGGCCATAGAGCAGCTGAATGTTTGTCTAAAGTAAATAAAAGTGATGAACAAAGGAACCATGATAATGTTGCATGCTTCAAATATAATCAATCAAGTTATATTGCAAGAAAATGTAATAAGAGTGACACAAAACGTTACAAATCTGTGACTATATGTCATAAATGTAATGTCTTGGGCATAAAGCCAAGTTTTGCAGGAGTCAATGGGAGAAAACATCTAAAAGCAACAAAGAATTTGTAAGGGTCTAGAGGAAGAAGCAACAACAAGACAATAGGCTTGTGCTTGATGCACAAGAGACACTGTTGAATGCATAGTTAGATCAAGAGGTCTAAGGGGATCAATAAATGAATCATCTTACAAACCCCTAGAAATGATAATACCTATGAGATTCAGGGTATAGAGTATCTGCAAAGTATTACAGAATAGTGACTTTATCTAATGCATAAGCTTGTTATGTGAGTTGGGTATCTAGGTAGTCTAAATACCTGTTTGTGCAGGGTAGTATAGAGAATGAATAATTCTATGAATAGATGCTGAGGGAAATCTAGTTGATACATTCGTATGTTTATAACAAGTTTTGATAAGTCAAAGCTAAAGTGTGTTTTTGTGATCATTTATTATGTTAGAGTCAGTGGCATCATCAAATTATACAAGAAGAAGGATTATTGTCAAAATTTTATAAAGTTGCAAATACCCTAATTGACATGAAACATAGATATGTTTTTGTGCTCTATTAATCCTTGTTGCATAGTGGATATGTACAAGATATTCAAATAGACTCTAGGTAGTGAGCATGCAAGAAAGCATATATACAAAGTTAAGAGATGAGAACAGTGTACTCAGAGGAGTTGTTTTTGGCAGTTCATGTTTATCTTGATCAGATGATAGATTATTGTCACAGTGACAGAGCAGTTTTGGCATTTCTATCAAACAGATTTAACAAATTTTTCTGATAATATTTCATAGTACTTTCATGATCAAAGGACATTATCATTTCAAAATAGTTTTATTTTTAACTACTGTTTGTTTTGGTCACTTCTACTGCTTTGGTGTACAAGCTTTCTTTGCTATCATAAGGTGAAGTTTATTGTTGCTATTTCATGGTAACATGATTCTACCATGTTACATTTTCACAATGAAAAGATTCTTCTTTGGCATTTCATTTGTAAGGAGTTAAGAGGAGCTTCATAATTGATAAGACTGCTTCGTTTGCAGCAGTAGAGTGGAAGTTCTTTACATTTGTGTTGTAGTTTGACAATAAAAAAACGGTTTCAATGCATTATCTTAATCTTGATTTTGTTAAACAATATGGTTGAATTGTGACCACAGTATGATGACAAATATGCGTTCAAGTTTTAATGTTAAAATGAACATCATTTTTGGGAAATGTGAGTAAAAGCATTAAATGCCAGGACAAGTTTTGTTAGAAGACAAGGTCTATTTCATTTGGCTCACATACATCCTTGAATCTAAAGAAGTCTTTAGTTGTTCAGATCTTGATTGGTAGTTATCTCTCACTGCTCACTTAATGTTCCATCCTTGCTTTAGGGGGAGCTTCTTAGCTCTCTAAGTAGCTTCTTGTTGCTTTTGTAATGTATTTGTTGCTTCTTTGCTATATTTGTAGCTAGATAAGTTACTAGTTTTTGGTGTCTCCTTTTGTACCCTTTGTCCTCGAGACAAAAAGTGGAAGAAAGCATTACAGTTATGAGGCATGGCATTCTATTATGAGGCATTTTGTTGGTTGTTCAAATGTTTTTTTTTTTGTTTTCGATGGTTGCAGATGGTTTCATATTCAGATGATTGCAGATGGATTCTATTGGTTGTTCAGATTTTTTTTTTTTTTCGATGGTTGCATATGGTTTCATATTCAGATGATTGTGAATGGTTTTTTCCATCAAGGAAAGAGGGGGAGTTTGTTGGCTTTCTCTTTGTAGTATGTTGTCCTTGATGAAAAATCTACAAAACTGATTAGTGCTTTGAATACTTGGTGCTCTTTGTGTTCAGTTTGGCAAACTTGGCATTCTCAGTGTTTTGGTGATCATGCTTTGGGTTGATGTATTTGGGTGCATTTGTTCATCACTTAATGTGGTACTAATCATGTTAATCTTTATGTGCAAATAAAAGTTATTCAGATGGTCTAATTCTTTCAGATTTGGTTTCTCATGATCTTTATGCTTTGAACTATTACATATTTGATGGCTCTTGATGATGTCTTGATGATGTATGTTTCAGATTTCAGAGTGATTTGTTTCAAGTTGATTACAGTTGAGATTTTGATTTAATTGGATTGACATTGTTGATAAGGTTTGGTTATATAGATGGTATTCATGTTGACAGGGCCTTCTTCAGCTTCAGATTTATGAAATTGTCACTATCACATGTTTAGGTATATTGATACATGGCATATACAGATGAAGGTAATACTTACGACAATATGATGTCGGTTGGTATGACTTAGTGTTGATAAATTTGGTACATACTGTTGGTTTATTGCTTATTTATATTGCTTCATCAAGCAATTACACCATCTCAGGCAGTTTGGTTATTGATTCAATTGCTCCATCAAACTTGGTTTACTAAAAATATCATATTCTCACATTTTATCTGGTGGCATAGTATACACTTTGGTTCTGGTATTTTATTTGTTTGATGGTGTTTATTAGCTCAAATGGCATATAATTTTTTATCATTTTTATTTGGTGATTTCTATGCCCAAGCCTTGACTTTGTAGTTGGCATCCAAAGGAAAAATACTCATATTGACTATTCAAAGCCTTTTACATATGATATTAATTTATCATTGGCATGTTAATGATTTGTGGGGTCGACATTTACAAAGAATAAACCCTATCAGGTTTCCCAAAGCATTTTTCAATGGTGATATTGTGTTCGAAGGTTACTTGGTTATATGACTTGGCAGCCATCATTTTTCATATGTTTAAGTCGACATTATGAGAATCTTTGACTCAAAATATAGTTTATTATGTGTCGATAGTTTGCAAGAAAAATTTGGAGGTGATCATGTGGTCGGGTCCTTGGTAAATGATTAGTCAAGGGGACTCATAATCATTTTTAATGAGTTGATTATTATTGTGTCTTTTTGACTTCAGACTCCAAATCTTTATTAATTTTGGAAAATTCATCAATTGACTTGAAAGAAGACTTGTTTAGGGAAAAATGATATTACATTTTCATTGAATGGTTTGGAACCCTAGCGCTACCTTGCTGGAACTTTAGTTGCATATTGTGCAAGTTTGTTGTGGTGTTTTGGTTCCGTTTTCAGTTATGTTGATCTTTTGTGGTTGGCAAGATTGTTGGTGGTTTTTGTTTGAGTTGGAAGCGGTAGTTTTGGTAGTTTTCATGAAGAACTTCAGGGATTTTATGTGTAGGTTAATTCCACCGTAACAGAGGTAATATCTATGCATTATTTTTGATATTTCAATGGTAAATCTGCTAAATGAAGAGGAAAATATTTTTTTTTTTTAGTTTCAAATAGTTTTCTTAACTAAACTGAAACTACCTTGAACTTGAGCATAAACTAAAAGGTTTCATCTCTCCGTGGAATTTTATCTTCATATCATTGATTTTTGATGGGTTTCAGATTATATATTATGTTCATAAACTCTGGTTATTGAAATCAGGGTTTTCTTGACAAAGTTGTATAACTGTTTCACAAACATTGTATGTATATGTATCTCTACAAAAACATAAAGTGAGAGAGTGAAAAGAGTGTATGATATGAAGAAAGGAAATTGTCTAGAAATAGTATTGCTCATTGTGAAATCATTTTGTAAAAGGAGAAGAGTGGGCTCATATTGTTTTTATCTCTGATTGTATCACAAAGATTATGTTTTGAGTTGAGCATTATTGCAAAATCATTTTGTATCCTATTGTAATTTTATGACTGCAAGAATGATTGCAGTTATAAGGTTCTGATGGGTTGCAATATTTTGAATGTTTGATGAAGTTCATGCTTCAGAAAGATTATGGGAGTTGGTGCTCCACATTGTTATAGAGTTGGTGCTCTTTGATTAATAAAAGGGAAATTTTAGCGAGTGGTTTTTTATACCCCAAGAGGATTTTTCCACTTGGGAAATCTTTGTGTTATGTGATATTATTTGTCTCTCATTCTGTTTCATGTTAATGTGCTCACTCAGTCAATGCTTTGATACATTTAGTATGATCAAAAGTTTCTTGTTTCAAAAGGCTATCATGCAAAGTTAAAAAGTCTTTTATTGAGCAAAGTTGTTGTTCTATTACAAAAGCACGTACAAGATTGTTCAGACTCTAATTGAACAATATCATATGATGCTTTTAACATGAGTTATAAATGTTACTCAAGTTTCATGTCAATCTTATTTTAAATGTTAATGTACACTTGCATAAACAAGTCTACCACATTGAGTTAAAAATAGTAAAAAGTGTTGTTGTACCTTTCAGAGTAAAAAATTTAAAAATTACTTCACTCTAATTCACCCCCCGTCTTAGAGTGAATCTACTTCCAAAAATATCTTCATACAATTTTTTCAATATCCTCGACATATACAACTGACAGCAACTAGTTGATAACTAGTTGACCAGTTGACATCAATGACAACACCTTCAATATTTCCATTCTTGCCACAAAGACTTCTATTGAGACTTCTATTTCTATGGATCTAAATTTAAAGGGTTCATTTTATTCATCTATGAGTTATCATCTTAAGGCTGAAGATTCTTGTAATCTAGCATTGGCAGAATCATTTGGTGTTCTTACTTCATCATGTTTTGAGGAAATAATGGGGGATGATAGGTGTATTTGAATGATATGTACTGATATCTCATCTCCTTTATCTACTATTGTAATCTATGATGCTTGTTATTCCATATTTTTGGATTCTTTTAATTTAATGCATATAGGACATACATCATCTTCTAGATATGGCTACTTGAGATGAGTACACAACATACATTTTTGGTTTATTTTTATGAGTCTCACATTTCAGATTTAGGAGATGTCATAGATTGCATTCATATTCTCTTTGATGGAGATGATCCTTCTTTAGTTGTTGTGAGGGAACACTTTGACCCTATTGTTCATTCTCTACATGATCACCCTTTGCAGTTTGACATGAGTACATGGATTCTTTTGGACTAAATTTGGAGGAGGGTTCTTTGTCTTTAGAAGAGGTTCTTTATATTTGGATTGTGTTCTAAAATAATTTCTAGGAGATTTTGGAATGTATTCTTCAACAGTGTGGCCTAGAATGCATGTTTGGAGTATGACACCTTTTGACATTGAAACAAACACACTTGAGCATTATTCAGAGACATCATCCATCATCCTTCTTCCCACATCTTCCTTTCAGGAATGGGAATATATCATGCATACCATATTGGTTTTGTTTCCTCCAAAGGGTGGAGAATGGTGTTTGACACTTTTGAATCATCCTCAACATTCAATGTCAAGCTTCTACCATCATTGAAAGAGACTCCACATTAGGGGGCTATATAGTCTTTCTTCTTCTCTCTTATGGGGGTATGTTTCCTCGCATGGGATTTTTTCCTTCTCATTCTTCATTGGGAGTATTTTTATTTCATCTCTCTTTTAGGAGGAGTTTTTTCTAACTCAATTTTCTCCTTTTGTCCATTTATGAGAGATTGGATTTGCATTGTCCATGAGTACCTAACATGGCCTCGTAGTCAAGACCCATCTTTATTTCATTTGCATAATAATTAGCTACTCCCTAAGTTGCACTTAAGGGGGTTTGTTGTTGTAAATAGGTGTTTTACCTATCTAGCCATTAGTAGGAACTACTTACATGTTAAATTTACTTAGGTCCTAGGAGAGAATATTTCTAGAAGGTGTTAGTTGTCATTAGATCTTATCTTATCTTTTGAATTTTTAACACATGTGTCCTAGGTAGTTATGATAATTTATCACATGGCATAGGATTAAGAAAATTGTCATAATCATGTTTAATCCTATGTCTAACCTTGGCTATATAACTAGGTGGTCTCATATGTAAATCATACATATTGAAGTTTATTGGATTTAATTCCATTGCAATCTTGAGCATTGCATATTGATCTCTCTTGTTCTTTTATGAAGTTCCTAGACCTTGAGTGGCTATAATCCTTAGCCAAATCTTTCATGGTGTAGAGTTATTCTATACCAACTCTTACACATAGGTGCCCCTCTATCTTAGACACACCTCAAATTTGTACTCATTTCTATAATTTTCCATTTCTATTTGTTTGATCATTCATATTTACATATTTAGGGCTCATATCAATTAGGTTAATTAAACCACACATCAAATCTACCCTCTTTTGAATAGAGGAATACAACCCAAAAATATTGGCTCTCCATTGAGGTAGTTAGAAAATCCTCAAACTCTTGTTGGTTTATGATCTAATGTTAAGGAAAAGCAAAATGTAGATCTAACCTAATTTTGTAGTTAGATATAGAATCACTTTCCTCACTTAATAGATCTACCTATAGATTACAATGTTTGGAGCATTACTTTAGTGCATGTTATAATATAGAAAACTAGAATATATAGACACTTTAAGGCCCCAAATGTATATAGAATGATGGAAGAAATATGTACTTCTAAGATAAAAATAATTAAATTATGTAATATTGTCTAGATCTTATGAAATAATCTCATTCAATAAAGGGCTAAATGGATCTCATTCTAGAAACTTAGGAGTGTTATAATTATCAAAATGTGTACATGATTGAATTATAAAATACTTTATAAAAAGAATTTTAGAAAATACATAAATCAAATCTAAAAAGTGAGTGCCTCACTAAAGTGAGCATTAAATTCTACCATATTTTACAAAAGACACTCAAATATACTTCTATAGGAGAAAGTTATTACCTCCCAAGTTTAGCCTTGAAATTTAAATGGTGTAGCATGAGGGTATTCATTTCTCTGTTGGAGCAATAGTGGTATAAAAGTGATATAACTAGTAGATAGGTTAGATGGATTGAGTGTAGGTGGTAGTGAGAGGTGGATTTTTTTATAAATGTGTCCATGATTGAAATAGTAATGACTAGGCATCAAAATAATGGAGAAAATATAAGGACTGAAAAAGTGGTGTATATACTACTAGTTTTCTAAGTATCCAGTGGTGCCTAAGTAGTACCAAAGTGGGCCTAGTTTTCCTAGTTTTGAGGGTATTACAAATACCTTTTTGGGATATAAGAATGTAGAAAGGGTTCATGGGTTTGTATTAGCCCTAAGATTCCAAATTTCTAAAAATGAAATACTAAATATGTAACCTTGTGGAGTTTTATGATCTACTCAATAAAATTATTTGAGATGATCTTATCCCTAATGTTGATGATTTTAATTTGATTTATAACTCTTGCTATTTTTTAATGTAATGGAAAGGTCCATTTTGCACCAAAGTGACCCTAAAAATTAGTTACATACAAACCTAAATGTGAAAGCATAAACAATAAGAAAGACAATTAAAATAGTATGAGACTCACGATAGCATTTCTTGAATATGCAATGTTGGAAGATACATAATAGACAAGAGAGGAGGAAAACCAACCAATGTGACATGTAACTCAAATTACTAAAAAGTAGGTAGGAATAATATTTGTTAAAGTTGTAATATTTCATATCTTTTCCTGCAATGGTGTTTGGCAGGAAGCAACGACGAGGTGCTATTTTGAAATTTTCAGATGAAGCAGATGCAAACGATGATGACCCCGACTCAGACGGTGGTTGTCTTCAGCCGCTCCTTTCTTGGGTTGATCTTTTGGAGGGGCTGGTTCTGGCATTTACGCGGGTGGAATATTGTAGATTGGTCCCTATGGGTGGGGTTGTTGGAACTAATGGTGCAGGGAACTTTTTTCCTGCAGTGGTTAGAGATTGTTCTCTAGCTTTTGTGTTGTTGGATGCCTTCTCTGTGTCTCCCTTGTTGGTGCTCTTTTGTGATGCTACAGGTAGGGAATCTGTTGATGCCCTGGGTTGGGGTTTCGTAGTTGTTAGTGCTGCTATGGCTTTTGATGGATGTTGGAGGGAAAGTCTATTTCCCTTTGTGTTTTATGGTACTGGGTGGTTGCCCCTTCTACTTTGTTGCTCCCTGCAAGGTGTGTGGGGTTGCTTGGGCTTCCTTGAAGTTTTTGGGTTGAAGAAGGGGCTTATTTCTTGTTCTACTCAGTGTAGTAGGATGGCTTGGGGGCTTTCTTTGTTGGTCCTTTCTTCTTCTCACTTCTTCTGGGGTGTTCGTTTCTTTTGTGCATTTACTATGTGGTGGCTTGTCGACATGTTTGTGGCTTACTTTTGGATGGGAGTGTGGGTTTTCTTGGGCTTCCTTGGAGTTTTTGGGTTGAAGAAGGGGCTTATTTCTGGTTCTACTCGGTGTAGTAGGATGGCTTGGGGGATTTATTTGTCGGCCCTTTCTTCTTCTCATTTTTCTTGGGGTGTTCTTTTCTTTTGTGCTTTCTCTAATTGATGGCTCTCCTTTGGGGGTTATTCCAGCACGGTAGTGGTCTCCAAAGGGCAGGTGGATTTCATTTCCTATTATCCTAGTTTGGAGACAATTTTGGGATGTTAGACCATTTGGGGGAGTGGTTATGCCACTCAAATTTGCATGTTTTCTTCCCTGTGCTTTGCTGGGTTTTGTGTGGACCTACACTAGCGTTACCTAAAGTTTTTCATGATGAGAGTAGGTGTTTTTCTTAATCCCTTATTCATGGTTTTCCCCCTATGTTCCTTGTTCTTCGTTGGTGGTTGGGGGTTGATGCTTTGGATGGACCATGCTATGAGTATTGAGTTGGTGCTGGATTAAATTTGTTCTATGCTAAAGGTTTTGAGGGTTGGGTAGTTTTCAGAGATAGTTTTGAAGACCCAACTATTATTAATGTTGTTGCTTGCTTTGGTTCTCCTTCCCACTATAGTCCCTTCCTTCTCTCTGAATACTAGGTCTTCTTTTGAGGTGAAGACCTCTCCTTTGGAGGTGGAGTCCTCTCCCTCTCGAGTTGAGGTGTGTTTTGTGGTTGAAGGTCTCTTCTTGCTTTCCCCATTGAGGGGGTTCCCATTTTCTTTGAGGTGGAATGGTGATTTGCAGGAGTGCTATGACTATGGTGGGTTGGTTGAGCTGGGTTTTGTCTCCTATGGAGGTGGAGAGTGCAATTGGATTTTATGGAAAACGTTTGGAGCCTCACATTCTTATGATGACCTCTCTTATAGAGGGGGAGAGGGTTTGTTGTTGGGCAAGGTTTTGTCTACTTTTGGGGTTCTGCTTTTGCAAACCTTTGACTTAGTTGTCTCTGCCAATGGTTTGGAGAGACCAATCTACTTGAGTGACTGGCTTGCTTTGACCTGGTTGTTGCAGGCTTCTCTCTTGGGTTTAAGGTCTGTGCCAAAACCTGGTTGTTTTGGGTTGTTGGTCCCGTCAAAACCAATGGGTTCTAGATCCATGTAAGATCTTGGTTCTGTGTTGGGTAGCTGATTTTGGTTGCTAGTTTGTCTTTGTTTTGCTGTGGGGCTTTATTGACTTCTCTTTAGGCAGCTTAACCATCCTTGTTTGGGTTTCAGGTCCCTTCAAAAGCTGATGGTTTCAGGTCCATTCAAAACCTATTGTATATGGTTTCGGGTCCATTCAAAACTTGTTTTGGGTCCATAATAGTGGTTTACAATTCGAGAGGAACAATTTTAGCTGAAATCACATATTTTTAGAAAATATAATGATTTAAGCCTTTAAAAGTTCCATTTTAAGGATTCCAATTGAAGAGGGTTTGATCAAATCACCTTAGATCAAACCCCCTTGGATAGAACCTAGCTAGTTTTAAACCATACCTATAAATGCGTCTCCTTTACACCTATCAAAATGCTGATAAAAAATCACTTTTGATTTAGATTTTGGTGGATCAAATGAATTCATTTAAAATTTATTTCAAATGATTATGGTATTCCTCAGAACAACTATCCAATGAATATAATTTTAATATGTTTTGGTTTTGTTATGTATTTGTTTTTTAATTTTTATTAAACATAGGTTTTTCATCGAAAATGAATTTCTTTGTTCTTCACATGTGCAAAAATAGAAGATTATCAAAAAAAAAAAGAAAAATATGAGTGCACAGATATTGAAGTCCTTGATCCAACAAAAAAAAAAATAAAATTTTGACATATACAAAAAATACTTATACGGTCACCCAGTGGAATTGTAATTGTGTGACTTTGAAACTTGATTAAGGAAAAATATTCAATAAAACTATCTAACCAAGTGGAAGCACTAGATATCAAAGTTACAAATCTAAATTTGAAAGAATTAGAATTTTATCCTTCATGGAAAAAAAGTTATGTGTTATCTGCGCACTTTTAAAAATGTTGTTTTCTGAAAAAAATCAATTTTGTGGGAGATGGAAAAGAAGTGCAATTTCATTCCAAAATTTTGAAAAAAATATTTTTAGAATCTACAGACAAAATTTGATGAGACTCTAGTTTGCACCATCTTCAAATTCCTCACAGTTTAGCCGCTATAGGTGCCCGAATGTGAAGATTTAGTTAAAAATAATAATTTTAGTGTCCAGTTTGGCCAAAAATTGTAAACCACTATTATGGGATCACCCTTTTCCTCCTTATCAAAAACATTTGTTAAAGTTGTTATCTACCCTCATAATAATCCAATATTGACACATGAATAAGCTAAATACCCAAATAAAAAAATATACATATAATCTAGCTATGAAAAATAGAAAAGCTTACACTAACATTTTCATATTGTTTTAGTTATCTTTTATAAACCTCAACCGAGAGAGTTACAGGTGATTGTTTTTTAGTGAATTCAAATCTTGTTTAATTAAGTCTTCTTAAAATTGTTTCTTCTAACATTGTATGAAATAATATTCAAACCTTCCCCAAATCTAATCGTCATGTTTCAATATGAAGATTCATAGATAAAAGTATGATTAATAAACTATTACAATGTCATTGCTTTGGAGTGGTTCCTACACTAACAATGATCAAAAGCACGGTTACAAGGGACACAATGATGATTTATAAAACTACTTAGTACATATATTTTATAGTTTATGCAATGTCTTAAGTATCTTGTATTTACTTAATTGTAAATTAAAGAAAGCATAAAAGGAAAATAAATAATCAAATATTTAAATATTTTAATTGACGATTTTACTCCATATTTAACCTATTATTTAATATTCTTACACCCTATATGTTAATAGTTATATTATATTAGAAATCTTCTTTTTTAAATATATATATATTTTTAAACTGTCCATATTAATTTGAAACAAATAAAACTAATTTTCCATAATATACACATTTTTCCTCATCACTGATGGATTATCAACTCCAACGATTTATACATCTTAACCAAAATAGAAAATGCATCTCAAACTAAATAGAGCGACAAAGATAATAATTAAGAAAAACGTACTGCGTGGTATTGGTTTAAGCCAGTAAGAAATCTGAACACGGATAAACTTCATTCACTCACCAACTTTGTATAAGAGGCTAGTATCACTGATTATTTAGAGAGTAATACTAGATAGATGAGAATGGTGCAGACGAAAGAAGACAGCAGCCATGGGATGGAAGGGATGGAATCAGTAGGGCTTCTGCCCAACGTAATTCCCAGGAGGATCATAATTGCAGGTGATGAAAATGGCCCCATCGTTACATTTAACACGACCACGTCCAAGCTTCTGCGAATTTTTCCACACCACTTGAGTATAATGTCCGCACTATTGTCCTTGAGCGCATGAGTCTGAGTTATAATCGTAATATTGCTTTTCACTAACCCATGAACTCACGGCATCTGCGGGCGAGTATTCCGCGCCTTCTCCCCAGAAAAGGTTTACTCCATACTGACCGCCAGAATGCTGCAAAGCACAGTCTACCATGCGCTGATTAGCATAGTTCTGCGCGTAGGCAGCGACAGTATCATCCCACACCAGAGGGCCGACGCCCACTTGAGACCTCGCATCGTTGTGAGGGCTTAAAAACTGTGTTTGCAAGTGTTGGCCTGCGCACAGTTGCGGGATGCACACCACCAAAACAAGCCACATGAAAGACATCTTCATCGTCTCTAAGAGATACTCTTTTTCTTGAGAACATCTAAACAAACGCTGCTATTTATAGCCGAGCAACGGGATGGATTGATTGTAGTTTTTGCTTCTTCTCAAACGCCTTTTAACAAATCAAGCTAGTTTTTCTCACGACTCGGTAAACCAGGTTAAGCTATTTCATAAATGTTCCCACTGCTCAAGCATTATTGTCAACATATGCTTTCCATTGTAACAATATGTTGAATAATTAACTTCAGTTTACTTATGCCGTGCAATTTTTTCCACAAATATTGTGAAACAGTCAGTCCGTGCCGGAAGGGTCTAATTTTGAGTTTCAACTTTTTACTTTTAAATGGCGACAGCCTAAATATCTGGCGCCATTTTGTTATATTACAGCCTCCCCACGAAATAAGAATGGAAGAAATTTAGAATTCATTTCAGCAAAAGTAAGAGGTTTGATTTCCACAAAGGTAAAATAATATTTGTTAGTGTGAAATTGAGCTCGTTGTATGTTCTTAAAAAAACTCATATCACATGTCAATGTATTTAGAATATGCACACAAAGTAGTGTAAATTACAATTCTACATTGTGTCTTTACATTGACATACATATAAATTTACATAAACAAGCATATACAAGTTGAAAAATGATAAAGCAAACTTATAAATATAATAGTTGAAGTAATAATTAGAAACAAGCTTCAACCATGCATATAGTTAGAGTATAAGTATAAGCACATAATAAGTAAATCAAAGACATTAAAGATGTATATTCAAGAGATTTATCTGTGTGATGATTGTGGAAATAAGATAAATATAAAACAAAGTCTACCATTTACCATTGTATTTAATAATCATAATTGTATGTAAGAAACAATAAGGTTGCTCACAATTGATGAATGATGAGATAAAACAAAAATTATCAATTGTTATTCTTAGCAATGTCACCTTTATTGTGCTAAAAGGATCGTTATTTTATGTTGATATTCTCTTTTATCCTCATGTCCTTTCAATAATGCAATTTATTTTCTCTTTTTCTTCTACTGTGTTTTCATATTTTTATTCGCCCCTTTTAAATTCATCATATGTTTTGAGGTTTCCATTTTTTTTTGTTTCCTTATTTGTTCAATCTTTCTATCTTTTTTATTGCTATTCTTTTATTTGAAACTTTATCTTTTTACTTTATCATTTGAATTCATTTTCTAGGTGATTACCCTAACTCTTGTGTTGCCTTTTATTTCTAGATTTACTCTTCCTTTTTCCCCCTTAATTTCTTTTCTTTATCAACCAAATCTATTTCTCCTTTTCATTTATACTGCTTAATTTTTGTATATATTCTCTTGTTCAAATTTTTCATTAGCTACTTTAATATCTACTTTAACTTCTTTCTTAAATTTCTTTTATCTTTTTTAAATTGAAGGTTTAAATTCTTATATGCTTTAGTCAATGAGGATTTGTTTATTTATTCTCTTCATTAGATAGTGTTGGTTAATAGGTTTATTTTTTTCTTCGTACTTAATTCCTTTTCTTGATACACTTGTATGAACATTTATGTTTAAGATAAATATTGTTTTACTATTATCTTCTCCAGTGCCTCTTGTTTATGAGCCCTCCCTATTTCTTATTATTATATCAACTTTATTTTTGTTAAGACCTATTCATTCACTTATACTACAAAATTTTACCTAATTTAATTTAAGGATATTAGTAATCTATTTATGAGTGTGAGTAAATCCTTAATTATTCTTTCTTTGTTATTTGTGGTGAACCTTGTATATCTCTAAGTTACTATTATGACTACCCCACCATCAATATAGATCTTTGTGAGAAAGATATTTATGTTAATTTATAATATTATGACCTCATCCTCATCACTTTTGGTTTCTATGGCACTACAAAATTATGTCTCACTCTCCAACTAAATTATAAATGAACCTAGAAGTTTTATTGTCTTTCTTCAATCGATTTTCAAGGAAAATTTATAAATTCTCTTTTTTTAATAATTTTGAATAGTACATTTTTTTCCATCTAATTTATTAATAAATAAAAAGACTTTAAGTGAAAATAACTAATTAGAAAAATTGTATATTTGAATTAAAAAAATAGGAAACTATTAAAATAATTAATAGTTATTAAATTTTGACAATATTAATATGATTATGCATTTAACATATGAAATAAATAATTTATGAAAATTGCAGATAAAACATATCTGAAATAAATCTATCTACAAGCATGAAATACCAAAAAAATATTTTGTGATACCTTTTAAATAGATTTATTTAAAATAACTGCACTAATTTTGATGATTTTGAAAAAAAAACCTCTAAATATATAGAAATATATAGACAATTTAGACTTTTCACTTCTATTCTTTAATGAAATTAAAAAGTTAAATTATAATGATTCATTATCATTTATGCTGAACTTTGTATATAAAATTTAAATTTAATTAATTATTAGCCAATTATTCTGAACTGGATGCAAATATAATCACGATTATAAAAAAACCCGGATCTAATGATTAATTAAGAAATAAAATGTCTAAAAATTAAGGAAACATGCTGAAAGCTAAAATGAGAATGAGAATTAGAACATATAGTAATTAAGGAAACAGAGTGGGGCGAGATTTTTTTATGTGAGATATGTGGACATGGATAACCTTAACTCAGTGAACGACTTTGTGTCAGAGGTCAATATCACTGATTATTTAGAGAGAAATACTAGATTGACGAGAAACCTGACGACGCATGATTTAATGAAAGACAATAGGCATGCAATCAGTAGGGCTTCTGCCCAACGTAATTCCCAGGCGGATCGTAGTTGCACGTGATGAAAATGCCGCCGTTGTTACATTTAACACGAGCACACCCAAGCTTCTGCGAATTCTTCCACACCACTTGAGTATAATGTCCGCACTGCTGCCCTTGAGCGCAAGAATTGGAATTATAATCGTAGTATTGCTTTTCGTTAACCCACAAACTCACGGCGTCTGCAGGCGAGTATTCGGCACCATTTCCCTCGAAAATGTTTTCTCCATACTGACCGCCAGAATGCTGCAAAGCACAGTCCGCCATGCGCTGATTAGCATAGCTCTGTGCGTAGGCAGCGACAGTATCATCCCACACCAGAGGGCCAACGCCCACTTGAGACCTCGCGTCGTTGTGAGGGCTTAAGAACTGTGTTTGCAAGTCCTGCCCTGCGCACAATTGGAGGAAGCAGACGATCAAAGCAAGCCACATGAACGACATCTTCATCATCTCTAAGAGAGACTCTTTTTGTTGAGAACATCTAACCCAATGCTTCCATTTATAGCCGAACAAAGGGATGGTTTGATTGTAGTTTGCGCTTCTTATGAAAAGCCTTTATCAAATAAAAATATTTGTTCAGCTAATTTTTCGCGAGGCCCGGTAAAGCAGTGTAAGCTATTTCACGTATGTTCCCACTGCGCAAGCATTATTGTCAACATATGCTTTCCATTGTCAAGAATATGCTGAATAATAAAATTTACTTTACTTATGCCGCGCAAATTTTTTCCACAAATATTGTGAAACAGTCAGTCCGTGCCGGACGGGTCTAATTTTGAGTTTTTACTTTTACTTTTAAATTGCGACAGCTTGAATATCTGGCGCCATTTTGTTAAATTACGGCCTTCCCACGATATAAGAATGGAAGAAATTTAGAATTGATTTGACCAAAAGTAAGAGAGATTTGATTTCCACAAAGGGAAAATAATATTTGTGAGTGTGAAATTGAGTTCATTGTATGTTCTTAAAAAAACTCATATCACATGTCAATGTATTTAGAATATGGAGACAAAGTGGTGTAAAATACAATTCTACATCGTGTCTTTACATTGATATACATATAAATTTACATAAACAAGCATATATAAGTATTGAAATGATAAAGCAAAATTAGAAATATAATAGTTGATCTAATAATTAGAAACAAACTTCAACCATGTATATAGTTAGAGTATAAGTATAAGCACATAATAAATAAATCAAAGACATTATAGATACATATCCAAGAGATTTATCTATGCGTGATGGTTGTTGAAATAAGATGAATATAAAAAAGAGCCTACCATTTATCATTGTATTTAATAATCATGATGGTATGTAAGAAACAATAAGATTGTTTACAATTGATGAATGGTGAGATAAAATAAAAAATTATCAATTATTATTCTAAGCAATGTCATCTTTATTGTGCTAAAAAGGTCATTATTTTATGTTGCTATTCTCTTTTATCCTCATGTCCTTTCAATAATGCAATTTATTTTCCCTTTATCTTCTACTTTGTTTTTATAGTTCTATTTGTCCCCTTTAACTTCATTGTATGTTTTGAGGTTTTCATTTTCTTTTCTTTTCTTGTTCAATCTTATTATCTTTTTTATTGCTCTTGAAACTTTATCTTTTTACTTTATTGTTTGGATTCATTTTCTAGGTGATTACCTTGGATCTTGTGTTGTCTTTTATTTCTAGATTTTCTCTTCCTTTTCTCTCCCTTATTTTCTCTACATTATCAACCAAATCTATTTCTCCTTTTTATTTATGCGGCTTAATTTTTGATTATCTTCTCTTGTTCAAAATTTTCATTAGCTACCTTAATATCTTCTTGAACTTCATTTTTGAATTTGTTTTTTCTTTTTTCTAAATCGGATGTTTAAATTCTTATATGCTTTAGTTGATGAGATTTCATTTATTTATTATCTTCACTAGATAGCGTTGGTTAATAGGTTTATTTTTTACTCGTACCTAATTCCTTTCCTTCATGAACTTGTATGAACTTTGATGTTTAAGATAAATATAGTTTTACTATTATCTTCTCCAATGCGTCTTGTTTATGTGCCCTCTCTATTTCTTATTATTATATCAACTTTAATTTTTTTAGGACCTATTCATTCACTTATACTACAAAATCTTATATAATTTAATTGAAAGATATTGGTACTCTTTTATGAGTGTGAGTAAATCCTTAGTTATTCTATCCTTGTTATTTATAGTGAACCTTGTATATCTCTAAGTTACTATTGTGACTATCCCACCATCAATATAGATCTTTGTGAGAAAGATATTTATGTTAGTTTCTTCTATAATGACCTCATCCTCATCACATATGGTATTTACGGCACTACCAAAGTACATATCACTCTCCAACTAAATTATCAATGAACCTAAAAGTTTAATTTTCTTTCTTCAATTACTTTTCAAGGAAATTTTATAAATTCTCTTTTTCTAATAATCTTGAATAATGTAATAGAAGTATTTCTAATGGATGAAATTCTACATTTTAAAAAAAATTTCTCTATTTTCATATTTATATATTACTTTCAATGTCCCTTTCATAGTTTTATGCCTTTATAATTTTCTTAGTGGTGTATTGTTCTATCTCTTTCTATTACAATTCACTAGGGATAATATTTTATCATGTCTTACAGCCATTTATTTTCAATTATTATTTTCTATTAGAAAAGAAGGGTAAGGGCCCTAATCCCAAACAAAAAAAACAAAACAAAACACAAAGCCCTACAAGCTCACTAGTTCAAGCAGTGACAAAGGTCATATGTCTACTAGAAAAACAACATTAAGTGATAAGGTAAAGATTCATAGAAACTAAAAATAAAATGGCATACAAGCCTCATAGATACAGTTTTGTATGCCCCAAAGAAACAAAGAAACAACAAAAAGGAAACATTTGCAATAGAGTGATCTAATCCTCCAGACTATTAATGAGATCCCATTCTTTCTTAAGCAACTCTAGGTTGTCCTTCTAGGTCTCCTCTGCATCTTTAGATGTATCACTCCCTAGAACAACTTCATCTTGGTTCTTTTCCCTCTTATATTTTAGTTTCCTAACATTAGGCTGCCCAATAATAGTGCCAAAAATGGCACAGTTCATAATCCCATTAGTTATAGATATAATGCAACTTATTACACTATTAAGCTCTACTATCTCCTTTTTCAATAAATCACTTTCATTATTTGATTTAATTTAGTTAAACCTCTCCTGTTGATTCTCAATCTGGTGCTTACAAAAATTTGAGGGGAGTGTACACAAAGTACCCCTTATTATTTGAGTTCATTGCATCCATATGTGTATTAACATTATCCTCCCTTTTTTTCTGGGTACATGTTCCTTCCTCATCTTTCTCATTGGAAATTTTTATCTCATTCCTTTTAGTGTCTTCACCCTCGTCATCCTCAAATTTTCCTCCTTTTCCTCCCCATCCTCATTTGTGTTATCTTCCCTAGTCACATTTGCAATCACCACTGCAATATCATTTTGATTAGTATAGACACAGGGAAAAACACTTCATCTAAAGACTTGGTACCTTCCTCATCAAAACCCAACTTTTTCCCTTTAAATACTTGGTTTTTATTTTGTTTCTCCACTTTGACCAGTCTACTCAACCTTCATTCACCCTATCCACTACTCAAGTCACCATGTTGACCCTCATCACCATCACCTAGAATTTCAATTGTAACATTCTTAGCCACTGTCTTCTCTAAAGGGACAAGGAAATTTAATTTTGAACTAGTAGGGTTTACCAAGATTTTTCTCTTTTGAGAGGAAGGGGTAAAATTCTTGTCCTCAATGTGAGAGTTTTAGGAGACAACATTGATCGAGAGAGAAGATTTTTACCTTTTTCTAAGGATAGGTTTATGCTGAGTCAAAAGTGAATGATCCTTTAATGGCTTAATTTGTAGAGGCTTAATAGGTTTGGAAAAAAAAATAATGAGGGGTTAAGGTGAATGCATGATTGTATACTCTTAAAATTAGACCCTAGTGTTGTAGGGTAGAGGCCCCTTTAGCCCTACATTGATGTAGTGAAGACAAAAGAAAGAAATATAGGTTGATTTTTTCATTATGCCTAATATGATTAAGTAAATGAAAGTGATATCCATGGATAGTACAATATCTTTCTTCTAGAGTGAAATATATCATTATATGTAAACTCACTAGACTGAAAGGAGTCAATAGTTTCTCACTATTATAGCCATTTTTAAAATCTCCTCAGCTTCTCATCCTTGTTGAGGAAGCTATCAATGAATCTATGGTAGTTCTTTTTACTCACATTTTCTGCTTTTATTCCCTTACATTTAAGATCCGTAGCCTTAGCAATAAGCATGGGAATCACCTCAAAGTTAATACTACCAATAGCCATCATACCCTTCTTCCATAAGTTGAATTCTTTTTAGTTAAGTTCGTTGTTGAAGCCCTTCATGGCTAGGAGGAAGGGAATAATGCCTACTTCCTTGAATATCCTTGAGAGATCAACATTATTCTTGAGGGAAACACACGATAAGGGAGCACTTCCTTGGTCAACCCATAGTCTCATAGAATCACTAAGTATTCCTAGGGTTGTTTGTTGACTAATTTTAGATCTCCTAGCTATTTTTCATTTTATTTCCCCATTGATACATTAGCAAGGTATAATATTATTATTGGATATTTTTAATATTTTGATTATTCTTTGGAATTTTCATGTTCTTCCACATGTATATAATAATGAAACTTATATATAAACTCATCCATATTGGTTAGTTTTTAATTCGATAATTCATGTGATAATCCCTAATAGTTGTTTCCATCACATGTACTATATAATTAAATACTTCACAATGAAGTGATTATATTCTACACTATCTAGCTTGGTCTACCATAATATGAACATTATTTTTTATATTCTATAAATATTATTAATTAGCTATATTTATTTAAAATTTTAGTTGTTATTGTTTTTTTCTTAGATAAATTATCCTTTGTGCCTAAAAGTATTTAGTAAAATATCACAATTAAGTCATGCTATAAATTATGTGTATTTATTTATGTAAAATTTTGAGCTCCTATAGAATCAAATCATATCATCAACATCTCATGGTAGATTTTTTTCTTAAAATTTGAAGAGAAGTAATTAAAAACCATAATTTAAGTCATGATTACCCCTTTTGTTCTTCATCATATTATAAACTCATTGAGAAAGTCACAAATGTTTTATAGTTGGTACTAAGAATTGTATCTAATATAGTTATTTAGGATCATAGTGGTAGAGTAATATTATCTATATTTTAATATAATTTCACAGGAATGGATTTGGTTTCATATATGAATTTGATATATTTTATTTTAATTTATGTTTAAGCCTTTTTTGGGCCCGAAACTCTCAACTAGATTTTTAATTTTGATGTCCCCTCAACTATCCTATTTTCTTATATCCAATGCTTTGTTGATTACTCAAGGTATTATATGGATTTGATCCAGGTTTATAATTTAACAAGGTTGGTCTAGGTAGAAAAGTGTTCAATGTAATCTATTTAGTGAGATCCTAATTATTTTATTTCAAAATATAAGAATTGGAAACTAAATGTATTCATATAATTTCATTCATGATATCAAGGTGTGCTCATATTTTTGTTTTAATAATTTAGCCTTATAATTTGGAACAATTATTTCTTTGTATATTTCCTCTAACTCCATTTGATTAATTTTTATGAACTAAAAATGCATATATTTCTAAATATTTTAACAATAGAACACTTTGGCAATACTATTGAAAAATATCTTTATAGTTCTACTCTATTATACTATCAAAGGTTGATTTTTAATTTTTTGTTCTCAAGGGGTTATATATAGAAAAATTTAAGGAATATACATCATTATTATACGATTTATCTTAATTTCTTTGACAATTTCTATCTCACAATAGCTAATTTTTACTTCTATACTATTTCCTAAGTCTGAATTCCAGTCGTAGTTTGAATTTTTGGGTATCCTTTTTATTTCAAAACTTTTCTATCTTATGTGTCAATCTTTGGTTAGTATTTTTAACCTTGTTGGCTCACAACCCCATATAAATTCATAACTTGTCTCTCTTCTAACTTGGTTTCCTTTTTGAAATTTCTTATTTTTAGTGTTTTCCTTTCAAACAATTGTCAATTTATTTTTGGCTACCGCTCAGGTTTTACAACTCATTTATCTTCAGAAGAAGTTTCATTACAAAAGGTTATCTTCGAAACAAGGTGGGTTTTCTGAGAAAATCTATCAAGATTGATGTTCCTTTTCTAACCATGCCTAATTTTGATGGAGTGTTGAGAACATCCTCCAAATAGAAGCCTATTAAGAAGAGGTATGTGAATACAAGATGATCTTGTTAGATTTGAGCAAATTTTTCTAACTTCATCAAATTTTGACTATGTTCTCAAAATCCATTCAAATATCCAACTTTCTTGAACATATTAAGGTTATCTGATATTGGCACCATGTGGCATGTTAGACATTAAATTCTACCAATAGTGAAGTGGATGAAAAAATACTCGATCATGTAGAATTAAGTTGTCATTTGGAGAATAATCATTCTTTTCAGAAAGTGTAATTTTAGGAACTGAGGAGGACAAGCATACAATCGACACTCAAAGAAGTAGCTCAAGCAAGAATAGGTGGCATATTATTAGCTAAGTGACATTCATGAATATTTCTCTAGTAATTGGAGATTGCTTTCTACAACATAGCGTTGTTGAATTCTTTTTAAAGGTGAATATTTGGGATAAATGAAATATAAATACCTAGTGTATGAGAATTTGGCTAGTTTAGATAGTTCTCTTCCTAAAATAGGTGATACAAGGTTAGGTAATATAAATATGGATGCATGTTGGGAAAGGATTTTGAAGTCAAAAAGGGACCCAATTACTCAAAGGGTAGTAGAAAGTGGTCTTATCTAGGTTATTGCATTCCTAGTACTAGTACATTGAACAAAGCTTGTGTTAGAATGTATACCCCATTATAATCCTAAAACTAGAGAAATACACACTGAAGATAATAATTTTCTATTAACCCTAGATAGAGCCACCATCGGTAGGTGTTTCGGGTTTTTAGAGAGGGAGGTATACTCCAAGTTCAATATACCTTATCTAAGTGTCAATTCTAAAAAAAGAAGGGGTATTATCATAATTGCATCACGAAGGAATGGTTTGACCCTCCCAAGAAAGGAAAATCACAACTCCATTGGAAGATGCATAAATACAATTTTAGAGATGAATATTCAAACATACTTGTACTATTGAATATGGTTAAAGGGAGGATGAATGCTCATGACTTCAAAGAATGGGTGTATTTATTCATATAGGTTATTTATGCTAGTCATCAATATTTAGACTAGGCCACTTAAGTAGTTATAGGTTAGATGACACAATAAGAATTTTTGTTGTTAACAGATAATATTAAATGTCCTCTTATCTTTTCTATTTCTTGGAATCCACAAGGCCTTGGGTTGGCTTAAACCCTGTGGAGGATTTTGATGATAAAATTCAAATCTATGACTACTACCCTGATTTGCAACATGAAAAGAGCTATAAGAATTTCTCAAGGGTAAATGATGTATTTAGTATTAAATTAGTTAGGAAATTACAAGGTGTTCTAGGTCAGAGGGTATCTCCTAATGCTTTCCAATTAGTTACCAAATTTGGTAGTGTTTTCCTTTAGTTTCAAACATTTTCCTATCTAAAGGTTGGTGGATTGGATGATTTTCCCCTTAAGCAACCCAAATATGTGGAAGATAAATTCATCTTGATAGAATTTTATCGTCAAGTTGTATAGGTAAATAAAAGGTGTGTAGATAGAAAGAAGGTTGGGATTCGATTCCCAATTGGTTTAGGGTATTAAATTCATGGAAGTCTCATTCTAATTCCCTAAATTAGATGAGAGACATTGCAATGTTCTCCTTTAGCACTTATGAGAGAAGGTTCCCATTTGATAGCTGAAACAAAGAAAAAGGAGAGGTGAATCCAAAAGATGGTGTATCAAATAGACACACCTACTTTTTGTGATTGTTGTTTCATTCAATTATGCGGATTGGGTGATCCCACAATATTGTTTTACAATTTTTGGCCAAACTAGACACTAAAATATTTTTTTCTAACTAAATCTTCACTGTCAGGCACCTACAACAGCTAAACTGAGAGGATTTTGAACATGCAAACTAGTGATTTTTCAATTTTTTTATATAGATTCTAAACTTTTTTTTTCAAAATTTTTGAAATTAGATTGCACTTCTTTTTCCATCTCCTTTGAAAACTAGTTTTTTTCAGTAAACAACATTTTTAAGGAGTGACGCTCACCGTATAACGCATAACATTTTTTCCATGAAGGATAAAATTCTATTTTTTTGAATTTAGATTTGTAACTATGATATATAGTGCTTCCAATTGTTTTCATAGTGTTTTATTGAGTATTTTTTCCTTAATCAAGTTTCGAAGTCAAACCAATTACAATTCAGACATAGGAAGACCGTATAATGCATAACATTTTTTGTATGTATCAAAATTATTTTTTTTGTTGGATGAAGGACTTCAATATCTAGTGAACTCATATTTTTTTAATTTTTTTTTATAATATGATATTTTTCCACATGTGCAGAACATAGAGCTTGATTTTAGGCGAAAAAACTACATTGACAAGAAATAAAAAATAAATATAATAATAAAATTAAATTTATTTAAAATTATACTTTTTGGGAAGCTTATAATAAGGAATACATGCTTACAAAAAATAAATTCTAAATAAATTCATTTGATCCCCCAAAAGGTAAATCAAGAGTTGTTTTTTATCAGCATTTTGATAGGTGTAAAGGAGACTCTATTATAAGTATGGTTTAAAACTAGCGGGGTTCTATCAAAGTAGGTTTGATATAAGGTGGTTTGATCAAACCATCTTCAATTGGAATCCTTTAAATGAAACTTTTCATAGCTTAAATCATTATATTTTCTAAAAATATGTGATCTCAACAAAAATCAGGATCTCCTAGAAATTGTAAACCAACTTTGTGGGATCACCCAGCTATAATGTCCAATTAACAATTAGAAAAAAAAACTTAACTAATATAACAATAAAAATTTTGGTTTTAAGATGTTGGAATGATGTCTACTTGTTGTAGAAAGTGATTTTCCAGGCCTCACTGAGGACTTATTTACCCAATGGTGAATGGGTCCCTTCTAGGGTTATAAGAAAATGATTTATGGATTCTATTATTCAATGTTTGCACTCCTAGATCCTAAGTGCTCAACTCTAAAAATTCAAAAATAAATTATGTGGACACTAAAAATGGATGATCAACTTACTTGTCCACAAAATGGAATAAGGAGGAGGGATCCAATTTCACAATGGTCACATTCAAGAATACCTCAGAGATCTCAAACCAATGAAGGATATGAGAGATCTAACTACAAGATATCCTTTAAGATGAGTGGAGATGAGAAATTGGTTCACCACCAAGTGTAAACTTGGAAAATGGAAGATGTTTGAAAAGACAGTGTGATATGCAAACTAATACTAAATGACCTAAGAATGCAAGTCAAATAGAACATAAAGTTATGAAAGTAGAAATGTTCACCTAGAAACTTGATGGAGATGGAATGAAGCTATATAATCCTAAAAAAATCATTGTTGATGAAAACTAGGACTCATACACCAAGCTGGGTGACTTAGTCTAGTTTTTTAGGAAAATGTGTCAAAACAGGTTTTGGACAAATTGGTACTTAGATCTGCAAAATTCTTGTTTAGGCTTGGGCAGTGCGAATCATTCACCAATACTGGTGAATTACTCCACCTTTAGTTTCTGGAAATTCAAAATAGGAAACTATAACCCTCGGTCTACTCTTTTTCTCCTGATACAGATCCAGACCCAAAATTGCAGAATTCAACCTGTAGATCTTCTCCAAGCTTCTCTTATAACTTTGACAACTTGGAATTGTTTTGACCACTTTTCCAATATTAAATTCATGGTAAATATGCAACCTATCCTTGTAAATCACACTCAAGAAGAGGGAAAATTGTTGTGGGGTTAGTGAATAGGGGTTTTCCTTAGTCAAACCCCTTGTTCGTAATTAAACTCTTGAAATGAAAAGAAATAGAATGGAGAATGATGAATGAAAAAATAATGATATTGTAACTCACCAATCCGTAGCAATAAGGTGTTGCAAACATGTAAGTATTGGATCCAATGGATGTGGACTTGAAATCTAGCTTGATGTTGATGGATCTTGAATGCAATGCTTATAGACCCTACACCACAATTGTTAGATCTAAAACAACATGATGCAAAAAATATTTGACATGATGAATGACACTTGAAAATGCTCTTGATTTCTTGATAATATGCACTTCAAGTGCCTTGAATTCTCTCGTGAATTCTCAAATGCTTTAGTAAACTATATGCGTGAATACTTGAATGCTAAGTCTGAAAATGAAAGAAATAATCTTGTATTTATACTCAATTATGCAATACTTCCTGAAATTGCAACATCACAAGCCAAACTTAGATCTTTGGAGAATAAAAGCAAACTAGAATTTTGAATTAAATTTAAATTTTGAGCTAAAGGGGACTCATTTGCCAGTTTGGGTGAATGGGTCCCACCTAAGGGGTGAATAGGGGACTCATTCACCCAAAATGGTGAATGAGTCCCACATTAGGCATTTAAGGTGGGTTTTAGGCTTTTGATATTTTAAATGCCATTTATTAGGATTATTCTAAAAAATACACATAAATAAGGCTTGTGGATGCAGAGTGGGGCCAATTAAAGCATAAGAAAGTGCAATTATTAATGAAAAACCTAGAAAAGTGTGTCACAACACTTTACAACACTACAAAATAAGGCTTGGCAAATGATGAAAAGATGTTATTTAGGTGAAATACATTAACAACACCTTAGAAAAGTGTGAAAGGGTGTTGCAAAACTTTACAATACTTAGGTAAGGTACCCCTTGAATCCTTTTAGTTCACAAGGGCCCAAGACCTAATGTGAATGTGTTATCCACATTACAACACTAAATTAAGGCAACATTAAGCCAAAATTACAAGGAGGACCCAAACAAGATAGAAAAAGTAGAATGGTTACTTTTTGGTGTCCACATTTAGCCCCCACTTTAGTAAGAGGATGAACCTACGTCAAAATCACACTAAATTAGACCAATGCACATCAAGAAGGATTCTAGTGAACCAATGCTAGGAAGATGGGATGATAAAGATCAAGAGGAATGATCAAGCTACCAAGATCAGGATCTCATGACAAACCAACATAAGCACAAGGGAATGCACATGAAAATGATATCAAGAACAACAACAAGGAACAAGCATACAATTCCAAAGAGGAAAGAGAGAAAAAGGAAAAGAAAGAAACTATTAGATAAAGCTTCAACCATTTTTCCAACATGATATGGATCTGATCTAGTTTGTTTGTCCAAGAAATTAATACTCACTCTGAAGCAAAGGAACTCATGGTTTTCTATCAAGTGAGAAGGCCTAAAAGGTGAGAAACATACACTAATGGCTAGTATGCCCTCACACACACATAGGTTGCTATGGGGAAATTCATCCTTCGAAATGGGCTTCCCACTCAACCATATGAAAGTTATACCTCCTGATAACTTTAATAAGGTGCCACAAAATAAAAATGGTCTTTCGAGCTTCATGAGACAAGTGAAACTTTGTATGCTTGGAACTCATGAATAAACGTGATGACTCCACAGGGATGCAAGTTTTGTTATGCAAGGTTGACAAAAAAAAAATGCAAAATTCAACATTAAATAATGTTCAAAGAAGTCTTACTTAGTTCATGCAAGGTCTTTAACTTAGGGAACATTGTGCCTAATATCTCCAAGAGAGGACCAATCAAACAATAGAATATTTTCAACTTAAGGGATGTGGTGTGTCACATCAGGCCACTGAGAGGAATGTAATATGCTAAGATAGATCATGGTCATGAAATAAATCATACCCAATGTCATCCACAAAGTGACAAACACATCGTATGAAGTAAGAAGGCTGCAATAAGAACCAAGAAAAGGAAAAATGAAAAAGAATAATGCCAATGTATGCCCCCACTTTAGAGGAATTGTTAAAAACCATGTTGTGAGTAATTACATTAAAGTAGTACATGAAAAATGCAAACAAGAAAGAAAAAGACATGAGAGCCAATTTAGAAATCCCTATGCTATGTCATATATTTTTGAGTAAAGCTGCATCATGCAAGAGATAAAGAGAAGGGAAAGGTTTCCCCAAAAATGAAAACACCAAACACATAATGGATTTATGGATTTGGGGTCAGTATGTTCTTTGCTACATTTCTTTTAAAGAGCTCGAAACTTCCATCATCTCCCAAATACACAGAATTGGAAGAATTACACAAAGAGAGCAAAAATAAAGGAAAAAAAAAATTGGGTTAACATGGAAGAGACATAGGCTGTCTCAATGCCTTGCATCATCCCCAAAAGGAAAACACAAGAAAAAGATAAAGATAATAAAAATGTGAAAGTGATGCACAACATAGAGAAGAATGAAGGTACACATAGAGGAATGTCACAAAGAGAGAGAACATAAAAAAAAACATTACAGGGGGATAACATTAGGGTATGTGGCTAATGAATTTTTTTTTACCCAAAATTGATAAAATGAAAAGGGTTTTTAAAGGAGATTCTCAGATTTCCACCAATATAAATTATGCTTTATGTTGAATTTAATAAATTATTATTATTCATTTTCTATTTGAATTATGACTAAAGTCACGATTGATAGGCTGATTGAAAAGCATCCATAGCTTTCAAACGGTATCACATTTTTTGAATCCCAAACATGCGTCACATTCTATGCTTCTCATACTATACGATTAAAAAAATAAAAATTGAATTTCATGAAGTTTTGACCAAGTTAAGGTGGTCAGACATACAATTTTTTTATTTTTTAAAATTTGTAATAAAAAATTCATAATTAATTATTTACTTAGGAAAAAAAAAATTAAAAAATATGCATCACATCGGGACATGAGTCCTCTACTTATAGATAAAATCTTATAAAAAACTATTATCATTTTATTGTGGTTAGGGTGGTCAGAAAAATATCCACTTCTTATTTTTTCCTTGAAATTTAAGTACTACTGCATTGAAATTTCAAATTTTCACCAAATAGATTTCTTTTCTTTTTAAATAAACCTAGTATTTTAGAAACTACATTCAATTTTCTATAGATTCTATTCTTACATATTTTTGAAATAATATAGATAACTTATTCAAATTTTTACGTCAAGTTACCTAACTCTATTTTTTTTGAATTTTTTGCCACTTAAGGGCCTATTTTTTCCATGATGATCCTGCAGATACCCATTACACACATGAAGTAACACAAAAGAAAAAGAAAACACTAGTAAGGAAAGTACAAAACAACCTATGAGTATGTCATCTGCCTCCCAATCTCAGTATGCATAAGCGGAAGGTGAACAACACAACTAAGGGACAATGACAAATGCATTACTAAGACAAGGATAGCAACTTCTTTCTCCCACTGGGTGCAAGGAAAGAATGAGAGCTAAGAGAGGTGATTGGAAAGGTCATGAAATAGTGAGAAAAGAATGTTCTACAACTATTACATGATAAGGTGTAGGAGAGTGTGCTATTTGATCACTGGATAGCAATTATTGCCATCAAAGTGATACTTGCTCAATATTTCTTTAAATGCATGACACTCGTCACTACTATATCCAAGGACTTGATGATATGCACAATGTGAAAATTTTGCATCTTTAGTATATAGCACAAGTTGGGTCATAGGTTGTAATATTATTAATCCTTGGTTGAGAAGAATTTGTAATTTTCATTCATTTTCAGGTGGCGGGTGAGGAGACATCAACTTTTCTAACTTGTAAGGCCTCTTGCATTTGCTAGATTCATCCTTCTATCTAATTGGAGGACCCAAAGTGATCCTCTCATCCTTTTCATTGTTATTAATCAAGGGTTGCTCTCTAGGAAGGAGGACATTCAGATTGGGAGGGGAATCAAAGATCACTATACCATCATCATGAAGCCTTAGATAATCTCTAGGAGGCTTGCTATTATGAGAGGGATCTTGATATCTAACCCCCCCTTTTTTTTTCATCCATTGGTTTTTTCTCTAAGAGTTGATGATTTTCATGTTCACTTATTATGACACATCCATATTTCTTCAAGATTGTGAAGTCATTGCCATATGTTTCTTCAAGGTTGGTTGGAGTGTTTGTTACTTTGTTATCATAAACTAGTTGAGTCTTTGCTTGTTTAGAGGAACTAGGTTCACCTATTGTAGGAAACTTAGGTTCAACTTTTTTTTAGGATGTAACTAACCAACCATCTCAAGAGGCGGTATTGTACAAGGATTTGGTTGGTTTATGGATGGATAAAACAATGCATTAGCTTTAAGGTTGTCAAGGCAATCGTTGAGGAACTTATTCATGTTGGCATCATATTCTCCAATGATGTCAACATTGTGAGGACATGCATTAGGAGTTGAAGGAGCATGAGTGAGTTAAATGTCATTAGGTTCATTTCCAAAGGCACAACTTGACATACCTACCAAGGATTTTAATGCCATCCAAAGCTTGTTAAAGCATGTATCCATGATGCAAATTTAGATTCTAAACTATGCAATAATGTTGTAAATGAAATTTTTATTTTAATTAATGCACAAGATGGATGAAATTAGATGCAATGCATTAAATGAAACATAAAATATGTAGACTAAAATAGAGAGATAACAATAGCTAGCAGTAAATCAGAAAATGAAGATTAAATACCAAAAAATGCTATGAAAAATGTATAGATGGATTGATTCACTCAAGGTGGTGAAAGAGTCCTAGTACTGAGTTTTTTGAAATGAATTTTTTTCTTTTTATGTTTTCTAATGCAAATACAAGATGAAAATATAGAATTTTACTAATTTTTAATGAAATTAAGTTCAACAATGCAAGGTAAAACAATTTTTCACTAATGCGAACTTTGAAACCCTAGAATGCAAATTAATTTTAATGCAAAATGCAATGTGTAGATAGGGAAATAAATCAAAGAGTTTAAATGCATTGAAGACAATAAACAAATTAAATCCTATCAAGCACCATGAAGTACAAACTAGAATGAAAAATAAAAATAATAAACAAATAACGTGCAAACCGATTTTCAAACTAGTGTTGATTGATCTCCATGGCTCTTCTCCACCTGCACAAGGATGCAAGATTTCGAAGGTTGATTGTTGGAGGAATGTTGGTTGCTCAGTTCTGCAACATAACAACCTGATGAAGATGATAGATGGCGATTGAAGACTAATTTTGACAGAGTGAAGATGCTAGAAGAAGATTCAATGGAAGAATGGTTTTGACAGCATAAGGATGTCTGAAGATTCGATGCAAATGGCCTGCGAAAGGTTTGATTTATAGATTTTTGATGTGGACAGAGATAAGATTTGACAAGATTCAATAAGGATTTTATTTTTGTCAAAAGAGGAAATACAATGAGATGAAATAAGATTTTCATAAGATAGAAAGATTTTGATTTATTGTTTTAAAGGAATTAAGACAAGATAAGATAAGATGTGAAAAAAATAGAAAGATTTTGATTATCTTTTAAAGGAAATAAATCATGAAAAATATGAGAAGGATAATTGATGAATTATCTAATTAAATAAATTAATTAGATGCACATGAGTTCAGATTTGGAAAGAAAGTGAGAATATATTTTTAAGATTTTATTAATTAAATAAATATTTGATTTATTTAATTAATGTTGGATTTATGATTTCATCAATTAAATAATATAAATTATTTAATTAATATTAGAAGAATTGATAGAAATGATTTAATTAATTAAATAATATAAATTATTTAATTAACGTTAGAGGAATGGATGGAAATGATTTATTTAATTAAATAATATAAATTATTTAATTAACATTAGAGGAATTGATGAATTATGCATAGGAAGGGAATAAATGAAATTAGTCAAATAAATAAGATTTATTTAACTAATTAGATGATGACATGGATCCCTAGGGAAAAACATGATAGAAGATGTCTAAATGATGCGATGTTGTGACAAGGTATCGTAAGATGACAATTTTTTGATGTCTACACAATGTAATGATAATTCAAGCTAAATCTAGGATGTCAATGCACTCCAAAATAGAATTATGATGTTCAAAAGTTGGGTTCACCAAAATGTGGACACCAGAAATTGATGCTCAACTTCCTTGTCCACAAAATGGAATAAGGAGGAGAGGGATCCAATTTCATAATGCTCACATTCAAGAATACCTCAGAGATTTCAACCCAATGAAGAATCTATGAGATCTGATTGGAAGATATCCTTGGAGATGAGTGGAGACAAGAAATGGGTTCACCACCAAGTGTAAACTTGGAAAATGCAAGAAGTTTGAAAATACAGTGTGATATGTAAAATAATACTAAATGACCTAAGAATGCAAGTAAAATGTAACAAAAAGTTATGAAACTAGTGAACCATGGATTTTTTGCACCAATGCACTTCTCTAGCTCTTCTAGGGTTTTGCACCTAAAAGGAGAGATGTAGGGCCAAAAATGCTAAGGGTTTCATTCAAATTATGCTATGTGTGATGTTATATGAGCTAAATGAAGTGATCTAAATGCAAGAAAGTGGTTTATATGACTTAATTTGAATGAAAAACAAAGATTTAAGCTATGTTTGAACACATTGTGCTGTTTGTAAAATGCTTGAAAGAATGAACAAAAAAACAAATTAAACTAAACAGAAAGTTATTTTTTAGAATGTGTGCACCTGGGAAATAGGAGAAGATTGGAAAACAATCTGGAAAACTGATGAAATCTAAATTTAAGCTGACTAGGACTCATTCGCCACCCTGGGCGAATCAGTCCCAGTTCTGGGTTTTTCTACACATAAACTGTTTTATGTCAACCGGCAAGCAAGATTTGCATCTGAATCGAATCTACAACTCAGGAGGGACTCATTCGCCATGCATGGTGAATCAGTCCACTTTGGAATTTTTGCAATTTTAAAATTTTGTTCTACACCTTAACACATGCACAACAATTTATGATGGAAACTTGACTTCAGATCTTAGAAAATTTCAAAGAAATAGCTTAAAATTATTTGTTTAATGGGGGGTTTTCCTTGGTCAAACCCCTATTTGGTTAATTAGACCTTGAATGCAGAAAAATCTACATAAACCATAGCCTTATATGTGTTAAAGACTAGGAAAAACTAATATATGACAAAATTCTTATTCTATTGATCTAGAATAAGAAATGCTAAGATGATTTATATGATGCATAATCTCCACCCTAGAAACCTTACAACACATGAAAAATGGGAATGAACTGACATGCAAGTGAAGAAAAAACAAAATGCAAACCTTAATCTTAAGATAAAGTGAAAATGGAAGATGGAATCAATATGAAACCAAGTCCTTAGGTGTGATTTGGTGGCTAGTTGCACCTCTTCACCCTAGATTTCTTTATGATTCGCCATAGGAATCCATTCTCAACCCTTTGCATTGTTGGATCTTGACAAGAAGAGTGAGCTTCAAGACCTTCAAAAACCCTAGCTTGCTGCCCTAAAACTTCAACTTTTGCTAATGAGACTTGTTGTGGAAGAATTGACTATAGGATTTGTTCTTGAAAAATGACAAAAAGATGTGTGAAATGACTTAAAATGTGTATTTATAAGAAACAACACCTTATTTTCTCATTATTTAGACCTAAGAGGCCGACATTCACCATAAATTCAAGTTAAATTAATCAAATTCCCACTCAAAATTGAATTTTTCGTCAAAGGGGACTCATTCACCACCATTGGTGAATGGGTCCCACCAGAGGGGACTCATTTACCCAAGGTGGTGAATGGGTCCCACCACTAACTTTTGAAGGTGGTTTTTTTGGGTATGAGATAATTAAATGTTGTTTGTTGAGTTTTATGTGATTTCTCAGGTAAAACAAGCCTCTAGATAGATGTTGTTTTGAATGGTAAATGATGTGAAGGAACTCAAAAGTGGGTCCAATTATGCACGAAATTGTCTCTTTTCTCAAGAGGGTCCAATTTTCTATGGCACATTTAGCCCCCATTTTAGCACCCATATGACTTTATGTGCATATGTAAGATAAAAGACTCTAAATGATGCACTTTATTACATAAAAAGGATACTTATTCAAAAGATAGGAGAACGAGGTCCCTAGTGTAGTTATCTGCACAGCCACAACATTAGGAACTGCATCATACAACACACATTTGTTAGTTGTCCATAAATCCTTTTATCTAACTCTTAGGAATACAATTCGAGGGTAGATGTATGCCCCCCTTGATTCTACTTGCTTTATGGAGGTAGAATCAAGGTAGGAATCTAGCCACATCAAATAAGGAACATCGTATCATAGGGAATTTACAAGTACCATGCCTCATGACGAGAGAAAAATGATGACGTCAGGTTCAGAATAATGATTCCAACACATCAAACATTGTGGAAAATGGATTACCCTAGCTCTCGTTATGGTGATTTGAAGAATATCTACGTTATGAGTTCTTGAAAAGATAATAAACTTATGTTAGTGTGTAAAAGTTAAAAGAGATGGAAAAGGATTAAGAGAAGGAAAAGAAAGTAACTTGTCACTTACTACTCATTTTACCTTCATGTAGCTTGAGAGTGACAAGTGAAGAAGAATATGCTGAGCAGATGAGATTACACACCTTCGCGGCTGGATGATCTTCATGAGCAAGTGGCACGTGGCAAGCTGTATCATGAGGTAAGTCAATTCTTCAACTTTCACCTTGTGATTTTGTAATATTTTAATGCTTTTAAGGTATGGATAGGTTAATTTAGGGTTCTTGTAAATTTTTTTGCAAAGTGTCCCATTTGTTTGCAAAGTGTCCCTTTTGTCGCAAAGTGTCTCGTTTCTTTGCAAAGTGTACCATTTATTTGGGAAAATGTCCAAAAAGGGTTATAAAGTGTCTAGGGCCATTAGAAAAGCACACTAGATTGAATTTAGCACACTTGCATGGTGAAATATGTGAAAATTGAAGAATTTAGATGAAATTTAGAGCATTTTGTAATGATTTTGATAGATCCCCACCTGGTAACGACAACGGCTAGGGGGAAGAAAACTCACTTTTCTGAGGGATCATGTGCCAATGCTATTAGCAACAGAGATAGAGAATTTACTGTCAGTGGGTATCTATTGGGAATATCTTATGCCACCTATGAGATACCATGATGCCATGCTTATGGCTTTGTCTGAGCATTGGGATGTTGATTCTTGTACCTTTCATCTTCCCACTAGGGAGATGAACATCACTCTCAAGGACGTACACCACATTTTCCAAGTTCCTATTCAGGGACATCGAGTATATTTCTAGGGGGATCGGTCATTCTAGGAGAAGAGAGATATGCAGTATTGTTTAGGTGGACCTGTACATGATGAGAGGGTTAGGAAAAAAATCGAGCTTCCAATGTTGCTATATTCACAAGCTCCTATTGTCAGATGGATTATGATGCACATAGTGGCACTAGTTCTCAATCTAGATGGATGAGTGACACACTTGGATGGAGGAATGGTACACTTGATATGAGGGATGTATGAGCAAAGGATATTTTATGCTTGGGGCCGCTACATTTTAGCACAATTGTATTATGATCTTGGTCGATTTGTGTTTCGAGAGATCAACAATATGGTGCATTGTACACTTCTATAGGTGTGGTTCCTCGAGCATATCACATGCACCAGACCTTTTAGATTCCCTTGTGCTATAGCTGCAGGATATCCATGAGTATTCGACTATCCTTTGTGATGCTTGTGGCAGTATGGGGATTTACACTTTTGGAGGGTGATATTTGATCTACTGGAGGAGGATGAGATCCTATGGAGACCCTATCTACTCACTCTATAGTGGTTAGATCCCACAATATAGTTATAGAGGATGTAGATGGATAGGTATCTAGCTGGGATCCATGACTATGTTGTACAACCTTTCTATTGTGGGTAAGTCATGTGATAATTTGGACAGGTGCAAACAAAACCGAGGGCATGCCCCTTCATTAGATGATCTGTGTGCAGTGCCTAGAGGCCAGGTGATACTGTTCGGTTGACTATAGATCATGTTTATGAGAGTGATTCCAATGATTCAGATCACGACTAGCCACTAGTATTCAATGCTAATGATGTTGGTAGTACAAAAGAGCATGAGGAGTGGTGGTCATATGCATGACCAGCTCCTATTTTCCCCATGGAATTCCCTATAGATGATGTAGGACCAGCACCAGATGAGGGTGATGAGCCAGAGGAGAGAGAAGAGGAGGTACATTATAGGCTAGAAGATACTTTTATAGATGTTATTGATGAGGAGTACTAGTTTGATGTTGATCCTAAAAATGAGGACCAGGATGGAGGAGAGGATGATGACAAGGAGGAGGATTATGAGGATTATGATTACTACAAGGAGGAGCCACCCCTAAGCGAGGGTGAAGAGGTAGGTATTGAGGATTGGTATGAGAATGGAGAGTCCTCACATACTTACCATACCAGATCATGGGTAGTTGCTACAACAAACATCGACACTCAGAGTCAGAGAGAGGCTAGCACATCCTTGATGACCCCCATAGAGGATGAGGTTGACATTCCTCATGTATCTAGAGACATAGGTGATGATATTTTGTTTTACACATGTCCTTTAGTGATTTATACTTTATATTTATATTTATATCATGATGATGTGTTACTGATTATGTACATTGTCTATCTTGCAGGAGTGACAAGAGATTGGTGAGAGCTCTATTATCAGGTTGCCATAGAGATAGTGCCTACATCCATCAATGAGGAGGAGATGGATCCTAACTATGTTCCCCCACTAATCATGTAGGAAGAGCTAGAGTCATTCAAACCTTTCATGAGGTTACAAGCAATGTACGAGAGTGTGACAAGGTGACTCTGTTGTGCTGAGAGTGCACTATAGTCAGCACAGTCCTTAGTAGAGGTAGAGAGACTACATGCAGAGCTGGTACAAACATGAGCGAAGAGGGATCAGATGGTAGAGGAGTGGCTTGTAGCTATTGGTCAAGTATAGGGTCTAGAGTATGCACTTAGATTTGACAGTTCACATTCACGGTCACACACGACCATCTCACGATGTCCAGGGACTAGATCACAAGCACTAGATCCTGAGGGATCTAGCTCTCATAGACCTCTATGACTGTGTATATGATGTTGAGATGTATATAAAACTTTGATATATATATAAACATGTGCATTTGATGTTATTACAATGTGTTTCTTTGTGTGAATGTTTAAATGCAATGTGATTAACTAAATGACTTATGGTAGAACTATTTAATTAATGTCAATATGATTTAATAGGATTAATGTGATTAATGTAAAACATATTTTAGTTCTAGTGTAGATACAATATTATTAATTAGAAGAGAATATGTTAAATTAAATACACTAATAAGGATCTAATTTAACATAACAAGAATGTGAATAGTATGAAGCCTAAAGAAAATATAAAATGAACTTAAATAATTGCCTTAGCGTTCAAGAAAAACACAAAATTAGTTGTTAAGAACAAAGCAATGTGAAAGTTATTTAGAAGAACATTAAATAAATTTAAAAAACACTGTTGTATCAATCATACTATTCAGAGGGGTCATAAATAATACCGATGCAAATGTGTGGCATTAATAGGTTCCTTAAGGGGTATTTTCTCAAGCTATGTTAAGAGATAACCACCAGACCCATAATTGGTATAAACTATGTAAGGTCCTAACCATTTAAGGCTGAACATATCTTTATTTTCATTATCAACACTAATATTGCATTGATTCTGAATAAGAATAAAATATACCTTGAAAAATGATTGAGGGATGAAATGAATGTTGTGTTTATGTTGTAATTGTTTGATGTGAGCTTGGAGATGTTTGAGAGCATTAATGCATTCTTCATCAAGCATCTCAAGTTGATGTAATTGTTGATCTTTATAAGTGTTATCATCAATAAGATCTTGGAGAGAAACTTCCATAATCACATCAGTGCCATAAACAAGGTTATAAGGAGTATTTCCTATGGATGATCAAACATTAGTTCTATAAGCCCAAAGCACATAAGATAGTTGTGTATGCCAGTCTTTATGATGTTTGGTGATAGTTTTCTTGAGGATTTCCTTGAGAATTTTATTAGTAGTTTCAACTTGTCCATTAGATTGTAGATAATACAGTGCAGAAAAGCAATGTTGAATGTTGAATGTTTCATGAAATTTCTAAACTTCATTATTCTTAAATTGAGTTCTATTGTCTAAAACAATTGCAAAAGGGAGCCCAGAGTAAGAAATTATGTGGTCCAAGATGAAACAAAAAATTGCCTCAACAGTTATAGAACTGAGGGGAATAGCTTCCACCAATTTCGTGAAACAGTCTCTTGCAGTTATGATAAATGTATGTCTAATAAAAGAAGGCAGTGAAATTTTTCCAATAAGATCCAACCCCCATACTGAAAATGGCCAAATGGAAACATTCGCACAGAGCTTAGCATTAGGAGCATGAATCAAATTGCTATGTTTTTGGAATTTGTTACATTGTTTAACATAGGTGAAGCAATCCTTTTCCATATGTCTACAATAATAACCCAAATGAATAATTTTTTGCACTAATGAATGACCTCCAAAATGATCTCCACAAGCACAAACATGGGCCTGTTCGAGCGCTAAAGGGATTTCAAATTCTTTAAGACATCATAATAGGAGACTAGTAAAAGATATTCTATATAATGTGTTTGAAAGGAGCACATATTTAGTTGTGAGTTTACATAAACATTTTTGAGTATTTGTTGTGGTAGGCTTGGGAATAGTACCATCGTTCCAGTAGTTGTATATTGTATCATACCATTCACATGTGGTATCTTGAGTTATCACAAAAATGTCTTCTAACAGACTATTTATTGAAGGTTTCATGATGGGATGAATAAAAAAGGTGAAGTCTATGGAAGAATCATGTGGGGATATCAGAGAAGCTGCAATCACCATTGCATCTGCATGTCGATTATCTTTGCATGGGATGTTATCAATGGTGAAAGATTTAAACTTTTCTAATAGTCTCATTATAAGATCCTTGTATTTTGATCATTTGTCATGTTTAGTTTGATATGTACCATTGATTTATTTGATGACCAATTGCGAATCACCAAAGATCTTGATATGTTTAGCATTTATTGATTAAGCATCTTGCAAACATATGATCAATGCCTCATACTTAGTTGTATTATTGGTGCATAGGAAACTTAATCGATAGGATAAGGGAATATGTTTGTTGTCAAGTGGAACTAGTACCAATCTAGCACCAGAAACTATTCTACACTTAGATCCATTAAAAAATAACTCCCATGGTTTAATGTCAGTGGTTAAGACATGATCATTAGGAAAGGAATCATGAGTAGGTAAAGAAAAACGAGGACTGTCAGCTAAGTGATCGATTAAGGCTTGGCCTTTGATTGCTTTTTGTGAAACAAATGTAAGGTCAAACTCAGTTAACAACATTACCCACTTAGCTAAGCATCCTGAGAGATTTGTTTTGTTGAAAAGATGTTTAAGAGGATCAAATTTTGTGATGACTTGTATTTCATCATTTATTAAATAATTTCACAACTTACTAGTAGCGAATACAAGAGCCAAACATTGTTTTTCAATTGGTAAATATCATATTTCATAATTAATTAAGGTTCGGATAATGTAATAAATAGGGTGTTCTTTACCATGATCATTGTGTTGAGCCAACAATGTTGTAAGAGCATGGGTAGATAGGGCGATGTACAAAATAAATGGTCTATTTGGTACAACGGGTTGTAAAATAGGTGGAGTGGCTAGATATTCTTTTAGACTCTCAAAATCATGTTTACAATCCTCATCCTAATCAAAAGGTACATCATTTTTAAGGAGATGGATGAAAGGTAATGTGAGATTGGCTAAAGATACAAAGAAATGATGGATAGCTTGAATTTGACCTTGTAACATGCATAACTAAGAAATATTCCTATGAGGTGGCATGTTAATGATTGCATCAATTTTCTTCATGTCCACTTCAATGCCTCTATGAGATATGACAAACCCAAAAAAATTTCCACTATCTACACAAAAGACACACTTTTTTGGATTCAATCGCATATTGTATTTTTGTATTCATTCAAAGATTTTGTGAAGGACATTTACATTATCTTGTTGTGTTAATGATTTAGCGAGGATATCATTGACATAATCTTCCAAAATTTTATGAATGTAATCATGAAATATTAATGCCATTGCATGTTGATAAGTTGCGCTAGCATTTTTTAGACTGAAGGGCATCACAACCCAACAAAATGTTCCCAAAACAGTTGTAAAGGATGTTTTGTATTTATCTTGAGGGTTGATAAGGATTTGATTATAACTAGAAAATCCATCCATGAATTAAAAAAAAGCATGTCCAACAGTTGAATCCACAGTCATGTCTATATTAGGAAGCAAAAAATCATCTTTTAAAGAGGCTTTATTCAAGTCGCGAAAATCCATGCATATCCTAATACAATCAACAGGTTTTGCAACTACGACAATGTTTGTGATCCAACGAGAATAATCAATAGGTCTAATAAAGCCTCCATCAAGGAGTTTTTTGAGCTCCTCTTTAAGACGCAAGGCTATGTTAGGATGCATTTTTCTTATCTTTTGACAAATTGGTTTAGCATTTTCAGCAAGGAAAATGTTATGCATCACAATTCTTGGCATATCAAAATATTTCCAAGCAAAAATTTCAAGAAAATCATGAACCAAAGCGGTAGTTTCTTCTTGTTCTTCATCATCAAGGAACTTCCCAATTTTAATAACTTTATCATTATCATTAATGACCATTGGCACATCAATTATATCCCCTAAAGGGAATGCATTGGATTTATGACCTTCAGATTCATAGAGCTCTTCAGTGATATCACTTGCTATTTGCTTGGTAACAGTCATGGCACAACAAATTTTTTTCATGGAGTAAGTGAGGACACATTATCATAAACACATAAAATTTGTTTCAAAGCCTTATCACTATTGACATGCTTGCATGAAGGTGGTCAAGTTATATTAAGAAATTTAGGATATTTGATTGTGAGTTTGTGTTTTAGTTGACATGTTATAGCATTAATGTTAAAAGATGGTTTTTGAGTAGCTGATGTCATTTTAGAACAAGAATATCCCAATCCATTTTTTTTCTTGCATATTAGGTTCAATAGGGACACGAATACCTTGCTCATTTTTTCCACACCCTTTTCTAGTATAGCCTAATTGTTTTACAAAGTCATAGCCTTTTCCATAAAGTCTTTCCATTTTGTGCAGAGTAGGTAGGAATTGATAATCTATCTCATCAAAATTTTTTGTGTATGTTGCATTTTCATCCAAATTATATGAGATAGATGTTTGAGACAATTGTTCAAAATTTTGAGTGGACATGATTGTTGGTTGTTCGTGTTTCTCATCTTTTTGTTGTGTGAGTATGTGTTCGCCCATAAATGAGGGTGTGAATTCTAAGGAACCCCAATTGTTGCAAAATAATTTAGAGACCAATTCCTTATTCTATTGTTTAATTTCAAGAGGATCCATATTGGATGTTAGAAATAGTCTTTTCAAAAGACTTACAACCCCTTTTTCAAGGTGTGAGAAACTTTTAGGCTTAGGGTCTATTTCAGCATGATAGATATGATCGTTATGGACATATTTCATGATATGATGAAGGGTTGAAGGCACTACATTCACCTCATGAATCCATGGTCAAAATAAAAGAAGATTATACAAAAGATCATATGGCATGACATGGATAGGAGTTTTCAAAGTAGCCACCCAAACTGTAATAGGAAAAGTAATTATCCTAAATGGCTGCTTTGTTGTATTGTCAAATCCTCAAATGGAGATAGAATTTGGTATTATTTGTGACCTGTCAACATATAATTGATCAAGGAGAGTCACACTACACAAATTAAGGGCATAACCATTATCAATGAGAGTGTGTTTGATACCTATGTGATTGAATTGAGCAATTATCATAAAGACATCATTTTTATTGCGCAACTCTAAAGAAGGGAGCTCATGTTGATGAAAGGTAATGTCAAGATTCATTTTTTGGATGAGAGCTACCAAATCATTCAAAGTGGTACCATGAGGAACTACGATTTTTTTAAAAGATATTTCAAGAATTTTGTGATAATTTGGTGAGTTTTGAAGAAAATCCCAAACAAAAATCTTTGCAGGAGTATTCTTTAATTGTTCAACAAGATCATACTCCTTTGTGTGTCATCTATAGCGAGGAGCACTAGGAATATTAGGTAAAGGTAAAGAGGGTGGGGTTGGTTGTGGTAGTTGTGGGTTGTTTCAGATGTTATATGTATGAGCAATAGTATCATCACTAGATTGTTACAACACACTGGTTTTAGGGGGGTAGAGGGTGTATTGGGGTCAGTTAGAGGGGTGAATTCTATGTGAGGGTGGGTAAAGGATAAGTTGAGGTTGGATTACATTAACGTCCTTAGTTTTAGGCGTCTCACAACAAACCAGAGTAGATGATTCAGGTGAGATGAAGTCTTGAAGAGACTCATCTATCAAGTGCAAATCATCATGACTAAAAGGTTTGAGGGATAAATTATTGTCAATTGGTTTAAGGTGTTCAAGAGAAGCATTAGAGGTGTTAATGTTTGTTATCATAAGGTTGTCACAACAAACCTTAGTGGATGGATTATGCGAGATGAAGTCTTGGAGAGCTTCATCTAATAGATGAAAGTCATCACAAGAAAAAGGTTTGAGGGGGGATTTATCATTAAGGGGTTTAGGTTTCTCATTGCAAGCATTAGAGGATGAAGTGAGTGAGAGAAAGTTTTGAAGAACTTCATCTAAATTTTCAACATCATCACTACTAAGAGGCTTTGATGAGATGTTGTTTCTAAGGAATCATTTGTTTAAAGGGATGGTTTGATGTTTCAGTTTTGGAGTCTTTATGTATCGAGGAATTTAATCTAAAAGAACTAGGAATGAAAATGTAAAATGTAATTTTAAAAGATCTAAAACTATGCATGAATTCCATGGAAAGAAATAAAATTTATAGTAATAAAACAGAAACAACTGAACCGTAATAGAGAGGTAATTATAGAAAATAGAAAGATGCAATGTAGGAAAATGAAATCTAGAAATGTGGATGCAAAAAATGTAGTGGGACTAATTCACCCTAGGTGGCGAATGAGTCCTAGGAGATAATTTTTAAATATTTTTCAACTTTTTTTATCTTTGCTAAAAAATTTCAGATCTGTACAATGTAGAGACAAAATGAAAATGTAGGATTTTAGATTGAGTCAATGAAACAAGATGCAATAATGAACTCTAAATGATACTTTCACTAATGCAATACTTTGAAAAATGAAAAAACATAACAATACCCTAATGGAATGTTGTTGCAAATGAAGTCTAATATGCACGATGCAATTGTAATCAGAAAGCTAATATGTCCAAAATGTAGGCTCACGAAAATGAACCGTAGATTTTTGGCACCATGTAGTTCTCTAGCTCTTCTAGGATTTTTCAGCTAAAAGGAGAGAGGTAGGGCCAAAAATTCTAAGGGTTCATTCAAATTATGTTATGTGATGTTATATGAACTAAATGAAGTGATGTAAATGCAATTGAGTTATTTATATGATTGAATCTTAATGCAAAACTAAGATTTAAGCTATATTTGAAAACATAGTGTTGTTTGCAAAAAGCTTGAAAGAATGAATAAAAACACAAGTTAAACTAAACAGAAAGCCATTTTTCAGAATGTCTGCACCTAGGAAATATGAGAAGACTAGAAAAAAATATGGAAAACTGATGAAATCTGAATTTGAGTTGACTAGGACTCATTTACCACCCTAGGCGAATAAATCCCAGTCTTGGGATTTTCTACAGAGAAACTGATTTCTGTCAACTGGAAACCAGGATCTACATCTAACTCAAATCTTCACCTCAAGAGGGACTCATTCAACATGCATGGTGAATCATTCCACTTTGGAATTTTTGCAATTTCAAAATTATGTTCTGCACCTTGACACATGCACAATAATTTCATATAGAAACCCGACTTCGGATTTCAAAAAATTCTTGAAAAACAACTTAACATTGTTTGTTTGATAGGGGGTTTTCCTTTGTAAGACCCTAGTTGGGTAATTACACCTTGAATGGACAAAGATCTGCATAAACCCTAGCCTTAGATGTGTTAAAGACTAGGAAAAACTTAAATATGATAAAAGTCCTAACATATTGATCTAGAGTAAGAAATGCTAAGATGATTTATATGATGCCGGATATAAAACCTAGAAACCTTGCAACACATGAAAATTGGGAATGAAATGAAATGCAAGTGATAAACAAACAAAATGAAAACCTTAATCTTAAGATAGAGTAAAAATGGAAGATGGAATCAATATGAAACCAAGTCCTTAGGTGTGATTTGGTGGCTAGTTACACCTCTTCACCCTATATTTCTTCATAATTCACCATCAGCATCCATTGTCAACCCTTTTCAATGTTGGATCTTGAAAAGAAGAGTGAGCTTCAAGACCTACAAAAACCCTAGTTTGTTGCCCTAAAACTTCAACTTTTTCTAATGATACTTGTTGTGGAAGACTTGACTATAGGAGTTGCTCTTGAAAAATGACAAAAATATGTGTGAAATTACTGAAGATGAGTATTTATAGGAAACAATACCTAATTTTCCCATGATTTAGACCTAAGAGGCCAACATTCACTAGAAATTCAAGTTAAATTAATGAAATTCCAACTCAAAATTGAATTTTCCCTCAAAGGGGACTCATTCGCCTCCCTTGGTGAATGGGTCCAACTAGAGGGGACTCATTCACCCAAGGTGGTGAATGCGTCCCACTACTTAGTTTTGAAGGCACGTTTTCAGGGTATGTGATAATTAAATATTGTTTTTCAAGTTTTATGTGATTTTATAGGTAAAATTAGCTTGTAGATAAAAAATAATGGGTCTTAGGGGCCTATAAATGTTGTTCTGAAGGGTAAATGATGTGAAGGAACTCAAAAGTGTGTCCAATTATGCATGAAATTGTCTCTTTTCTCAAGAGGATCCAATTTTCTATGGCACAAATAGAAATGTGTACTTGGAAACTTTTTGGAGATGAATGAAGCTCTAGAATCTTGAAAATTTCGTTGATGCCAACTTGGACTCATATGCCAAGTTGAGTGACTTAGTCCTTTTTTTTTTGGAAAGTGTGCCAAAATAGGTTTCAGATAAATGGGTACTCGGATCTAAAAAATTCTTGTTTAGGCCCAAGTAGTGGGACTCATTCACCAATAGTGGAAAATTAGTCCACCTTTGGATTTTTGGAAGTTCAAAATAGGAAATTAGAACACTGAGTCTACTCTTCTATTCCTAATACAGATTCGAGTCAAAAATTATAGAATTGAACCTATAGATCTTCTCCAAGCTTCTCCTAGAACTTTGACAACTTTGACTTGTTTTTACCACATTTCCAATCTTAACTTCTTGGTAAATCTGTAACCTATCCTTGCAAATCACACTCAAGAAGAGGGGAAGATATTGTGGGGTTAATGCACCATAGAAAAAGGTACCCTTTTCTTGACTTGGGAATAATTCAGGATAAATTAGACTTAATGAGGCCTTGATTCAAGTTTTGTGAGGCATTTTGTGCATCCACACTAGGTCTTGGAATCTTGCAAATTGAATAACATGCTTTTAATGATGTCTTATAAAGGTCTTGTAAATTCTTGTAATGGACTTTCACGATTTTCCAAACTTAATAAAACCCTTTCTCCCTAATCCAACATTATAAAATTTGTTTAATAAGATTATCACATCAATTTAGAAGGATTGTGAACTAAATTTAATGTAAAACTAGTGTTGTAACGTGTCTTGCACATTCACATTGGTTCTTGTGCCTTCCTAGGCTATGTGGACCTCATTTTAGTGTTGTAAAGTAGGTACTTAATCAGACTTTCACATTGAATTTTGTGTCTCAATCCTTAATTTACATTTACATCATCACTACTAGACCCTTATTAACCCATATTGTGCATGCCAAGGCATTATCTGATGAAATACTTGACAAAATTACAATTTAAACCTTATTTCCTTATCTCATATAGTCTTAGTTTTCAAAATGACCCTTGTGGGACCCATTCACCATACATGGTGAATCAATCCCATCAAGGTGGGACCTATTTACCATGGTTGGCGAATGAGTCCCATTTCACCCAATTTTGACCGTTCAGCAAGAAAAAGGTGAAATTTAAGTTTAATCTTTACTTCATGTCATCCTATGATGAGGTATTAATGCGTAAAATAGGTGAAATTCCTATAAATATGATTCTTTTAACCCTAATTCACATCTCTTATCATTCATTCATCCACCAATCTTTCATCTCAAGTCAAGCAACTTAGGGTTTTATCATTTAAGTCACCAAGATATCAATTTTAAAACCTTCAAGAGTAGATTTTTCATGTTTTTCTATAGATTTTCAAAATCAAACATCTTGGCAAGGTAATAAACTCCATTATTGCATGTTTTGTTCCATTCTTTCATCATTTTGGTTTAGTTACCTAAAAGGGTTTTGACCAAGGAAAACCCCCATGCCCTAACATTCAACATTTCTTCTTCTCTTCTTGTGTGTTTATATATTTAGGACTCTTGGATTCTTGGAAATCATTGGAGATTAAGTTTCAAGGTTAATCAAGTCTTCTCTTCTTTCAACAAGTCAAAATTTCAACAAAAAATCATTTTCAGGTTCGAAAATCAGAGTTTTGGAAGTGGACACTTGTAGAGAATCAAAGTGCAAACTGAGAGCTCAAGATTGCACTCTTGAATATTCAGAAATTCAAAAGTGGACTCATTCACCATGGGTGGTGAATGAGTCCCACTTCCAAGTCAATTTTTAGTTTTCTATAACATTTTTAGATACCCTTTTGTTAAAAGCAGGTTCCACCACAATTTTACAGAACTGGGACTACTTCGCCTAGAATAGTGAATAAGTCCTACTAGGCCTAAAAATCAGCATTAGGAACATTTCAAATGTCATTTCTAGTATTCGTCCACATTCCAGGTGCATACTTTTTTTTTTTTTCAAGATCTGTTATAGTTTGCATTCATTTTTAAGTGTTTATGCAATACACAATATGCTTTCAAAAATCACTTAATTCTTAGGTGTTGCATTCATAATAAATCAATTACTTAGCTTAATTGCACTTAGATAATTCCATTTAACCTTAATAACATTATACATTTCTTTATTTGAGTGAACCTAGCTAGAATTTTGAGTGGGGTTTATCTATCTCCTTTTAGGTGAAGCATCCTAAGAGTACAAGAGAAGCCTATAAGCCCTACCGAAAAATCTACGATTCATTTTGGTGAACCTACTTTTTAGAATACTTTCTTGTCTGATTTTGGATTCCATCATAAATCTATTCTTGCATTGACTTTGCATTAGGGTTTGCATTAGTTAATTTGTATGCTAGGTTTCAAATTTTGCATTTTTCATTTAGTTCTACATCATAGTACTCAAAACACATGACAATCCCTTAAAAATTTCTAAAAATTCTGAAAAAACTCCGTATAGGGACTCATTCGCCACCCTGGGCGAATTAGTCCCCTTTCACCCTTGAAACTACCTTTTATAGGGCTAAAAACCTTGTTTCTAGGCTTCTGGTTGGTGCCATTTCCTAGCTATATCAATTGACTACATTTTTGTAACATGCATTTCATCAAATGTAGCCTGAATTAGTTCATTTCATGCATGGTTTCAATTTCAAGTTTGTATTCTCATATTGTTACATACCAAAATTAGTGAATTATCATCTGAAAATTGTAGCTTTTTACATTGCATTTTGAGTTAGCATAGATCGTTCTTTCAAAATGTTAGTCTCAATCTTCTCCAAATTTGCAAAGAAAAAGTTATTCAATAAGCATGATCATCATTCGTTCAATGCATGTCCTAGTTATGAGAGTCTCTTAACACAAGAGAGTGAAAATGACAATGTTAACATTAAAATCACACCATCTCCTATCTCCCCTCTTTGTATGGATAATGTGATAGAAGAGCATACAAACATATAGATACTCATGATGATCATGATTGTACTTTTCCCAATAGGTCTCCTTTTAGCGGCGAAGGTATCTTGGCAAAAGAAGACACAATCATTGAGAATCATGAGGATCTTGTTTGTCCTTCTCCTCATCCCCTTTGGGAAGATCTTTTAGCACAAGAGAATGAAATCATAGACACATTCTTAAACATCACCTTACCTAATTTCCATTGTGAGGATAATTTTGAGGAAGATAAGATTATAAATGATGAAGATGTGTTGGTCTACAACAACCCTCTTTATGATCCTTCCCCTATCTATCCTATTTTAGAAGACATTCAAGAACAAAGTCATGACATTGTAAATGGTCATGGTAATCATACTTTTTCTTCTCCTAGTATCTCCCCTAGTTGTAAGGAAGATGCTTTGATGTTAGAAAACACAACCAATGAGAGTCATGAGAATCTTCGTGATCTGCTTTCACCTAAGAAAAACCTTATTTTAAAAAAAAATTCAACCATTGATCATCCCGATACTTGTGATGAAGCCCTTTTAGGAGAACCAACCTTAGAATGTCAAGAAAATTTGGTTTTTAGTTGTCCTCAAAACCCTCCTCCTAGGAACAATATCATGATGCATGACATGAACCACAATAATTATATAGACTCTCACTTGCTAAGGGATGTTAAAATTATTCAACCTCAACTCATCCTTTACCCAACTTCACACAAAAAAACTCAAAATAAACCTAAAATCATCCTCTACCCACCTCACAATAATGTATCATAGTAGCTGAGTTATAATATCAAACATTGCTCATACATATAACACTCGCAATAATCCACAACCGCTGCAACCAACCCCACCCTCTTCACCTTTACCCAATCCACCTAGTGTCCCTCATTACCTCCCACACACAAAGGAGTATGAACTTGTTGAACAATTAAATAATACTCTTGCAAAGATTTCCCTTTGGGATTTACTTCAGAACTCACTAAATTACCACACTATTCTTGAAACAACCTTACAATAGATTGTAGTTCCTCCTAGTACAACTCTGAATGATGTGGCAGTTTTAATCCATGGAATGAACCAAGTTAATATAGACATTAATTTCCATCAACATGAGCTCCCTCTTTTAGAGTTGCGAAAACAAAATGAATCCTTTATGATAATTTCTTAATTCAATTGCATAGGTATCAAAAGAACCCTTATCGATAATGGTTCTTCCCTTAATGTGTTTAGTGTAAATTTACTTGATAGATTGCATGTTGATAAGTCACAAATAATAAATCATTTTGTATCTATTCGAGGATTTGATAATATAACAAAGCAACCACTTGGTGTAATTACTTTTCTGATTACAGTTGGGGTTGCTACTATGCAAAATCCTATTCATGTCATGCCTTATGATCTTTCGTATAATCTTCTTTTAGGTAGACCATGGATTCATGAGATGAATGTAGTTCCTGCATCCCTTCATCGTATAATGAAATATGTCTATAACAATAAAATTTATCAAGTTGAAATAGACCCCGAGCCTAAAAGATGCTTGCACCTTGAAAAAGGAGCTACAAGTCCTCTAAAAACATTAATTCCAACATCCAACATAGATCCTCTTGAAATTGAACACAACAATGAGGAATTTCCATCTAAATTATTGGGTGATGATTGGGGATCCTAAGAATTCACACCATCATTTATGGGTGAATATATAATTACACAAAAGCAGGATGAGAAACAAGGACAACCAACTATCATGACAACTCAAAATTACGCACAATCTTCTCAACCATCTACAAAAGAAAATACAACATACAAAACTATCTTTGATGAACATAATAACCAATCATGACCCAATCCAAAAGCAATGAAGACGCTTTATGGAAAAGGTTATGACCTCATGAAACAAATTGGGTATAGTGGAAAAGGATGCGGTGCTCATGAACAAGGTATCTGCAACCCTATAGAATATATCACACAACAAACAACTCATGGTCTTGGTTATTGTCCTGTGATAGAAATTGCTAAGCCATCCCTCAACATCGACACTCTCACCAAACATACTCCTATATCATCCATCTTGAACTCATCAACACTAGTGGTCTTGAACATTATCCTTTACCAAACATAAAACAAACACCTACATCTTCGCTTAATGTCAATGTCATCTCGCAAGACATCACTAATTTGATAGATTTTATCTCCTCCTATAAGAGTGAGAAAGAAATTTTGCAATCTAGAGAAACTTGTGTGAGTATGATATCTACTACTAAGCAAGATGTATCTTTTACACCAACTACGATACCACCTTCTATAATAAATCAAGAGGGTATCTTGTCGAGAATCCTCCAAGATCACTTGATCACCCTCCCTCCCAAAACACGTAAGAAATGTTATTGCAAAAATTCATTCTACTCCTATCATAGTGCTCATGGTCACTCCACTAATGAATGTAATCCTTTGAGTTGTAAAATCCAACATTTTCAAGATTTTGGTATGCTTCTCTCTGTGGGGGAACCTAATTCCTCTAGGATATTTATTTTCACTCTAGCATGCATTTCATCAATCATTTGGGCTCACCCTTGTCCTACGTTAAGTGGGGGAAATGGGTTATGTAGCCTTTACCTTGTATGTCACTTTTTGTTGCCTCCTTTGCTTAGTAACTTTTCATGAACATATAAGAGCAAGATTGGGATGCAGATGGTGTTCCTTTTGTTGGCTCGCATATGACATACTTCTCTTTTTCATGATGAAGCTTATCAGAAACATATGAATTGGCATAGGCCTTTTTGAGTAAGCTCTAATGTTCTCCTTCCTCTACTTTACATAAATTTCTCATAGTACTGGTGTTTACAACCGCTTTAAGTGGGGTCATACATCACCACTCACATTTCATTGTGCGATTTTCTTTTTCTTGTGATTCCCACTCTTGGAAACATTAGGTATAATGTTGTTCAAGATGAGACATTGCAGTTGTCCTCTCTTGGAAACAAGATGAGACCATTTTCACTTATCGTCTCTTGGATAAATTTGGCATGATGTTCCCTAAGATGAGACATTGCACGAACTAAGCAAATCCCTTTGAACAATCCTTACACTATTCTACATTAACAATGTCTGTGAGTGTTAAGCATACAAAGTTTTGCTTACTTGATAGAGCTTGAAATGACATCATCTTCTTTGTGGCACCTTATTAAAGTTATTAGGAGGTATAAATTTGGTATGGTTGAGTGGGAAGCCCATTTAGTGGCATGACTTTCCCTATAGCCACCTATGTGTTTGAGTGCATACCAACTAGTGTATGTTTCTCACCTTTGGGGTTTCTCACCCCATGGAAAATCAGAAGTTTTGTGGCCCCAGAGTGAGTATGTTGTGGATTTCTTTCCCAGTAGACAACCAAGAGTTTCATCACCCCAGAGTGAGTATGAATTTTCTTTCCAAAACAACTAGGCCTAGATCTAATCCACAACTAGTTGGACAAATGATCGAAGCTTGACCCCCCTTTTTCATTTTCATCTTCTTTCTTGCCATTGCATGATTTTGTATCTTGATGGTTTCACTTAGGATCTTGGATCTTGAGGGCTTTGCCACCTCCTTTGATGTTTTTCATCATTTTTCATCTACATCTGTACACTCAGATGTCTCTTGAATGTCTACTTTATTGTGAGTTTGAAGTAGGTTCATCCTCTCACTAAAGTGAGGGCTAAATGCAACGTAGAAAAAAAGTACGCTTTTCTTGACTTGGGAATAATTCACGATAAATTGGACTTAATGAGGCCTTGATTCAAGTGTTTTCAGGAATTTTATGCATCCATACTAGGTCTTGGACTCTTGAAAATTGAATAACATGCTTTTAACGATGTCTTCTAAAGGTGTTGTAAAGTCTTGTAATGAAATTTTACACTTTTCTAGACTTAATGAACCCATTTCTCCCAAATTCAACATTATAAAATGTGTTTAATAACATTATCTTATCAATTTATAAGGCTTGTAAACTAAATTTAATGTTAAACTAGTGTTGTAATGTGTCTTGCACATTCACATTGGTTCTTGTGCCTTCCTAGGCTATGTGGACCTCATTTTAGTGTTGTAAAGTGTACTTAATCACAATTTCACATTGAATTCTATGTCACAAGCCCTAATTGACATTTACATCATCACTACGAAATCCCTATTAACCCATATTGTGCATTCCATTGCATTATCTAATGAAATACCTGACAAAGTTGCAATTTAAACCTTATTTCCTTATCTCTAGGCATCTTAGTTGTCAAAATGGCCCCTATGGGACCCATTTTCCATGGGTGAAAAATGAGTCGTATTTGGCCCAATTTTGACCTTTGAGTGGGAAAAAAGTGAAATTTATGTTTAATCTTACTTCATGTCAGCCTATGATGAGGTATTAACGATTAAAATAGGTGAAATTCCTATAAATAAAAGTATTTTAACTCTAATTCACATCTCTTATCATTTATTCATCCACCAATCTTCCATCTCAAGTCATGTAACTTAGGGTTTTATCATTTCAAGTCACCAAGATATCAATTTTTAGACCTTCAATAGTAGATTCTTCATATTTTGTAGCAAAATTTCAACATCAAAAATCATGGAAACGTAATCAACTCTATTATTGCATGTTTCCTTCCATTCTTTCATCAAGTTAGTTTAATTACCTAAAAGGGGTTTGACCAAGGCAAACCCCATGCCCTAACATTCAACATTTCTTCTTCTCTTCTTGTGTGTTTGCAGATTTAGGACTCTTGGAAGCTTAGAAATCATTGGAGATCAAGTTGCAAGGTTTCTCAAGTATTCTCTTCTTTCAACAAGTCAAAATATGAATAAAAATTCATTTTCAGGTTCAAAAATTAGAGTTTAGGAAGCGAACACCTATAAAGAAGCAAAGTGCAAACCGAGAGCTCCAAATTCCACCCTTCAATATTAAAAATTTCAAAAGTGGACTCATTCGCCATGGGTGGCGAATGATTCCCACTTCTTGGTCAATTTTGAGTTTTTTGCATTTTTAGATACCCTTTTGTCAGAAACAGGTTTCGACATGTTTTTGCAAAATTGGGACTAATTCGCCCAAAATGGTGAATGAGTCCCACCAAGCCTAAAAATCAGCCTCAGTAGCATTTCAAATGTCATTTCCATTCTTCATCCACATTCTAGATCCATACTTTTAGTGTTGTCAAGATCTGTTATAGTTCACATTCATTTTTAGGTGCTTATGCAATGCACAATGTGTTTTCAAACATCACTTAATTCTTAGGTTTTGCACTCATAATAAATCAATTACTTAGATTAATTGCACTTACATCATTCCATTTAGCCTTAATAACATCATAAATTTCCTAATTTGAGTGAAGATAGCTAGACTTTTGAGTGGGATTTATCTCTCCTTTTAGGTGAAACATCCTAAGAGTCCAAGAGAAGCCTATAAGCCATACCCAAAAATCTATGGTTTTGTTAGTGAATAGGGGTTTGCATTGGTCAAACCCATTTTTGGTAATTAAAAACTTGAAATGAAATGAAATAGAAAAGAGAATGATGAATGAAGAAATAATGGTGTTGCAACTCACCAAACCCTAGCAAGAAGGTGCTGCAAACATGTAAGTATTGGCTGCAATGGATGTGCACTTGAACTCTACCTTGATATTGATGGATCTTGAATGAAATGCTTAAAAATCCTACACAACAATTGTTAGCTCTAAAACAACATGATGCAAACAATCTTTGACATGATGAATGACACTTGAAAATGTTGTTGATTGCTTGATAATCTACCCTTGAAGTTCCTTAAATCCTCCTGTGAATGCTCAAATGCTCTTGTAAAATATATACATGAATACTTGAATGCTAGGTCTGAAAATGAGAGAAAGAAGCTTGTATTTATACTCAATTATGTAACAATTCCCAAAATTACATCACAAGCTAACCTTAGATCTTTAGAGAATAAAGAATTGCCAGAATTTTGAATTAAATTTAAATTTTGAGCTAAAGGGGATTCATTCACCACTCTGGGTGAATGGGTCCCACCTAAGGGGAATCATTCACCCAAAACGATGAATAAGTCCCACCTTAGGCATTTAAGGTGGGTTTTAGGATTTTGATATTTTAAATGCTATTCAGTGTGACTATTCTCAAAATAACACAAAAGTAAGGCCTGTGGATGCAAAATGGGGCCAAATAAAGCATAAGCATGTTGGAAAGAGACACTGCACATGTTTTCTGGCATTGTCATTAATGGAAAACCTTTTCAATAAGATGATTTTCACATCATCGTTTGATCATATCGATAGACAGACTGAAGATCAGTGATCATCTGTTAAGTTAGAATAGAGCATCTGGTAGATTTGTGTTCTTCGATTCATGTGAAGATATTTTGTTAGTATTTTGTGTTGTGGATCTCAGGGATGATTGGCCGATGCATTATTATTTTTATCTGTAAATCTTGGTGCCTCGTATCGATTTGAGTGTAAGTTAGAAGATCTGGTTGACTATTTTTTTGTTCATCATTGTATAAAGACGGACTTGGTGGATGTAGCATGCTACAAATATTTGAGGAGTTATTGTTTAAGTATTTGTATGTTCAAGAATTTTTTTTTGGGTCCTCACTATGTTGTGTCCAAATTTTGTGGATGCACATTGAATATTATGCATGATTTGAGTTGACAATTTGTGAATATTTCTTATTTTGTTGAATCCAACATGAAGCGATTAAATCTTTAGTAGTAGATATATATATGTAATCGATTATATCATTTTGGTACATTTTGGTGTGAGTTGATGTATGCTGCAAATATCAGAAGGATCAAAGAGAAATTATGGACAATTTCATTTGTGCATTAAGGATTTTGTGAAGTGAATTAGAGAAAAACAAAGCAGAAGAGCAGAATTAGTGAAAAGTTCAAGAGAGAAATTGATGAGCCTAACTAGAACTATAATCAACCATTTGTAGATGCTACTTTCTCAGTTCAATCTTTGGATTCTATCCAAATATTTTTAAGGAAGTGAGCCTTTCATTTTTTGAGCAATGAGCTCTAGGCAATGTGCCTCAATGCAAGTGCATTCCCATTTTGTAAATTTTCCTTTTGAGTATACTTCGACAATATTGTGGATTGACCTCCACTGTATTTTTTCCACCAATAAGGTTTCCATGTAAAACTCCTTGTGTTATGGTGTTGTCGTTATTTATCTTATGTGCATGAATCTTTATTTTGGTTGAATATTATCAGTACTTTAAGGATCAGATTAATAAAGTCAAAATTTGTAGAACATTGATTTACCCCCCCTCTCAATGTTCCTTGATTCCAACAAAGAAATCCCAATTATTAATGAAAAACCTAGAAAAGTGTGAAAGTGTGTCACAAAACTTTACAACACTTAGGTAAGGTACCACTTGAATCCTTTTAGTTCACAAGTGCCCAAGACCTAATGTGAATGTGTTATCCACATTACAACACTAAATTAAGGCAACATTTTAAGCAAAAATCACAAGGAGGACACAAACGAAATAGAAAAAGTAGAAGGGTTACTTTTTTGGTGTCCACAATTTCTATAGCTTCATTTTTGTGATCTTGCAAGAAAGGTGACAAAATTTATAACTTTGCAACTTTGACAACTTTTTCTCTCTACATGATCTTCAACTTAAAATCTACAATCACACATCAACAAGGAGAAAATTTTGATTGTGTACCGTAGAAAAAAGGAAACTTGCTTGATTTGATGATAAACTAGATTTAATGAGGCCTTGATTTGGTGTTGTGAGCTGTTTTTCACATCCACACTAGGTCTTGGACCCTTTCAAATGCATTAAATGATGTCTTGTAAAGGTGTTGTAAAGTGTTGTAAAGGACTTTCATACTTTTCTAGACTTAATGAACCAATTTTCCCCTAATTCAACATTATAAAATGTATTTAATTAAATCCTCACATCAATCTATAAGGCTTGTAAAATAAAATTAATGTTAAACTAGTGTTGTAATGTGTCTTGCACATTCACATTGGTTCTTGTACCTTCCTAGGCTATGTGGACCTCATTTTAGTGTTGTAAAGTGTATTTAATCACACTTTCACATTGAATTCTATGTCCCAATCCCTAATTGATCAAATAACTGACAAAGTGATCATAAAAACCTTATTTCCTTATTTCTTGGCATCTTAGCTCGTAAAATGGCCCCTGCGGGACCCATTCACTATCCATGGTGAATTAGTCACATGCAAGTTGGACCCATTCACCATGGGTGGCTAATGAGTCCCATTTGGGCCAATTTTGACCTCTAAGTGGGAAAAACTAAAATTTAAGTTTATTATTTTTGCATGTCAGCCTTGGGGATCCAATTTATAGGAAAATAAGGTACATTTCCTATAAAATAAACCCTCTAAACCCTAATTTACATTTCCTAACTAATTCACAAACCATTCTTCATTATTCATCCATCATTCTTCCATCTCAAGTCAAGCAAGTTAGGGTTTCATCATTTCAAGTCATTCAGATAGCAATTTTTGGACATTCAAGGGTGGATTCTTTATGTTTTGTTTCAAGAATTCAATATTAAACATCATGGGAAGGTATTGAATCCATTATTGCATGCTTCATTACATTATTTTCTCATTTTGGTTTAATTACCTAAAAGGGGTTTGACCAAGGAAAACCCACATGCCCTAACATTCACCATTTCTCTCTCTTGTCTTGTGTGTTTGTAGATTTATGCATCTTGAAGGCTTAGAAATCATTGATTATTGCATTGAAATTTTTTGTAAGTCTTCTCTTTAGTGAAAAATTCAAAATATCAATAAAAACTCACTTTTAGGTTTGGAAATAAGAGTTTTAGAAGTGAACACCTATAGAAAGTAGAAGTGTAGACTGAGAGCTCTTCTTTCCTCTTTTGGATCTTAAAAAATTAAAAAGAGGACTCATTTTCCATCAGTGGGAAATGAGTCCCATTTTTGGGCTTGAAAATAATTTTCTACATTTCTAGATATGCTTTTGTCTAAAACAAATTTTGGGTCAGTTTCATAGAAGTAGGACTAATTCGCCCAGAATGGAAAATGAGTCTCAATAGGATAAATTTCCAACATTAGCAGCATTTAAAATGTAATTTCTATCCTCCTTCAATATCTTAGTTACACACTTTTAGTTTCATGCAGTTCTATTGCAATTTGCATTCATTTCTATGTGGTTTTTCATTACACATTGTGTTTTCAAACAATTCACATTTCATTGGTTTTTCATTAATAATCAATTAGTTAGTTGCATTCAGATCATTTCGTTTAGGCATAATTTCATTATGCATCCATTAGTTTGAGTGAACCACCTAGATTTTGTGGTGTGGGATCTATCTCTTTCCTTTAGGTGAAAGACCTTAATTGAGCAAAGAGACAACATTTCATACCTTTAAAATCTATGGTTCATTTTGGTGAACCTGCTTTTCGAATATTTTTCTTTTCTACTTTGGAGTCCTTCATACTAGATCTATCCTTTCATTGAATTTGCATTAGTTAATTGGCATGCTAGCTTTCAAAGATTTCATTCATAAAAAGTGCATTTAGGTTGCATTGTTGGCATCTAAATTCATTTAAATTTTATGAAATTCTACATTTTTAACTTAGGTCTACATCATAGCACTTAGAAAAACATAAAAATCACTAAAATTTTTCTAAAAACTATTAAAAAATCCATACTGGGACTCATTCATAACCTTGGGTTAATCAGTTCCTTTTCACCCGTAAAACTACCCTTTACAAGACTAAAAACCCTGTTTTCCAGCTTTTGTTTGGTGCCATTACCTACCTATATCAATTAGCTGAGTTTCTTTCACATGCATTTAATTAGATTTATCTTGAATTAGTTCATTTCATGCATTGTTTAAATTTCACATTTACATCGCCAACATTTCATTTTTTAGATTATTGCATATTGTAATCAACAACTTACTTTTCTTTCCATTTGAAAATCACTTATAAATCATTGCATTGGACTTTATTTTCTTTTGCATAGGATGTTCTCTTTCACAAGATGTGTCTTTGATTTTATTAAACATGGATTTTATAGGCATAATATCCCATCTTATGAGTTTGATTTTGATTACAACTATGAGGAACATCGCTTTGACCAAACCATTATATTACCCATTTTTGTGAATGGAGGTGTAGACAATCATAACACACATACTTATTTTTCCCTTGATACCTCTCCTATTAGTGAAGAAGGTATCTTGGTGAAGGAAGTTACAAGCCTTGAGGGTCTTGATTGTCCATCTCCCCATTCTCATTTGGATGATGTTAGACAACAAGAACATGAGATCATAGACACATTTCTACATATCACCTTACCTAGTCTCCATAACCATGACAATTAAACTTGTCCATCTCCAAATATCCCTCCTCAATGTAAAGATGATAGGTTGTTGTTAGAAGACATCCCTATTAAGAATAATGAAACCCTTGATACTCCCTTCCCTAATTCTCCTGCCATTTGGGATAATCTATATGAAAACCATAGTGGTCCTTCTCTTGATGCCTCCCCCACTTGTGATGAAGCTACTTTACCCTTGGATGAACATATTACAAGCTCTCTTTATAGGGTAGATAATATGGAACAAGATAATGAGAACTTAAAGACAATAGACACTCAACTAACACATCTCTTAATCATCCCCCTCTTGATAATCCCATCATTGATCATTCCCCTATTGGTGATGAAATCATTTTGGAAGAACCAAGTCTTACTTTTCAAAAAAATGATTTTTGTTGTTGTCCTAAACACTCTCCTTCTAGGGAGAATATAACATTGATAATAATATTATTCCCTTAAAAGGAAATGAAGAGCCTTTGTTAGACTCTCATTCACCAAGGGATGTTAATATTATTCAACCTCAACTCATCCTTTATCCCCCTTTACACAAACACACTCAACACAAACTTGAATTCACCCTCTACCCACCTCAAACTAATGTGTCACAACAACTGAGTCATAATACCATTGGTCATACATATAACACTTGAAATAATCTACAACCACAGCAACCCACACCAACACCCTTACCTTTTCCAAATCCCATTTTTCCTCGAGATCCTCACTTAAATTCACACATTTAAGAGTACAATCTTGTTGAACAACTAAAGAATACTCCTGCTAAAATCTCATTATGGGATCTTATTCAAGCATACCCTCACTATCACAACATGATCCATGTAGCCTTGCAACAAGTTCCTATCCCTTCTAATGTGCAATCAACTAACATAGTAGCCATGATCCAAGGAATAAATGCTAACATTGTTTTCCACAAAAGTGAACTCCCCCCTTTGGAAGTGCAAAAATAAAATGAAGCTTTCATGATCATTGCTCAATACAATTTTATTGGGATAAAGTGAACCCTTATTGACAATGGCTCAACCCTTAATGTGTGTAGTGTAAACCTTTTAGATAGGCTTCATTTGGATAAGTCAAAAATTCATGTTGAATCTTTATCTACTAAAGCCTTTGACAATGTCAAAAAGACACTGCTTGGTGTGATCACTTTAACTATTACAGTTGGATAAGTCACATTGAACACACAAATCTAGGTTATGCCTCATGATCTTTCATTTAACCTTCTTCTAGGTAGGTAATGGATACATGCTATGAATGGTGTTCCCTCCACTCTTCATCAAAAAATGAAATACATCTACAAAAAATAAGTGTGTACACTCGATGTTGATCATCAGACTTATAGTGTCTTGAAACTTGAGAAAAACAAAGAGAACCCTTTGAACACGTTAAAACCAACCACACAATTGGAAATCGCACAATAAAAAGACAAACAACAACATATTGAACATGTCACGATGTTATAAAAAGATGATTGGGGTTCCTTGGATTTCGAACATGACTCAGATGACCTTTCAAAAGAATCTACCTCAACCACTTTAGCCAATGAAGAAACATACACAACAACCTTTGATGAACATAATAATGAACAATCACCAACATCAAAAGCTATGAAGAAGCTTTATGGACATGGCTATGAACTACTAAAACAAATTTGATATAGTGGACAAGGATGCGGTGCTCACGAAAAAGGTATCCACAACCCTATAGACCCTATCACACAACAAACAACTCATGGTCTTGGTTATTGACCTTAGATAGAGATCACAAAGCTTTCACTTAACATCAACAATATTACACAACACACTCCTAAATCATGCTTAACAATTGTCCATCCTAAACTCCTCAACACTAGTGGTCTTGAACATCATCCTTTACACAATATGACACAAACAACAAGCTCTTCACTTAATTTCAATGTCATCTCACAACACACAAATGGTTTTCATTTGATAGATTTTCCCTCCTCTTGTAGGAGTGAGAACCAACTCTCACAATCTAGAGAAACTTGTGCCAGTATGACATCTACTACTAAGAAAGATGTACCTTTGAAATGAACCACAAGACTACCTTCTACCATTAATCAAGAGGGTATCATGTTGAGACTCCTCAAAGATCACTTGATCACCCTCCCATAACTCATAATAAATGTTCTTACAAGACTTCATTCTACACCTATCATAGATTTCATGGTCACTTCACTAATGAATATAAGGCTTTGAGTAGTAAAATACAACATCTTACAGAGTTTTGTATACTTCCCTCTACGGGGGCACCTAATTCATCTAATTGATATTGATTTTCACTCTAGCATATATTTTTGGCTTACCCTTGTCCTACACTAAGTGGCGGCAAGGGGCTCAATAGCCTTGACCTCGTATGTCACTTGTCATTGCCTCCTTTGGCTAGTTGTTAACCTTTCATGAACATATTAGAGCAAGCCTGAGACATGGACGATGTGCCTTAAGTTGGCTTGCATGTGGCATACTTCCCCTTTTCATGACGTAGCTTCTCAAAAACATGACTTGGCGTAGGGCTTTACGAGCAAGCTCTCATGTTCACCCTCCTCTACTTTAAAGAAATTGTTCATAGTACTAGTGTTTGCAACCACTTTAAAGTGTGGGCATACGTCACCACTCACATTTCATTGTGTGATTTTCTTTCTTGTGATTCCCTCTCTTGGAAAAATCTGGTACAATGTTGTTCAAGATGAGACATTGTAGTTGTCCTCTCTTGGAGAAATTATGCATGATGTTCTTTAAGATGAGACCTTGCATGAACTAAGCAAAATCCCTTTGAACAAACCTTATACTATCTTGTACTAACAATGTCTATGAGTGTCAAGTATACGAAGTTTTGCTTACCTCGTAGAGCTCAAAAACCATTTTCCCTTGTGGTGCCTTGTTAAAGTTATTAGTAGGTATAACTTTGATATGGTTGAGTGGGAAGTCCACTCAGTGGCACAAATTTCCCCATAGCAACCTATGTGTTTGTGAGTACATACCAACTGAGCGTATGTTTCTCACCTTTTGGGATTTCTCACCCAATGGAAAACCAAGAGTTCCTTCACCCTAGAGTGAGTATGCATTTTTCTTTCAGAAAAATAGCCTAGATCTGATCCACAACTAGCTGGAAAAATGATCGAAGCTTGATCCACCTTCCCATTTGTAGCTCCTAGTTCTTTCCATTGCATGATTGTGTATTTTGATTATTTCACTTAGGATCTTGGATCCTTGGGGCTTGAGTGCTTGCTTGATCTTTTTCATTCTTTGTCATTTGCATCTATACACTCAAATCTCTCTTGAATGTCTACTTTAGTTTGAGTTTGAAGCAAGTTCATCCCCTCACTAAAGTGGGGGCTAAATGTACTACAAAAAATGGGAAACTTGCTTCATTTGATGATAATTTGAATTTAATGAGGCCTTGATTTGGTGTTGTGAGGTGTTTTTCACATCCACAATAGGTCTTGGACCCTTTCAAATGCATTAAATGATGTCTTGTAGAGGTGTTGTAAAGTGTTGTAAAGGACTTTCATGCTTTTCTAGACTTAATGAACCCATTTTACCCTAATTCAACATTATAAAATGTATTTAATTCCATCCTAAAATCAATCTACAAGGCTTGTAAAATAAACTTAATGTTAAACTAGTGTTGTAATGTGTCTTTCACATTGACATTAGTTCTTGTGTCTTCCTAGACTATGTGGACCTCATTTTAGTGTTGTAAAGTGTATATAATCACACTTTCACATTGAATTCTATGTCCCAAGCCCTAATTGATCTTTACATCATCACTGATAGTTCCCTATTAACCCATATTGTGCTTGCTGAGGCAATATTTGATCAAATAACTAACAAAGTCATAACAAAAACCTTATTTCCTTATTTCCTGGCATCTTAACTAGAAAAATGGCCCCTTTGGGATCCATTCACCATGGGTGATGAATGAGTCCCATTTGGGCCAGTGTTGACCTTTGAGTGGGAAAAACTAAAATTTAAGTTTATTATTTTTGCATGTTGACCTTAGAAATCCAATTTATCAGAAAATAAGGTGGATTTCCTATAAAATAAAGCCTCTATACCCTAATTTTTATATCTCCTAACTCATTAACAAACCATTCTTCATTATTCATCCATCATTCTTCCATCTCAAGTCAAGCAAGTTAGGGTTTCATCATTTCAAGTCATTAAGATAACAATTTTTAAACATTCAAGGGAAAATTCTTCATGATTTTTTGAAGGAATTCAAGATAAAACATCATTTCAAGGTATTGAATCCATTATTTCATGCTTCATTACATTCTTTTCTCATTTTGGTTTAATTACCTAAAAGGGGTTTGACAAAGGAAAACCCCCATGCCCTAATATTCATGATTTCTCTCTCTTATCTTGTGTGTTTTTAGATTTAGGCATCTTGAAGGCTTAGAAATCATTGAAGATTCCATTGTAAAGTTTTTTAAGTCTTCTCTTCAGTGAACAAATCAAAATATCAACAAAAACTCACTTTCAAGTTTGGAAATTAGAGTTTCAGAAGTAGACACTTGTAGAAAGCCAAAGTGCAGACTGAGAGCTCCTATTTCCTTGTTTGGATCTTCAAAAGTTAAAAAGTAGACCCATTCACCATCAGTGGTGAATGAGTTCCATTTCCAGGCCTAAACAGGGTTTTCTGCATTTCTGGATACCCTTTTTTCCAAAATGGATTCTAGGTTAGTTTCACAGAACTAGGACTAATTTGCTAAGAATGACGAATGAGTTCCAGTACGCTAAATTTCTAGCATCAGTAGCATTTCAAATTTAATTCCCAACCTCCTTCAATATCTCAGGTGCACACTTTCAGTTTCATCCATTTCTATTGCAATTTGTATTAATTTCTAGGTGTTTTTGCATTACACAATGTGTTTACAAACAATTCACATTTCATTGGTTTTTCCTTAATAATCACTTAGTTAGTTGCATTTAGATCATTTCATTTAGGCATAATTTCATTATACATCCATTAGTTTGAGGGAACAACCTAGATTTTGTTGTGTGGGATTTATCTCTTTCATTTAGGTGAAAGACCCTAATTGAGCAAAGAGATATAGTATTTCATACCTTTAAAATCTATGGCTCAGATTGATAGGGGAAAGGGGTTTTCCTTATTCAAACCTTATTTTGGTAATTAAACCTTGAATTGAAACAATGCATAAAGTGAAAGATGAATGAGAAATGCAATGCTACACCTCACCAATCCTTAATTGAACCTTGGAGTACAAATGAGAAATCTTGCATGAAGTGGCCTTAATGAATGTAGATCTTGATCATAGTTTTTGATATGAAATAATGCTTGAATAGGATCTCCAATGCTAAATCAACATATTAGCCCAACAACATGCATGATGCACTATGGCTTTGACATGATGAAATGGATATTTGATTTATGCAATAAACTCTAATAATCTTCCCTTGAATGCCCTCTTGAATGCTCTTGAATGCTCTTGTAAAGCTTGCTTGATCTCATGAATGTCATAGATGAAACAATGTGAAATAACCTTACATTTATCTACTTATCTTAAGATTAAATCCCAAAATTCAAATAACACAAGCAGACATCAAATATTGAATTTGAAATCATTAAAATCTTTCCTAAAACACATCCCAAGGGGGGTGTTCTAAGTTAATGAGGACCCATTCACCATAGGGAAAATGGGTCCTAGTATACTTAACTAGGACCAATTTTGGGGAATTTGAATTAACATGCCAAAAAGGGGTCCTAGGACCTAGTGGGAGCCCATTTTCTAGGTGGTGAATGGGTCCTAGGTCACTAGCCTATGACACATTCCTTGCAAAATTAAGTGTTGTGAAACATTATTAATGAGTTTAGGGTTTTATCCCTCAAAAAATGCAATAAATAAGGCTTGGATTTGAATTTAAGGGGAAAATTAAGCTTAGTTGACCTCAATTAATTAATTAAAGCCCTAGATTAGTGTGAAAGTGTAAAGATACACTTTACAATGCCCTAAATAAGACATCATTAAGTCCATTTTATAATTAATCATCCACTTCCCATATAAGTAAGGAAAAGGGATACTTTTTCCATTACTACATTTTTTCCCCACTTTAGTAAGAGTTTTCCCCCATGAAAAACTCACACTAAAGTAGAAATTGAAGAAACTTATGTATGAGGCAATTACAAATATACACAATCATACACCATCAAAGACCAAGAAGAAAAGGGGTAATAAAGGATCAAGCTTTGATTATCCCAACTTGATGTGGAATGCAGCTATATGTCCAAGAAAAGGGGAAGGATCAAGCCTCAAAAGTCTATCCAATGCGATGTGGACTAGGTTTAAGTTGTTTGTCCAAAAGAATTTACAAGTAGAACTCGATGTCTACTAAGCAAACGACACACATGCTCACTCTGGGGTAGTGGAATCTTAGGTTATCCACTAGGTGAGTATCCCAAAAGCGTGGAAAATGAGAGAATCATATTAGGCTCCCATACCATACCGAAGTTATCCTCCTGAAAACTTTGATAAGGAACCACAATGCTAAAATTATTATGAATATTATGTCTATAGGTTTTTCTTTTGTTCAAGGGGATCTTGCTTCATTCGTGTAAGCCCTTCTTCTTAGGGATAATCATGCCTAATGTCTCCAAGAGAGTACAAGTCAAGAATATCAAATTGCCACTTATGGGATTCCTTGCTTCACATCATGCCACTAAGGGAAATCATATACTTAGAAATATCATGCTCTTGGAGGACATGAAACCCAATGACACCACCAAGAAAAGGACGCATCACAAGAAAAAGACATCACACCATGAAATATGCAAAATGTCAAAAAAATTCATCATCATGTATGCCCCCACTTTAAAAAAATTTCTAACACCATTGATGTGATAAACTGCTTTAAAGTAGTTAATGTTAGAGCCCAAGACATGAGATCCTACTCAGAAAGCCCTATGTCAATTCATATGTTCGAAAAATAGAGCAACGTCATGAAAAAGGAAGGAGGGGTTGTCCCCAAAAATACATAAGAGATATATGGATATGGGGTCAGTATATCTTTGCTACAATATTATCATAGAGCACAAAACTATCATCATTCCCCAAATACTAGAGAACTTGAAGAATGACACAAAGAGAGAAAAAAAAAGAAAAATCCTTCAGTTCAACAACAAGATATACATGATTGATGCAGATAAGCAAGGCCATGTGTCTACTAATCACAACACTTCCAACTCCCCTAATCCTTTCATTCCTATATAAAAAATTTAACCTATACAAGTTGGTCCTAACTCTTCACCTACAACAAAACTCTTTCATGATAATTGGGGGTCATTAGATTCTACACCTTCTTTCTATAACATTTCCAAAATCTCTCCCTCATGGTCCAAAGAGTCATATACAAAGGATTCATTTTTAGACACAAGTTCTAGTAGTGATTGGAGTTTCACTCCTACCTTTAAGAGAGGGCGTGTGATAAACCAATCACAACCCAAAAAACCTTGTGTTCCATTTTCTCAACTTAGTTATACCAAATCACCCCATGGTGGTGATGGGGGAAATATAACTCCCATCCCTTATGAAGTAGCTACACATAACATTAGCAAGGATTTGTGTTCTTCCACAACAACCAATCCTTCTCACACACAGGCCCTTCATCTCACTTGGAAGATTGTTATGATATCAATTACAACCTTCCTCCTACAAATGGATGCAATGCACACACCAACAAAACCGACATACCATACTTATCTCCACTTTCATCAAAGACTTTGCACAACAATAACATCCAACCTCTCAAGTAGTATAGTTCTCTTCCTTGTGTATGAACACCTAATTCCTTTACTTGATACTCACTTTCATCCATTCTAGGCTCACCTTTGTCCTACACTAACTGGGGGCAAGGGGTTATGTAGCCTTGTCCTTGTATATCACTTTTCACTATCTATTTTGACCTAGTCATTAACCTTTCATGAACGTATAAGAGCAAGCTTGGGATGTGGATGGCATGTCTTAAGATTGACTCGCATGTTACATATTCCCTTTCTTCATGACGCAGCTTATCGGAAACACATGACTTGGTATAGGGCTTTCATAGTAAGCTCTCATGTCCTCCTCTTCTACTTTAGAGAAACTACTCACAGTACAGGTGCTTGCAATTGCTTTAAAGTAGGGGGCATACATTAGCACTCACATTTCATTGTGCGATTTCTTTCTTCTTGTGATGCATGCTTTTCTTGGTGGAGTCATTAGGCTTGATTCCTTCCAAGAGCATGATACTTCTTTTGACTTATCCTCTCTTGGAGACATTGAGCATGATGTTCCCTATGATGAGACCTTGCACCAATTAAGTAAAATCCCTTTGAACAGTCTTTGCAATATTTTGCATTAACAATGTCTATGAGTGTCAAGCATACAAAATTTTGCTTACCTCATAGAGCTCAAAAATAATTATCCTTTGTGGTGCACCTTATTAAAGTTATCAAGAGATACAAATTTGATATGGTGAGTGGGAAACCCATCTCGAGGCATGAATTTCCCCATAAGCCACCTATGTGTTTGTGAGTACATACCAACTACTGTATGTATTTCACCTTTTGGTATTTCTCACCCCAAGGACAATCAGAAGTTCTATGGCCCCAAAGTGAGTATGTTGTGGACTTCTCATCCGATAGACAACCAATAGTTCTGTCACCCTAGAGTGAGTATGCATTTTCTTTTGAACAACACAAGCCTAGATTTGATCCACAACTAGTTGGAAAAATGATTGAAGCTTGATCCACCTTTTCATTTTCATCTTCTTTCTTTCCATTGCATGATTTTGTATCTTGTTGGTTTGACTTAGGATCTTGGATCCTAGAGGCTTGACCATCTCCTTTGATCCTTTTCATTCTTTTTCAGCTACATATTTACATGAGGACCTCTCTTGAATGTCTACTTTAGTGTGAGTTTGAAGCAAGTTCATCCTCTCACTAAAGTGGGGGCTAAATGTGCCATAGAAAAAGTACCCTTTGCTTGACATGGGAATAATTCATGATAAATTGGACTTAATGAGGCCTTGATTTAGGTGTTGTGAGGCATTTTATGCATCCACACTAGGTCTTGGACCCTTTCAAATTGAATAACATGCTTTTAACGATGTCTTGTAAAGATGTTGTCAAGTGTTGTAAGATACTTTCACACTTTTCTAGACTTGATGAACCTATTTATCCTTAATTCAACATTATAAAATGTGTTTAATAACATTATTACATCAATTTAGAAAGTATTTGAATTAAACTTAATGATAAACTAGTGTTGTAATGTGTCTTGCATATTCACATTCATTCTTGTGCTTTCCTAGGCTAATTGGACCTAATTTTTGTGTTGTAAAGTGTATTTAATCACACATTCACATTCAATTTTTTTTCCAAATCCCTAATTGACCTTTACATCATCATTAATAGGCCCCTATGACCCCATATTGTGCATCCCAAGGAATAATTTTATGAAATAGCCAACATAGTCATCATATAAACTCAATTTTCTTACTTCCCAACATTCTAGCTAGCAAAAATGGCCCCTATGGGACCCATTCACCATTAGGGGTGAATTAGTCCCATCTAGGTGGGACCCATTCACCCATGATGGCGAATGAGTCCCTTTTGAGCAATCTTCATGGTTTGAATAAGAAAAATTAGGTTTTAAGTTTAATTTTTCTTCATGTTGGCATGTGATGAGGTATTAATAGGTAAAATAGGTGAATTTCCTATAAAATCACCTCTCTAAACTCATTTTTACAACCACCAACTTAATTCACATATTCATCCACCAATCTTCCATATCAAGTAAAACAACTTAGGGTTTTGCAATTGCAAGTCATTAAGAAAGCTTCTAAGACATTTCAAGGGCCGAATCTCTGTCTATTGCTATAGAAAATACAAGATCAACATCATGGCAAGGTAATCTATACCATTATTGCATGTTTCATACTATTATTTCATCATTTTGGTTTAATTACCTAAACAGAGTTTGACAAAGGAAAGCCCCCATGCCCTAACATTCAACATTTCTTCTCTTCTTATGTTTTTGTAGATTTAGGTCCCTTGGAAGCTTGGAGATCATTGAAGATCAAGTTTCAAAATTGTTCAAGTCTTCTGCTCATTGAACAAGTAAAAATATCAACAAAAACACATTTTGAGATCCGTAAATCAGAGTTTCGAAAGCATACACCTATAGGAAGTCAAAGTGCAGATTGGAAGCTTTAGAATCCACCTTTGAAAGTCTAGAAATTCAAAACTAGACTCATTCGCCATGGGTGGCGAGTGAGTCCTATTTCTAGGTCAGCTTTGTGTTTTATGCATTTTCTAACACCCTTTTGACAGAAACAGGTTTTGGCTCAAATTACCAGAATTGTGACAGATTCACCTAGAATGGTGAATGAGTCCCTCCTCACTTGAGAATCATCATTAGTAGTGTTTTAGAAGCAATTTCCATTCTCCTTCAAGCCTTTAGGTGAATAGTTTAAGTTTCATTCATTTCTAATTCATTGTTGCATTACAAAATGTGTTTTCAAACATCACTTGTTTCTTAGAGTTTGCACTCATATTCAATCAATTTCATAGCTTAGTTTCATTTATATCATCTCATTTATCCTAAATAACATCATACATAACATAATTTGAATGAACCCCTTATCATTTTTGGCCCTACCTCTCTCCTTTTAGGTAAGAAACCCTAGAAGAGTTAGAGAGGTCCCAGGGTACCAAAAATCTATGGTTCAGTTATGGAGAGAAGACAATATCAATGCAATAGATAAATCTGCCACAATTTTCTCAACCACTTGTAGACATGCATGAATTATAGAGTACACCTTCAACTCACTCAGTCCAGAAACTCAGCATGTAGGCTTTGTACTAATCTGCCACACTCACATCACACTCTCATCTATCTAATGTATTTCTTTGCACTTTTCTCTCCTCTTTCTATTGCTCCATTTCACAATTAACTCATCCAAAATTTATACAATCTTCAAGTTTAAAACATAGCCAAAGTCAACCATCCAAATTCAAATTCAAATTACGTTGGTGCGAAAACATCTTAGGGTGGAATTAGAATGAGGGTGACCTAAACACATGCTTCATAAGGATCCAAATAGATCCAACACACTTCATCAACTCTGAAGATAGTGTTCAACAGAAGGTACGCCAAACTAGTATAAAACACATAGAAAACATAAGCATGAACCTTTTAGATACCAAAATTATCTTCAAGACAATCAAAACAACTCAACTCTAAAAGCACAAGTAATAAAAATTTAACAAAGAGAAATCCGGACCAACAACATTTCTCCCAAACCTCAACTACAAACACAAAAAACTAGAGTTCATAACTGGTGAACATAACACACACGGTACAATGAATCAAAAGCCAAAAATCTGGATATAGTAGCTTCCAACAACCATGATCAACATATCTAAGCCACATAAATATAGAGAAAATCCCAAAGAAAAACCTGAAGCAAACACTAAACACCTAAAACAAATCTTCATTATAATTTTCTCAATATCCTTGACATATATAGCCAATAACCTGTATCCATGAAAATTCTAACAACAATCAGTTCATAAACAATTGTCTAGTTGACATCAATAACAACACCTTCATTATTTTCATTCTTGAAATAATCTCTCCCTTTGTCACTGATGGAAACACATGATGTGAAAAATCATCAAAGACACCATACTAGCTCTGAATACACTTCTCAAGATTTTTCTATCTATTCCTTTTTGTTTCTCCCCTTTAATAGATCTTATTTTATATTTTTCCTCTGGGTATGTGCAAGATCATCATGGAAAAAAAAGGCCCTTAAGTGGCAAAAAATTCAAAAAAATCAGAGTTAGGCAACTTGACATAAAAATTTGAATAAGTTATCTATATTATTTCAAAAATATGTAAGAATAGAATCTATAGTAAGTTGAATGTAGTTTCTAAACTACTAGGTTTATTTGAAAAAAAACTCAATTTTGTGAAAATTTGAAATTTCAATGCAGTAGTACTTAAATTTCAGGGAAAAAATAAGAAGTGTTTGTCTGACCACCCTAACCGCAATAAAATGATAATATTTTTTTATAATATTTTAGACATAAATAAAGGACTCATGTCTGGATGTGATGCATATTTTTTTGTAATTTTTTTCCAAGTAAATAATTAATTATGATCTTTTTATTATAACTTTTAAAAATATAAAAACTCATATGTTTGACCACCTTAACTTGGTCAAAACTTCATGAAATTCAACTTTTATTTTTTTAATCCTATAGTATGTGAAGCATAGAATGTGATGCATGTTTTAGATTCAAAAAATGTGATATTGTTTGAATGTGACACTTGACACTACCTACCCCCCTGAGAGGTAGCCACCAAAACATCAGTCGAGAAGAGAGATAGATCCATAGATCCACCAAACTAATGCATCTCCATATGCATCTAGTTCAAGAATGGAGGGGAAATGACCCCTAACTTCTCTCAGAGATACTCAAAAGTATCTTTAGGAGGATCCTTCATAAATATATCAACAATATGATCATTCATCAGAATTTACTCAAGCTTTACTTCATTTTCCATGACCTTCTCTCTCAAGAAATGATACTCGATAGGTATATGCTTCATCCTTGAGTGCATCACAAGATTATTTGAAATGTTAATTAAGCTTGTATTATCACACAAGATAGAAATAGTAGCATCATACACCCCTGTGATATCTTTTAATGTGTGTTTCATCCATAGAACTTGTGTACAACAAGATGTACCATCATATATTTAGCTTGAGCAATACACAAGGAGATTGAATCTAAGTTCTTTTTACTCAACCATGCCACCAATCTACAACCAAGAAAGAATGTACCACCACTCATACTCTTTTTGTCATCTACACATTTATCCCAATCTGCATCTATATTGGCACTTAGAGTAAAATTAGTATCTATAGGATACTATAATCCATAATCTAGAGTGCCATTCAAATATCTAAATATTCTTTTAACAAAAACATGTGTTTTCTTATGATCTTATTGAAATCTAGCTACAAGATAGACATCATGCATAATATATGGTTTAGTAGTAGTAAAATACAATAGTCCACCAATCATGGATCTATACTTGCTCTGATTATCCTTAGGTGAATCATCATCTTTACCCAATTTGTAACTAGTCACCATAGGAGTACATACCAGTTTGGAACCATCCATCCCAAACTTCTTCAACATCTCTTTCACATATTTAGACTATGAAATAAAAATTCATTTCTCTTTTTGATTAATCTATAGCCCAAGAAAGAAATTCATCTCTCCAAACATAGACATTTCAAATTCTTTATGCATATATTCTACAAACATCTTGCACATATTTTCATTTCCTCCAAAAATAATATCAACATATACAACTACAATCAATATTTTTTCATTTTCAATCTTAAAATATAGATCACTATCTATCGTACCTTTGTTGAAATCTTGTTGAATCAAATTCCTATCTAACCTTGCATACCAAGTTGTAAGAGCAAGCTTTAATCTATATAACACTTTCTTCAATCTTCACACTATATCTGGTTGATCTAACAATTGAAATCCTTCTGGTTGTTCCATGTAAACGTCTTCCTCTAGCTCACCATTCAAAAAAGATGACTTAACATTCATTTAATATACCTTGAATTATTTATGAGTAGTAAATGCTAAGAACATCCTTATAGGTTCTATTCTTGCTACCAGAACAAAATTTTCATGAAAATATATGCTTTCTACTTGAGAATAACCTTTACACACAAGCCTTGATTTGTTTCTAACCACTTCTCCATTCTCATTCAACCTATTTCTAAATACCCACTTTGATCCAATAATGTTTTTATCTATCAATCTTAGGACCAATTCCCAAGTTTGATTCTTCTCAATCTACATAAGTTCTTCTTTCATGGCTTCCATCCAATGTTCAACTTTACATGCTTCACTTATAGTCTTCGGCTCAATCTCACTAAAAATAAAAAAAATTAGTTCAAGAATGACTCTGCTTCTAGTTAATACTCTTGTAGTCTTATCTCCAATAATATGACTTTTTGAATGATTCTTCTGCACATATCTAGGTTTCTTAGGTGACACCACTAGAGTTTCTTCTTCTCTTTCATTTTTTTCATTCTACTTTTCTTCCTCATCCTTTTCCTATTCTTTTACAATCTCTTCAATTCTTACATAATTAGGTTCATTAGATACATATTCATCAATGTCAACTGAATTCTTCTTTGTCTCATCATCCTTGACATTTGCATTGTCTACAATTTCTCTCAATCTTTTATTGAAACATCTGTATGCTTTTCTTTTACTAGAGTATCAAAGAAAATTCCCTCATCACTTCTTGCAAAAAACTTACCTAACGTTTATTCATCTCTTCTAATTTAAAATTTTCTTCTGAATACTTTGAAATACTTGACAGTAGGAATTCTTCCAAACCATAGCTCATAGGGGTCTTTGTACTATTTTATCTTTCTTGAACTTGATTGAATACATACATAGTAGTATGAATAACTTATCTCCAGTAAACTTCTAGTATTTACTAGCCTTAATAATCATTGATCTAGCAGCCAGTTGAACTATTATTTTTTTCCTTTCAACAACTCCATTCTGTTGAGGAGTTCTTACAGTAGATAATTTTCTTCTTATTCCATGCACTTCACAAAACATATTAAACTAATGGGAGGTGAATTATTCACCCTTCTTAGACCTTAAGCATTTTATCTTCAAGTTTACTTCATTTTCAACCATAGCTTTAAATTTCTTGAATCTATCTAATGCATTTGATTTATCTCTAAGAAATATAACCCATGGATATCTAGAATAAACATCAACCAAAATCATAAAGTACCTTTCACCTTGTAGACTTCTCACTCTTGTAGGACCACATAGATTTGTGTGAATTAAGTCAAATAGTCTACTAGTAGACTATTCCTTTGATCTATAATGACTTCTTGCTTGCTTTCTAAACTGACAATTCCTGCAAATAACATTAACAAGCTTTATAATTCTTGGTAAATATCTCACAACCTAAATTTCATGTGACACATTCTCCTATGTGATAACCAATTGTCATTCATTTGAGTTATAAAACATCATCCATCAACACCCTTAAGTTGATAGATATTTCCTTCAGATTTTTTTCTTGCATCAATCAATGTTCTGGATCTTCTCCAAATTTCACATATCTCATTCTTAAACATAAGATAATATCCTTTACTACACATCTATCCAACACTCAAAATATTATGCTTTAATCTCTTAACATAGTAGACATCATCAGTATTATGCTTGCCATCAAAACTTACTGAACCTATCCCACAAATTTTAGCACCAGTATCATCTCGAAACATAACCAAGCCTCCATCATATTTTCAATTTTAATAAAATTACTTTTATCACCAGTCATATGATCTAAAGAAACCACCGTCAACAATCCAATAGTTCTTTTCTTGTTTAGCATGTAGGGTAGAGATAATAGTACCTTAATTTTTCTCCTTCTCTACAGGGCTTTCCTATACTTTTCTTTCAGAATTCGTAGAAGTAGGTTCATACTTTATAACCAAGAAGAAGCATTCATTTTCATCTTGATATTCATAATCAAAATCTTCATTAGACATACTAGCATTCTCATTCACATAATATGCTATGTTGATCTTCTTTCCTTTATTTTCTTTCTCATATCTTTGTTTATTCCTCTTAGCTCTTTTTGGACACTTTGTAGCATAATGACCTATTTATCCACAACTAAAGCATTTAAAGGGTAACTTAGCTTCATATTTATCAGAGCCTTTCTTCATCCTTCTCACAAAGTTAGCTTTTATTTCATCAAAATTTTATTCATCCAAATCTTCAACTTTTGTAGCCTCAAAATTAGTTTATGATTTGCATCAAGTGCTCAGATTCAACTTCCTCATCTCATAGGATGTTAGAAATCCCAACAATAGATCTTTAGTGCAGGTTTTATAATCTATACTCTATTCAATAGCATACCTTCTCACTATAAGCATCACAGAGAGTTCTAAGAATCTTCTTTAAAATTTTGGTTTCATCTATAGTAGCACCAAGTCCTCGCATTCCAACCACTATCTTATCCAATCTTTGTACATAAGCTTTAACATTCTCATCTTTAGATATGTGTAGAAGCTCAAACTATGTCTCCAAATTCTATATTTTTGACTCTTTAACTCTTTCGTCACCTTCATGCACCCTTTGTAGAGAATCCTATACTTCCTTAGCATTCTTCAAATTCTAAACCTTAATCAACTTGGAATGTACCAGACTATTCTTCAAAAAATAGTTTACCATATTGTTCACTACATGTGCATTGATCTCATTAGCCATACTCAAACCATTAGCGGTAGGAGTGTAAGGATTCTTGTAAGCTTTCTCCACATCATATCCACAATACTCTAAATATTCTTCCATTAGTATTTTCTAGATAGCATAATTAGTTCCATCGAACCTTAGATAATCATAAGCCATTCTACTAGCCATCCTAGACCTTCCTCAAGTGGTTAAGCTCTTCACCAAGGAACTAAGCTTTGATACCAATTGTTGAAAAAGACAACTGAGAGGGGGGGTGAATCATTTGTCATAAATTTAAACATTAATTCATTCATCAGAACTAATCCTTAACATTGCTTAAAAATGATTAAATATTAAATACTAGTCCAAAAACTGAAAAACCATCACATAAACACAATAGCACCTAATTTACGTGGAAATCCCAATAAGGGAAAAACCATGGTGAGAATTAACTCACACTATTGAGAATATCAAAACCAATTACGAGAGTCTCAATTCCTGAGAAACAAGGCTCACTACCAAGACAAGGACTCATTGTTTGAATTAGGAATCACTGTGCAACAATGCTAACAACCCAGAGGGCTCACTACCATAGAGATACAAAGAAGATAAAACATATACATTATAGAGAGAAGAAAATCTCAATGCAATGAAGAAATCCACCACAATTTTCTCAATGAGTTGCAGACATGCATGAATGATAGAGTACAACTTTAGCTCACTACATCCAAAAACTCAACATTTAGGCTTCACATTGATCTGCCACACTCACATCACACACACTCACTGATTTGCATCAATTTTGCATCTATCTTCTCTATTTATATTCACTTATCTCTCTTTCCTCTTTCTATTGTTCTATTTCGCCACTAACTCATCTTGTATTTATACCATCTTCAACTTTGAAACATATCTAAAGTCAGTCATCCAAATTAAAATTAAAATTAGGGGGGCACCAAAACATCCTAGGGTGGAATTAGAATGATGGAAACCCAAACACATGCTTAATAAGGATGCAAATACATCCAAAAAACTTCATCAACTCCAAAGATAGTGTTCAACACAAGATTAGCCAAACTAGTGTAAAACACATAGAACAATTCAGTACGAACCTTCCACATACCAAAATTATCTTCAATACAATCAAAACAACTTTACTCTAGAACCAAAAGTCACAAGACTTTAACAAAGATTTTTTTTTACCAACAACATTTCTCCTAAACCTAAACCTCAACAATCAAATATCTGGATATAACAACTTCTAACAACCATGATCAACATATTTGAACTACACAAACATAGTAGAAAATTTTAGATAAAAACCTGAAGAAACCATTGAATACCTACAACATATCTTCAGTACAATTTCCTCAATATCCTTGACATATACAACGAATAACTTGTATCCATGACACTAATGAGAATAGCAATTATTTGATAACCAATTGACTAGTTGACATCAATCACAACATCTTCATTCTTTCCATTCTTGCAACACTTATATGTGATAACACTCTACCATTCCTAGCATATACCTTTCATTTTTATAATCATAGAGAGAGATGCATGCTAATGTTTGGGCATGCACCAAATTCCACCTTGCATATTTTTCTCTCAAGCTAAAATTTTTGTACAAGGTTTTGCATTCTTCGAGTAGGAAGAATTTTGAGGAAGTGTAAGCTTCATGGTTGGGTAGTAAAGTGTTTCAACCATGTTCTCATCCACCAGTGGAGATGAGAGTCAAAAGGAAGCCATGAATTTTTTCAAGTTATCAAAGGAATATGATGTAACCTTGGTGTAAAATTTGTATATTGTCTCAAGAATATGTGGCCAATGAGCCAAGTCAACTTGGATATTGTAATTGAAATTTGAATGAATATATATTATGACTCATATTTAATTAGAAATGTGTTGCTATGATTGAAAATAGTCACTTAAGTTATGTCTTTTTAAAATTTAATATTCATAATGTCATTTTCAATTAATATTTAAATAGTAATAAGAATGGGTTATTTTTTGAAAAGGAAAAAATAGGTTTTACAGGGACCTAAAACCACAAAGTTAAAACAAACAAAGATCAAGCATTACAAGTCCAAACAAACAGATAGCTATCCCAAAAAGGAAACGACAACACAAAGAGACAACAGGGTCTAGAAAAAAGGACCACCAAAAAGCCAGAAACAACCACCGCAGCACTACTCCAAGGTGTTCACCAACTCCTCGGCTTCCTTTTCAACTTCATTCATATCCTGTAACCCCTGGTTGAGGATTTGAACCATGTGTGGAGAAGCCAGGGCATTCCTCTTCGTATTAGCCTAGGTGCGAGTCGAAATCCCTTCAGCAACAAATCTGCTACAACCTCTGTCTGCATCCAAGTCCATGACTAGCGAGCCCTTTTGATTTTTTTCTAACTTTTCCACCATAGCATTGATGATAATGGCATTGTGCCTAGAAATTTTGTGATTATTCGCCACAGTGGCCCTGATATTTTGGCCAATCTTGAACATATTGCACTCGAGCCTAGTCAATCTTTCTTCCTGCGACTGCTGTCTTTTCCCTGGTAAGGGGGTGTCCTGTCCCTCATTCTCATTACAACTCTAGCTAATCTTCTACTCCAAATCCATGACTCTGTTGCTGAGATCTCTATTACGGCCATTCAAATCACAAGATCAACAATTTTAGGCAAAGCAGGTAGATTTTGATAATGCTAAAAGATGAGCCTGACAAGACTAGGGTGCATAATGCAAGTCCTCCTAGGGTTTGTTTCAACTTCATCAAGGTAATTCTTTAGAGAAGAGAATAAGTAAAAAGGAAAAGAGATACGAACCTTGTGACGAAAGTGGTTCAAAATGGAAAAGTGATAACCATACGCCTTGGTGAAGCACCCATCAACCGTGATATACTCCATAATGACTCTTAAAACTTTCCTCCGGATTGTTTTAATGGACTCCACATCGAAGTAGCTATTGGCAACCTTAACCAGCTTAGCCTTCTCCTTGTATTTTTTAGGAAATCTTATGACCGCTTCATCAGAGAACCGACGGTCCCAATAAAATTTCACACCCTCAGTCGAAAGACCAGTAATCTCACCGATAATTTGCTCGTTCAGCTTAACATTCCTACCAAACAACACAATCTCACCATTTTTCCAATTTTTGGAAAAATAGTCTAGCATCATCTCGTCAGTACCATGGAGCTTTTCCAAAAACGGGACTAAACCTCCCTTTTCAATGTTTTCCCAAGCTTTAGCATTCTTTCTATGCTCTTGAAAGCAGCTCGGCTCAACACGTTTTCTCTCTCCCCCCATCTTCAAAGCTCTGTTATACCACACCCTACAGTTGCTCTGGGTCCCGTTTAAGCATATTTTATCAGACACCCAGAAAGCGTGCCAGAAACTCTTCATGAAAAAGAAAATGATGTCGGTCCCATCAAATCTAATGAAATCGACGTACCTAATCTTTATCTGCTTCATCATGGCGAAGAAAAACTTCTCTTCCATCCATTGAATCATAATAAATTAGCACTTTCACCTCAGAATGGAGGTAGTCATTCTTCCTCCACGTGTTTTCCCCACCCTTCTTAACCCCTTCATTGGCAAAGTAATCAGCCACCTTATTGGCTTCTCTGTAGGTGTGGGAAACTTTCACTTTGTCGAATTTACTTAATAAGGAAATTGTATCTTCGATCCACTTTTTAATGGTCCATGAGGGAGGGGTAAGCCCAAGAATGCAATTTATTATATTCATTGAATCACCCTCCAACCATAGACATTTCGTGTTCATCTTGAAAGTTAAGTTAACCGCATGATAAGCCCCCATAGCTTCTGCAACATGATTAGTTTGGGTGCCGATGTCCACAACAAAAGCCATAATAAAATCCCCTAAATGGTCCCTTAAAACACACCCATTGCCAGCTTTCCCAGGGTTTCCTTTAGCAGCACCATCAAAATTGGCTTTCAACCAACCCAAAGGTGGCAAAGACCAACTAGCATTCTCCCTCCCACAAAAATCAAGCTTGGGGACATTTAAAGCTACTAATTTGGAATTCCACTTTTTAGCAGTAGCAATATCAAAAGGAGACCAATTAGCTTTATCCACCATTTTTCTAGGGATTAAAGATAAATTTTCCTTTATTGCCCTAACAATTTTTTCATGCAAGTCCCCCTCTGACTTCTCTTTTTCCCTAAACACTCTGTTGTTCCTTTCCTTCCAAATATTCCATGACACAAAAGGTAGAGCAAAAGACCAGAGCCTATGCACAAAAGGATTTTTTGAGGGAGCTTTCCATTGTAAGAAAAAGTCTTCGACCGAAGCAGGGGAAACCCAAACCACTTCAAGAAGCGCAAAATTTTTGCCCTAGATGTGCGAATCAAAAGGGCAATGAAGGAAAAGATGATTAACAGTCTCAGCATCATTCCTGCACATGTAGCATCTGTTAGGTAATTGAATTCCTCTTTTACCAAGATTGTCCAAAGTGAGAATCTTATTATGTAGCATTATCCAATAGAAAATATTGATTTTAGGAATCAAGAGATTAATCTAAGCCTTAGCCTAGAAGGGCGGAGGCTCCATCGGACTAACCAACATAGAAGTAGCAGAAGAAACTAAAAAAATGCCAGACGGATTGTCTAACCAAACAACAAGATCATCCATCTGGTGTTGAGCCAATCTTAGGGCCCTGAAGGCAGACTGAACAGGGCTAAGATCCTGACTGATGGTCTTCAATAAGAATGGGTTATTACACAAGGTCAAGCACTTTATTAAATAATATACTATAGTATGTGAAATGTATTAAATATGACCTTTGATAGACCCTATTTTTTCTATGCATATTTATACATGTAAATGAGCAAAAATACATATAATATAAATTAAAATGATATTTAAAATTTAGATTATTTTAGGTGTCTTGTGGAATTATGGGGAAGTAGAATTCATGTAGACTACTTTTTATATGAAATTGTGAAATAGAGTCACTAATATTTTTCAAAATATGTAATAATTGAAACCAATGATGATACCTCAATGAAGGTGCCACTAAAAACTATCTTTGAAAATTCATAAGAAAACAAGGTTCTACACATACACTCATAAAGGAAAAAACTTCTTGTAGAATATTAAACTTTTTTTTCTACTTATCTACTAGAATATACATAAATTTATTTTATCATCTTAAAAAGATACATTAGAAAATATTTACAAAAGTTTTAGTCTTCTCTTTCCCAACTAAAAAGAAACACATCCAAAAATACATACCATACAAGGGAACAAACTTAGTCAAGATCATATTTTCCTCTAGTCATTCACTCTTTATAGGTTAATAATACTATTACAAATTTTGTAATTCAATTAGATCATTAAAGTATCAATATTCCACACCTAAAACTAGAAATGAAGGATCCCAATGTTCTACTAAGTATGTTTCATCCTCTACTATCCTCTCTTATTGTCTCCCATTTTATATCTATCAAATATCAAGAATATTTCAATCTATATAAATTAGTACATATGAGCACCATGGGGAAAATATTCGTTAATACTTGTTATCACATATGTCTCCCACTACATTTACATCATTAGCATTTGATCAGGTGTATTAGTCACCCCTTTAAGATATGTGAAGGTACCTAGAGACTTGAAGAAACCCTTCTCTTCATGATCACAATTATTCAATGAATTAAATATGTCCTTCAATTTTAGTGTGCTATGTTGATATGAGTGCATAAAATCTACTAAAATTATGGTTATGAAATTGAATGAGACCACTTGGGGTCTGAAACCTAACTAGCACATTAAGTGTAACATGGAAACCTTTAGCATTTATCACTAAAAGTTCCTTTGAATCTACTCATTTTGATTCAATAGTGATTTGTAGGTGGGATAACCTAATTGGGTGGTTGTAGGGGCTTAATGACTTAGCAATGACATCTTAGGCCATACAAAGAGGTAGGTGGAAGTGAAAAATACAAACACATGATATTTTTAAAGTTTTAGGGAGTAGGGGTTAGAGATACCTCATAATATACACTATTTTCACATAGTCAAAGATTGAGGGAAACAATAAATTCATCCTTGAAAGCTTGATAACAAGGAAAATTCTATTTGTCAAATATCTATAGGCTAATATAGAGAAAAGTGTAAAGGAATTAGAATCAAGGATGTCTTGTAATTTTTACCATATTATAACTATCCAAACATCTGTAGTTCTAATAAAAAATATTGAAGAAAATGTCAAAAGTTATGGATCATGGATATCGAGGAGAACATACACGAGTAAATGGATGACCTATAATATACGTCCTATAGGAAAGATAGTACGAAGGATGAAGGAGTAAGAGGGAAAGACTGTATTTATTTGGCATACCTAATATACGTTATAAGTCACAATTCAAATGAGTTAGTGTAGTGAAAATTATTAGCATTTATTGTTTGTGGAAACCAAAGAAATGGTATTCTAGTAAGGGGATGGATGAAATTCCATCCTTAAAGGGAAGTCAATGAAGGCATTAGGTAGTCAATATTGGGATGAAAATTATGATTGTATAAAAAATATTGAGGACCTTACAAAAGTAAGGGAAAATAGATGTTGAAGGAAAGGATGCCAAGCAGGAGAAGTGTAATGCCTTGACAAGAATGGCTAGGGCAAAGATGGATAATATGTGAAAGGTAATGCCAATATGATAAAACATAGTATCATGAAAAAGTGAAGGGAAATAAAAGACTTGGGGGTAGAGGGATCATAATAGGAAGAAAAACATTTAAAGTCTAACATGGGCACAATACCTATGAATTTAAAGAGAAAACCACCTACATAACCTTTTGGGATCTCAGAAACTTGTAACACACAATAGTAATATGGGGGATACCAGAGAACAACACACATGCAAACTTTGACCAAGGGAACCCTTTATAAAATATGTTAGATTATATATTTATAATGTAGATAATTAAGTCAAAATACATAAAGGGGGTTAGGATTCAGGTACAATTGGACATAGTCAAATTAAATTTCATCAAGTTTCACAATAGCAATAATTGGTTATATAAGGTGATAACAAAGGAATCAATGAGAGTTGTAACTCAAAGTACCTAAAAATAGATAATAATAACATTCGTGGAAGATTACATACATCCTCATAATAATCCTCTTGATGCTTGAGCAATTTGAAGAACTATGTAATAAAAGTTCATAAAATCTAACTATGAAGAAAAAATAAACTTGCACTAACATTTGTATCTTGTTCTAGCTATCTATTATGACCCCAACTAGCAAACATTATAGGTGACTATTTTTTTGTTGAATTCAAATTTTAGTTGATTTTTTTTTCTTTAAATTGTTTCATGTTATGAATTTCTACCGTTTTTCTTGCACTCTATAGAAAATAGTATAAAATCTTCCGGAAGGTAATCAACATGTTCCAACATAAAATTGATTGATAAACTATTAGAAATTTATCTAGGCTTCGGGATGATTCGTTCCTATAATTATGAGCATTCTCCAACAATGATTAAAAATAGAATTAAAATAGAAAAGCGATACTATATAATTTATATTTATTGTAATATCTTTTACTTTACATCATGTCTTATGCCAAAAAAAAAACAAAAAATTAACAAAAGAAAAAAGAATTATTAAAATATTTTAACTTATAACTTTAGTCAACATTCTAATCCAACTATTTAACTTTAGTTAACATTCTAATCCAACTATTTAACTTATTACTTGATATTCTTACATTTTCCTTTTAAATAACACTACATTCCATATAATATAATAACTAATGGTTCATTATATTATATCTATTTCTCTATTAAATAAACTTATTTAAAATATCTATAAAAAGTCGAGACAATTAAACCTAATTTTCAATATTTTTAGGTTGTTTTTCCTGATTTCAAAATACTGCGTAGTATTGCTTTAAGCCAGTAAGAGATCTGGACTTGAATAATCATTTTTTCAGTGACCAACTTGCGTAAGACGTCGATATCACTGAATATTTATAGAAAAATACTAGATGAACGAGAAACCTGGAGATGCACGATTTAATGAAAGACAACAGACATGGAATGTAAAAGAGGAAATCAGTAGGCCTTCCGCCCAATGCAATTCCCAGGGGGATCGTAATTGCAGGCGATGAAAATGCTACCGTCTTTACATTTATGACGAGCGCACCCAAGCTTCTTCGAACTTCTCCATTCTTTGCCCTTGAGCACATGAATTAACGACATCTGCGGGCGAGATTTCCGCACCTTCTCAAAATCCTTTAACAAATCAACGTATTTAATCCGCGAATTTTTCGCAATCCTGTGTAAACCATGGTAAACTCCTTTGTAAATGTTGTCACACGTCAGGCATTTTTATGAACGTATGCTTTCCATTACGTCAGCGACATCTACCCAGACATTACATAATAATGTGAATAATTAAATGTACTTAGGAAGTTTCTAGTGAACTACAAAAGTCAATAAATCGCTCTTTTTTCTCCTTTAAACTTTCATCGCGCAGATCTTTCAAAGTTCAATCCATGCTTTGCTCTTTCAACGAAAATGCTTTAGATAAAACGAATAGAGTCCATGGTGGCGGTGGCGAAGTTTCAATATGCCGTGCATTCTGTTTTCCGCAAAAGAAAATAACAAATACTATGCAACAACCAGTCCGGAATGGCCGGGTCTAACTTTGCTTCTTTTAACTTCTTTTTCTTTTAAATCATGAAAACCTAAATTTCTCGCACGCACCATTTTCTTGTGTTGCAGTCCTCGTCCAAGATGAGAATGTAAGAAGCATACTTTAAATTATATTTATTAAATAAGTATTTATAAATATAAAACAAAAATTTCATAAATATCTAGGTTTATCAATACAAGAATAATTATTTAAATTAATTCAGCACCAAGAATTTGTTCAAGTCTAGGTGTTATAGAGAAAATTATTCTATAATATATGTGTCTTGATCTACTTTGAATATTTAATATTAGATCTAGAGTAAGTATGTTGTAGTAGGCTAGAAAGTAATTTATTATGTCCAAAATTTTAGACCTTGATTGTTTCATTTATTACGTTAATGTTTTTAATTTAAACCATGGACCTAATGTGTGACCTTATATCCTATGTCCTCTCATCACAAAAATCTAGCGATGCTAAGAAGCATTATTGGAACTTACTTTGGCAATAGATAATCCTTAGGGATTCCTCAATTATGGTCACGCCCCATTATGCTAAATCAATAAAGTGATAATAAGATGGAAGACACACTGCAATATAGTGGCAAGAAAAGCTTGGGGCTTAATATAATAGACATAGTGAAATAAATGTGTAAGGATTGGATTGAGTGCAAAACTAAAGTTTAGATATTACAAATATGGAAGATGATGTAAATGATATGAATCATCCAAAGGAGAAGCTATGGCACAAGTGACATTGATTTTGAATATATTTAGTGCATGACATTTAGTGATCTTGTGGTAGTTGGTGATGAGATAACCTAAGGTGGTATCATTTAATGCAAGATCTTGATAAATGGAGCATGAGTGTGGTCATGGGTGGGAGAAAAGGGATTTCAAAATTCAAAGCAATGGAAAAGGAAATGGAGCAAGATCAGAAAATCTACAGTCAGATTAGGAGTTGGAGTCGAGTTAGAAACAAGGTAAGGATGACCAGGATGATGTGCACTTTGGAAATAAAATACAGGTGGAACCTGGGGGAAAGGAAAATCCAGAGATTAACTCTGTTGCATCCTCCACCGGTAAAAATGAGAAAGCTAAAGGGGGAGTGGGCACCACAGGCGGCATTGGAGGCAATCGCAAACCCTGGACCTCTCTGTTCAGGGTAAAACCAAATGGAAAATATTCTTTCCCTCTAATGCAAAATATCTCATCCCTGGATAAAGGTAAGTTTTCTATTTCTATCCCAGATCTGCTCATTGACCATAATATAGCACTAATGAAACAAGCTATGGTTGGAAAGTTCATGGGCCCTAGACCAAATATTGAAGTGGTTAGGGAGTTTGTTAAAAATAAACGGAGAACCAATGGGAAAGTTTTAGTTGCTACTCTTCTAAAGGGATTTTTCGTGTTTGAATTTACTTGTAGAGAGGACATCATGGCTGTTAGAAGTGGAGGTCCTTGGGTGATAGGGAAATCTTCCTTGGTTCTTAAGAAGTGGTCCTCCAACTTAGATCTTCCAAATTCTATCTTTGAGAATGTCTCAGTTTGGGTTAGACTTCCAGGCCTGCCCCTGGAGTACTGGAGTGAAGACATCTTTCATGGTATCACGAACTCCTTTGGTGAGCTCCTTTCCATTAACACAATGACAGCCACTAGAAAGTGATTGGTTTTTGCAAGGATATGTGTGGGAGTCTCCCAGGATGCAGATCTTCCATCTTCGATTGAGATCCAATATAAACTGGGTTCTTGGGTGCAGAATATAGAATTTGAAACCATCTCGTTTGCCTGTTTCAAGTGTAGGAAATCTAGTCACTAGGCAAAAAAATGCCCCCTAAACGCCACTTCAGAGAAAGAAAAACCAGTAGGTCTTGGAAAAAAGGCATGGAAAGAAAAGAATGATTCAGGAGGAGAAAGGAAGGAAAATAAAGAACAAGATCTAGAAAACAAAGAATCTAATACTTAGGGTATCTCTCCAGAGATTGAAGTGGTCATGGAAACTAAAGGTGAGATCCCCAATGATTCTCATTATTTGAATCTTGTTAAATCGTCTTCATCTAAGGAAAGGGACTCTGATGAAGACACCCTAGTTGGAGAAGGAGGTCTGAATCATTCCACTTCCTTTTCCCAAATGACAGTTCCCTCTGATAGAAACAAAGAGACCCCGGGTCTGGAGGATATTCTTAGCGAGGGCTTGTCCTTGGAACTGAATATCCCTCTTCCCTCACCATCTTCCGACAATCTTCCACCTCAGGGAGTAGTGCACCTGACAGACCCCAATTCCCGAGATAGGGTTAAGGATTCCCTAAAAAATATGGATCACACAGCCGATCTTTCCAGTAATATGTTGTCCTTTCAAGAGAATGGTAATATGGACACTTTACCTTGGGAACAAAGGATACCAACTGAAAAGGATTGGGAATCTAGTACAGAGATGGATAGCTAAGAAGAGACTGATAAAGATGAGAATATACCAAAGAAGAAGTTAGAAAAAAACAAACAAATGAAGACCCCAAGTGGCATTTCTACTAGATCAAGAGTTAAGGCAGATTGTGGAGCTGTAAAGAACTCAAAAGGTAAAAATTCTTCGAAAAAGAAAAGAGAGCAGAATAGTTTTCGCGGATGGTTCTCAGAAAACCATCCTGGAATGTCTTAACTCCCCTGGTATCTAATGAAGATTATGTCCTGGAATATCAGGGGACTCAATAGCCCCCACAAGCAGGATTTCATTCTCAATTTCGTCAGAGATCACAAGCCATATATTCTTTTAATTTAGGAAACTAAAATGTCTAAGGAGAAAATTGAAAAGATGAAACTCTTCTAGTATTATAGTAGCCAGGGTAATAATTTGAATGGCACTTCTGGAGGCATTGCGACCTTCTAGAATAGCCACATAATCAAAGGTGACCCGATTTTGGAAGGTACGAATCATATAGCTACTAGATTTACACACATAAGAGATAACTTCAGTTAGATTCAAGTAAATATATATGCTCCCAACGGAAAAGGATGAGAAAATCTTTTTGGCTGGAATTAGCTGCCTTTAGGAGGCTTCTTGTAAGAGAAGCTTGGATTGTTATGGGGGATTTTAATACACCCTTAATGAACGGAGAAAAATTTGGGGGATCCCAGATCAATATGGAGAGCAAAACAGACCTTCAGAATTTCATTGATAATCAAGGGTTGATGGATCTGGATCTACATGGAGCTTCCTTTACCTGGTCTAATCGTAGAAAGGGGTTGGATCTCATACAGGTTAGATTAGATATATCTTTAATCTCCAATCATTGGTATTTTGACTATTACTGCTCTCTTAAAGCTCTTACTAGAATTGGTTCTGATCATTTTCTGATCAGTTTCATTGCGGATCCAATAAAAAAGAAGAACACTCCTTTCAAATTTGAAAAAATGTGGATCTTTCATCTTGCTCTTAAAGAGGAAATAAGGAAATGGTGGAATATAAGAATTCAAGGAACTGTTATGTTCAGAGTAGCAAAAAAATTAAGGAAAGTGAAATGCAATTTAAAAAAATCGAAAAAGGATTCTTTTGAGAACATCTTTAGGATAAAGTTTGATCTCTAGATGGACTTGGGTGAAATTCATTTAAAAATTCAAAAGGAGGGCTACTTGAATGATACTAAGAAAAAAGAGAATGAGCTTCTTACGAAGATGCATGACATAATAGGAAAGGAGGAGGAGTTCTAGAGACAAAAATCTAGAGCTTTTTGGTTATTTGCAGGAGATAGAAACAACAGGTACTTCCATCTATCAGCATCAAAACATAGAGCTGTAAATAGAATATCTCAAATAGAAGTGAACGGAACTAGGTATGTGGAGGAGGAGGATATTAGAAAGCAGGCGAGCTCCTTCTTTAAACATCTTCTATCGGCAAGTGATGAAATAAACCAAAATGAGCAGGATCAGTTAGCTGAAGCTATACCAAATATTATCAATCAGGAAAACAACTCTTTTTTTACTGCTATCCCCACCAATGAGGAAGTCAAGCAGACTGTCTTTTCCTTTGATGGGAGTAAAGCTTCGGGGCCTGATGGTTTCCCTTTATTTTTGTTTCAATGGCTATGGGAGATAGTTGAAAAAGATGTGGTTAATGCTATAAAATAATTTTTTGGATCCAGAAGTCTACTAAAAGAATTAAATGCTACCTTCTTGGTTCTTATCCCCAATAAACCTGGAGCTAATAATTTTGAGGCTTTTAGGCCTATAAGTCTCTGTAATTCTGCATATAAAATTATCTCTAAGGTCTTAACCTCTAGATTTTTAACTTTTTTTCCCTCCTTGATTTCTCCTCAACAGAATGGCTTTGTCCCTTGTAGAAAAATTCTTGATTCAATTGTTACCGTACATGAGAATATTCACTCCTTAGTTGAATCAAAGATTGAAGGCTTTTTATTAAAGCTGGATATCTCAAAAGCCTATGATATAGTTGACTGGAATTTCTTATTTAAAATTTTAAAGGCTTTTGGTTTTTGTAACAGGGTTATCCAAATGGTGGAACAACTTGTGACCACGACATCCACATCGATCATGGTTAATGGATCCCCCACCTCTTTTTTCTAGAGCACCAGAGGTCTAAGGTAGGGTGATCCTATCTCTCCTATATTATTCACTATTATGGCTGAAAGTTTAGGAAGGAATCTGAAAAAATTGGTTGACTTTAAACTTCTTCTTGGTCTCAAACCTTCTTCAGGAAATCTGGTGTGCTCCCATCAACAATTCATTGATGACACTATGCTTATGGGTAAAGCCAAGGTTTCTGAAGGCAAGACTATAAAACAGTTGCTTGAAAAATATGGGAGAGCTTCAGGACAGTTGATCAACAATCAAAAAAGCTCTATGTTCTTCTTCAACACTCCGGACCATAGACAAGCTAAAATTGCCAAAATCCTGGATTGTAGGCTAGACTCCTTTCCTGCCACCTAACATGGTCTACCCTTAAGCTTGAAACCTCCTGAGTCTTTCTGGCTCTCACTGGTTGAAAGATTCAGCAAGAAGCTTGTGGGTTGGAAAGGAGCCCTGCTAAGTCAAGCCAGAAAGCTTCAGCTCCTCAAAGCCTCTTTCTAGAATCTGCCTATCTATGCCCTGAGCCTTTTTAAGATCCTTGCTAAATTTACGGATGCTGTTGAAAAAATTCAAAAAATATTTCTATGGTCGGGTGTTGAGGAAAAAAAAAGACTTCCCTTAATTGGTTGGAATTTGGTTTGTAGATCTAAAAAGGATGGAGGACTAGGCTTAAGAAGAATTAGAACAGTTAACAAAATCCTCCTAGCTAAACAAATATGGAGAATCTCCTCTTCATCTGGGGAGTGGATTGATATTCTGGCTAGTAAATATTTAGAAAATAATTGCTTCTCCATTATTAAGAAAGACCCCCACCTTCTTCCCAGAGGATCTACATGCTGGAATAATATAATCAAAGGGAAAAAGATTGTGGAAGATGGTATTGGTTGGCAAGTCAGAAATGGTTATCATACTAGATTTTGGGAGGACATATGGCTTTTTAAGGAACCCATTATAAAAATCAACTCCTTTAGTGATTGGGCAGAGACTTGTAAGGAGCGGTTTGGAATTTATGTGAAAGATTACAGAGCGAATGGTAATTGGGTGGACTTGTGTAGTGTTAGTCAGGCTTTGGCCCCTATCCAGTCTTCTCTGCTAGCTGTTAGACTAAGCTCTGAGCAATTGGATGATCATGCAGTTTGGATAGATGAACCCTCAGGAAATTTTTCTATATCTTCTACTTTTTCCAGGTTTACTTCTTCTCTGGATCATCCTCCCTTTTGGTCTAAAGCTTGGTTTAAACACTTGATACCTAAAATCAATATATTTTTTTGGATCCTTCTCCAAAACAAGGTGCTCACGATTGATAACCTGTGTAAACGAGGATTTCAAATTCCTAACAGATGTTTTCTTTGTAAGATGGAGGCTGAATCTGTGCGTCATCTATTCCTTCACTGTTCATATGTTGCTTCTATTTGGGAAAAAGTCATCAGGTTATGGCACCTTCCTTAGGTTTTCCCATCGTCCATTGAAGACTTCTTTGTTCAATGGAAAGCCCCGACTAGAAATCATATGCTAAGGCTTTTATGGGATTTATCCTTCACTCATGTTGCTTGGGGCTTCTGGAAAGAACGTAACAATAGAATTTATAGAGGTAAAGAAGCCTTTGTGGATATTGTTTTTGATAAAATTGTCAGATTCATGAAGGAAAATTTCAATGCCTTGGCTCAGAAGGACAGCTTGTCCATGAAAGCTGAGCATTCGCTCTATGACTTGACTATTTTTAAGGATTGGAACATTAGTCTAGATCTGTCTAGAACTGCTATGAAAGCCAAGAAGGACAGAGAGGGTGTTTGTTGGTCTTTTCTGCCAAACGATTGGATCAAAGCTAACTTTGATGGTGTGGCTAAAGGTCATTCAGGGGCGGCGGGCTGTGGTGGAGTTATAAGGGATTCCTTTGGAAATTTCATTGGTGTGACGACTTCTCCTTTTGGAACCCAAACCAATCATCTAGCAGAGGCAGTTGGAGCTTTTCACATCATAAATCTAGCCCAAATTATTAATATTAAAAATCTGTGGCTCGAAGGAGATTTCAAAAACATAATCAACTACCTAAGTGGCAAGTCTCCCCCCCTCATGGACCATTAAATCATGGGTTGAGGATGCAAAATTGACTTTGGCTAAATTTGATAAGATTAAAATATCACATGCTTATAGAGAAGCCAATGTTGTTGCGGATTTTTTCGCTAGCGAAGGAGTTAGGAGTAAAGATGTGCGAACCTGGCTTAATATAAGTGATCTAAACTCTAATGTCTATGCCCTATTAAATTATGATAAGTCACATGGAAAAGTGACGTGTTATCCCTTTAATGAGGACAGGGTGGATCTTTCACATCGCAATCATTAGACTACATGGGACTGAGCCCTATGGCTTAATCTGTAAAAAAGCTCCACACACTTTGTGGGTTCTAAGATTTGGCAGGGCTAATTTTAGCAAAGATTTAGCTAGGGTCTACCCCACTGTGTCGGCTAAAATGGGAGGAGATAGAAAGCGAACTGATCCGGACAGCTATGAAACACACATGAAAAATGCCAAGGCTTGGAATAAGGTTAAAAGCAGAGGGTTGCTTCCTTTCCTAGAAAAGCTCCATGGTTCTAAACATGAGGCTACAAATCTCTTTGTCAAAAATTGGAACAATGGAAACTTGACCCTATTTGGTAGGACTGTGGAGCTCAGTGAAAATTTAATCGCTGATGTTACGGGCTTATCTACTGAAGGGAAGAAGTTCTTCAGGGATAGGGCTTTTTCTGATGAAGTCGTGATCAAATTTTCGAAGAAGGACAAAGAAAGGTTAAAAATTGTTAAAATTGCTAGCATCTACTTCGATGCAGACACTCTAAAGGCCATTTGGAGAAAGGTTGTGTGGGTTATTATGGAGTACATCACACTGGATGGACGCTTCACTAGAGTTTATGGCTACCACTTTTCTCTTCTCAACCACTTCCGCTACAAGGTTAGAGTCTCTATCCCCTATTATATTTATTGTTCCTTGAAGAAAAGTGTGGAGGATAACAAGAAAAACCCTAAAAGATTCACCATCCTGCCCACTGGGTTAATAAGGTTGATAGTTGAACATTTCCAAAAAATGCCTACCCTTGCTATCCGGGAAACTATCCCTGACTCTGAGAGTGATGACACTGAGCTCAGTGGCTCGGAGTATCTGCCTAACTCTAGTCCGGCTAGGAAAGTCCTTGGAATGCGCGTTGTCCCTTCTGGGAACAAAAAACCTACTCCCCTTTCTAGAAAAGCCTGTGTCGTGCTTGAGCATAATAGCCCCTACCCAATGAACATTCCTAATGATACGAAACCCCAGGCCAAAAGCCTTGTTTCCTACTTCAAAGATTCTTCTGATTCAGAGGAGTCTGATGCCGACAAAACCAAGCTCAGCGATGATCCTTTGCTAGATGAACATGCTAATGATGACTCCCCTGTTATTCCTAACCCCGAGAAAATTTGTCCTAATTCTGGAAAGGAGCCCTCTCTGGGTGTTTTGAACCCTACCAAAACCAATTCTGAGTCCCATTTCAAACTTTTGGAATGGACCTTCTTCGAAATTAATGAGCTGAAAATAAAAAATTGGGGCCTTCAAAGCAAAATTGATGAGCTGGGTGCTAAGATTGCAAAGACTGAAAAGAAAGATGTGGATAGTGGGGTTCCAGGTCACAGTAACAGAGATATTGATTCCAAGTTTGAGAATATAAGGAACACCATTAAAATCGTTCCCGAGCAAAACAACCATATGGCAAGACACAATGCCATCATCATAAATGTGATGACTGAAAAGCTTGATAAAGCCCAGCAGGGGTCTCTAGTCATGGATCTGGAGGAAATAGAGGAAAAAATCTAGGATACGGATGCGAGCATCTCCAAAAGAACCAGAGCCAATCTGAAGCACAAGGTCCCCCCTACTCTGAAGATGATACAAATTTTTAAAAAGGGTGTCAATGATATGCAGAATTTGGAGGCAGAGATAGAGTTTGTTCTCAAGACTCTAAATTAATGGCCAGGGTTTTTTTGATCATTTTGTTGTCCCTTCTGGTCTGACCTTTCTGGTCTATCTTTTGTGGTTGCTGGTGTTCTTTTTTTGGGCAGCTGGTCTTTTTAGGTTGGACTTTTGTGTCTTTTCTTATGTTATGTAAACTTTGTGGTTTCAAGTACCTGTAAAACCCGTTTTACCCCTTTTATCAAAAACATATGGCATAGATAACCTACAACCATAAGGAAATTTTAATTTGAACTAAATTATTAATGTGCATATGTCTAACAATAAATTTCTTCATTCTCACTCAAGTAGTCTTAACATGGTTAGAGAAAACAACAACATAAAAGGGTCTTGGTTTGAGAAAAGGTAAAATAATATTTCTAAATACAAATTTGAGTACTAATTTGCTAATTTTGATAGGTAGAAGATCATATGTCAATTGTACATGCTTAGAAAATGCACACAAAGTGGGATAAAACAAGGGGAAATTGTGAGTAGATCCATAAAAATTTGCATGAAGAAGCATGCAAATGTATAAAAATACTGGCAAGAAATAATAGAAGTATAATTCTTTTAGTAACAACTAGAGGAAGTTTGTGAACCACACAAAAACTTCATGTAATAAAAAATAATAAAAATAAAGATGCATACACAAGATACTTACCTATCTATGATGATTGAGAAAATAAAACTAAGATAATATAAGAACTCAATTGTGTTTGACTATTTTATTCATCAAATAATTATGTATAAACTTGGAGACAATAACATATCGAAAGAATGTATTCATTGCACCATCATAACTTGTCACCCTTGATAATCTCACATTATATTCCTCCCCCCTTAAATTATTGAACATAATTGAGTACTTGAATTTCTAAATATTCATTTTATGGCCCATTTTTAACAATTACCGATCAATTGCAAGAGGGAAATAAATGCATTTATCTAATACCTTGCACGTGGCACTTAAAGTCGTAGAAAATAAGGCTAGGATACTCATGCCCTTGGCATGAATGTCCTCCTATTTTACCTCCAATTCAAATATGTTGATGTCGACAATTTATCATTTGCAATTCAATTGTCCAAATCTAGCTACCAATATTTTATTTTTAGGAAATTAAATAAATGCCCATAAATACCTAATTATTACATCATTTGAACATTAACAAGGAGAATTAAGAAAACATTATTATCAAGAGTACTATCAAGCAAGTAAATATAATATTTAAGAGATTTATTATAGCAATTGAGGATCCAAACATCATGTCAAGTTCTATGTGATTTTCTATGTGTTCATGTTATTATTGTTTTCTTAACGTAACACTTTTGTAGGTCTCCAAAGAAATTTGAAGCAAATAGAGAAAGTAAGATGCAAGACTTTGAGGTGATGTGCATGGCTTTAATCGTTCAAGGAATCCATTGAAGAGTGGTGAGTTGTAGCACTTTGTTCATTCATTATTCCTTCTTATCATTTATCCATTTTCATTGACATTAACATTGTGAAAGTGAAAACACTAGTTACACGGGGTTTGACTAACAAAAACCCCTAAATAGCACAACCCTTCCTCTCTCTTTGAATGTGTAGGTTTTAGGTTTAAAGGATATTGAAGTTTGAAGATCCATTTTCCCTTGTTGCAATCAAAATCCTACATCTTGTCAACTCACAAAATCTCACCTACAACATTATTCGACAGTGATCCAACAAATTTGTAGGTGGAAATGGGAGGCTCTAATCTGGCATCAAAGGACTATGAATATAGATATAGAATCTATTGTGTGGTCTCACAATATGTCACATTTTTCCTTTTGAAAAAATGTGGACCTCCCTTTTTCTACTGGTTTTTCACTTCCTTTTCTTTTCAATTGCTTTGGTATGCTCCTTTTAGAGGAAATGGTAAAATGATGAGATCTTGATCCAACTTGCTTGACCCTGGCTTAAGTTATTTTTCTGGACATGGAGTGTTTGAAAAATATTTTCCCTATCCTAATTAACCAACCATATCCTCGGGTCTTGAGTTTTAGGTCTCGTTGCTCTAAGGATAGTCTACATAAAAAAAAAATTCCTAGCTAGTCATCGTGCCCAGTAAATTATCATTTGGATAAAATTCTCCCGATGTTTGTGTATCAACCTTTCCCCCTGGTTAGCCTAGAGTGGCTTTTCCTTTCTTTGGAACTAGAGATTAAAAGTTTTTGCACAAGTTTCATAACCAAATTTGTCTTGCTCGCACTCGATCTTGAGTATCCTTTACACCCAGTCCTTATGAACCCAATAAGAAAAAGTCTTGAATGTAGATTATTCTTCAAGGATTGGTGTCATATGGTTGAAATATTATTAATTTTTAATCATTTAGCATCCAAGATGGACACTTCCTCTAAGGCCTTTTTCCTAAAAATAATTAAAGTGACATGTAAGTGTGCCACATTGGCCACCTATGTCACTTTCCTCTCAAAGGTGGGCCCCTACGCAAGAATCAAAGAGTTCATGATTTTAACCCTAATCCACCATGATTGCACCTTTATTCAAGGTAGTTAATGCATAGTAAATGAAATTAATGAAGGTGGAAAACAACATATGTACTTGGTGCCACCTCAAGCATTCAGTTGCTTCCATAACACTCTTCCTCATGCCAGATTACTCACATGTAAGGAAAACAAAGAATTAAAACCAAGATTGTGGCATGCAAGGAAGGGTAAGTTTCAAAATGTTGAAAAGCATAGCTAATATGGTTTGAACCTATGTTCATTCAATCACATTATTCGTAGAACTAGGTATGCTCCTAGTAACTAAATTTTTGTTAATTATTTTATGCATGCATGGCTCTAGTTAAATAGAATTACCACTAGTTAGGTCATTAAAACACTGATTATTCCTACAAAATTTAACCTAATTGTAGAAGGTAAATGTTGTGAGTAAGGAAATTTCACAAAATTTTGAAATTGTATGATTAAATTTAGACCTAACTCACACACTAGGCACATATTTTCTAATAATGTAGGAAATCTAGAGAAATATGAACATTTCCAAAAAGAAGAAAATAGATGAGGAATTTGAATTCCCCTTTTGAAAGGTTGTATCAATCTGTGGGACAATTAGAGATACTCACCCGGGGGATTCAATGAGCATGAATTCACTACAAGGACTCAACAAGAAAATGTCTCTAAGTGCACAAAGAATATTGTTGCAAATGGACTACATTTGGCAGGAGGGTTTCCACTGGCAATGGATGCTCCTAAACTAGTACTAGAATGTATGAGATGCTATGACCCAAACAAGAGAGTTGTTGAGAAATAAGGAAGAGTATATGTAGGACTCTCTACAGAGGGCATTATGTACACATTTGGGCTCCCCATGTTCAAACACATGAATGTATTCGATATGCAGGTCCTTGCCACCACATAATTGAATGTAGAAGAACAAAACAAGAATCTTATAATTTTGACATGGTTCTAGGAAAAGCCCATAAAGAAGATGAAGCAAATTTTGAGGTCAACATTTATTTAGGTGGTTCAGGACATAATAACCATATTGTGCAAGATATTTGAATACAAAGAAACCAACAAATTAGAACCCTATATGTTTAGGCTTATAATGAAAATAATGGGAGGCCCTACACACATTCATTGGGGAAATTTTATTAACGAAAATTCATATGAGAAAATAATGGCATTCCTGACCAGACAATTATTTTTCATGTCTTTATATGTTTTCTATTCCTATTCCTAGAGGGAAAATATACAAGGATTGAAAAGATTTCATACCTTGGGTAGACAACTAGGGAATAATTTTATTTATGCTCATATGCCCCAAATTACTGTTCATTAGTACTAGGAACATAACCAAAGGGTAAATGACATATTTTCTATGAAGTTGGGGAGACTAATGGAACTAGATGAGGCCAAACGATTATCCCTTGAAGCATAGTGTTATCAAGTCTATTGGTTGCTAGTATATTCAATTCCCAATTTCACTTACATCAGGGTGGAAGGATTTATAGAACAACCCTTCATGCTACCCAAGTACCCAACAGATAAAATGTTGTTACTAGAACTAGTGACACAGGTGCAACCATCTCATGCTCTTTTTACACAAGAACACAAGAAATGTTGTGTTAAATTTCCTACCACAATTGGGAATTATAAGTGCATTGTAGCCAAAAGTGCTAATATGTGTGAGGAGTAGTTGAAACTCTACAGGTTGGAGTTCTTTACACTCCTATAGAAAAACTACGATCTAGAGGAAAATCTTGCGAAGAGAATAAACAAGAAGTATGCTCATGGTTATCATCTAGTGGATTTTTGGCTTAATTGTGATGATGATTATGATGTGAGGAAGAGGTCATACAAGAGGTTGACACTAGCAGCAACAAAGGTTCGCTGAATTCATGATGTTCTTGAACAATTGGATATTGGTAAAGGAGAGGTGTTGAATCCCATGTATGATTCAAATTTTTGGATCAACCCATCCCAAACCTAGATTATAACAAGAGGGAGATAGTAACCATTGAAGAGATTTCTAAATAGGTATTGACATATACTTAGTACTATATTATTGGTTACATCAAAGCACTAAAATAATCTAGGATAAAGCCCACATACCCACATAATATTACTTAAGAAAGAAAAGGTTGGTGAATGGATTGGGGTATGGAGGGACTGCTAAAAATAAAATAAATGTTGTAGAAACAAAGGTAGCTGAACAAGGTGAGGAGGACTCTCTTGATACTTTAAGCTAGGGAATTTTAATAGTGTCACGACTAGCTAGCCAATGCAAAGAAACTATGGCCACTCCAACCAATGTAATGGAAATGCTAATGGAAGAATTTTCTTCTATAGGAAAGTGAAGAGCTTAGCCTATGGCTGGTGAGGATGTAAAAATGAAAACACAAGTGCATGTTAAAACAAGGTTTACATCATAGAAGGAAAATGATATATTTAATTATCCACCCTTGCTCAACACATCAACAATGAGAAAAGGTTTTGTAGGGACTCTTATAATTCAAGAAGAAGGTCTTGACCTAACTGAAGAAGAAGTTAAGGAGCAACTTGAGAAAATGACTACTAAGATGAAACAATTTAAAGAAAAATATTCTAAAGGAGATCCAATGATGCAACCAATCATGGAAGAAGTGTTGTAAAAAGGGTCATATCTTGGAAATAGAGAAGAAGAAGATTTTATTATAGAATCACTCACTCTAGAAGTGGGAAACCTTGAAGAAAAAAATGTAAGGGAAATAGGGGACACTACAATTTAGAGTTCCATCCATGTTATTGATGAAGAAGATATAGTTGAAGATTAGTTTCCGCAAGAAAGAAATGAAGAGACTATTATGAATCCAGGAGAAAGTCGGGATAAGAACAAAGGTATGGAGTCCTCACAAACCTTGGGTGATGAACCAAGAAAAGATGAGAATCTTGATGTTTTAAGACAACAAGACAATAATACTCCAAGGATTGATGTTGTGAATAGGGTAAGACAAGAAAATGTAAGTCTCAGAGAGAAAGAGATACTGAAAAATCAAGGTAATCCAAAATCCATGCCGATGAGGATAGAGAATGTTAAGGTTCTAGAGGTTGTGATGGGAAATGTTGAAATTTTGAGAGAGGAAGTTCTTGAACATGTCAATCATTAGAATGAAGAAGAACCTAACTAGTTAGTTAGGAAATTGGCTCCACCTTTGGAGATGGAATTGTTGCCTCTTGATTTCAAAAGTTTAATGCAAGGAATAGAAACCCCTAAATGTAGAGTTAGAACAAAGACAAGACATAATAAAAAAAGGAATGTAGATGGAGGAAGAACTCTCTAGATATCTACACTGGTAGAAGAGAAGAGAAAGCATGAAATAACAACTAGGGATTATAGGGTGATGAAAATTGATGTAGGAGATTCATCATGGGGACAAGAGTTAGAAGGGATGAAAGTAAATTTAGAAACTACTATTTTCTAAGTGAAGAAGAATGAGCAAAAGAAAACTGAATTAAAGGAATGGATTGCTTGCCTAGAGAATTTCATCAGGTCACTAGCACAATCTGGTCAATTGTAGATTGAATTATGACATAATCTAATGTTAATGTCCAAGGAGAAGGTAGATGCTATTACAAAAATTCACCATAAGGTAAGCATGTTCAATGAGTGGATGGAGTACTTGGTGAGTCAAGAAGAAGAGTCATTAAGGGATCCCATTGGGAAGTGAAAAGAAGCATATTGTTGGTAAAACAAGTCCAGAAGGCTTAAAGGTGAATGCCAATTTTTCAAAGAATACAATGATGCATAAGGGCAAAAGCTAAAGGTTATTCTTTAGAAAAATGTCTAAGAGTGGATAAACGAAAGGATATTAATGGAATGGGAAGTTTTTGTATTTGAGAAATGGAGAATACAATTGAGTTGGGAAAGTGATAATTTATCATAGTGTGTAAATGGATAAGAAAAGGTCACTAAGACATGTAAGAAATTGATAGATAAGGATGAGAGCTTTATTGATATGCTAGCTCGACAAAGATATGAACCTAAAACTTTAGGACAGGATGACAAGGAAGTAAAATATTTTAAGGAATGGATCAAAAATGTGAATATGGATCATGTTCAATCATTAAGCCAAGAGGTCAGAGATGATATCATAATGTGCAAGAATGCTATAAGAAAATGTGAGACAAAAGCAATGTAGAGAAATGAAAATATCATTTAAATATCATAAGGATATGTTAGGCATAAATATAGCTGGAAGGTAATTCAAGGAATTCCAAAAGAATGTATGCATCGAGTGTTGATTGCTTTCCAATAATATCAATAGAGAAAGGGTAAAGATGAGTCTTCAAACTAGGAGACCAATGAAGAAGAATAGGTAGTTAGGTACCAGAGGCTAGAATTTTTATGCATAGGTATAGTATTGAAATGAATTTTGTAAGATTACTCCTAGACCTAATGAAGATAGTTCATCCCAAAGGTTTTGAAGAATTTTAATAGATTTACTTTTTTGTGCAGAGTACCCACAACCTAGAGCTTGAAGTTTGGAATTTGCTACTAAAGAAAAGTCAAAATATCTTTGACTTCGCCTAGAAAGTTCTGATGCCAACTATCACCTACCACATACTACATTTTGATTCATTTCTCTGATTTTCTTTCATGGGATTAAGTTCAAACTCTTTTTGGCCTTGTTCCTATAAAAGGCCATTAGTTGCTTTATTTTATTTTAAGTTTAGATTTTTTGGATATCAAAGAATTGAAACTTTCAAAAGTTTTATTCTTTTTCCTATTTTCTATTCTATTCCAAACAAGAAACTTGTATTTCATTAGAAGTTAACTAATATTAGAGCTAAATTAAAATCTATTTCCTAATATGAAATCCTACATATCTTATTGTTTGTTCCTATTGGACAAGACTATGTGTTGCATCATTTAAGGGTGTATATTGACACTATCCAGTGGAAAATGACCCTCCTTTCTTTAAAATCTTGCATCATTCTATGCCTAACTATGAAGCAATCTAGTGATGTATGAAATGGTTTGCTCTAGTTTAGTGATTTCTTCAGGCATGAGTGGATAATACCTAAGAGAAATTTTACTTTTTAGTAATTTGTATGCTTTATTTTAGAATAGATGCTTTATATTCTTGAAAATGTTCCAAAAATGATAAATACATGGATTTTTATTATAAATCTTTTGATTCCATGAAGTTGTTGAATGCTTAATGATAAATCTACTTGAATGCATGCAAGTTAATTTGAGTTTCATAAAATATTATTACAAATTCTTTGATTTCATAAAGTTATTGAGTGATGTTTGAATGAACATACTTGTTTTATGTTTCTATCTTTTGGATACCAACCAATTCTTAACAACCCTTTACCCTTTTTTTTTACTAGCAATAGCACAACAAACCATAAGTGAACCTAGTGCTTCAAGGCTTGACATAAACAAGACTTGGTATCAAGCTGAGTTTTCATTAGAGTTAGGTTTCTTGATGGAGTCTTTCAAGAAAGGTAGGTTCCCATAGTACTTTGTGAGAATTTATCCGATTATTGGTGTGTGTGAGCAACATCTGCATCAACAAAATCCTTTTATAGAATAGGGTAAAATTAAGGTAAAAGACATGAATCAATGGTATCAACCACCAAATACACAAAATTCCAACCCTAAAGACCCTAATCCAACTACCTATATAAAAATAACTACCTATATAGAACTATAATAATGATTATATAACTTAATTAGGAGTTCAGGTAGTCATAATATAACTACTCATAACCATAAGAATATTTATCATTAAGGGAATAAAAAGGTCCCCCTCTTCAAGGAAGCATTATCCTCAATGTTGATCAAATTTTGATGCTTTTTCATAAAATATTAATTTTCTCAAGTTTTTACTTAAACTAGAAAGTTTTTCCATTTTATTGAATAATCTATGATTTCCCTTATCTACAACTTCTTGGTTTATGTTTGAATAATTACCTTAATATCAAAAATAACTCATCCCCCCTCATCAAGCTATGGTGACTTAGTCTAGGCTAAATTTTTTATCCTAATAACCTTACTCAAATGTAAGAAAATCGAGATAATTGGATTATATTTTGTTGACATAGGCAACTCCAATTTATATGCTACACCTCCAATCTTCTACAACACCTTATAAGAACCATAGTACTTAGGTAAAAGTAATTTATCTTTTTTATTTATTTCACATATACTTACTATATATGGATATAATTTCACAAAGATCCAATATCCCACTTCAAACTTCCTTTCATGATGATATTGGTCAATATATTGCTTCATTCTATTTTGTTCCATTGTTATGTCCTCTCAAAGGATATAAAGTGCCTTTTCTGATCCAACTTTCCTAACTCCCACTTAATTTATTGTTTTTTTGTACTTGGAGTGTTTGCAAAATCTTTCTCTCGGCCTTATTAACCAGCTAGATCTCTGAGTCTTGATTATCGAGTGTTGTTTCTCTAAGGATAGTCTATCTTTTGCAAGTTTCACTTTTTTCCTAGCTAATCATCACACCCAATAAGTTGTCACCTAAGTAAAATTTTCCCAATGTTTGTGTATAAACCTCTCCTTTTGGTTAGCCCAAAGTGGCTTTTCTTTTCTTGGGAACCAAAGATCAAATTTTTTTTGCACAAGTTTCATTTTGAAATCAAATTGGTCTTGCTTGCACTAGGTGTTGGGTATCCTTTGCACCTAGTCCTTATGAACCCGGTAAGAAAAAGTCTTGACTCCAGATAATTCTTCAAATCCTAGTTTATGTTAGCAAAACAAGGACATACAATTGAGAGGGGGGGTGAATTCGCTGTCATAGAAATTTAAATGTTTTCTAACTTAACTTATCCTTAATCTCAGATCTGATGAATGAATAGTTAACCATAAACAATTAACACATCAGAGAGAAAAAGAAGGCCAAGGATTTTTTACGTGGAAACCCTCTTAGGGGAAAAACCACGGTGGATGTTAGTCCACAAGATTATACCCTGCTAAAAGTATAATGAAAAAAAATTAGCGGAATGCACATGCATTCAAGCACACTACCTAGAGCTCACTGCTCAATTACAAAAGGGGCTTACTTCCCTACAAATTTGGATTGAAAATTTGGGAGGTATTAAATGAGAAAATAGCTTCTGCTCAAGCCTGATTGTAGTTCCAATTAAGTTCAACACTTCTTCACACTTTGCACAATCTTCTTCACACTCTGCTCAGTAATGATATTTGCATATATGCACATAGGAGCACATGAAGGATAATTTCCACCGATCACACAATCACTCTTATATATCTACTATAGGAGATTTCACCACAACATGGTCGGCCAAGAAAAATAAATTATATTTGCAATGTTGACCCAAATTTTAATTAAATTTTTAATGTGTATCCACCAAGGTCAGCCACAACATAGTGGAGACCCAAATTAATATCTCCAACACAAAAATACTGTAATTAATTCTTCCTTGAAGATCCACAACACGTTACCACCATCATGTTGGCCAAGAACAAGAAAAATCAAACATGTGCAAAAATATCTTCAACCACGAGCATATAGATCAAGTGCACGTACCAAAAAGATAAAGAATGGACTAGAGACATCTAAGAACACCAATAAACAACAAAGAAGCATCTACAACAACTAAGATAACCATAATCACACAATTTTCATTCAGGAACACTGAGAGAGACCAACAAAACACTGTCAGGCCATAACTCTCACAAAACTTCACGCAGACCTTTGAAACTTCAGATAGATGATCTATAAATACTCAACAATAAACCCTTTGATCCAAATCAGTTAAAATTTTACGTACAAAACAAAATACCTTCATGACCTACAAAGTTCCACTAGGAACCTGAAACACTTTCTTTTACAATTTTCTCAATATCCTCGACATATTCAACAACTGATACACCAAATGCTAATAGTGTTTACATCAATGATAACCACATATCATAAACACATCCACATCATCCAAAAATCTCCAACAATCTCCCCCTTTGGCATTGATGGCAACACATGATGTGAAAAATATCATCAACCCAACACACTGACTTCTTTTGCACTTCATTTCTAAAAATATTTGTCATGTTTCTCTTCTCCCCCTTTGACATCAATGGAAAAGGTAACCATGACCTTTCCATATGCTCTGAACCACGTATCTGCACAACTAACTACTCCCCCTGAGTAGTAGCCATGAAAACATCAATCCAGATCATAATATAGCAATAAGGCTCACAGATTGATGCAAGTAAATGCATCATTTAGTTCTTATCAGGAGGGGTGATTACCGTTAGCATTCCTCTAAGATACTCAAAAGTATCCTTCTGAAATGGCTTAGCAAATTTATATTTGCAATTTCTTCTTTGGTAGACACATAGTCTAATCTGACTTCTTTTTCATTTACTTTTTCCCTTAGAAAGTGAAACTTGATTGATATATGTTTTGTCTTGGAGTGTAGCAATGGATTCCTTAATATATTTACTGCGCTTTAGTTTTCACAGTATATGGCAATAGGATCTTCATATATTACCCTGATATCTTTCAACATCTATTTCATCCATATCACTTGAGTACAATTGTTGGCAACATCAATATATTTTTCTTCAACAATAGATAGAGAAATTGAGTTTTTCTTTTTACTTAACTAGGATACCAACTTCTTCCCTAGGAAGAAATCACCACCACTAGTACTTTTTTTGTCATCCACATCACCAGTCCAATCAACATCAGTGTATGCACACAAAGTGAGATCATCATCCTTTGGATACCAAATTCCAAAGTCAATTGTTCCTTTTAAACATCTAAAGATTCTTTTAACAACAGTCACATGTGATTCTTTTAGATCCTCTTGAAATCTAGCAACCATACATACAACATTCATAATGTCTGGTCTAGTTTGAGTCAAGTAGAGCAATCCACCAATAATTGACCTATATCTTGTTTGATTTTCGTTCTAAAGAATCATCATTCTGTGTTAACTTACATCCAGTCACCATAGGGGTACCAACAGGTTTGGAGTCTTCCATTCCAAACTTCTTCAACAGTTCTTTAATATATTTGGAATGAGATATGAAAATCCCTTGGTCCAACTATATAATTTGTAATCCCAGAAAGAACTTCATTTCACCAATCATGCTCATCTCAAATTCACTCTTCATCTCATCAGCAAATTTCATGCATAGATTATCATCTCCTCCAAAAATGATGTCATCAAAAAAGACTTATATGATTAACTCCTTATCATGATCTAATTTGAAGTATAAGTTACTATCAATAGTACCATTAGTGAATCCAAGCTTTAGTAGATATTTTTCCAATCTGGTGTACTAGGTTCTAGGGGCTTGTTTGAGTCCATATAGATCTTTCTTCAATCTGCAAACTATATCTTCCTTATCTGTTAGTTGAAATCCATCTGGCAGTTGAATGTACACTTCTTCTTCTAGTTCCCCAATTAGAAATGAAGACTTTGCATCCATTCGATAGAATTTATAGTTCTTATAAGCAACATTTAAGAAAGAAATAATCTTACTACTTCAATTCTAGCAACAAGGGAAAAGGTTTCTTTGAAATCAATACCTTCCATTTGAGAGTATCCTTTACATACTAGTCTTTCCTTATTCTGGACCACTTCATCTTCCTCATTTAGCTTTTTTTTGAATACCCACTTAGTACCAATCACATTCTTATCTTTGCACCTAGGAACCAGTGTCCATGTCTCATTCTTTTCAATCTGGGCTACCTCTTCCTTCATAGCTTCCAACTAGTGTTCATCTTGACAGGCTTCAGTGACATTCTTAGGTTCAATCTTGGAAATTAGACAATATTTTTCTGCATTTTTTCTTCTAGTTTACACTCCTTTGCTTTTATCTCCTATGATTTGACTTTCAGAATGATTTACCTTTACATACCTTGGAGTCTTGGGACCTTCTCGGACTTTTGTGTCTTCTAAAATTTCTTTACACTTGCACTTGTCTATGCTTCTTGACTTGCAGTAGCTTCATCGGAACATATGGAATAATCTGAAGTACATTTGGTGCTTGAGAGTTCTTCCCTTGATTTGTGTTGTCTTCATCTGAATCAAAGCCACATTGTTTGGATGATTTGACAGAGTCCTCATCAAATCTGACATTTTCACTCTCAACAATCTTTCTCAGTCTTTTTTTATAGCATCAGTATGCCTTGCTCTTTGTGGAGTAACCTAGGAAGATCCCTTCATCGCTTCTAGCATCAAATTTTTGTGTATCATCATCTCTCCTGATATAACATTTGCTTCCAAAGATCTTGAAGTACTTAACAATAGGCTTGTGACCAAACCATAGTTAATAAGGGGTCTTACTAGAATTACCATTCACATTCACTCGATTCAAGGTATACATAACAATGCTTACTGCTTCACTCCAATACATCTGAGACACATTTCCTTCCATCATCATTATTCTGGCAACATCCAGAATTTTTCTATTCTTTCTTTCTGCAACTCCATTATGTTGAGGGGTTCAGGGAGCAGATAACTTCCATTTAATTCCATGCTCTTCACAATAAGAGTTGAATTCCTTAGAAATGAACTCTCCACCTATGTCAAATCTTAGGCATTTTATTTTCAAACCTTTTTCATTTTCTTCCATGGCCTTGAAGCTTTTGAACTTATCTAATTCTTCACACTTTTATCTCAAAAAGGAAACCCAAATCATTCTAGAGTAATCATCAATGACCAGCATAAAATGCCTTTCTCCATGAATACTTCTAACTTTAGAGGGGCCACAAAGATCAGTATGTAACAGTTCCAACATGTTATTTGAATGAAATTGTTTGCTTTGGAAGGAGACTCTAGTTTGTTTACCCATCTGACATTCTTGGCATATTACATTAGAAAGCTTCACTAACCTAGGTAGATCTCTTACTGCTTGAGTAGAACTTATCTTGATAATGTTGTCAAATTTTACATGACACAACCTTTTATTCCACAACCAACTTTCATCTACTTGAGATATTAAACAACATCCACTAGCAGTATTCAAATGAAAAATATTACCTTTAGTTTGTGAACCCATAGCAATCATGTTTCTAGAACTCCCATGAATCTTGCATTTTCCATTCTTGAACTGCAGATCATATCCCTTGTGTACCATCTATCCAACACTTAAAAATTTATGCTTTAGGCCTTCAATATAGAGAACATCATTAGTGTTTTCCTTACCACCAAGGATAATTGAACCTCTTCCATCAATCACACAAGCATTTTTATCTCCAAATCTTACAACTCCACTGTCATACTTCTCTAAACTCACAAACTTTCTTTTATCACTGGTCATATGATGTGAGCATCCACTATCAATGACGTACTCATCTTTCTCCTCAACTCAGGCTACAAGATATTTCTTATCTTCAGTAGATTCAATAGGTATAGGTTTATTTTCAATGGTAGCAATGAAATCCCAATCATCTTCTTTTGCATTGTCTTTATCAGACTCATCATCAGTCACTACTTCTTTAGCAAAGTAGCATTTCTTTTGGAATCTAGGTTTTCTAGGCTTAGATCTAGGAACTCTTTCAAGACATCTTGATGCAAAATGACCTATTTTACTACATGAAAAACATTTAATAGGAAATAAATCTTCATAATTACCTTTTCCTCTTCCTTCTTGCTTTGGAATCAATCCTTCCATTTCTTGTACTTCTCTTTCTTTTTCTTTGAGCTATTTCAAATATTTATTATATTTAGATATATTTTTGGAGCTCTCTCCTAGACTGTGTATTTTCTTGTTACTTTCAGATATAGTAGCCTTGAAAGAAGATTCAATTTTTGGTGTGGATTCACCAAATTCACTTATTTCAAAAGTAGCAAGCTTGTCGATTAGTGTATCTCTTGTCATCTTGTTCACAGATTTGAACTCTTCAATGACATGAACTTTCATTTTGTAGGAGGGAGGCAAGGATCTGAGTACTTTCGCCACAATTTCATCCTCGTCCACAAAACCATCGGCACATGTAATACCCATCACTATCTCATTTACTCTCTACATAAAAGAAGTGATATTTTCATCTTCTCCCATCTTAAAATTCTCATATTTACCTTTCAATCTCTACAGCCTAGCCATCTTCACCTGTGCATCACCTTCATACAAAGTTTCTAGTTTTGTCCATATCTCACGAGTTGTCTACAAACCTAATACATTATTCATCTTCGAATCTGTCAAAGCACTCACCAATGCTTCCATAGACTTGGTATTATTTTCAACATATTTTATCTCATCAGCAGTGGAGGGACCATTCTTAGGGATAACATATTGATTCTTTGTAATCTTCCAGTAAGCATCACCAATGCACTGTAGATTAAATTGCATCATGACTTTCCAGATGGAATAGTTAGTGCCATCAAATCTAGGACTGTCCTTCTTAAATTTTGCCATTTTGGATCACCTCAAGTTATTAGAATTCTTCAGAGGAACCTGCTCTGATACGAATTGTTAGCAAAACAAGGACAAGCAACTGAGATGGGGAGTGAATCAGTTCTCACAAAAATTTAAACTTTTTCTATCTTAACTTATCCTTAATCTCAGATCTGATGAATGAACAATTAACCATAAACAATTAATGCATCAGAGAGACAAATAACACCAAGATTCTTTTTACATGGAAACCCTCTTAGGGGAAAAACCACAGTGGATGTTATTCCACAAGATTATACCCTACTAAAAGTATAGTGAAAAAAAATAAGGGGAATGCACATGCATTCAAGCATACTGCCTAGAGCTCACTGCTCAATTACAAAAGGGGCTCACCACCCAACAAAGTTGGATTAAAAATTTAGAAGGTATGAACTGAGAAAATAGCTTCTACTCAAGCCTGATTATAGTTCGAATTAAGCTAAACACTTCTTCACACTTCACACAATCTTCTTCACACTCTGCCCAGTAATGATATTCACATATATGCACATATGAGCACATGAAGCATACTTTCCACCGATCACACAATCTCTCTTATATATCCACTATAGGAGATTTCACAACATGGTCGACCAAGAAAAATAAATTATATTTGCAATGTTGGCCCAGATTTCAATTAAATTTTTAATGCGTATCCACCAAGGTTGGCCACAATATAGTGGAGACCCAAATGAATATCTCCAACACAAAAATACTTTAATTAATTCTTCCTTGAAGATCCACAACACGTTATGACCATCATGTCGACTAAGAACAAGAAAAACTGAACATGTGCTAAAAGATCTTCAATCACAAGCACACAAATCAATTAGATGTACCACAAAGATACAAAATGAACTAGAGGCATCTGAGAACACCAAGAAACAACAAAGAATCATCTGCAACAATTGAGATAACCAAAATCACACGATTTTCATTTAGGAACATTGAGAGAGACTAGCAAAACACAGTTAGACCATAACTCTCACAAAACTTCACGCAAACCTCTAAAACTTCTGGTAGATGATCTAGACATACTCAACAATAAACCCTTTGATCCACATCAACTAATCTTTTATGTATAGAAAAAAATACCTTCATGACCTTCACAGTTCCACTGGGAACTTGAAACACTTTCTTTTACAATTTTTCTCAATATCCTCAACATATTCAACAACTGATACACCAAATGCTAATAGTGTTGAAATCAATGACAACCACATATTAGCAACACATCCACAACATCCAACAATCTTCAACAGTTTGAGATGATTTAAAAATTATTTATTTTCAATAGTTTAGCATCCAAGATGGGCACTTCCTCTAAGGCCTCTTTCCCCATAAGAATGAAAGTTACACATAAGCATTCCATGTTGGCCACCTATGTCACTTTCCTCTCAAAGGTGGGCCCCTACATAGAAATCAAGGAGTTCATTATTTGAACCCTAATCCACCATGATTGCACCTTTATTCAAGGTAGTTAATGCATAGTAAAAGAAATTAATGAAGGTTAGTGCAAAAACACACATAATTGGCACCACCTTGAGCATTCAGTTGCTTCCATAAAACTCTACCTCATGTTAGATTAATCACCTAGAAGGACATCAAAGAATTAAAACCAAGACTATGGTGTACAAGGAAGGGTAAGCTTCAAAACATTGAAGAAAATAGCTACCAGGGTTTCAACCTGCATTCATTCAATCACATTATTAGTGGAACTATGTACACTCCTAGTAATTGATTTTTTGTTAATTAGTTTATGCATGGATATCTCTAGTTATATGGAATTACCACTAGTTAGTTAATTAAAACACTGATTATTCCTAAAGAAATTAACCTAATTGTAGACTATAAATGTTGCATTAGTAAGGAACTTTCATGAAATTTTGAAATTGTATGATTAAATTTAGGCCTAAATCATACAAAAGGCATATATTTGCTAATAATGAGGAAATCAAGAGAAATATGAGCACTTCCAGAAAGAAGAAAATAGACAAGGAATTTCAATTCCCATTTCAAAGGTTGTATCAATCGGTAGGATAATTATAGATACTCACCTAGGGGATTCAATGAGTAATTTGCTACGAGGACTCAACATGTAGGAGCCTTTTAGTGCACTAAGATTATTGTTGCAAGTGGATTGCATTTAGTAGGAGGGTTTCTGCTGGTGATGGATGCCCCTTAGCTAGTACTGGAATGTATGAGATGGTATGAACTAAACAAGAGAGTCATTGAGAAAGAAGGAAGAGTATACATAGACCTCTTTATAGAGGGAATTGTGTACACATTTAGGCTCCCCATGTTCAAACAAATGAATCTATTAGATATGTAGATCCTTTCCACAACATATCTGAATGCAAAAGAACAAAAAAAGAAGATTATGATATTGACATGGTTCCAAGTGAAACCCATGAAGTAGATGAAGCAAATCCTAAGGTTAGAATTTATTTAGGAGGTTCAAGATATAATAATCCTATTTAGTAGGATAGTTGGATACAAATATGCCAATAGATTTGAACCCTAGATGTTCTAGCTTATAATGAAAATAATAGAAGGCCCTGCGCACATTCATTCAGGAAATTTAATCAATGACAAGTTTTGTAAGAAGATAATAGCATTTTCAATCATCCAATCATTTTTCATGTCTTTATATGTTTTCTATTCCTATGCCTAAAGGGAAAATATACAAGGATTTAATAGATTTGGTACCCTCTGTAGAGAACTAGGGAACAATTTGATTTATGCTCATATGTCGGGTATGCGTAGGATCATCATGAAAAAATAGGCCCTTAAGAAGCAAAAAAATTAGAAAAATCAGAGTTAGGAAAATTCAAGTAAAAATTTGAATAAGTTATCTATAAATTATTTCAGAAATATTTAAGAATAGAATCTATAGCAAATTGAATGTAGTTTCTAAACTACTAGGTTTGTTTAAAAAAAAAAATCTATTTGGTGAAAATTTGAAATTTCAATGTAGTAGTACTACTTAAATTTCAAGGAAAAAATAAGAAGTAGGTGTCTGTCTGACCACCCTAACCACAATAAAATGATAATATTTTTTTATAATATTTTAGATATAAGTAGAGGGTTCATATCTCGATGTGATGCATAATTTTTTGTAATTTTTTTCCAAGTAAATAATTAATTATGAATTTTTTATTACGACTTTAAAAAAATATAAAAAACTCGTATGTCTGATCACCTTAACTTGGTCAAAACTTAATGAAATTCATTTTTTCTTTTTTTAATCCTATAGTATGTGAAGCATAGAATGTGACACATGTTTTGGATTAAAAAAATGTGATACCATTATAAATCTATAGATGTTTTTCAATCAGCCTATCAATCAGGACTTTAGTCATAATTTGAATAGAAAATGAATAATAATTACTTATTAAATTGAAAGTAAAGAATAATTTATATTGGTTGAAAGCTAAGAATATCCTTTAAAAATCCTTTTCATTTCATCAATTTTGGGTAAAACAAAAGTCGTCAGCCACGTACCCATCATATTGTGACCTTTTGGCCCATCATGCTCCTGCACATACCCTACCTTGCATTATTATTTACTAGTACCAGGACCATTACCAAAGGGTAAATGATGTGTTTTATATGAAGCTAGTTAGACTAATGTATACAGAAAATTCCAAAAGATTATCCCTTGAAGAATAGAGTGTTATCCAATCTAATGGTTTCTAGTGTATTCAATTCCCTACTTTCACTTACATTTGTGTGGAAGGATTTACATAATACCCCTTCATGCTACCTAAGTACCCAAAAAGTAAAATATTCTTACTAGAACTAGTGACACAGGTGCATTTGTCTCATGCTCTTTTTACACAAGAACACAAGAAATGTTTTATTAAATTCCCTATCACAATTGGAAATTATAAGTACATTGCATACAAAAGTGTTGATATGTGTGAGGAGGAGTTGAAACTCTATGGGTTTGAGTTCTTTGCACTCTGGTAGAAAAAATATGATCTAGAGGAAAACCTTGCCAAGAAAATAGGCATAAAGTATGCCCATGTTTATCATTTGGAGGATTTTTGGATTAATTGTGATGGTGATCATGATGTGAGGAAGAGATCATATAAGAGGTTGAAACTAGGAGAAACAAAGGTACTTAGAATTCATGATGTTATAGAACAATTGGATACTGATAATGGAGAGGTGTTGAATCTCGTGTATGATCTAGACAAAGCTTTTGATGAACCCATCCCAAACCCAAATTATATAGAGAAGGAGGTAGTAACCATCAAAGATATTTCTAAGTAGGTATTGACATATAATCAATTCTAGATTAATGGCTACATCAAAGCACTAAAGGAATATTGGATAGTGCCCACATACCCACACAATGTTAAGAGAAAAAAAAAATTGGTGAATGAATTGGGGTATGGAGGGACTACTAAAAACAAAAGAAAGGTTGTACAAACAAAGGTATCTAAACAAAGTCAGGAGCAAGCTCTCGATACTTCAAGTGAGAGAATTTCAATTGTGTCATGGCTAGCTAGCCAACACAAAGAAACTATGGCCACTCTATCCAATGTATTGGAAAAGCTAAAGGAAGCATTTTCTTCCACAAAAAATTCAAGAGCTCAGCCTCTGACTAGTGAGGATGTGAAAATGAAAACATAGGGACATGCTAATACAATTTTTGCATCATACAAGGTAGTAGACATATTTACTTATCCACCTTCAATCAACATGACAACAATGAGACAAGCTTGAGGAGGGACTCCTATAAATCAAGAAGAAGGTGTTCACCTGATTGAAGAATATTCCAAGGAAAAACATGAGATCCAATGATGCAACCAATAGTGGAGGAAGTGTAAGATAGAGGGCCATATTCTAAAAATATAGAAGAAGAAGATTTAATAATAGGATCACTCACTCCAAAATTGGGAAACACTAAATAATCAAATGTAAGGGAAGTAGGGGACACTGCATTTTAGAGCCCCATATATGTTATTGATGAAGAAGATATAATTAAAGATTGGTTTCTGTAAGGAAGAAATGAAGAGACTATTAAGAAACTACATACTTCTGAGAAACCCAGAGAAAGTTAGGATAAGAACGAAGGTAAAGAGTCCTCACAGACCTTGGGTGATGAACCAAGAAACGAAAAGAATCATAATGTTTTAGGTAAATAGGATTGATAATGCTCCAAGGACTGATGTTGAGAATAGGGGAGGATAAGAAAATGTATGTCTTAAAGAGAAAGAGATAGCGACAAATCAACATAATCCAAAATCCATTCTGATGAGGATAAAGAATGTTAAGGCTCTGGAGGTTGTGATGTTGAAAGTTTGAGAAAGGAAGTTATTGAATGTATGCCAATCATCAGGAAGAAGGTAATATTGAAGAGGCAATGCAAAATGAAGAAGCACTTGAATGATTAGTCAGGCAATTGGCTCCACCATTAGAGCTAGAATTGGTGCTAGTATATTTTAGAAGTTTAATGCAAGGAATAGAAACCCCTAAACCTAGAGTTAGAGAAAAGACAAGACATGCTAACAAAGGGAATGTAGGTGGAGGAAGAAATCTCTAGCTAGATACTCTGATAGGAGAGAAGAGCAAGAATGAAATAACTGCTAGGGATTATAGGGTGACAAAAAATGATGTAGGACATTCATCATGGGGCCAGCAGTTAGAAGGGATGAAAGTAAATTTAGAAATTATTGTCACTCAAGTTTAGAAGAATGAGAAAAAGAAAAGAGAATTAAAGGAATGGATTGCTTTCCTAGAGAATTTTATCAAGTCACTAGCCCAATCTGGTCAATCATAGACTGAATTTCTGCATAATCAAATGTTAATGTCTAAGGAGTAGATGGATGTTATTATAGCGCTTTTCCAAAAGATAAGCATGTTCAAAGAGTGGATGGAGTACCTAGTGAGGTAAGGAGAATATTCAATAAGGGATGCAATTCAGAAGTGCAAAGAAGCATACAATTGGTACAACAAGTTTAGAAGACTTACTTGGGTGAATTCCAATTTTTCCAAGAATAGAATGATGCATAAGTGTGAAAGCTAAAGGTTCGTCTTTAGATGAATGTCTGAGAGCTGATAAATTAAAGGATATGGTCCATGGAATATGATTTTTTTCTACTTGAGAAATAGAGAATACAATTGAGTTGGGAAAGTGATACTTTATCATAGTGTGTAAATGGATTGGAAAAGTTCATTGAGACATGTAAGAAATTGATAGATAAGGATGAGAGATTTATTAAAATGCTAGCTCAACAAATCTATGATCCCCAAACTTTAAGACAAGATGACAAGGAATTAAAATCTTTCAAGGAATGGATTGCAAAGGTGAATAAGGATAATCTTGATTCATTAAGCCAATAGTTTATAGATGATATCATAATGTGCAAGAATGCTATAAGAAAATGTGAGACATAAGCAATGTTAAGAAATGAAAATATCATTCAAATTTTAGAAGAATGTGTTAGGCATAAATATAGATACAAGGTAATTCAAGGCATTCCAAAGAAACATATGCATCAATTGTTGATTTTTTTCAGAGAATATCAATAGTGAAGGAGTGAAGATGAGTCTTTAGACCAAGAGTCCAATGACAAAGAATATGTAGTTAGGTACCAAAGGCTAAAAATTTTGTGCATAGGTATTGTCTTGAATTAAATTTGTAGGTTTACTTCCAAACTCAGTGAAGATAGTTAATCTTAGAGGTTTTGAAGAATGGTGATAGTTTTATTATCTGTGCAAAGTACCCATGACCCAGAGCCTAAAGTTTGGAATTTGTTGCTGAAGAAAAGTCAAAATATCCTTGACTTCACCTAGAAAGTTTTGATGCCAACTGTCACTTGCCATGTGCCACATTTTGATTTGTTTATCTAATTATATTTGATGGGATTAAGTTCAAACTATTTGGGGCCTTGTTCCTATAATAGGCCATTAGTTTCTTTATTTTATTTTAAGTTTATAATTTTTGGATGTTGAAGAATTAATTTTTTTTTAAGTTTTATTCCTTTTCCTATTTTTTGTTCCATTCTAGACAAAAAACTTGTATGTGTCATTAGAAGTTAACTAATATTAGAGACAAATTAAAATCTATTTCCTAATATGAAATCATACATAGCTTATTGTTTGTCCCTATTGGACAAGAAAATGTGTTGCATCATTTAAGGGTGCATATAGACACTATCTTGTGACAAATGATCCACTTTTCTTTAAACTCTTACATTATTCTATGCCTAGCTTTGAAGCAATTTAGTGACATATGGAATGGTTCGCTCTAGTTTAGTTATTTCTTAAGGCATGTGTGGATAATACTTGAAAGAAATTTTACTTTTCAACAATTTTTTATTCTATATTTTAGAATAGATGCTTTATATTCTAGAAAATATTCCAAAAATGATAAATACATGGAATTTTATTATAAACCTTTCGATTCCATGAATTTTTTGAATTCTTAATGCTAAATCTACTTGAATGCATGCAAGGTAACTTGAGTTTTATGAAATATTATTGCAAATTATTTTATTTCATGAAGTTATTGAGTAACATTTGAATGACCGTACTTATTTTATGTTTTTATCTTTCAGATACCAACCAATTCTTAACAATTGTTTACCCCTCTTATTTAATAGAAATATCACAACAAAACAGAAGTGAACCTAGTGCATCAATACCTAGCATAAACGAGCCTTGGGATAAAGCTAATTTTTCCTTAGAGTTAGGTTTTTCAATAGAAACTTTCAAGAAAGGTAGGTTCTTGTAGTACTCTGTGAGAATTTAACTAATTGTTAGTGTGTGTGTGTGTGTGCAACATCCATATCAACAAAATCATCCTATAGAATAAGGTAAAATTAAGATAAAAGACATGAATCAATACTATCAACCACCAAATACATAAAACTAAAACCCTAAAGACCCTAATCCAACAATGAAGCTTAAATGAACATTAAAACATAAACAATAATAAAGAAATATTACCAATAATTCATATTCCATGGTTGAATTACCTTCATTGCTCTTCTCCATTTTTCTCTATATGCTTATTTTCCCTTAGATTTGTAGTATGCAAGAATAATTCTAGTGATAATGATAACAAAATATGAAAAAAAATTAGTAGCAATTGTTCTATTTGGGTTTGAAATGAAAGGGATAGGTCTCTTTTATAGAAAACAAAATTTTGAATGAAAGGAAAAGACTGAATAATGAAAGATGGTGTTGATCAATAAATGGGATTACATAGAAGTAAAGAGGAATAGGGTTAGGGACAAAATAGGGTTTAGTTAAGGATAGTGGGGGGAGATTGAATCACAAATTAATTCAATCAAGGGTGAAAACAAATTGAGATGAGAAGGGATGAGAATCACACTGATAAAGAGTTTTTCATAGAAAAAGAGGTTTTTGGAGTAAATTAAATAATTATAAAATTATTTAATCTAGGAGGGATAGTGAATAATTAAATAAAAATGATTATTTAATTATAGAAGAAAGGGAAAAGATTGAATTTTAATTAAAATAACAATTTAATTAAAAGAGGAGGAAAAGGAAAAATATTAAATAATTAAAATAATTATTTAATAGTGGACCAAAAGGTGGAAAATAATTAAATAAATAAAATTTATTTAATTATGGAAGAAAAAGCTAAATAATAATTAAGAAAATAACAATAATTGTTTAATAATGGTAGAAAAGTGAAATGAATCATTAAATAAATAAGAATTTATTATAGAGAGAAAGGGGTACTAGTAACATAATTAAATAACTATAATTTCTTTAATAAATAAAAAGGAAGAATAAAAGGGAAATGTGAATTAATTAAATAATTAAAATTATTCAATTGTGTAGGGGAAGAAGGGAAATTGATGGTGAAAAATGAGGTTCATAGGCTAAAGAAATTTTTTAGTGTCTACATTTTTCCCCTCTTTGATACAATGCAGTTTATCGCATTATGTCAAAGAAATTTAGTTAAAAAATATGCCCCAGTGTGTCATGGTGAAGATGAGATAGTCCTATGCCCCCTTGATTTTTTTGCAAATTTTGAAAGTGTTTTGAAAAAAATTGAAAAATTATTCCTTTAAGCAAATCAAATGCAAGGATTGATGAAGAGAAATGTTAGCAAGAGGAAAATGTTAGTTCAAAAAGAAGATGAATGAAGAGGGATTGATATTTCACTCAAGTGATAGATATTAGGCTTGCATGATTATCATCAATGCATATTAAAGATATGGAAAATGGACAATAAACACCATGATATGACATAACCAAGGTGTGCAATGTTATCCCCTTGCAAGAATAGATAGTTGATAGATATGGAATGCCAACTCATACAAGGAGCCAATTTTCTCCAGTACTTTTGTCAAGACAAACCAGAAACAACAATCAAAGAAAAGAAGGTCATTAGACATCATTGCTCCTCTAAATCCTTCTTGGAAAATCCTCGAGGTGGATAGTAATGTGTCCAATGATAAATCAATATAAAGATGAGACAAAGTAGATGAACAAATTCAACAGTCATTTAGATCATTTTCTACTAATTATTTGCTAATAGGATTGATGAGAGTAATTGATTGATAACACCTAGTTTCAAGAACTGAAACATATAGTCATATAAGATGTCAAGTCTGGTTAAAACCATATAGCCACCTAGACAAGGAAACTAATAAGGTTGGTAAATGATGACTCTAGTTTTAGGAAGGACACATCCTATATAAGACATGTAGTAATGAAAAATTAGCCTTTTCCTTGATTTGTTTGATAATTGACATTAAAGTTGAACTAATGATGTCTTGGAGTGGTGTTGTAATGTGTTGTACACATTCACATTGTTCTAGGACCTTTATTTAATTAAAACATGCCTTAATTGATCCTTTGCAATGGTGTTGTAAAGTGATGTAACACACTTTCATGCTTTTCTAGGATGTATTTGTCTAATTAAGCCTTATGGGCCCCTTTATGAATAAAATGTACATAATATGTACCTTGTTTAAGTATTGTGAAGTGTTTTAAGGCACTTTCACACTTATTGAGGTAGTCTTAATTAATTATGGTTAACTAGATTTATTAACCCCTTTTTTATTCAAATTTAGGCCTTAATGTTGACACCTCCCAAAGATCTATCTTGACAATCATAATTTAAATTAAAAAATTTATTTCATTGGGAAAATTTTTGTCCTAGCTTGTTGAGCTAAGAACCATTCAACCTTGATGGTGAATGGGTCATTCCTTATAGGACCCCCTTTCTTAGTGGATATGGAATGGGTTTTTAGCCTTCTTTCAATCCCTTGAAGCTTGGTCCTAGAAACTTAGCTAGGACCCATTCACCCATGATAGAAAATGGATCCTCCCTTAATGAGACCACCAAATTCTGAATTTCATTTTGGTGGGAATTTAATTATACTTCTTTCCAAATTTGGTGTTGACCTTGGTTCTTTTGCTTTGAGTAGTATAAATAAGGGGTTAATTTACATTGTTTCTCCTAACACAATCTAGCAAGTTTTTGAAGAATCCAACCATTCAACTAATCAATCATTAGAGCATTTCAAAGGAATTCATGAGGTATTTCAAGGAAGATTTTAAGTGTTTATTGTAACAATGTGAAGATCATATCATCGTTTCAAGGGTTTGATGCATGCATTCATCTTGTTGAGCTAAAGAGGTGGATGTAGCATTGAATATCTACTTGCAACTATTGTTCACATCATTTCCAAGGATCCTAGATCTACTTTCTTCATAGCCACTACATGGTAGTTTGAAAATTTGTTTCACAAGACATCATCCAAGGTGATATTATTTACATTATTTCATATTCATGTTTCAATTTCTTCATTTCATCATTTGGTTTAATTACCTACAAGGGGCTTGACTGAGGAAAAACCCCACTAACAAATCAGCAATTTTTTCTACCCTTGAGTGTGTGCTTGCAAATTTATAGGTTGAAGGTCAAGTTGAGCAAGATTTGGAGCAATATTTTCAAAGTTGTAAAGTTGCAAAAGTTGTCATTCAAAGTGCAAGATCATGAAAAGAGCTCTACAAAATTGTATACAGGCTTCCAAAACTTCACAACAAGGATTTCAAGAGTGTAAACATCAAGGAACAGGATCCTGAAATCATTTTTCTGAAACCCTAAAAGGACCCATTAACCACTGAAGGAAAATGAGTCCCCCATTACTCAAAAACAACTTTCTATCCAGGTACATAGATTTTTATGCTCTAAAACATCCCCCATAGTTTCTATAATAGTTAGTTTTCATTTTTGGTTGTTATTAGCATCTTATTTTACATAATTTTAAGTGTAAGGTCCCTAGATAAATAAGTGGTAGATCCTCTTGTTCATGCATTTGGGTCTACGCTATTTTTCACCTAAACATTTATTGGTGAACCCGACATGCTCCACATTGAAATTTTCTGATTTTTGGAGTCTTTAATTGCATCTTAAGTTAAAATATTGCATTCATTACATTTATAGTTGCATTGAATTAAGATCTCATTTAGGGTTACTTCTTTTGCATTGAAATCTTGCATATCATTTAAGGTTTATATTTGCATTGTTTTGCACTTCTTAAAACTAAAAATTACAAAAACAAATCACTCATTTTTCATCTCATTTAGATATCTTTTAATTGCATTTGAAAATAAAAACACAAATGCATTTCAACCTAGGTCTTGCATTTCATATTTTCATTGCATTTTTTCATTGATTTTTTGGAAAATTTGAAGCTGCATTTCACTATATCAAACTTGGAACTGAAATAGATAACTAAGAGCTTGGAAATCATTAAAAAGAAACTTAAAAATACCCAACTAGGACACATTATTCGTATTGGAAAATAAGTCCCTGATCAAGTCTAATATGAACCTTCTGGCAATTGAAAAAGCATCAAAATTCACTCTGAAATCCATAGAAAAATCCCAAAAACACCTAACCAAGACACATTCACCCTTATTAACAAATGAGTCCTTGTTCGCTATAGATCTACATTTTTAGGACATTAAAATCTCAGTTATTATCTTTTATTTAGTGTTGTTACCTTGTCATTTTAGTTTCTTGATTTGTTGTCTTATCAATTTCATTGCATTTAGCTTAAATTTCTTCATTTTAGTGCATTGTTAAAAGTTCAAAATTGCATCAAAGGGTATGTGCAGGATCATCATGGAAAAAAAAAACCCTTAAGTGGCAAAATTTTTAGAAAAATCAGAGTTAGGCAACTTGACATAAAAATTTGAATAAGTTACCTATATTATTTCAAAAATATGTAAGAATATAATCTGTAGAAAATTGAATGTAGTTTCTAAACTATAAAAGAAAAATAAATCTATTTGTTGAAAATTTGAAATTTCAATGTAGTAGTACTTAAATTTCAGGGAAAAAATAAGAAGTAGGTGTCTGTCTGACCACCCTAACCACAGTAAAATGATAATATTTTTTTATAAGATTTTAGATATAAGTAGAGGACTCATGTCCCGATGTGATGCATATTTTTGTGTAATTTATTTCCAAGTAAATAATTAATTATGATTTTTTTATTACAACTCTTAAAAATATAAAAACTCATATGTCTGACCACCTTAACTTGGTCAAAATTTAATGAAATTCTATATTTATTTTTTAAATCCTATAGTATACGAATCATAGAATGTGACACATGTTTTGGATTCAAAAAATGTGATACTGTTTGAAAGCTATAGATGTTTTTCAACCAGCCTATCAATTAGGACTTTACTCGTAATTCAAATGGAAAATGAATAATAATTATTTATTAAATTCAAAGTAAAGCATAATTTATATTGGTGGAAAGCTAAAAATCTCCTTTAAAAACCCTTTTTGTTTCATCAAGTTTGAGTAAAAAAAAAATCGTCAGCCACATACCCTACAAATACCCATCATATCGCCACTTTTTGGCCCATCATGATCCTGCACATAGTCCAAAACATTTCCTTTTTAGCCTATTCCATTATGTAATTGATAAATTGCATTTCATTCTAGGTTTTGGCATTGTCTGTTTGCTATTCTATGGTTTGCACACTATGGTTGTAAAACTTGTATGAGCTTTACAACTTGGTATCCTATTCACAATACTATTATAAGATGAAGTTTGAGGCTCAAGTCATCCCATGATATCTCACTTGTTGTGTATCTTGGGTGCTCTAACTCTCTTTCTAATACTGTTGAGAATCAACCCTCCATAGATCATAGTTTGCATACTTCATTGCCCATGAATTTACCTCCTACAACCAATGTCCTTAATGTTACCAACACTATCCCTACCATTACCACTTCTATTCAAGCTTTGGGTTCTACTCAAAGTCACGGTGGAATTCCAATCCCATCCTCCATGATGCCAATATCCATTCCAACATATACTAGTACAAAACCTACAACAACATTCCAACCAAAAAAAGTATTCCAACTGACAACAACATTTCAACCTACAACAACATTCCAACCCACAACTACCATTCAACCAACCACAACAGTCATACCTACTAGCACCATATAAAATTCCATAGGTAATCATGAAGGAAATGTTTCAAACACAATAATACCTCAACAATCCACCTTTAATAACCTATAATTCACTATCCCTCCACATACACATCTGTCATGCCTAAAAATTTTGCAAGAAAGAAAACATAATTTTTTTTTATTTTATTTTTTTTTTTTTGACATTAATTATGCAATCACAATTTACTCCTCAATAAAACATCTACTAACAATTAAGCTTCAATCCCCTTTTTTTTTTCTCTTTTTATATACCATTAGTAAATCTTTAATAATGCAATCATTGAATATACATCCAAGCCACAATATTGTTATTATCCAATCCTTGATTTTGTTTTATATTAATACCATTCTTATTTTCCCAATTTCAAAGGAATTACCTCACCATTAATATTATTATTAATATCACTCCTGTTTATTATTAATATTAAGATGAAAATAAATATTGATATTATTTATCAATCACTAAATAATAACAATATTATTATATACTAATTATCTTTTATAAAAGGTATCATCAATGATCATTCTTTTTAATTTCATGTGTATATATATGATTTTATTAAATCTGGAATCTCCTCTTTTTTTTATCTACACGACTTCCTTCTTCTTTCTTTCTTTTATTATTTTATTACTTTATAAATTTTATTACTACCAAGTATGCAATTACCATTCTAAGGTGAAATAAATAATTATTAATTATCTATTCTTATTTACTGAAAGGTGTAAGGGATTACAGCCAAGTCTAGCCAAAAACAAATAGCACAGATGAATTTCACTCCAGCCATAAGCTTCAATGCCGTTAATAAATTTTATCTTCTAATTAGAAGCTAATATTAACCTTATGAATATTATTATGAATGCAAATATTATTGTAAGCATTTAATACTACCATTATGACACAATAAAAAAAAACCGCAACTTTTTTTTTTTATTTCAGCCATTAGCTATTGCTGTGCGAACTTTGTTTCAGCCATTAGATATTGCTTTGCTGACCTGAATCAGTTTATGGAAAAATACAGTCAAATTTAATGTATATTGCTGTGCTGATCCAAATTAGCTTATGGAAAAATTCATTCGAATTTAATGCACATTGAAATTCATTTTGAGAGAAGAAAGTATTATTTTTATTTTTATTTTTAAATTAATATTTACAGTGGTCATAATAATGAGCATACAGATGTTTGCAGACATAGTTAATGACATAATAATATAATATAAGAAGGGATATCAGATTAGTTTCGACTGATTTATTTCACCTGTCCCCAAGTTCATTGGCCATGTTTTCCAGCTTTGTGTTGAAAGAGAATTTGATGTATTGAATTGATTGATTTGATGCCCATAAGAAATTTCCATTTGGGCGCCTAAAATAGGAGAAAGTACGCACATTTATATCTGTGACTGTCTACAATACTCACTGGCAGACGCAACTTACTAGTGCCTAACAAGAGAGTAAATGACAATAAGGTTGGTAATTGACATGAAGGAAAAATAGCTATTGCTGGTGGATGTACTGGAAGCATTAATAACATAGATCTTCTCCACCATTTCCAATGTTGAGACCATTAGTAGGCAATCCACCACCCAATACAATAATTATTTCTATTGCTTACCAATGACCTATGACCAAACTCCAATAGTAGCGTGCTTGAGGGGTTGATATTAATGCTGTAATAAATAGATGAACTACTATTTTGCATAATAAAATTTTAAAGAATAACCTCTTGCCAATTCTCGAGCATTGGGTAACACTCCGCGAATTAACTCTACTACAGAAGAAATGTGTTGGTAGGGAACTAGGATTAAACTCTGACTGGAGTATGCACCGAAGCATTGGTAGAAAATGTGCCAACTTCCTCCTATTATCTACCTAAGGTTATTTCAAAGAAAAACTTGCAACATACAACAATGGTTTTATAAATTATTGTACATTAATTAGTCTGCACCAAATAAATGAATACATAGACATTTTCACAGTTTATACCACTTTCCTGTGACCCCTTTTGCTATCTTGAAATTTCCTTAGCTGGGTATATTTATCAATTCGACGCCTTGCTATCTGGTGAAGGCAGTAGCGAGACAATATTCAGTGGTAACAAGGTTACAGGTCTGCGCATTTCCCTCACAGTCAAACTGAGAGTACAAGGTAGGATCGTCTTTTGTTTGTATTTATTTTCTTATGTCTCTTGTTTTTCTTTTTGCCATTGTTTTGAGTTTAACCTCTCCTACGCTATACTTCACTAGTGTGCAATATTTTCGCCCATGTTGATTAAGGAAGCTATTTACAGGCCCTACACAACATAGTTGTGTATTTCCTGAATAGGCTTGCCTCAACTTTCTTGGTCGGTCTTATATAGTTTCTTGATATGATTGGATTTAACTGTACATTTCAAAGTGCGTAGAACTTGCTAAAAGGAGTGACAGATGACCAGATATATTTAGTTTTCTGATCTCTTTTTTTTCTTTGCTTGGTAGTTTAGATTGTAATGTTTAGCAGCATTACTTTCCTTCCCTGTGCTACATTATTCCATTTTGTTCTTTTGTTTCTCTTTGAATTTCCTCACGCTAAAACACTCACCATCGAATAGTTTATGAAATTTTTTAGCATTTCTCTCTTGACCCATTTTTTTTTCTCTAACTTTTTCTCTTTTTGTTCTTTCTATATTATTTCTTGTAGGTTTGGCAGATGCACGGAGGAGACGAACGATTTAGTTTTGTTATTTTTTTTATTTATCTATATATATATATTTCCTTTGCAAGGGATGATTTACAATAGATGATACCAATAAATTATTAAAAATTAATAGATCATTTGGTCCTTCACCTTCTAAGGCATTCTCAGCTATGGGCATTCTCTTAACTTTAGGAGGAACCAAAATAAATAAATAAATAAAATAATAAGATATAATGGGTTTAAAAATATCATATCTATGTATCCCATTGTGTATTTCTTTAAATAAATATTTTGCACTTGAGATCACTCTTCACAGGAAGGGTATATTAGATAAATCCACTTGGGCAGTAACTAGAATAGATGTATATGCGTGACATCGAGGCTATGCTTTTACACAGCCATCTTAGCAATATTAGGAATGTATAAATGTGTTTCTTATTTTCTTTTGAAACTTCATAACCATAACTATACGAATCCATTTTCTTTTGTAGGGATGATAACCCTCTTAACAACTTTTATTCTCTATGACTGTAATTTACAAAGCTCATTGAGCTGATTTTGTAATAAACATTCAACATACCTAGAAAGTTTTATTTGTTATTTTTATTTAATCAATTTTCTAAATGCAACAATACACAAAAAGAAACCCAATATTATAAATAAAATTTACAGATTTGATGGTCAACATGCCAGTAAAATAACCCTACTCCTTCCATTCTTCCAATTTTCAACAATTTTTTTTTTTTGTTGCATCACTAAGACAAATAAAATAGCTCTTTTTGTTGTTTCATTTTGCAACAAGCATTTTCTACTTATTATAAACCCTCATCTTCATAGCAATTCATTGAAATAAACAACAAACTATTGTATAAGGGCTTGCTCTTTCCACTTAATTACACAAAGTATGAAACTCATCTTTTAAGTTGCAATATTACAATAAGATGGAGAAAAATATGATTTTCATGCAAAATATCAAAGACTTGCTCCTTTCATTTCTTCATAAAAAAAATAATATGAAACCCATCTTTCTCTCTCTTTTTTTGACTTAAAATATTACCACAATATTTGAGGAAATAATTGAATTACAAACTCTTGAACAAGGTCTTGCTCTCCACCCTATCGTAATGGCGTCATGGAGCCTCGTGGGCTCTAGCCATACCCCCAAGCAAGAAATACATTATACACCATTGTAATTCAATGGTGAGAGCTTAGTGCTATAACAAGCTTGCTCATTATACAACACATTACTCTAATATATCCCTTAAACAATCTTACTTATGATTCAATGCATAGATCAAGCTATCTCTACCAATACTAAGAATAAGAAATGGAAAAAGACTTATCTCTCTACAAGCTGCTTTCCTTTGAACTCCTATTCTTCCATCCTTGACTCTCTCCTTCTTTTCTTCACTTCACAAGTTCTCCAAAAGGAGAAGTGGGCAATGCCCAAATCTTCCATCTTCTTGAGATATATAGGAATCCTCCAAACCTACACTCTTTCCCACAAACTTGCTCACACATGTGTGAGTCTTGTGCCAATTCCAAAGAGAGTGGGAAGTTGAGAGTGACGAGTCACTTTTCCCAAGCCCCAACACTTTTTGAATTCGTAACATTCATGAATGTGGACTTTTGAGGGGTCTTTTCACACTCCAAGGACAAGTTCACATGTCAAAAAGGTTCCAAACCCATAGGTATAGGTCCTAGGGGTCTATTCTTGTTCAAAAACCAAGGAAATTGACTCAATAATCCCTTTTTAAAACCCACAAAAGAATCCATACGAGTTTGATCTTGACCAAGGGTTCCAACCCCAACCAAACTCACATCACATGACCTACAATTGGATTCTACTCAAACATAATCAACCAATCAATAATAAAACCTCAAACCCTTCTACGTCAAATAGGGCTACACTTAGGACTTCCCAAAGATGTATCTGATTTGATTCCAATATTTATCCATCCTCCTATTTGCATATTTGATTCCTTATCCCTCCAATACATTTACTCTACTTGCTTTTAGGTCTCAGATGGAGTTAAATTTATATCCTCAACAAGAAGTCTTTTGATTTGCACTTGATGGTTATCCCTTCTCATGCTAGCACCATTATCTTCTCGACCTTTAATGTTAATCCCACATCGACTCATTTAATTTCCTACACAACATAATTAAGCACAGTTAGACATATTAATAAACAACATTAATTGTAAATCGAATCTTTGTAACTTTATTCATGAATCATTTACATAGCTAATTACTCTTCCAATGTAATACGACACAACAATTATCTTATTTCAAATTCATCTTATAAGTTCAAATCTCATACAATAATTCGCATGCACATACATCTTCATTAAGTAAAATAACATAGCGTAAAACTATAAGGTTACTGTTAGACAATCATCTTCATATCGCTTTCAATATATCTAACTATCTATTTAGGAGGAATATATAACACTTTAAGATTGTATTAGTCACATGCAAAGAGAGGCCTTACATCTCCCTCCCCTTAGCTTAGACTTCCTCCTGGAAGTCGTTAAGGTTTGAAAACATAATCTCAATATAAGAACAATTATATCAAACTTACTAATTACTTTTACTTTCTTGATGGAAGAATCAGAACATTTAGCTATAAGCGCATATTAGAGGCAAATCTCTTCCATGAATTAAATATTTAAATACTTAGAACAAAATTTCTCATACTGGAACATTTATTTGATATATGATTAATTTAACAAATGCTAACAACAATCCATGTAGCTCTAATTTATTAACAATGTAATCGACTTCAATTAAATTATGCAAAACTATATCTAAATGAATTCATAACCTTTTATACACCTCCAAAATTTCTTTGCATCATAAACATCACCCATGATGTTAGAAAATATTTTTGTTTCATTGACCAATCATGTCTCAGAATTGTTAGCTTCACATTTTGTCAAAATATATGCTTAAGAGAGCATTTTACCTTATAATTATGGAACTCATACCATGTCTCAAATAATATTAACTTTGCATCACACGTTACTATTTTTCTCACATAGCTCACAGGTATGCCACATCACATTTATTTGTAATTTCACATGTACACACAACAATAGCAAGGATGCTCTTCCCAATTGGGTGCGCCTGCCCTCATATAAAGGGTGCTCTTCCCAATGGGTGTGCCTGTCCTCATACAGTCACATAATTTACAACACAAGGCTCACATAATGGGGTTTACAAGGATGGATATTCTTGGATACCACTTGAGGCCCTTCTCTAAGGACTCCTCCATATAGATAAGAATAATCATAGAATGAGGGAAGAATGGATTAATGACCGTCCCATACTAGTCCCATTCACAACCCCTTTCAAAATAATTCCCCAACACATCTACTCCCCTATACGACCTGCCAGGGAACCCCCCCAGGATATGGCAGTTTACAAATTCCACATTACACCACACATGCCAGCAAATTTGCAACCAAGGAGAAAGCCTCAAACTGAATAACACAAGATCATAAACCAAAGTTTCAATAAAACTCCCAAGAGGGAACTTATAAATTCAAGAGAAACAAAATAAAGATAAATTGTAGCTACATTGCAACTTTCCAATCATAATTCAAAGGAAAAATTAAACAAGTCCTTGAGGCAAATCGGACTATATAACAACTTCCAAATGGCTAAATAGCCTAAGTACATAAATGTAAAATTACACATTGCTGGCGCATAATAAAATAAAACATCAATCAAGAATTACAAATAATTCATATTTCAACAATAAAATTTGCACATTACAAGCACCACGTGACTTGATAAGCCACCTAAGGGGAGGAGGGGAATGGTGGTTCTCTAACCACATCATAAGTATTATAGCATGCAATAACTGGTGGTCCCTGACCACATAAATATGAATAACGGGTGGTCCCCGACCACATTAATATACATCACTGGTGGTCCCTGACCACATAAACATGAAGCACTGGTGGTCCCTGACCACATGAATATGAGTAACTGGTGGTCCCTGACCACATAAGTATGAATCACTGGTAGTCCATGTTATTCCATCCTTTACCCATGGGTTATAAACATCAAGGAATAGGTTTGCACTATGAACCAACAAGTGTGGCTCTCATATGTGGGGGAGTAGGCCATGGTCAATGTCCATGGGAAGATTACAATGACTTGACATAGATCCTTTATCAGGATTAGGGACAACACCCTGAGCTCGTAATCTCCTGATGGTAGACCATGTGCCTCTCAACCCCTATTTACACTAGCTGGCATCACACTCCCATTAGGGGGGAACCAAACGCTAGGGGTACACATTTAACATAGAAATAAAACTAACACAAAGGAGCACATCACATTTCATTTAATAGACACACGTATGCACTTAACACATTTATTTTAACTCACAACTAGCTAGCTTACATAAAAGCCATCACAAAGGGTACATATAGGGGATCATACTAGATGTCCACCACCCTTATCCCAAGTCAGATACCTTGTATCTCATACTTGGGCACAACACATTTACTGGTTTTCACTTCACATGCAATAACACAATACACTTTACAAAATTCACCATAGAACAATAACAATGCACTTACACATTCTATTTTTCTTTAAGCAATATTCACTTTTCATCTCAATTTTGGAAATGTCGACTCACTTTGCATAGGCATAAGAAATAACTAGAAGTGTGCACTTGTAGCTTAAGTATATCACCCAATCATCCTAGAACTTAACAATGCATGGTTCACCACACTATTAACAAAAATGTCGATACACCCATACACACTTTATTTCCTTACACAATTCTCGATAAATTTCCATATAATTCACAATTGTAATCTAGGTAATACTCAATTTTCCTACAATTGACAATACATGGTACATTGAACACTTCCCATCTTACCGACGTCACATATGTGATCAAGATTGGTTTTTAACCATGCCATTATTCCTTTTTTTGTTCAACTATGTTTGTTATGTTCACTAACATATCAGTATGGTTAATTCCACTATAATTTTCATGTGCTAAAGAAGGTTTCCTTCTTGATAAGGAAGATAGTCAATCATTTTTGTTTGAAACATTACAATATGGGAAAGGAAAGCACATTCAATGCAATGAAACACAAAATAATAATTTTCACAACTCATTGATATCTTTTTACAAATCTTGCATTTCACTATCTGAGATTGAACCATTTAATCACATGGTACAATCATCATTTTTCTTACAATCACAACTCCATAGAACCTCATAAAGATGCACAAATGAGTAAAATTCTTGAAATTTCTATCTACTTTTAATTTTTTTTCTCCTTTACATTCCGGTGTATATGATTTTCTCTCAAAGAGTGAGTACAGTCAATGGTTTAGAATACAACATTAGTTGAAAGTTTTACAATTCTACTTAGTGCCTCTTATCGATATAGTTTAACTTTCCAATCACTTAATATGCCATGAATCACACATATTTCATTACTCAACTTCATAAATTCAATAATTGATTATTCAATTCTTATAACATGTACACAACCTTCAAGGTCAACACCTAATTGACTACCCTATTACTTCCTTTATGACATGTATCCTTTCATATTTTGGCACCAACAAGACTTTAGTTCTTAGCTATGTATAAGGAAGTGTTTATAGTGTGTTCCCTAGATAACGTTGTAACTTCAAATGCATATTTTGACAAGGCCTCTTCACCAAGGTTTTAAACTCAATTACTAGAAGGAAATTATTTACTCATTACCTAAATCAATTTCCACCAAAATTATAACTTAGTTGCAACTTTCTATACATTCTTACCTTTGACTTGAGTTTTAGTAATTATATTCTTTCACTTGTTTTAGTCTTGGATAAAACAACACAAAAGGTTTGATAGGTTTCATCGTACTATTAAGTTCACTAGGTCATGGTTTACTTGCAATAGTGTTTGAATGACATAGGGTTTCACCATTTAATTCAAGGTACAATTCAATCTTCTTTTTTCCACTTTTCTAAGTTACATGTACTATACAATGCAAGACTTTCATCATTAGTTGATGTCATCATACATGAAATTTTTACCTAACAACCACAAGGTGATTCATCATTGCTTCACAGGAACGTGAATTAAATCCTTATACACCATGAAAATTGAGATATTGGGTAATAGGAAAGTCCTATATATACCATGGTCTAAGTTGTGCAAGGTAGCAGTTCATGAGTATCTAGAATCTATTACAAATTATGAACAAGTCCTTAGACTTAGGTCCAACAATCTACACCTTAAGGTTTTAATTTTAATCTTTAATAAAATTTTAAATTCAAATGTACAAGGTGCTCAAATTTCACATAATATAAGGGGTTTTCCATTGCTTCACTCATGTTAGTTTGATTTAATAAATTTAAGGGTTTAGAGATTTAAACTTGTTAAATTACAACATTTAACACATTAATCCATTTTGTGGGCCATATAATTCTTTCCTCTTTGACTAGTTGCAATTTTCCAGAATATAGTTATGGTGTTCTATCCTTTATTTGTACTAAGGTCTCAACAAGAATGTAAGTTTCTCCCAAAACACAACTAACTTTAAGAAGTTACATTATTTTTGTGTTTAATAATTATGGTCTTAAGACGTCAACAAAATAATGTTTCTTTAATAATACCCATTGTGATGACCTATTACACTATTCACGTATTTTATAAAAGGGCCCTACTTCAGAAACTCAATTATACCCTTCCGAAGGTTTAAGAAAGTTTAATATCAAAAGGCCAAATTGATGCCATAACCCTTGTTAACTAGACCGATATATGTATCAAGTCATTCATCCTATTTACTTAAACCAAGGCACCATGTTTATATTAAGTTTCTCCTAACAGTTGAATGTCATTAATTAAATAATTTCTTGAACCATCTAAAACGGTCAATTCTTGATAATTTAGTACTTCACAATCTTATTTGGGCTAGATAATTGCAACAAAATTCTCATTTACTACACTATGCAAGTCCCTTAGAATTTTCCTTATCAACATTTAATTATCACTAGCACAAAGTGGGTTTCACATGTTCCCACACACACACACCAAACTTAATGCCCAGTTTATTCCCAGAGTTCCCTAGAGCTGCAACCTAGGGCTCTGATACCAAAATGTAATGCCAAAAATTTACTCTAAAAAAAAAATGCAACTAACAATTTTTTTTTCAATAAAAGGCATAAACCAATTGAAACATACTATATTGAGTTGAACTTGCTAACCAGCTACGTGCATTGAATGACAATTCCTAGGAACAACATCATCGACTAATTGCTCGGGGGTGAGAAATGGGTAATCACATGAGCGGGTGTAGGTGGCGACCATCAAAGAAAACCTCAAACATCAAGGATAAAGGTCAAAGGGCTATTTGAGTAGGCATAGATGATAGGTTAAAGCAAGAATCTCATACCCATGAGTGTACTAGCTTGTATAATTGAAACCTAGTGATTTCTTGATATAACAATATTATTCTTGTTTGTTCTTATCATGTTGATCCATCGTAACAAAGTTGGAGAAATCCACACTAATACTCAATCTCGAAATTTAGATATAGAAGTGAATAAGATATTCATACTTTGCTTTCATTATTAAATTTCCACACTTATTTATTTATTTATTTATGTTTATAAATTTAATTATTTTCTTGTTTTTATCTAGATAGATAAACAAATATTTATACTTTCTTTTATTTAGAGAGATAAATTAAAATAAAATCATAAATTTAAGAAGTAACTGATACAAATAATTATTTATATTGATTCATTTACACATTTTATAGTATTATTTTCCTTTAGGGAAAAGGGGAGGAGAAATCGAATAAAGAGAAGTCTTTATTTCTTTTTAATCAACATCTTTTATTACTTGTCTTTATCCTTACATGGAGTATTATTTAAGTTCTTATAATCTCCTTTTAAGAATATGGGAATATCCCCTTTCTCTTTTCATGAGGGAACACTATATCCTACGTATTCCCATGAAGACTTCTAATTATTAAGAGTGAATATTCATGAGAGGACAACATGATAATGTATAAGACTACTGTGTATAATGTTTACCAATGTTTTTCAGTCTAACATAAAATCCTCTCGGTATTATTATTTAAACAGTGGTATGCCTTCCGCACTCAAGAAAAGGAGATGACGATATAAGGAACACTACTTGCCCAAGTTGTTGCATAACCCGTTTATTCAAATTCAATTACTATATTTCCTTGAGCATAATCAACATTATTCTTGATTGCTCATTTCGCTTGTCCCACCCTTATAAATCAAGAGACTAGTTGTAACATTCAATTTTAACTGTGCAATGTGCATTACCTATTGAATAATGTTTGGTTGAAACTCATGATTGATACCAGAAGTTGAACACGTACAAAATTCCAAGCAGACCCGTATTTCCACTTCTGTAGGTGCCTAGAGGTCTAAGACATAGCCCTCCTCTGAGTGGTTATAGTCCACAATAAATGATAGGCCTTACTTGTGCAACAATAAATCAGTACTTCTTGGTATAATCTCGAAAACACCATACACTTAGATTAGAGAGAATGTAGCTCGATCTCCCCATAGGTTAAAACTATAAGATGAAAAGGAAAGATGGCAACACTATTGTCCACCCTATATGCCAGTTTATTACCGACTATCTTAGCAGTACCAATAAGGGAATACGATTTGAGAGAGAGGAAGTGATGGTTCGAAATAAAATATTGGATCAAGTACGTTGTGTTAGGATGGGATCAAGATTTTTTATTTTTATTTTACACCAACACAAGAATTTATTTGAGTTGTTAATGGCATACATGATTGATAGAAAGGAATTTTAGGAGTGGTGTAGTAAATAGAATTATAGCTCTCCCTATTAACCGCACCAACTTTCATTGTTAGGCACTATTTCTAGAAGCTCACTCTGCATCACACGTCACTGACCCACTCTGCTATGCAGCTCGTTGTCAGCTCAAACACCTATCAGCCTTTGGTTCTGGAAAGAAGAACAAATATCCCTCTGGCTCAACCGATTCATGAGATGGGTGGCCAAACAATCTTAATGCATTGCACCCAGACCAGTATCAGTCTCCATCATACAGGAAAATTTCACCTACTTCCTCATGACAGCTCATGCTAATTGCAACACACAGGGAATTACGGTAACTGCAATGCCAAACCTTGCAATGGTATTAATGATGTCTTTTCGCATATTTGCTGCTGAACTATGACATACATCTACAGCTTGAGCCCTAGCCTTTATGGATACACCCCTTATGGGTCGGTTCCTTATGCAGGGAAATAGGAATTTCCAGATAGGCGAGGGTTCGAACTGAGGACCACAAGGGAGCTGAACTTACAGTGGAAACAAAATTTGTATGCCTAGTTGTTGTTGCCATGCAACCAATGGCTAGGATATCACGCCATTGAAGCATAGATAATCTAGTGTTGATATTATCTTTATGTCATTTTAGCTTAGTTTGTTTCATTTCACTATAACATTGTTGAGTGTAACAGGTTGATATATGTATTTACTATTTAACATGAGTTTTCCCAGGTGGATAAGTTCCCTCTATTTAAAGTTATTAGTTTATTTTGTTATTACTATTATTATTATTATTATTTTCTAATGCCATAGCTAATGAAGCTGTAAACTGCAAATCTTAAGTGACGGGTTCATGGGTATGTACTACTTTTTTTTTGTTCTTTATTTGACCATCGTTTTAATGTCTCAATAATCCCATGCATTGCATCCAAACAGAGAGCTATATGGAGACTCTAATGAATAGGAGAGAAATAACAGTTAGATGTTAAGATTTGTGGGCTCAGTTTTGATTTCTTTGCAAGCACAGAGCCCTTATTATTGGGTGTGAAGATGCAATGAACAATGATGCAAGTAATATTTGTATGTGTGAATAAGACAAGCATCACTCTAACCCATGAGGATTAACATACTCTACACGAATGTTAGCATTTGAAAAGTTCCAGTATTTTGTTTGCCCATGTTTTCCTTTATTTGTATTTGGGAGCAATATTGTATAAATGCAGTTTATCATCTTAAAGACTGGTTAGAATGTTATATGCATATATATACATCTTCCTACTGTTTATTCATTCCAAGTGAAAACTCAATTAGCTAATTATCATTTCTACTTGGTTGATCTGGTACTATTCATCTTCCAACAGATCCTGAAGTCGAATGTACAGAGCAGCGACCTATGTATAAGATCTCTTATTGACGGTAGGAGTATATATTTTCCTATGACCCTGATTTAGCTTAGTATAATTTGTATACATGTTTCCTTTCCAGCTTTACAACTGGTTAACATTTTCTATATGCAAGAACCAGTGCATTCGTTACATAGTTCCATAGTTTTTGTTTTCATTAGAATGGAAAACACATAGAGACTACTCATGTGCAAAATGACCTATATACTTTCTAGTAACTTGTGAATGAGGTTTAAAATAATTGATGAGCTTAACAAATAAGTATTTCCCCATTCAGAAAACAACACATTTTCTTGGTTTTATTTTATTTCCATTTTGCTCGCAGGTTTGTATGAGAAGGTCTACCAGATGCAGCCACACTTTATTAACCCAGATTAAAAATTTAACATCTTTCAAACACTCTTTTATGACAAGAAGATGAATAATATACCTTCTATTTTTCCCTGTTTTAAAGTACACATCTTAACCACAAAAATTATCAAAGGAAAGAAAACTTCATTTGAAGCTTGTGGCTTCCATGCCTATATTAAATGGATGTGAAACCCATCTCTTAAACTTGCAACAATACTCAAATTGATGAAAAATAAGCAATAAATTTACAAGCCAAAAGAATAATGTAGGTCTTGCTCTCCACCCTACCGTAATGGCGTCATGGAGCTTCGTGGGCTCTAGCCATACCCCCGAGCAAGGAATTATTTTAGCCCCACAATGATCGGTGGAGTCTTTTCTCATGTTTTTTTTTAATTTTTATAAAGAGACAAAACTAACATAGCACAATTTTCTTGCTTCTAGGTTCTCTACTTCCTGTTTTCAAACATGAACCATACAAAAGGTCACCTCCTTACAACCAAGAAACAAGGGAAAATGGAAATGAAAGGACTTATCTTTTCTTTTTGATGAAGGGACTGGAATCTTGTATCCATCTCTCCTCTCCCAACCAAGCCATCTTTATCACTCTCCTCCAAAGAGTTGGACTCCTCTCATTCTCTCATTCTTTCCCACCATCTTTACTCAAGTTCTCCAAGAGGAGAAGTGGGCAATGCCCAAATCTTCCCTCTTCTTGAGATATATAAGAATCCTCCAAACCTACACTCTTTCCCACAAGTGCTCACACATGTGTGAGTCTTGTGCCAATTCCAAAAACTTTTGGGGAGTGGGAAGTTGAGAGTGACAAGTCACTTTTCCCAAGCCCCAACACTTTTTGAATTCGTCACATTCATGAATGTGGACTTTTGAGGGGTCTTTTCACACTCTAAGGACAAGTTCACATGTCAAAAAGGTTCCAAACCCATAGGTATAGGTCCTAGGGGTCTATTCTTGTTCAAAAACCAAGGAAATTGACTCAATAATCCCTTTTTAAAACCCACAAAAGAATCCATACGAGTTTTGATCTTGACCAAGGTTTCCAACCCCAACCAAACTCACATCACATGACCTACAATTGGATTCTACTCAAACATAATCAACCAATCAATAATAAAACCTCAAACCCTTCTAAGTCAAATAGGACTACACTTAGAACTTCCCCAAAGATGTATCTGATTTGATTCCAATATTTATCCATCCTCCTATTTGCCTATTTGATTCCTTAGCCCTCCAATACATTTACTCTACTTTCTTTTAGGTCTCGGATGGAGATAAATTTATATCCTCAACAAGAAGTCTTTTGATTTGCACTTGATGGTTATCCCTTCTCATGCTAGCACCGTTATCTTCTCGACCTTTAATGTTAATCCCACATCGACTCATTTAATTTCCTGCACAACATAATTAAGCACAGTTAGACATATTAATAAACAACATTAATTGTAAATCGAATCTTTGTAACTTTATTCATGAATCATTTACATAGCTAATTACTCTTCCAATGTAATACGACACAACAATTATCTTATTTCAAATTCATCTTATAAGTTCGAATCTCATACAATAATTCGCATGCACATACATCTTCATTAAGTAAAATAACATAACGTAAAACTATAAGGTTACTGTTAGACAATCATCTTCATATCGCTTGCAATATATCTAACCATCTATTTAGGAGGAATATATAACACTTTAATATTGTATTAGTCACATGCAAAGAGAGGCCTTTAGCATTCATTGGATTTGATCAACATTCAAAGATTTCCAAATACCATAATGAGGATTCAATCCATTTTCAAAATGAAACAAAGCAAGAACAAAGGGGAACCTGATTTTTTTCTCCAAACTTGAAGCCTTCAACAATGGTGTTTTTAACTCCTTTTGGATTCAGCTCCAGCAAGGGTCTCCAATTCTTCACCAATCCAAGCAAAGCCACAGCCAAGAAAATACTTTCCCCAAATTGAAAGTTAAAAAATATATGAATTTTCATTTTCTAAAAATAGAGGTTTTCCTCAAATTGGTCAAACCCCTAAAATATCCCCACCCACTAAATTTATTGCACAATTTGGAGGATATTTCCATTTTTTAATTTTAAAACAAATTTCTAATTCAAACTTCATGCATTTTTCCAAATTCATTAAAACAAAAGCATTTCAAAGTTGCAAAGAAATGATTTTATCAATAATTTTCAAAAGTGGAATTAAAAACACATTTTCCTTTTATTTATTTATTTTAATTTATCTCCAACTATCCAAATATGATTTCTATTTATATAAATGATTAAATATTAATATCCAATAATTGCCAAAACAACTATCACATTTAATAAAACACCATTAATATAATTACTCAATAAACTCAATCTAATTTTATTAATTAATTCAAATCAATCAATAAAATGAATAACATTTCAACATTGCAACAAAATATATTTAATCATCAATTTAACTACACAAGCTATTTAATAACCTCTATAATTTGCAATCAAATAAATACTCAAGGTGCAAAGAACCAAATTAAAACAACCAACTTGACAACAACTCAATGACACACTATGACTAGGGTGACGACTTGGCACAGAAAACCTAGATACTATCTCCCAATCAATTTACGTTGGTCAAAGGACACGCTCAAACTTTTGAACCAGGTGGAGTCGATGTCATGTACCTATCAACCTGTAAACAAAGAGTACATCGACATGCATATATATATAATATGATAAAACACATCGTGAAGAGGAAATCTCATAATCGTAGGGCACTTGCGGGCGAGTGATACAATCCCGTCCCCTTCACCAATACAATATCACTAACTGACGCATCTAACATCAATCATATGATCACAAGCATAAAACATCATTAAATCAATTATTTGTTAAATTACTCTGAAATGTGCCATAAAGATAACATCATAATCAAATAACATCACATTAAAATATAACATTCACATCGCTTAATAAATAGCGGTCAAAAGTAACCAAGTTACAAAGTCAAAGCATAGTCAAACACAATCATAGCAAGGAAGAACACTACCGATCCAAAGAGCCAAAATGGAGGGGTGTTACATCCTCCCCCCTAGGGTCAGGCTTACTCCTGGAAGCCTGCAAGTACTCCTAGTACAAAACTCCATAAAATCACCTATAATGCGATATTATTACAATGTTTACTCAAGACAAGGTATGCGACATTATCACTTCAACATTCATTTAACATTTTGCATTTGAATCTAGGTACAATAATCTAACATCAACATGATTTCTTAAAACTTAACAATAAAATTGGAGTCTATAGGCCTCTCCAACAAGGTGCACCTATTATGCAAGTATCATTAACATGCAATGGTTTCACAAATCCTTTTCATTCTCTAAAATTTTGCTTACTACAAAATGATTTTCTATTCATATTATATAGTTTTCATGATTATGAATGCAACTTGGGGACTTAGGTCCTTTACCCAAGGTTTGGTCTAATTAAACAAACTTTTATGAGTTCATAAACATTTCCTCTTAAGATACAAACACCACACTAAGGCACTCAAGGCAAGAGGTCTTATGAGTATCTTGCCACCGCAAGCACTTAGAACACACCCAACAAACACACTGCAACCAAACTTCAAGAACCACTCAAGGGTCACAACCCTTTACACAACGAAAGATCCATGCAACAAAAAGGAAACCAAACAAAACACACTTCTTGGTAGGCTCGTGGGCATAACCAACCCTCACAAAGCATTCATCAAAGACATGCAAGGGCGGAAACAATCAACAAAATTGATCATCATCCACCACACACAACACCCCAAACTCACACACCACACAATCATCCATAATGCATTCTTCTAGTAGAAAGGATATCAGTGCATTGCGCACTACACCAAGGATCCTATCCTTTCCACTAGTTTCCTGCACAATTGGACAAACACCTCCTAATGACAACTTTTGGGAAAACAAGAGAAATCAACCCAAAAAGGAAAACAACCTGAAAGAGTAAAACAACTAGGTCAATACAATGGGCTCATAGTGGCCAAGGTATAAACCTACACAGCTTACAACATAATGTGTCCAACATAATCCCAGAGTACCCAGTGTTTTAACCTGGGCTTTGATACCATGTGTAACGCCCCGCCACGCAACCCTAGTAGAAGTTGCAATTTACTACACAAATGAACTAATTTATTTTCTTTCTTTTTTTTTTAGGAACAATAACATGTATGTTAACTAACCAATTGCAGACAACCCCTAAGGTTATGAGACTAGGTTACTTAAACCCAAACAAGAAAAATGAATTAAATATAACATTTAATTTACTTAACAATTAAGTTCACGTACATTCCATACATAATATTTTGCATCAAACAGTAAGAGATACCACTTGGTTTCAAATAACAATTAATTTACAATAAGATTACAATGCTCATTCCCCAAATGAGATAAATCCAATAATCATAATTACATATTACAAATTCCACCTCGATAACAATGAGGGGTAATAAAATACAAGAACAATAGAGAATGAAGCATGACAAGGAATAGGATCCTACGAGTTCTCCAACTGGAAATCTCATCCACATGAACAAGAAGAAAACCAAAAGATTAATGTGCACGTTCCACCCAACCGTGTGATACCCAAAGGCTCACCCCCTGTGCTAGGAGATAGTAACTAGGAATTCCCACACAAGGCCATCTACCACTAGACACAGGCTAAAACATAAACTGAACTGAAACAACTACAACCACAGTAATTCTTAACAAAAAGGTTACAATGCTTCTAGAGAACAAGGTTCAAGAACATCATCTGTACTCCACGCCATATCTGACTGACTATTGACATAGGTAGAGTGTCACACATAAATTTCCATGAGTTACCCTAGCTCAACCTTCCTAGGCTACCAGACCCCCATCTTGGGTTACCCTAGCTTGCCTCTACCGGCTGCCGGACCCTCATGCAAAACTATTCATCTCATCTCATCTCAAGCCTTAACAAACACAAGCTTCAAGAGAGAGGCCATCATTATCTTTATTTAGTGTGAAAGTGCCCCATTAATTTCTTTCAAGTTATCACTTAATTAAACCCTAGGTGAGTTACCCTAGCGCCCTTTTGTGTGCTGGACCCCAACAAAGAGCCACTCTCCTAATGACAACACATGCGATACAAAACCACAATCGAATGGCAACTAGATACAAATGACCTCTCCACTCCAAGCAGGAACCAAGTAAAGGAAATTCTCTCCAAAAAGTAGAGGAAATAAAGGTAGAAAATCCACTCCTTCCAAAGGAGGCACGAACCACAAAACCCTCTCCTAATCCCAAGGAGGCACAAATCCCAAGACAAACCAAAGGTTAACTATCATAACTGTTGTGCCCTTAGCACAAACACCCCATTTGGAATGGGGACCCTCTTTTCTTTCGCCTTGTTGGGTCATTTTTTTTCCTGCCTCATTTTGCGTGCCTCCCTTTTTGATGTCTCGGATGGTCAATGTTGCATTAAGGACCCACCATAAGTTGACCATGCCTTCCCCTTTTTGTTCTTGCTACGTTCTGGCGTCTCCCGGAGCCCCTCTAGCAGTTTGACCCTGGTAACGGCCCCTGGACCTGTTGGGCCCGGGCGTTCAGGATTCCCTCTCCGGGTTTCTTTGCTGGAACTACCATTCCTGGTGGCGTTTGCTCTGTGTCCTCCCAGACCTTGGGGTCTGCCCCCCCTCTCGCTGTATGGTCGAAACTTGTAGAAATATTCAAAACAGCATCCCATCCTCTAGACCCGAAACCCTGGGGTTCCAACAGTGCTTCGCCGTCGCCCGACGGTGAACCTTTGGCTGCGCCCTACCTCCCGGGTCCTGCCACCGTTTTCGCCGACTGATATCTATGAGTCCCTGATTGCCAGCAGGCGTTACGGGCCCAACCATCCAGAATTCTGAGTCTGGAATTCTGTGATGGTTCCACTGTCCATGACGACGGATCTTTGGCAGAGGTTCGCCCTCCGGGCCCCGGTTCGCACTTCGTCGTCGCCATCCTGACCGACCCGAAGTATTCACAGTGGCCGTCGTCCTGCGTCTCCCCGGCCATTAGGCCTCGATTTTCCTGCCTCCGTCGTCAACTTTTGAACTCACCAACTTTGTTGTCGTCGTACCTGCATTAAATATGAGCATTAATGGCAGTTAGGGGTATAAAATACTGACTCCAACTTGTCATTATCATTTCATAGGATTGCAGAGCGATTGGAGCCCACTGTCTTCGACACTGTCATGCTCGCCACCCTCAACATCATTTCATCGACCGTAGGAGGATCCCACATCTCCCCGCATCGCATCTTCGAGGTTGGTTATCCATTCACTCTCTTGAGAATTATTTTGGTGATTTTTAAGGATTTAAATGAAAGAACAATCATTAAGAGGGAATAAGGTAGTAAAACATGAGATTGCGCACAAACCCACATGTTAGAAAATTGAGAAACCTTCTAGAAAGCCCTCATCCCAATCCAGAGTTTATCCTTGCCTCGGCTATTCTTCGCACAGGGAAAACACCCTCCTCGGGCCTGAGACCTACCTTTGCCATCTGTTAATAAAACATTCAACCTTGCCCCTGATGGCAATTTCCTCCCTCGAGCCCGGGCCGTCGGACTTCCATGACCGGAAGTCACCATGAATGTCACTGCGTCAAATTGCAATCTGACCCCTGCCTCCTGGCTGCAGGAGCCTGCCTTTATCCCCACTATAGGAACTTCAAAATTGAACGAATGCCTTTTGGGTCTTCCAGGCCCGGGACCCCAGAGTTTTGATTCTGGGGTTCCACCCGTGATTTGTCATCCTTAACATCTAACTTCTAATAGTGCCTTGCCTTCCAGTCCCCGGCCTCCCGTTGGCCAATGGAAGGAAACTTGATCCACAGATCGACATCCTTATCACCTCTGAACTTTGGGCGATGGATCTCTGTGCCTATTTACTCGCCGCCCTTGCGGCAAACTCTTTCGGCCCTTCCCTGCTCTAGGCCCTACCCTTTTCCCCACTGATTGGATTTTATTTTGGACCAGTGTCCTTCAAATCTCTCTGGCCCTAGTGTCTGGACTTCCATCCTCGGGATTCTAAATTTCCTTGGGGATTTCACCTCGTCCTTCTAGTCGCAGGGTTCTGAACTCCCGTACACCGCTGGTTGCCACGTAAACAACAGATGACCCTCTCCCTACCGGGCTCCGCCACCCGGGTCTCTTGGCCTCGCCCGCCATTGCAAACAGAATTCTTACCCCGCCCCTCCGATCTTAGGGCTCCACCCTACCGATCGCCATTGAACTCAAAATGAAAACACATAACGCCGGGCTGTTGCCGCCGGGCTTCCCCTCTGGACTTCTGTCTGACAGTCACTGTCCCAAACGGCAAGGGGTGAGCACCTTCTCGGTACTGCCGGTCTGAACCCTCTGATGTAGAATGAAAACCACTGACCGCCCTTTGCACTGTCGGGCCCCTGACCCCGGACTTCCATGTCCAGATTTCCATTTATCGTTTGTCATTCCAAACTGCTATCTTCTAATGGCTTTCCGGCCTGTTACTTCTGAACTCTCCTAAATCGATCCAAACAAGCCCAAATCTGAAATCTAAGTTCAACCCACATGCTGAAATTTGGTCCTCTTCATCGCCAACCTCTTGAAATACTAAAATTTGACTGAAGGGAGTCTTCAGGAGACTTTCACCATGTTTTCCCTTCCAAACTACATTCTTGCCAGGGAAGTCTAGCCCTCTGGGCCCAAATTGCCCAGATCCCTCTAACCAACATATAAATAACATTCAGATATAAAGGGCATGATATGCTTAATTGACTGTTTGAAATAAATGTTGTTTTCAAGGTGTTGACTAACACGAATGTTTTTATGATCTATTATGCTGACTTTGCCCTTGCTTGCAGAATATATGGAATCGGGTGCAGGAACTTCAGGGGCATCCGCCGAAAGGGACAAGGGGAAGAAGTCAGGAAGGACCCCTCGAGGGAAAGAAGACAAAGACCAGATGAAGTACCAATTTTAGGGTGAGCCTCTCCACTCAAAAGTCATAATAGATTGGAAGGAGATCATAGACACAAACATTGGCCAGGTGGATATTGATGAATTCACGCAAAGGGTCAGGGTAAACCCGACAACAAAGAATGCAAGATTGATAAGATAGAGTGGTATAGCTAAAGCTATCAAATTCCCTCCATCTCTCGTGGCCCCCGAATTGGTCATGGCTTGTCAGGAAGCATATCAAGCTGACACAAGGACAATCATTGATAAAGAGGGCAACGTTCTTGCTGACATGTCACCTGAAGGGATCACGAAGACCTTCCATATTCCCACATTCCAACAGATAGAGGTCCCTACCTTAGAATAATGCCAGGTGGCTATAAGAAGTCGATAAATCTACATTGGCTCAAGGAAAGATGGGTCAACACTGTAAAGGTTCCTCACGAACTTTTCTGCAGTCATTTCCACGAAGATTACCACAACCTGGTGTCCATGTTGAGCAGGATTATGGGTCTTCTTGCGGCTGCCTACTTTCAAGAGTGAATGGCATACTTCATTGAGCAGATCCTGCATGGAAACGAGGACGTAATAACAAAGGTTTCGTTTTACTGGGGAGGAATCATAAGCAACTACTTCCATGAGTAGTTCATTAACATAAAAAAGAACTCCAAATTCTATATGACTTCTTACCTTGTCTATTCCTTAGTGGATCAGAGATAGTACAATGGGTTGTTTGTGGCACCCGATCAGGGGCAAAAGCGAGGACTGAAAGCCTATGATAGATATCCGCAGCTCCAGTACCAGAACTTCAAAAGGGATTACTGCAGAGTAAATGACACCTTCATTGGCCACATTATCAGGTTGATTGCCAGAGACTTTGAGAGGAGGGTCTCCCACAGTGCTAGGGTGCTTTTGAAACAGTATGCCTTCCTCTATATCTAATACCCAAAGTTTACGTACATCCGTGCCCAAGGCTTCACTAAAAGGCCAAATAGGCTACCCCAATACCCCAACAACTGAATCATCCTCCTAGAGCTTTCTCGGCAGCTCCAACACCTACAAGCGATCTTCAGCAGCAAGCATATAGCGGGGATCTCCTATCCCATGACCCTTGGCAAGGGCATGTGCCGATTGCAAACTTCCCAGTGTGCTGGTAACTCCGAGAAAGAACTAAAGGATTACCATTTCTACCTACACACTGCTCACCCACAGATGGACTCGCACGGCCATGTCAGAAAAGCTCTAGGGCCAGCGTATGCCCATCTGCACCACATTGAGGATTTCTGGGCTGACTATTAGGATGACAAAGGAAGTGCATGCGAGGCACTACATGCGGATGACGGTGTAGTTCCTAAGAAGGGTGCAACCATTCCTCGTACCAAACCAAGTCGAGGAGGACGAGTCCACCATAATGCATCCCAGGTACCCTGCAGTCGCCAACCTCCCAATACCATCAATTGACTGGGATGAACAGGAGGTCGATGACCTAGATACCATAACCTAGCCAATCTTAACTCATACCAAGGAGTGGATCGATGGGAAGGTGGCTCATTTCAAGAGACAAGGAGTAATCTTAACTTATGAAGGGCTCAAAAGCAAGCCGAGTGCCATAAAGGATGTTGTTGCCACCACTTCAACTAACGGGACCTCTAAGTATCCTCTAGTCACCAGGTACAGGAAAAGAAAAGGAACAAAAACCGAGCAGTCTCCAGACCCCAAGGCCTATGCAAAGAAAGAAGCGGGAGGCTCACCTCCCAAAAGACTCAAACTGACAAGGAGTACTATAGAACAACCTTCAACCCATGAGAAAGAAGTAGAGGGTATGGATCAATTGTAGCCTCCCTTGTCTCTGTCCGCCCCTCCTGTTGCACCACCCACATCCCTGGCTATGATCGCTGCATCCCCACTGGCAGTGGACATTTATGTCCATCTTGCCCCTTCGCCTCCGGCCGAGTCTGTGATAGTCATTGACTCCCCTTCCGCCATGACTTCTACCCCTTCCTGTGCTGCTATGTCACCAATTGCATCACTCCCTCTGTCAATAATGACATCGCCTATTCCCACTACCACTATGCCCGAGGCTCTTTCAAGACACATGCAAAACCTTCCCCCTGAGCTCTCCTAGATCTTAATGGATCTGACTCTTCAAGCAGCCCTTGCCCAAGTCCTTGCTACTGCTCAACCTTCACAACCATCGAAGCCTATTGATGAGGAGGCCGATGAATACCATTAGCACCTAGAGTATGAACACCGAACCATCGATAGGGTGGTTTATGAGGAGGAGGAGACTGGCTCTTCCGAGAGCAGGGATGAAGAAGATGGCTCGGGTGCTAAGGAAATCATTCAAACCTTTGATGATGACATTGAGGAGGAAATGGCACAACAGCTGAAGGATATTGGGGCAAAGGTAGAGGGGTCTCCCCATGATGAAGAAGGGCAGCCAGCAGAAGAACAGCAGCAAAAGGATTTAACTAAGGGTGAAGCCCATGTTGTCAGAAGCCCCAAGGCTGAATGTACTAAGGAAAAGAAGGAAGGAGAAACAACAGGAAAGAAAAGTCCCATTCAGCAACCACCCACCGGGCTGCCTATCAAACGCCTCGAGTTCGTCCATGACTCTGATGAAGAAGAGGAGGATGCTGCCAAAGAGAAAGAAAAATCCCTAGAGGGAAAAGGGGAAAAAATCTTGGCCCTGACTGAGATGGGCGAGGGTGACCATGATTCACACAAGGGGAAATATGTTGTGCCCGAGTGGTTGGAGAAGCAGCTAGAAAGAAAAACCCCTATGTTGAAGGACCCAAGGGCAAGGTTAGAGGCCATCTTGGCTCAAACACAAATTACGAAAAAGAAAGAGAAGAAGCCCAAGGTCTGAGCCAAAGTAACAATGGATGCTTCCGGCTCTTGAGCGGAACAAATTGCAATGCCCATGATTGGCCAAGCTAGGGTAAGTTATAACATCTCCACCATTGACTTAGGAACCGCAACCAGAGATCATAAAGTCGAGCACCTAGAGGAGTCAGTGGCTACAGTGGTGCACATGATAAAACAAGATAAAATCTCGAAGGATGAGCTTAAGGCACAGGTTGTAGCCTTAACAGATTACATACAATAATGGTCTTCAGTAGACGATCTGCCTACTACATCCATAGCCACACCTCAGCTGCTTTCTAAGGAATGAATCAACAAGATGGAAAGAAGAAAGAACTTAGAGAATACCACAGAGGACTGGTTCTGACAAGTCTCATACGTTAGAAACATGGGAATTAGCTAGGCTATGTGAATAGCCAACAAGTTCTTGGACCTAATGCAGTCTCTGGAGAGCACAAGGAAGCTCTGCACCAGTTTTCCCGCGACCTACGACTCCACCTTTCCAAGGATCGAGGCTATCCTTCAGTTTCCTAAAGCCATGTGCGAGGAGAAGCTTGCATTTAAGAAAGAAGATCACTAGCTGATAGATGTGTGGCACCGAGACTTTGACAACCGAAAGGAGAGACTAGAAAAAATCATGAGCAAGGTGGATCCAGACATTGAGTGGATAAAAAAAATTAAGGCAGAATGTGCTCGATACCTTAAAAGCTGATGACGGACTACGACATGCCTATTATGCAAATGGATCCGAAAAAGATAAAACCTTACTTCCAAGAGAAGATGAATGATAGGATGGCTGGAGATATCACAATAGAGTTTCTAAGTTTTGCTGCCCGCACCTTTGATCAATCGGAGCTGTTCAGAGACTGAGGCTCAAAGTATGATGATGATTGGAAAAGGCTAGAGGATAATGCAAAGGAATGGAGCTACCAGGTGTTGCGATGTGAGATCATCAAAATAGACAAGCTCCAGGCAGTCGTCCTCAAGTTCATAGAATATACAGCTTCCAAGGGGCAGGAGGACAACCCTGTCAAAGATGATGAACTTCCTGAAGAGTAGCTATAGTGAAATGATAATTGACTAAAGGACAAAAGAGCTACAGTGCCGTCAGCAAAAGGATGAAATAGGGAAGAGACAAAATATAATTTTAAATTATGATATATTGGGGGGTAGGTGAAACCCTATTTTGTAATGAATCTTGGCCACACAATAAGAATTAATCTTGTCCATTCATTGAATCTTTTAGGCACTATAAATAGGGCTCTCCTCTCATTTGAAAAGACAGTTGAGTTGTTGTAAAGACATGCTACAGAAATTTATAAAGAATAGGCATTAACTTGGTGTATTTTCTTAGTTTCTCTCATATTACTTGATTCAATCTCCAATGTTAGATATTTGACTTAGATTTTATTGTTGTTTTAGTTAGCTGTCTTCTTTCTTTGGATAGATTTTAGGAATGCTGTTAGGTGATTATGAAAATTCCTGCCATGTTGATGATTTATTTGTCCATACTTTTTTCTATTTGCTGATGGTAGATAGCTATGCAAAGTTAGCCTGGACTTGAATTCAAAGCTGCTCCAAAACATTTCTCTTTGATTCATGCATGTACATGGTGAATGAAGGACAAAGTATCTACAGACCTTAGAAGATAGCACAATTTCCATGATACTGTGAAATCTCTAGTTAAGTGGGATATTGTTTTGAGAAATTGTCCATTACAGGAACTCCATTGTCACTATTCATAGTTAGTTGCAGACTTAGGAGGTTTCCCTCTTCCTTGCCTTCTTTTCTCTTTTTTTTTAATGACTGACCTATGCTAAGGTTCATTGCACATTGTAAAGCCAAATCCAAGAACAAAATAGAGTCTAAGTCTGCTGTTTGAACCTATAGCCAATGCATAACAACTTTCCATCTCAAGAACTCCATTTCAAGATCCAACTTCCATGCTTTATAACCCATCCGTAAGACCACCTTGTGATTCTAACAAATCACATAAAATAACTGAAATATTTCAAGCACTGTCAAGACCTAACATTAGAGACCTTGGGATAGTGTTCTGCAATCTGATTGTGGAAGATTGCCTTTCAAGAGAGGTAGTGCACCTACGCACTGCATGTGTTGAAAAGTGCATAAAAAATGCCATCAATAGAACTAGCGCTAGAAGGAGGGCCAACACATTGAGAATACAAAGCTAAAAATTTGAAGTGATTCATTTTATGCCCTCCTCCTCCTAACGCCATCAACAGAACTAGTGCTAGAAGGAGGGCTGACGGTGGAAATACCAAGTTAAGGGTTAAAAATGAAGCTGGATCAAATCGGATCATTCTCCCCAAAAATATTTTAAAGAGTTTTACAATCAACACCAAACAAGGGAGAATTTGAAGAATTGCAACCTCCTAAAAGGGCAAAGCGAGCTAAAGGAAGTAGCATTGCCTCTTCCTCTTCCTCCATCCCATCCACCTCCATTCCACCCTCTCCTTCATTTGGTTGGCCTTCATCTTCCACCCAACCATCTCAAACTGCATTTGCACCTCCTATCTTCGGTAGTCAGGGAATTGCTCCTCTTCCGGCCCTTCCAGCCCAGGGCACAGTCCAGTCAATTGCTACTCAAGTACAGTCCCAAATTGCTGTTGTATTGCAGATACAGCCCTAAATTGCCATTCCCCAACAGCAGATACCACCTCTGCCATCCTCCATGGCTTGGTTATCACACAACCCTTCGCCGATAAATTTTGCTACCTACAATGGTATGCCTAAGAATCTGGAAGGCTTCTGTTCGAAGTTCCATCCGCGCGACCTACAAAGAACAATTGAGGAGCATATCAAAATATTCGAGACAATGATTACCGAAATGCAAGTTGACCACGAGGACATTGCATGCTGCCTCTTTCTGCATTCATTGGGGGAAGAATTTTTCTATTGGTACATCAATCTGCCAAGGGGATCTGTTACCTCATGGACTCTAATGAAGAATACCTTCCTACAGAAATACAAGATCCCCATCAACCCTTCAGAACTTTACCAATAGTTCATGTCTGTTAGAAGGGAAGTTAACGAACCTATTGGCTCCTTCAACGACCGCTTTCATCGGGCTTACACAAGGCTTTAGGACTTGTACCTTCATAATGATGTCGTGGCTCTTCCAGTCTATTATGTAGCATTAGAAAACCTCACCTCGGCTTTGGTGAAAAGGATGCAACCGCCACCTGTCTCATTGGTGGTGGCCTATAAAAAGGTCATTGTTGCCAGTGCGAACTTGGGGCAAAATATCTCCAGCCCGCTGCCTTCTCTGGGACCAGTAGCTCACCCGATGCAGATTCAGTAGCTTAACCAAGCATTTGCTCATCAAACCCTTCTTATGAACCAAGTACCTTAGCTGCCTATGGTACCACATCCAAGGTAGCCACCAAATTATATGCCTCTCGCGCCTTCCTATTTGCAGCCCCAATAGCATTATAACTACTCTCAGGTGGCTCCACAATAGTAGCCATATTCCCAGAAGCCCCAAGCGCCATTGTACCTATGAGGACTAGAGTTTCCTCCAACTTATCAGAATCAGCCAGTAGCCCCACCTGCTTTCCTCCAAAATTTGATGCCATCTCCTGGGAATGGGATCGAGAAAGACAAGCTAGAGGAACTAATTGGAATGATAAAGAAAATGTCCACAGAAATGACGCACCTGAAGAATCAGAATAACTAGTTACAGACCTCCCAGCGTAATTTTCAGGATAATCTTAACCGAGACAGCCGCGACAATAGGGATAGTAGGGATAATTAAGAAGTAGGCACTTCCTTCGCGCAAAACTATGATAGGGGGAAAAACACCAATCAAAATGCAAAAAGGAGACCTTCTTAGAGGCAGAATCGCACATGGAACACTAGGCCCAATAATGGAGGAGTCCCTACACCATTCGATCAACTGGTAAGCAATGAAAAAATGACTAGTGGAGTATACCTTACCAAGGAAACCTTGTCTAGATGGTGTCAAATTCATAAAACTAGCAAATATTTCGAGTTTCAGATAGCTGCTAAAATATTCCAAGTGGAGGTACAAAATGTAGTCGACAATGTCGGTTGTAGGGACATCATCCCATCCGAGCCATATGATTCCTCCTATCTTGTGGTTAATCAAGCACCGTTTCCATGAGGTGACCGCAATGAGCCCGAAGTCGAGCCTGCTTCTATTGAGGGTGAAGAAGCACAAGAGGTAAGTAATGAACAAATTCTGGCTCAGCTCTTTGATTCAGTAGATAATGGTCTGGTAGATGGAGAAGAGTTATTTGTAGATGAGGTCCACATGTTCCATCAAAGGTCGACTCCCTACTTCCTTAGGAATAGACAAGCAGGCAGCCCCTTTACAACTTCTACCCAGCTAAATAATTTTGCCACTCTGCCTGATCCTAATGCCAACAATAACCTTGGACTTCCTCATATACCTACCCAATACCTCAACAAGAACGGATATCAAAACTAGTCACAAAATCAGCGTCAAGACCCATCCCAAAATCTGTCTAGTCAAACAAAGGTTCAACCTCCTAGTTCTGCCATAGGCTAAGCTTTTAGTTTAGAAATTGAGCAAATGGGTGAATATATAGCAGAAGAGTTCAAGAAGGTAAAAATTAGCTTGTCAGCCTTTGAATTACTCAAAGTCCCTACTGTAAGACATGCCTTCTTTAGGGTTCTTAATGGGACTCCATCCTCCAGTATGACCCCAAAAATGTCAGCCAAAAGAGTTACTTTTGAAGAGCCTAGGAAGGAACCGGAGATACAGGATAACACTGGAAAAAGGAAGGATGTTCCCATGAATCAGTCTGTAAGTAAACAAATTGAAAGAGAACCAGAGCAGGCTAATAGGCAGATTTCTAAGGACCAGCCATTTAGACAGACTAGGGATGTGGGCAATGATAAGAACAAAGGTCAGATAGCTCACATGGACATGCCTATAGGCATCTTCCAGGGGAAACCGGAAACTCCCCCTTTCCTAACCACCATTAGGGTCTTTGGGAAGAACCTGCATAACTGCCTGCTCGATTCAGGAGCATCTGCCAATGTCATTCCCTTGGCCGTTTGCAAGGCTCTTGGCATCACCCACATGACTTCAAGAAGGAAGGTGACCCAACTGGACAAAACAAAGGTCAACATAGTGGGTGAAATAAACCGTATCCCAATGTAGATTGCTATAGACTTGTGGATACAAAAGGTCATTGATATTCAAGTGGCTAACATTCCTGATGCATATGGAATCATCTTGGGAAGGGAATTCACCAAGGCACGGAATGGATACAACACCACAGACCTTTCTCATATGTGGCTACCATGGAAGGGGCTGCCAAATCAAATCCGTATCGACCATGAACCCCGTATGAAATACATGATCATGAAGTACAATAATATGAACGAGGTGTTATTCACTGAGACTGACTTGGGGAATTACCGCCCTTTCACCTACCAAAATGAGGTCAAGCTTCATGAAGAAGGTATAGATGAAGTGTTATTGGTGCTGTGTAGTCATTCGACTGATTCTACATGAATGCCCCCAGACACAAAAATGTTGATAGAAGCCGATGATGAGCCTGATAAGAACAACAATTTGGGATTACTCAATGGCTTCCAGGAATTCATGGAGAAGTGTGCAAGAGATTAGCTTAGATTAGGGACCTGAATGAATTTACAGGATCTCTTGTTACCAAACTGGTGCAGGATTCATAATGCTGCCCACTCTGAGTTTGATTGTTGCTTATGTCAAGCAGCGGTTGCACATGTTAAAAAGTCAGCTACTCCTTAGATAGAAATGCCAAAGGAGGCACCAGTAGAACTACCTGTTGATCAATGCATTGAACCAAAAAATTCCCCTAAGGTCATAGGGCCAGCCACCTAATTGAAAGGGAACATAAGCTTAATCAGTCTCAACAACAAAGAACCCTCTACATGTTTGACACTCTGATTTGACAGATCCAAGTCCAAGCAAGGAGCCGGAGCTGGGTTTGAACTTATCAGCCCAACGGGTAAGACATTTCTAGCTACCCATAGATTGTAGTTCTATTGCACCAATAATGTAGCAGAATATGAGGCCTTAGTCCTTGGCTTTCTCAGGGCCTTAAAGAAAAATGTAAAAATGCTGCAAGTTTTCGAGGATTCTGAGCTCGTGGTTAAATAGGTTAGGAAGTTGTATTTCTGTTATGACCGAAGACTTACAAACTATAGGCATAGGGTTTGGGATCTCTTGGAGGGCTTAGATGCATTCAATATACAATTGATCCCTCGTGCTCAGAATCATATAGCTGATGCCTTGGCTCAAGCCGCTAGCACTTTACAACCCCTCTCTCTGTCTGGGCTCAAGAAATTCACAGTTGAGCTAACATCCACGCCATCTGTCCTAGATAATGTTACCCACTTGCAAGTCTTCAATGATGAAAAACATATCCTTCAATTCATCACAAGTTTCGATGTCTTCGCAGCTTAAATAATTGATGAAGTTGATCCACAGGAAGCCAAACTGGACATAGAGGGGGTTATTAACCTCAAAACTAATATGATCCCCAGGCGTATGGTTCAATTGGAATACATATTTGACTTGGACCAGATAAGAGAACATAATCAACAAAATGAAAAAGGAGGCTATAAGCAACCAGTGTGATGCTCACAACCTTGAGACAGCCAAGGAGATTAAGAATGTTTTTATCGGCAAGGTGTGCACGCCAGAGGAAAAGAATGGAATCATGGATGCATTGCGAAGGTACCATAATGTGGTGGCATGGAGTTATGAAGATTTAAAAACATATGACACTTTTGTCATTACACACACCATCCCTCTTAAGAGAGAAGTGAAGCCATTCCGCCAGCAACAGCACCCTATTAATACCTTTCCGGAACCTGTCGTCTACAAAGAGGTGCAAAAGTTGCTCTCAGCAAGAATCATTTTTCTGGTTAGGCATTCCACATGGGTGGCCAACTTGGTCCTGGTCAAACAAAAGAATGGAGAGATTAGATTGTGTATAGATTTTCACAATCTGAACCGCACCTCGGAGAAAGACAACTATCCAGTACCTTCATTGGATGAGGTGCTGCAGATCATGAATGACTCCCAGATGATGTCTTTCCTCAATGGATACTCTGGGTATAACCAAGTAATGGTACAGTATGAGGACCGTCATAAAACGACATTCACCACTAAGTGGGGGACATTCGCATACAGAAGGATGCCTTTTGGGCTCATCAATGTTGGCACCACCTTCCAACACACCATAGATATCACCTTCAAGGACTTACTTGGCAAGTGCATAATCATCTACATGGATGATTTGACCATTTTTTCTAAAAAGCGAGGCGATCACACCTCTAATTTATGTAAGGTATTTCAAAAATGCAGGGAGTTTGGGGTTTCTCTTAACCCCAAGAAGTGCATTTTCGGAGTGATTGAAGGTAGGTTGCTCAGGCATATCATTTTAGAGTAGGGAATCTCCATAGACCTCGAGTGCATCGAGTCCTTACTCAAAATTCTGCCCCCAGGAATTAAAAAAGAATTAAAATCTTTCTTTGGAAAGATCAACTTCATCAAAAAATTCATTACAGGTTTCGTGGAGATTGTTAAACCTCTTAATGCTATGCTGAAACAAGACGCCAAAGTTGAATGGATGCCCGATGCCAAACAATCCTTCGAAGAAATTAAACGGGTCATCATTGAGGCGCCTGTGTTAGTTAGCCCAGATTATCTGAAGCCTTTCTACATCTACTCATTCGCTTCAGACCATTCTTGTGCAAGCATGTTGACCCAGAAGGATGATGAAGGAAATGAGCATTCGATCACCTTTGTGAGTGCTCCCCTCAAGGATGCTGAATTGCGATATCACAACATTGAAAAGTAGGCATATGCTCTTGTCATAGTGGTGAAGAAATTTAGACACTACATCCTATGCAATAAGTTATTTACATCATCCCCAATCTAGTAGTAAAAATGTTGCTCATGCAAAATGAATTGGGCGAAAGAAGAGCTAAATGGGTCACCTTGCTCCAAGAATATGACATGGAGATCCAACCGATGAAACTGGTGAGAGAACAGGCACTCACCCGCATAATTGTTGAAATAGTAGCAGAGGTTGGACCCGAACTCACTGTCCAGTAGTACCAGCTTGAGGATGTCTCCCCCAGAGAGTGGTACCAGAATGTCATCTATTATTTGTTGAACCACAAGTGTCCACCACACCTGCAACGAGTCCAAAAGTGGGCCCTTAGATTAAAAAGCAATGGCTACATGCTGTAGGGTTCCATTCTCTACAAGAAGAATCATAAAGGCATTTATTTAAGATACCTTGGCAAGGAAGAAGCAGATCGAGTCTTAAAAGAGTTCCACAACAAATTTGGCATGGGCCATGGTTCAGGTTCTTCCACAGCACATCAGATATTGAGAGCAGGGTAATATTGGCCAACTGTCTTCAAGGATGCCCATTGCCATGTTCATTCATGTCACACATGTCAGACCGCTGCCACCAGGGAAAAGAATGTTGTTGTCCCATTGCAGCTTGTGCTGAAGGTAAGGCTGTTTACACAATGGGGTCTTGACTTCATCAGTCCAATAAGCCCTCTGTCGTCTGCAGGACATAGGTACATTCTTACTGCTACTAATTACTACACTAGATAGACAGAAGTAATAGTATGTAAGCAATACACAACTGAAGTAGTTACTAATTTCCTAGAAAGTTTCATTTTAAATCACTTTGGTTGTCCTTATGCTTTGGTATGTGATAATGGACCTGCGTTTGCTTCACTAAAATTTTCTAGTTGGCCATTTGACTATGGAATTGCCCTTAAATTTTTATCTAATTACTACCCCCAAGGCAATGGCCTTGCCGAGTCTACAAATAAAAATTTGATTACCATGATAAAAAAGTTGCTAGATAGGAATCCCAAGGACAGGCATACCCAGCTCCATTTCACCTTTTGGGTTGATCGCACTTGCAATAAGGCTACCCTTGGTGATTCCCCGTTCCACCTTGTTTATGGCCTAGAACCTATATTCCCCATCCATCTAAAGATTCCTACTCTTCAATTCATCAATGATTTTTATGTGGGAGGAGATCATAGGGAAGCTCGGTTAGCTGAGCTCTTGCATTTAGAAGAAGTCTGAGACTATGCAATAGAAAATTTTTCCAAACATCAAGGCGTAGTTAAGAGATGGTTTGACCGCCGAGCCAAGATCAAGGCCTTTAGAATTGCAGATTTGGTCCTGTGTTAGGACAAGGCCCATGAAAAGAAAGGGGGACACAACAAATTCGACAAGCTCTAGCTTGGCCCCTTTCAAATAGCTGAGATTTTGGGAGATAATGCCTTCCGCTTAAAGACCTTAACTGGTGAGAATGTCCCGTTATTGATTAATAGGCAACACTTGAAGCATTACTTCCAGGCTTGAGCTCATTCGAGCTCTTTGTTGTAAATATTTGTACATAGGTTAGGGTAGTTTGCTTTCTGGCTCACTTGTGTTTTGTTTGCATCGCTCTTTGTTTTCTCCCTCCCAGAAGTTTTGTTTCAAAAGTTGTTTCCTGCCCCTTGGTGGTGGTCCTGCTTGCTCGACAAGTGGTTTACTTTGTTGTCTATCCTTTGTGTTCTTTGGCTAAACATTCACTCTCAAGTATTGGTCTTTGAAAGCTGCTTGTGAATGATTTCCTTGCTTGAACTCTGCTCAGAACTTGACCCTTAGATGGATCTTCTTACACATCTCGGATCTCGCACAAAACACACAAAAATCATTTCTAAAGGATTGTGCGATGGTTGTTATGACACCCCAACGAGTGAAAAATCTCAAGTCTACTCCAGTGACCACTGCAATCTCAAACCCATCGTAGGCTTCAGTGCTTACCCGGTTGAACTAAGTGATAAAAGAGAAATGAACATTGAAGGAAATATGAAAGCAAAAAAGTAAAGGAATCCTGAAAACGACCGTATGGGTGTCCGGGTAACTCTAACGAGGCTATGGATGCCTAGCTGGCAGTAGAGCAATATCCGTGAGATTGCAACGACAACTCCGTCGGAGCTATGGATGCCTGACTGGCAGCGGAGCAATGTCCAGGTTACTTTTGGTGTTAGACGATTTATGCAGCTCACTCGGTTAACTTGGTAACCTTGGACACTTTCCCAAGGAAATGAATGAATTCACTACACACATTTCTAAGATGTCCTGTAACCTGACCCAATTAAGGATCTTGTCCTCCCAGATTCATCTTTGGAAGCCACTCCTAGTCTGCGAAACCAGAGATTCTGGGTCCTTAATGAATATTTATCCTTAGAATGCTCGGGAGCGTTCTCCATTGGAGTCACCATTTGTTGTGCCCTTAGCACACATGCCTCGTTCAGAATGGGGACCCTCTTTTCTTTTACCTTGTCAGGTCATTTTTTTTATTGCCTCCTTTTGCATGCCTCCCTTTTTGATGTATCAAATGGTCAATGTTGCATTAAGGACCCACCATAAGTTGACCATGCCTTCCCCTTTTTATTTTTGTTGTGTTCTAGCATCTCGTGGAGCCCCTCTGGCAGTTTGACCCTGCCAACGATGCCGAGACCTATCAGGCCTGGGCGTTCAGGATTCCCTCTCCGGGTTTCCCTACTGGAACAATCGTTCCCAGCGGCGTCCACTCTGTGTCCTCCCAGACCTCAGGGTCCACCCCCTCTTGCCGTCTGGTCAAAACTTGTAGATATATTCAAAACGGCATCCTATCCTCCGGACCCTGAACCCTAGGGTTTTGACCATGCTTCGCCGTCTCCCGACGGCGAACCTTTGGCTGCACCCCACCTCCCGGGTCTCGCCACCATTTTTGTCAACCGATATCTGTGAGTCCCTGACTACCATCGGGCATTTCGGGCCCGACCATCCAAAATTTTGAGTCTAGAATTCCGTGATGGTTTCGCCATCCATGACAGCGGATCTTTGGCGGAGGTCCGCCCTACGGGCCCCGATTCGCACTTTGCTGCTGCCATCCTGACCAACCCAAAGTATTCACAGCGTCCATCGTCCTGTGTCTCCCCGGCCGTCAGGTCCCGGTTCTCCCCCGCCATCGCCAACTTTTGAACTCACCAACTTTTTGCCACCGTACCTACATTAAATACGAGAATTAATTGTGGTTAAGGGTATAAAATACCCACTCCAACCTGTCATTATCATTTCACAAGAATGTAGAGCGATTGGAGACCCTACTATTGGAGCCCACCATCTTTGACACCATCACGCTCGCCACCCTCAGCATCATTTCATCAACTGTAGGAGGATCCCACATCTCCCCACATCGTGTCTTCGAGGTTGGTTATCCATTCTCTCTCCCGAGAATTATTTTGGTGATTTTTAAGGATTTAAATGAAAGAACAATCATTAAGAGGGCATAAGGTAGTAAAGCATGAGATTGCACACAAACCCACGTGTTAGAAAATTCAGAAACCTTCTAGAAAGCCCTCATCACCAATTCAGAGTTTGTCCTTGCCACGGTTGTTCTTCATGCAGGGAAAATGTCCTCCTCAGGCCCGAGACCTACCTTTGCCGTTCATTAATAAAACTTTCAACCTTGCCCCTGATGGTGATTTCCTCCCTCGGGCCCGGGCCATCGGACTTCCATGACCAAAAGTCACCATGAATGTCGCCATGTCAAACTGTAATCTGACCCCTGCCTCCCGGCTGCCAGAGCCTGCCCTTATCCCTGCCGTAGGAACTTCAAAATTGAACAAATGCCTTTTGGGTCTTCTGGGCCGGGGACCCCAGAGTTTCAATTTTGGGGTTCCACCTGTGATTCACCATCCTTAACATCGAACTTCTTATAGCGCCCTGCCTTCCGGTCCCCAACTTCTCATCAGCCGATGGAAGGAAACTTGATCCGCAGATCGGCATCCTTATCACCTCTGGACTCCGGGCGACAGATCTCTGTGCCTCTTTATCTGCCACCCTCACGGAAAACTCTTTCTACCCCTCCGTGGTCCAGGCCCTGCCCTTTTCCCTGTTGATTGGATTTTCTTTTGGATTGGTGTCCTAAGGATCTCTTGGGCCCTCGTGTCCGGACTTCTGTCCTCAAGATTCTGAATGTCCCTAGGGATTTCGCCTCATCCTTCTGGTCACTGGGTTCTGAACTCCCGTCCACTGCTGGATGCGCATAAACAACAGACGACCCTCTCCCCACCGGGCTCCATCACTCGAAACTCCTGGCCTTGCCTGCCATTGCAAACATAATTCTTACCCTGCCCCTCCAATCTCCGGGCTCTGCCCTGCCGATCGTCGTCGAACTCAAAATGAAAACACATAACGCTGGGCTCTTGCCATCGAGCTTCCCATCTGGACTTCCATCCAATGTTCGTCATCCCAAACAGCGAGGGGCGAGCACCTTCCCAGTACCGCCGGTCCAAACCCTCTGATGTAGAATGAAAACCACTTACCACCCTTTGCACCATCGGCCCTCGGACCCCGGAGTTCCGTATCTAGATTTCCGTTTGTCATTTTCCATTCGAAACTGCTATCTCCTAATGGCTTTCTAGCTTGTGACTTCCGAACTCTCCTAAATCGATCGAAACAAGCCCAAATCTGAAATCTAAGTTCAACCCACATGCTAAATTTCGGTCCTCTTCATCGCCAATCTCTTGAAATACTCAAATTTGACCAAAGGGAGTCTTTGAAAGCCTTTCACCATGTTTTCCCTTCCAAACAACATTCCTGCCAGGGAAGTCTGGCCCTCCGAGCCTGGATTGCCCAAATGCCTCTAATAAACATATCAATAACATTCAAACATAAAGGGCATGATATGCTTAATTGACTATTTGAAATAAATGTTGTTTTCAAGTTGTTGACTAACATGAATGTTTTTATGATCTATGATGCTGACTTTGCCCTTACTTGCAGAATATATGGAATCGGGTGCAAGAACTTCAGGGGCATCTGCCGAAAGGGACAAGGGGAAGAAGTCAAGAAGGACCCCTCGAGGGAAAGAAGACAAAGACCAGATGAAGTACCAATTCCAGGGTGAGCCTCTCCACTCAAAAGTTACAACAGATTGGAAGGAGATCACAGACACTAACATTGGCCATGTGGATATTGATGAATTCACGCAAAGGGTCAGGGTGAAACTGACAATAAAGAATGCAAGATTGATAAGACAAAGTGGTGTAGCTAAAGTTGCTGGATTCCATCCATCTCTCATAGCCCCCGAATTGGTCATGGCTTGTTGGGAAGCATATCAAACTGACACAAGGACAATCATTGATAAAGAGGGCAACGTTCTTGCTGACATGTCACTTGAAGGGATCACAAATACCTTCCATATTCCCACATTCCAACAGATGGAGGTCCCTACCTTAGAAGAATTCCAGGTGGCATGGGATGATAATTTTGGTGGTTGTAAGAAGTCGATAAATCTACATTGGCTCAAGGAAAGACGGGGTAGCGCTGCGAAGGTTCCTCATAAACTCTTCCACAATGATTTCCATGAAGATTACCATGACCTGGTGACCATGTTGAGCAGGACTATGGGTCTTCCTACGGCCACCTACTTTAAGGAGTAGATGGCATAACTCATTGAGTAGATCGTATGTGGAAATGAGGATGTAACAACAAAGGCTTCTTTCTACTGGGGAGGAATCATAAGCAACTGCTTCCATGAGCAGTTCATTAACATAAAAAAGAGCTCCAAATTCTATATGTTTTCTTACCTTGTCTATTCCTTGGCAGATCAGAGACAGTACAACGGGTTGTTTGTGGCACCCAATCAAGGGCGGAAGCGAGGACTCAAAGCCTATGATAGATATCCATAGCTCCAGTACTGGAACTTCAAAAGGGATTACTGCAGAGTAAACGATGCCTTCATTGGCCACATTATTAGGTTGATTGTCGCAGACTTTGAGAGGAGGGTCTCCCACAGTGCCAGGGCACTTTTGAAGCAGTATGCCTTCCTCTATATCCAATACCCGAAGTTTACGTACATCCGTGCCTAGGGCTTCACTGAAAGGCCAAATAAGCTGCCCTGATACCCCAATGACAAATTCATCCTCTTGGAGCTTTCTCGGCAGCTCCAACACGTACAAGGGATCTTCAGTAGCAAGCATATAGCGGGGATCTCCTATCCCATGACCCTTGGCCAGGGCATGTACCGATTGCAAACTTCCCAATGTGTTGGTAACTCCAAGAAAGAACTAAAAAATTACCATTTCTACCTACACACTGCTTGCCCATGGATGGACCCGCACAGCCACATCAGGAAAGCTCTGGGGCCGGCGTATGCCCATCTGCACCACATTGAGGATTTTTGGGCTGACTGTTAGGATGAAAAGGAAGTGCTCGCGAGGCACTACATGCGGATGATGGTGTAGTTCCTAAGAAGGGTGCAACCATTCCCCGTACAGGACCAAGTCGAGGAGGATGAGTCCACCATAATGCATCCTAGGTACCCTGTAGTCCCCAACCTCCCAATACCATCAATTGACTAGGATGAATAGGAGGTCGATGACCTAGATACCATAACTCAGCCAATCTTAACTCATACCAAGGAGTGGATCGATGGGCAGGTGGCTCATTTAAAGTAATAGGGAGTAATCTTAACTTATGAAGGGCTCAAAAGCGAGTCGAGTGCCACAGAGGATGTTGCTGCCACCTCTTCAACTGATGCAACCTCCAAGTCTTCTCTGGTCACCAAGTACAGGAAAAGAAAAGGAACAGAAACTGAGCAGTCTCCAGACCCCAAGGCTTATGCAAATAAAGAAGCGGGAGGCTCACCTCCCAAAAGACTCAAACTGGCAGGGAGTACTATGAAACAACCTTCAACCCATGAGAAAGAAGCAGAGGGTATGGGTCAATTACAGGCTCCCTTGTCTCTCTCTGCCCTTCCTATTGCACCACCCACCTCCCTGGCTATGGTCAGTGCATCCCCGCCGGTAGTGAAAATTTCTATCCATCTTGTCCCTTCACCTCCGGCCCAGTCTGTGATAGTCACTGACTCCTCTTCTGCCATGACTTCTACCCCTTCCTCTGCTACTATGTCACCAATCACATCACTCCCTCTGGAAAAAATGACATCGCATATTCCCACTACCACTATGCCCAAGGCTCTTTCAAGACACATGCAGAACCTTCCCCTTGAGCTCTCCCAGATCTTAATGGATCTGACTCTTCAAGCAGCCCTTGCCCAAGTCCTCGTTACTGCTCAACCTTCACAACCACTGACAGAGCCACCAACTATAGAGGCCACCATGCTAATCTCTAAGGGGTGGGAGGAATGAGATAGGAGGCCTTGAAGTTTGTTGAGGAGGAGGCCGATGAATACCATGAGCACCTAGAGTATGAACATCAAACCATCAATAGGGTGGTTTATGAGGAGGAGGAGACTGGCTCTTCCGAGAGTGGGGACGAGGAAGATGGCTCGGGTGCTAAAGAAATTATTCAAACCTTTGATGATGACCTTGAGGAGGAAATGGAACAATAGCTGAAGGATATTGGGGCAGAGGCAGAGGGGTCACCCCATGATGAAGAAGGGTAGCCACCAGAAGAACAGCAACAAAAGGATTTAACTAAGGGTGAAGCCCATGTTGTCAGAAGCCTTGAGGCTGAATGTATTGAGGAAAAGAAGGAAGGAGAAATAGTAGGAAAGGAAAGTCCCATTCAGCAACCACCCACCAGGCTACCTATCAAAAGCCTCAAGTTTGTCCATGACTCTGATGAAGAAGAGGAGGATGCTGCCAAAAAGAAAGAAAAATCCCTAGAGGGAAAAGGAGTGAAAATCTTGGCCTTGACTGAGAAGGGTGAGGGTGACCATGATTCACCCAAGGGGAAATCTATTGTGCCCGAGTGGTTGGAGAAGCAGCTAGAAAGAAAAACCCCTATGTTGAAGGACCCAAGGGCAAGGTTAGAGGCCATCTTGGCTCGAGCCCAAATTATGACAAAGAAAAAGAAGCCCAAGGTCTAATACAGAGTAACAATGGATGCTTCTGGATCTCGAGCAGCACAAATTACAATGCCCATGATTAGCCAAGCTGGGGTAAGTTATAACATCTCCACCATTGACTTGAGAACCACAACTAAAGAGCAGAAAGTAGAGCACCTTGAGGAGTCAGTGGCTACAGTGGTGCACCTGATAAAACAAGATAAAATCTTGAAGGATGAGTTTAAGGCATAGGTTGCAGCCTTAACAGATTACATACAATAATGGTCTTCAGTAGACGACCTACCTACTACATCCATGGTCGCACCTCAACTGCTTTCCAAGGAACAGATCGACAAGATGGAAAGAAGAAAGAACTTAGAGAAGACCACAAAGGACTGGTTCCGACAAGCCTCATACGTTGGAAACATGGGAATTAGTCAGGCTGTGTGAATATCCAACAAGTTCTTGGACCTAATGCAGTCTCTAGAAAGCATAAGGAAGCTCTGCACCGGTTTCCCCATGACCTACAACTCCACCTTTCCAAGGATCGAGGCTATCCTTCAGTTGCCTAAAGCCATGTGAGAGGAGAATCTTGCATTTAAGAAAGAAGATCACTAGCTGATGGATGTGTGGCACCAAGACTTTGACAACCAGAAGAAGAGGCTAGAATAAATCATGAGCAAGGTGGATCTGGACATTGAGTGGATCAAAGAAATCAGGGCAGAATGTGCTTGATACCTTAAGTTGATGACAGACTATGACATGCCCATTGTGCAAATAGATCCGGAAAAGATAAAACCTTACTTCCAGGAGAAGATGAAGGATGGGATGGCTAGAGATATCACAACAGAGTTTCTAAGTTTTGCTGCCCATGCCTTTGATCAATCGAAGCTATTCAAAGACCAAGGCTCAAAGTATGATGAGGATTGGAAAAGGCTAGAGGATAATGCAAAGGAATGGAGCTACCAGGTGCTGCGACGTGAGATCATCAAAATAGACAAGCTCCAGGCGGTTGTCCTCAAGTTCATAGAATACACAGCTCCCAAGGGGCAGGAGGATAACCCTATCAAAGATGATGAACTTCCTGAAGAGTAGCTACAATGAAAATGATAATTGACTAAAGGACAAAAGAGCTACAGTTCCGTCAGGAAAAGGACGAAATAGGGAAGAGACAAAATATAATTTTTAAATTGTGATATATTGGGGGGTAGGTGAAACCCTATTTTGTAATGAATCTTGGCCACACAATAAGAATTAATCTTGGCCATTCTTTGAATATTTTGGGCACTATAAATAGGGCGTTCCTCTCATTTGACAAGAGAGTTGAGTTGTTGTAAAGACATGCTGCAAAAATTTATAAAGAAAAGGCATTGACTTGGTGTATTTTCTTAGTTTCTCTCATGTTACTTGATTCAATCTCCAATGTTAGATGTTTGACTTAGATTTTATTGCTATTTTGGTTAGTTGTCTTCTTTCTTTGGATAGATTTTAGGAATGCTGTTAGGTGATTATGAAAATTTCTGCCATGTTGATGATTTCTTTGTCCATACTTTTTGTTGTTTGCTGATGGTAGATAGCTGTGCAAAGTTAGCCTGGACTTGAATTCAAAGATGCTCCAAAACATCTCTTTGATTCATGCATGTACATGGTGAATGAAGGACAAAGTATCTGCAGACCTTAGAAGATAGCACAATTTCCATGATACTGTGAAATCTCTGGTTAAGTGGGATATTGTTTTGAAAAATTGTCCATTGCAGGAACTCCATTGTCACTATTCATAGTTAGTTGCAGACTTAGGAACTTTCCCTCTTCATTGCCTTCTTTTCTCTTTTTTTTAATGACTGACCTATGTTAAGGTTCATTGCACATTGTAAAGCCAAATCCAACAACAAAATGGAGTCCAAGTCTGCTGTTTGAACCTACAACCAATGCATAACAACTTTCCATCTCAAGAACTCCATTTCAAGATCCAACTTCCATGCTTTATAACCCATCCATAAGACCACCTTGTGATTCCAGCAAATCACATAAAACAACTAAAATATTCCAAGCACTGTCAAGACTTGACATTCGAGACCTTGGGATAGTGTTCTATAATCTGATTGTGGAAGATTCTCTTTCAATAGAGGTAGTGCACCTACGCACTACCTGTGTTGAAAAGTGCATAAAAAATGCCATAAACAATAACGACTATCCATACAAAAAAATAAAACCCTATCTGGAAGACTTCAAGACAACCACACAATTTTTATAACATCGAAAAAGAACACAGCATCATTTAAAAGCATTTTAGACAACTCAACAAGCTAATATTAGGTTTCCTAAACCTGAGCCAAACACTGATTTAGAACATGAAATTAATTAAATAACTTGCATTATACGTTCATACTCAAAGTATATCAACTCACATAAGCAATGTTAAAGAATTTAAGCTCTAACCATTTAATTCTATTTTCCTCCATGATACATAATATTCAAAAGAAAATTTCAATAAAGCCATATGAATATAAAAATCAATTTTTTAAATTAAATCATTTTAAAAATTCCTATTAAAATATTCCCACATCAATTACATAGGTGCCTCTAAAATAACATTTCAAATTCCAAGATTTCTTGATTATTCATATTTGTCAAAAAAACATATTCTTAAATATAACACTTGTATTTTCCAACTATGACAGAGAAATAATCTTTTTAATAAATATTTTTCACTCACCATAACCCTTATTATTTAAATTATATAAATATTTATATACATTTTAAATAATAATCAAACAAATAAACAGTAAGAATCATAAATGATATAATATTAGATATTATAAATATAAATATGTATATAATATTAAATATTATATATATATATAATATTATGTTATATATATATATATTAAAATATAATATATAAAACAAAATAAGAAATAAAATAATAATTAAAAAAAACTAAATAAAGAATCATTTGGGCGAACCCTAAGCAGGGCATGCAGGCCCTGCCTCCCCATGGCGGAGGTGCCTGTGTGCAGAGCACACAGCGCCGCCTCCCTACAGGTGGCAGTGCCTATGTGCAAAGAACACAACGCTCACCTCCCACAGGCGGTGGTGGCTGTGTTCTTGCACATTACGCCGCCTCCCTACAGGCGGCGGTGCCTGCGTGCAAATAACACAATGCCCGCCTCCCTGAGGGTGAAGATACCTGTGTGCAAAGCACACAACACCCGCCTCCCTATGGGCAGTGGTGGAAATGGCGTGGTGGTGAGAGTTGGCTTCCCCACCCCACAAAACCAAATTCAAAACAATTTTTTTTATATAAAAAAAATTCTAAAAATAGAAACACAGTCCCTCTATGCATTTCCAGAATGCAAAATATTCATAATAGGGACAAAATAAATATATATTTTTAAAGATGAACTTCATGGCTTTACAAGCCAAAATATACATATATAAAACTACAACCATTTCCCAACTCAAATTGGGCAAATAATCAACATAAAAAGGAAGCACAACAACATGGTTTAAAATTGCAGTTTGAAATTTCAATTCTTTTGGTTTCAATCTAATTTTCATTGTTTGATTCTAGTTTGGTTTTCATTTCCAAATTTCAACAAGATAGCAAGCTTTCAAAACAATTTCTCATGGGATTCATTGGATTTGATCAACATTCAAAGATTTCAAAATACCATAATGAGGATTCAATCCATTTTCAAAATGAAACAAAGCAAGAACAAAGGGGAACCTGATTTTTTTCTCCAAACTTGAAGCCTTCAACAATGATATTTTTAACTCCTCCTTTTGGATTCAGCTCTAGCAAGGGTCTCCAATTCTTCACCAATCCAAGCAAAGCCACAGCTAGGAAAATCCTTTCCCCAAATTGAAAGTTAAAAAATATATGAATTTTCATTTGCTAAAAATAGAGGTTTTCCCCAAATTGGTCAAACCCCTAAAATATCCCCACCCACTAAATTTATTGCACAATTTGGAGGATATTTCCATTTTTTAATTTTTAAAAAAAAATCTAATTTCTATTTTCTAATTCAAACTTCATGCATTTTTCCAAATTCATTAAAACAAAAGCATTTCAAAGTTGCAAAGAAATGATTTTATCAACAATTTTAAAAAGTGGAATTAAAAACACATTTTCCTTTTATTTATTTATTTTAATTTATCTCCAACTATCCAAATATGATTTCTATTTATATTTGATTAAATCTTAATATCCAATAATTGCCAAAACAACTATCACATTTAATAAAACACCATTAATATAATTACTCAATAAACTCAATCTAATTTTATTAATTAATTCAAATCAATCAATAAAATGAATAACATTTCAACATTGTAACAAAATACATTATTCATCAATTTAACTACACAAGCTATTTAATAACCTCTATAATTTGCAATCAAATAAATACTCAAGGTGCAAAGGACCGAATTAAAACAACCAACCCGACAACAACTCGACAACATGCTATGACTAGGGTGATGACTTGGCACAAAAAACCTCGCTATTATCTCCAAATAAATTTTCATTGGTCAAAGGACACACTCAAACCTTTGAACTAGGTGGAGTCGATGTCATGTACCTGTAAGCCTACAAACAAAGAGTACATCGACATGCATATATATAATATGATAAAACACACCGTGAAGAGGAAATCTCATAATCGTAGGGCACTCACGAGCGAGTGATACAATCCCATCCCCTTCACCAATACAATATCACTAACTGGCGCATCTAACATCAATGATATGATCACAAGCATAAAACATCATTAAATAAATTATTTGTTAAATTTCTCTAAAACGTGCCATAAAGATAATGTCAGAATCAAATAACATCACATTAAAATATGACATTCACATCAGTTAATAAATAGTGGTCAAAAGTAACCAAGTTCAAAAGTCAAAGCATAGTCAAACACAATCATAATGAGGAAGAACACTGTCGATCCAAAGAGCCAAAACGAAGGGGTGTTACATAAATTTAATAAACAACTTAAATACGCAAAGCCATTTATTTACCTTTTCCAACTTGCAATTAAAGAAAATCAAGGAGAGATGAACAACAAAGAAGAAACTTAACCCAACTAAAACCTGATGACACACGATGACCAGGGTGATGACTTGGCACAAAAAACCTAGCTACTATCTCCCAATCGAATACCATTGGCCAATGGATATGCTCAAACCTATGAAAACAGGTGGAGTCGATGTCTTGTACCTATCAACCTAAGAACAAAGAGTATATTGAACATGCATATATATTATATAATAAAACACACCATGAAGAGGAAATCTCATAATCATAGGGTGCTTGCAAGTGAGTGGTACAATCCCGTCCCCTTCACCAATACATAATTACTAACCGATGAGTCTAACATCAATAATATACTCAAAAGCATAAAGCATCATTAATTCAAATATCTACTAAGCTAATTCAAAGCATGCCATAATGATAACATCAGAGTAAAATACCATCACATCAAAATATAACATTCACATCACTTTACAGTTTGCAATGAAATAGTAACCAAGTACCATAGTCAAAGTAATAACAGAAACAAAGAATACAAAGAAAAACACTATACGATCAAAGAGCCAAAATGGAGGGGTGCTACATAAATGGTCAAAAGAGAATTCTAGAGGTGAATATTTCATAGCTATTTGAAGCACAAAACCAATTGAAAAGGTGAGAAGAACACGTAAGAATATGTGCAAGCAAAGCATCAAGGAAAAATAAGGAAACTTAGGGTATATAGGCATGGAAAATTGAAAATGCAACATAGATGTAGAATTTTAAACTTATTATTGAAATGAAACACATTTTTTTACAGTGTTTCTATACTATGTGCATATATAGTTTAATGCACTGGCATGTCCAAAACATGTTACTGACTTATAGAACTTTTGGTACATATACATATACATATAGATATACATATACATATACATATACATATACGTACCTAAACATATACATACATATACATATACATATACATACACATATACACATACATACATGTTTTGTCCTTTTTTATTGTTTGTAGTTATCTCTATGCATCTTTGGTATTATACCCATTACCATAGGAGCAATTTTAGTTAAATGTACAAATATAATGAACTACATAACCCATGATTACAATTATCCAAATTTCTATCTGCAAAACCAACATGCTCACTAGGGGAAACTAGTTTCATGTTTATCAATGTACCATAGAAAAATGGATCATTGACGTTTTCATGGTTATTGAGGTCTTTCTCTTGAGATGCTTGATCTATTTTGCTTTGATTTAATGTTGCAATGTAACTTATGCATTCACATTAGGTCCTAAAAATTCAAATTATGATATCTTGTGAAGGTGTTGTGAATTTTTGTAACACATTTCTACAGTTTTCTAGACTCTTCTTATTACAATTCACCTAAAAATAACCTTTTTATCACTTTTCAAGTCATATTATAAAGTTTTGTAAAGTCTTGTAACAAGATCTCACACTTTTCTAGGCTTGCTATCACTATTTACACCTTTCTTATGCTTTATATGACCACTTTATGCACTTATAAGACTTAATTAAGTGTATTTTTGAATGTAAACCTAACAAACAAGATTAAATGCAAGTTAATTCCTAACACCCACTTACAAGCTTAAAGTGGGACCCATTTGCCATGGGTGGTGAATGAGTCCCTCTTGTCTCCAAATTCAAAATAATTCAAAATTTCTTTTAAGTTTTTATTCAAAAAGACCTTATGTTGGTTTGTGATGAGGTACTTGTTGTGCCTTTAGCACACACGCCCTGTTCGGAATGGGGACCCTCTTTTCTTTTTCCTTTTCAGGTCATTTTTCGTCGTGCCTCATTTTGCATGCCCCACTTTTTGGTGTCTCAGATGGTCAATGTTGCTTTAAAGTCCCACCATAAGTTGACCGTGCCTTCCCCTTTTTATTTTGTCATGTTGTGATGCCTCGCAGAGTCTCTTTGGTAGATTGCCCCTGCCAATGGCCAAGGCCCCCTTCGGGCCCGGTCATCCAAGTTTCCTATGTCGGGTTTCCTTTTCGCTCCCGCCATTCCCAATGGCATTAAGCTCACGTCCTCCTAGCCCCTGGGGCCTGAACCTCTGTTTGTTGTTTCCTTCAAACCGCAAAATTTTTGACAACCATCCAACCTCTCGGGCCCGGGACCCTAGAGTTCCGCTCCCGGGGTTCTGAGAGTGTTTCACCATTTCTCACAGTGAACCTCTCACGGTGTCCCTCCTTCTGGGCCCTGACCTCCCCTTTGCCGCTAAGTGAATGGTCTACTTCATTGAGCAAATTCTTCAAGGGGATGAGGATGTCACAACAAAGACTTCATTCTATTGGGGAGGCATAATAAGCAATTGCTTCCATGAGCAGTTCGTTAATGTGAAGAAGAGCTCCAAGTTCTATATGACTTCCTATCTTGTCTACTCCCTGGCAGACCGGAGGCAATACAATGGGTTATTTGTGGCACCCGATCAGGAGCAGGGCCGAAAACTCAAAACCTATGATAGATACCCTTAGCTCTAGTAAAAAAACTTCAAAAGGGAATATTGCAGAGTGAACGATGCCTTTGTCAGCCACATTATCAGAATGATTGCCGGAGACTTGGAGAGAAGGGTCTCCCATAGTGTCAAGGAATTTTTGAAGCAATATGCCTTTCTCTTCATCTAGTACCCGAAGTTCACATACATTCATGCCCAGGGCTTCACTGAAAGACAGAACAAGTTGCCTCGATACCCCAACAACCAGATCATGCTTCTGGAGCTTTCCCGACAACTCCAACACATACAGGCAATCTTCAGCAACAAACACATAGCAAGAATTTCTTATCCCATGACTTTGGGCCAAGGCATGTACAAACTACAAACTTCCCAGTGTGTTGGTAACTCCGAGAAGGAGCTAAAGGATTACCACTTTCACCTGCACATTGCTCACCCACGGATAGACCCGTATGGGCATGTAAGGAAGGCACTAGGATCAGGGTATGCCCACCTTCACCATATTGAAGACTTTTAGGTAGATTACCAAGATGATAAAGAGGTGTGTGTAAGGAACTATATGCAAATGACTATGCAGTTTGTAAGAAAGGTGCAGCCATTCCCCATACCGGACCAAGTCCAAGAGGATGAGAGCACCATAATGGATCCCAGGTACCCTGTGGTGGCTAATTTTCCAATACCAACAATAGACTAGGGTGAGCAAGAGGTCGATGACCTTGATACAATAACCCAATTGGTCTTGGCTCATACTAAAGAGTGGGTCAATGGGAAAGTAGCCCAATTGAAGCAAGAAAGAGTAATCTTGACTTATGAAGGGCTCAAAAGTGAGCCAAGTACCACAGAAGATGTTGTTGCCACTACGTCAACTGGAAGGACCTCCAAGTCTCCCTCACTTACTAGATCCAAGAAGAGAAAGGGGACAGAAATAGAACCGTCTCTGGACCCCAAAGTCTATGCTAGGAAAGAAATGGGAGGTTGAACTTCCAAAAGACTCAAACAGGCAGAGAGCACCAAGGAGCAACCCTCAACCCAAGGGCAGAAGGCAATGAGTACGAGCCAACTGGAGCCCCTATTGGCTCTCCCTGCCCCTATTGTTGCACCATATACCTCTTTAGCCATGGTTGCCACATCCCCACCGATAGTGGATATGTCTGTCCACCTCGCTCCATCCCCTTCGATTGGGTCCATAATAATTGTCGACTCTTCTTCTGCCATAACCATTCCCCCTTCCTCCACTGCCATGTCACCAACCACATCACTCCCTCTAGCTATAGTAATGAAACCTGTTCCCATTTCCACCATGCCTGAGGCTCTCTCGAAACATATGCAGAATCTCCCTCCTGAACTCTCCCAGGTCTTAATGGATCCCACTCTTCAAGTAGCCCTTACGCAAGCTCTCACTACTATGCAACCTTCACAACTGCTGATAGGGCCACTAGCTATGGAAGCCACCATGCTAATCTCCAAGGAGTGGGAGGAACGAGAGCAGGAAGCCTCGAGGTCCTTTGAGGAGGAAGCCGATGAATACCGCGAGCACCTGGAGTATGAACATCGAACTATTGACAAGGTGGCTTATGAGGAAGAAGAAAAAGGCTCTTCCAAGAGTGGGGACGAGGAGGGTGGCCCCGGTGGTGGGGCCATCTTGCGGGCCTTTGATGATGACATTGAAGAGGTAGTCCAAGGACACCAAATCAGAGGAAGAAAGGCTGCCCCTTGAATAAGAAGAGTAGCAACCAGAAGACAAAACTGAGGGTAGGGCCTAGATTGCTGAGAGCCTTGAGGTCATGTAATCAATAGAACATGTGCATGAGATTGAACATGATGAGGAAAAGAAAGAAGAAAAGATCAGGAAAAGAGAGCCCCGTGCGGCAACTGTCCTCTATACTTCCTATCAAATGCCTCATGTTCATCCAAGATTCTGGTGAGGAAGATGAAGATGCTGCCAAGTAGAAAAGAAGGTCCCCAGAAGAAAAGAGAGTAGAAAACTTGACCTTGACTAAGAAGAGTGAAGGTGATTGTGGATAACCGAAGGGAAAGTCCACCTTGCCAGAATGGTTAGAGGAGCAACTTGAGAGAAGAGCTCCTATGCTAAGGGACCCACGAGTAAAACTAGAGGCTATCCTCTCTCGGGATCAGATTATGACGAAGAACAAGAAGAAATCAAGGGTTAGATCCAAAGTAACAATGGATGCCTCTGGGTCTCAGACCGTGCAGATAGCGATGCCTGTAGTAGGTCAAGAGGGGGTAATTTACAATATTTCCACCATGGATCTAGGGACTGTCACTAGAGAATAGAAGGTAGGGCACCTTAAGGAGTCAGTGGCCACAGTGGTACATCTGATAAAGTAGGATAAGATCTTTAAGGATGAACTCAAGGCACAAGTGGTAGCACTGACAGAATATATAGAGCAATGGTTTTCGGTAGATGACCTGCCCACTACATCCACGGCCCCACCCTAGCTGCTGTCCAAAGAGAAAATCAACAAGATGGAGAGAAGGAAGAACTTGGAAAAGACTACAGAAAACTGGTTCTAATAGGTCTTGGATGTCAAAAACATAGGAATTAACCAGGCTGTACGAACAACAAACAAGTTCTTGGACCTCCTACAATCTCTGGAGGGCACAAGGAAGCTTTGCACCGACTTCCCTGTAACTTACAACTCCACGTTTCGAAGGATTGAGGCTATCCTTCATATGCAAGAAGCCATGTGGGAAAAGGAGCTTGCATTTGAGAAAGATGATCACTGACTGATGGATGTGTGGCGGCGAGACTTTGACAACCGGAGGGAAATATTGGAACAAATCATAAGCAAGGTAGATCTTAATATTGAATGGATCAAGGAAATCAGGGCAGAGTGCGCTCGGTATCTCAAGCTGATGATGAAGTATGACATGCCCATAGTACCAATGGATCCAGAGAAGATAAGGCCCTACTTCCAGAAAAAGATTGAGGAAGGGATGTCAAATGAAATCACAATAGAGTTCCTAATTTTTGTTGCCCGCGCCTTTGATCAATCAGAGCTATCCCGGGACCAAGGCACAAAGTATGATGAGGATTGGAAAAAGCTGGAAGATAACACAAAAGAGTGGAGCTACTAGGTGTTGTGATATGAAATCATTGAAATAGACAAGCTCTAGGCGGTCATCCTCAAGTTTATTGAATACACAGCTTGTAAGAGATAGGAGGAAAGCCCCGCCAAAGACGAAGAAGTCCTTGAAGAGTAGCTAAAGTGAAAACAACAATCCTCTAAATGAAAAAAGAGCTACAGTGCTATCACTAGGTGACAAAATAGGGAAAATAACAAAATGTAATTTTAAATTGCATTGTATTTGGGGGTAGGTGAAACCCTATTTTGTAATGAATCGTGGCCACACAATGAGAATTGATCTTGGCCATTCATTTGACTTTTGGAAAACTATAAATAGGTATCTCCTATCATTTGCAAAGGGAGTTGAGTTGTTGTAAAGGCATGTTGCTGAAATTTATAAAGAAAAGAACATTGACTTGGTATATTTTCTAAGTTTCTCACATGTTGCTTGATTCAATCTCCATAGTTAGATATTTAACTTAGGTTTCATTGCTGTTCTAGTTAGTTGTTATCTTACTTGGGTAGATTTTAGGAATGCTATTCTATGATCATGAAAATTCTTGTTGTGTTGATGACTTCTCAGTCCATACTTTTTACTGTGTGCTGATGGTAAATAGCTGTGAAAAGTTAGCCTGGACTTGAACTCAAAGCTACCCCAAAACTTGCATATGGTGAATGACATACGAAACATTTCTATATCTTAGAAGATAGCACAAGTTCCATGATACTGAGACCTCTAGTTAAGTGGAAAAGTATTTCGAGAAGCTGTCTATTGCAAGAACTCCATTCTCACTATTCATAGTTAGTTACAGATTTATGAACTCTCTCTTCCTTGCTTTTTTTCCTTTTTTTTAATGACTAACCTATGCTAAGGTTCATTGCACATTGTAAAGCCAAATCTAATGACAAAATAGATTCTGAGACTGCTGTTTGAACCTACAACTAATGCATAACAACTTTCCCATCCTAGGAACTCCATTCCAAGATCCAACTTCCTACACTTTGTATTTCCTGCGTAAGCCCACCTTGTGATTCTAGTAAATCACATCAAACTACTGAGGTATCTAAGCACTGTCAAGACCTGCCATCCGAGAGACCTTGGGATAGTGTTCTGCAACTTGATTGTGGAAGATTGTCTTTCAAGAGAGGTAGTGCACCTATGCACTACCTATGTTGAGAAGTGCATAAAAACACCATCAATAGAACTGGTGCTAGAAGGAGGGCTGATGTTGGAATAAAAATCTAAAGGTTAAGAGCGAAGCTGGATCGAATCGGATCATTCTCCCCAGATTGATTTCAAAGAGTTCTACGGATGACACCAAACAAGGGAGAATTTGAAGAATTGTAGCCCGCTACAAGGGCCAAGCGAGTTAAGGGAAGTAGCATTCCCTTTTCCTCATCCTCCATTCCACCTACTTCCATTCCACCCTCACCTTCATTCGGCTGGCCTTCGTCTTCCACCCAATGATCTAAAACTACAATTGCACCTCCTATCTCTGGTAGCCAGGGGATTGCTCCTCTCCTGGCCCTTCCAGCCCAGGGCACAGTCCAATTAGGAGCAGCTCAAGTGTAGCCCTAGATTTTTGTTTTATTGTAGGTACAGCCTCAACTTGCTGTTTCCCAGCAGCAGATACTACCTCCGCCTCCCGCCATGGCTTGGTTAGCACATAACCCTTCACCAATAAATTTCACCATTTACCATCATATGCCTAAGAATCTAGAGGGCTTTTTTTCGAAGTTCCATCCATGTGACCTGCAAAGAACAGCTGAGGAGCATATCAAAATATTTGAGATGGTAATTACCAAAATGCAAGTTGATCATGAGGACGTCGCATGTCACCTTTTTCCACATTCTTTGGGAGAAGAGGCCTTCTACTGGTACATCAATCTGCCGAGGGGATCCATTACCTCATGGACTCTAATGAAGAATGGCTTCCTGCAGAAATACAAGACTCCCATCAGCCCTGCATAACTTTACGAGTAGTTTATGTCTATCAGAAGGGAAGTCAACGAACCTATTGGGTCTTTCAATGATCATTTTCATCGTGCCTATACAAGGCTTCAGGACCCGTACTTTCATAATGATGTTGCATCTCTCTCGGTCTACTATGCGATGTTAGACAACCTCACATCAGCTTTGGTGAAAAGGATGCAACTGTCGCCCGCCTCATTGGTGGTGGCCTATAAAGAGGTTGTTGTCGGCAGTGCGAATTTGGGGCAGAATATCTCCAGCCCACTGCCTTCTCTAGGCTAGTAGCTCACTTGATGCAGATTCAAGGATTGAATCAGGCTTTCGCTCAACAGATCCCTCTTATGAACCAAGTGCCTCAGTTGCCCATTGTCCCACATCTAGGGCAGCCACTAAATTATGTGCCTCCTGCACCTTCCTATTCGCAGCCTCAACCATAGTACAACTATTCTCAGGCTTCCCCATAATAGAAAGCATATTCCCAGCAACCTCAAGCGCCCTTGTACCTATTAGGGCCAGAATTTTCTCCAGCATATCAAAATTAGCCGACAGCCTCACCCGATTTTCTCTAAAATCCGGCACCGTCACCTAGGAATGGGACCGAGAAGGACAAGTTGGAGGAACTGATTAAGATGATAAAGAAGATGTCCATGGAGATGACGCACCTAAAAAATTAGAATAATTAGTTATAGGCCTCTTAGCGTAATTTCCATGCCAATCTTAACCGAGACAATAGAGACAGTAGGGATAATCGAGAAGCAAGCACTTTCTCCAGGTAGAACTATGATAGGGGGCCAAATGCCAATCATAATTTAGAAAGGAGACCTTCTTAGAGGCAAAATTGAGAATGGAAAACTAGGCCCAATAACGGAGGTGTCCCTACGCCTTTCGATCAACTAGCAAGCAACGAAAAAATGACCAGTGGAGTATACCTTGCCGAGGTAGCCTTGTCCGGATGGTGCAGGATTCATAAAACCAACACGCATTCCAAGTTGGATTTCCCCGAATTCCAAACAGCCGCTGAAATATTCTAGGTAGAAGTGCATAATGTGGTAGATAATGCTGGCTGAAGGGACATCGTCCTAGTTGAGCCATACGATTCCTCCTGTCTCGTGGTTAATCAATCCCCGTTTCTGTAAGGTGACTGCAATGAGCCCGAGGTCGAGCTCGCTCCTGTCAAGGGTGAAAAAGTGTAAGAGGTAAGTAATGAGCAAACTTTGGCTCATTTTTTTCATTCAGTAGATAATGGTCCAGTAGATGAGGAGGAGCCATTTGTGGATGAGGTCCACATGTTCCATCAAAGGTCGACTCCCTACTTCCTCAGGAATAGGCAGGCGGGTGGACCCTTTATGACTTCTACCCCACTAAACAATTTTTCCACTCTGCCTAATCCTAATGCCAGCAATAACCCTGGACTTCCTCATATACCTACCCAGTACCGCAATAAGAATGGTTCTCAAAACTAGTCACAAAATTAGGCTTAAAGTCGATCTCAAAATCCGCCTGGTCAAACGAAGGTCCAACCTCCTAATTCGGCCATAGGCCAAGCTTTTAGTTCAAAAATTGAGCAAATGGGTGAATATGTGGTAGAAGAATTCAAGAAGATAAAAATTAGTTTATCATCCTTTGAATTACTCTAAGTCCCTGTTGTAAGTCATGCCTTCTTTAGGATCCTTAATGGGACTCCATCTTCCAGTACAATGCAAGAAGCAGCAGCTAAGAGGGGTTACCTTTGAAGAGCCTAGGAAAGAAACAAAGATACAAGATGATACTAGGAAAATGAAGGATATCCCTATAAATCAATCTGCGAGTAAACAAATTGAAAAGGAACTAGAGTAGAGTAATAGACAGTTTTCCAAGGACCCACCATTTAGGCAGAATAGGGATAAGGGCAATGATAAGGACAAGGGTCAAGTAGCTCACATGGATACACCTATAGGCATCTTCCAAGGGAGATTGGAAACTCCCCCTTTCCTGACCACCATCAGGATCTTCATGAAGAACCTACATAACTGCTTGCTCGACTTGGGAGCATCTGCCAACGTCATGCCCTTAGTATTATGCAAGGATCTTGGCATCATCCCCACTCCTTTAAGGAGGAAGGTCACTTAGCTGGACAAAATAGAGATTATCATCATAGGAGAAATAAATTGGATCCCAATGTAAATTGCTATAGACTCAAGGATACAAGTCATTGATATTCAGGTGGCAGACATTCCCGATGCATATGGAATCATCTTGGGAAGAGAGTTTACCAAAACACTGAATGGATATACCACCAAAAACCTTTCTCACATGTGGCTACCATGGAAGGGGCTGCCAAATCAAATCCGTATCGACCAAGAACCCCATATGAAATACATGATCACAGAGTACAATAATATTAATGAGGTGTTGTTTGCTGAGACTGGCCTAGGGAATTACCATCTGTTTACATACCAAAACAAGGTCGAGCTCCAAGAGGAATGTGCCGATGAAGTACTCCTGGTGCTATGCAATCCTTCGATAGACTTCACTCAAATACCTCCAAGTACAAAAGGGCTAGTGGAACCAGATGACAGACCTAATGAAGATAATGATTGGGGAGTACTCAGTGATTTCTAGGGATTCCTAAAAAAGTGTGTTAGGGACTAACTTAGCTTGGGCACCTAGATGAATTTCCAAGATCTCTTATTGTCAAATTGGTGCAGGGTTCACAATGTTTCCCACTCTGAGTTTGATTATTGCTTATGTCAAATGATAGTTGAACACGTTAAAGAATCAGTTGCTCCTCAGATTGAAATGCTAAGGGAGGCACCAACAGAACCACCCGCTGGTCACCACACCACCTCAAAAAATTTCCCTAAGAGCAAGGAGCCAGTCACCCAGTTGAAAGGGAATAGGAACTTAATCAGACCTGAAGATAAAGGACCTTCTACATGTTGGACACTCCAATTTGATGGATCCAAGTCCAAACAAGGAGTTGGGGCTGAATTCAAAGTCATAAGTCTAATAGGTAAGACCTTTCTTGCTGCCCATAGATTGAAATTTTATTGTACCAACAACGTAGCAGAATATGAGGCCCTAGTCCCTGGCATTCTCATGGCCTTGAAGAAAAATGTGAAAATGCTACAAGTTTTTTGGGAATTCCAAACTAGTAGTCAAACAGGTCAGGAAGCTATATTCTTGTTGTGATAGAAGGCTCGCCAATTATAGGCATAGGGTTTGGGATCTCCTAGAAGGCTTAGATGCATTCAATATACAATTGATCCCTCATGCTCAAAATTGAATAGTTGATGCTTTCGCTCAAGCGGCTAGCACTTTACAACCCCTTTCTTTATCTGGGCTCAAGAAATTCACGGTTGAGCTGACACCCACGCCATCAGTCCCAGATAATGTCACCCACTTGTAGGTCTTTAATGATGACAAACACATCCTCAAATTCATCACGAGTTCTGATGTCTTTGCAGCTCAAATAATTGATGAGGCTGATTCACAGGAGGCCAAACTGGACATAGAAGGGGTTATTAACCTCAAAACCAATACAATCCCCAAAGGCATGGTTCGGCTAGAATGTGTATTTGACTTAGATCAGATCAAAGACCAAAACCAACAAATGAAGAAAGAAGCCATAAGCAACCAGTGTGATGCTCTCAACCTCAGGACAGATGAGGAAGTCAAGAATGTTTTTATTGGCAAGGTATGCACGTCGGAGGAAAAAAATGAATAACAAATGCGCTGCAGAAATATCATGATGTGGTGGCATGGAGCTATGAAGATTTAAAGACATATGATACTTCTGTCATTACGCAAACCATCCCTCTCAAGACAAAGGTGAGGCCATTCTGTTAGCGGCAGTATCCCATTAATGCCTTGTTGGAACCCATCATTTACAAGGAAGTACAGAAATTGCTATAGGCAAAGATTATTTTTTCAGTCAGGCATTCCACATGGGTGGCCAATTTGGTCCCAGTTAGAAAAATAATGGAGAGATTAGATTGTGTGTAGATTTCCATAATTTGAACCGAGCTTTGGAGAAGGATAATTATCCAGTGCCTTCATTAGATGAGGGTTGCAGATCGTCAATGGCTCCGAGATGATGTCTTTCCTTGATGGGTATTCTGGGTATAATCAAGTGATGGTACAATATGAGGATAGTTATAAGACGACATTCACCACCAAGTGGGGAACATTTTTGTGTAGGAGAATACCTTTTGGGCTCATCAACACCGGTGCCACCTTCCAATGTGCCATGGATATCACCTTCAAGGATCTAATTAGAAAGTGCATAATCATCTACATGGATGATTTAACTGTGCTTTCTAAAAAAAGAGGTGATCATGTCTCTGACTTGTGCAAAGCGTTTTAGAGATGCAGGGAGTTAAGGGTTTCCCTTAACCCCAATAATTATATTTTTGGAGTGATCGAAGGCAGATTGCTCAGGCACATCATTTCATAACAAGGTATCTCTATAGACCCTGAGTGTATCGAGTCCCTACTCAAAATTTTTCCCCTAAGTAGCAAGAAAGAATTAAAATCCTTCTTTGGCAAGATCAACTTCATCAAGAAATTCATCATGGGTTTTGCGGAGATTGTTAAACCTCTCAATGCTATGTTGAAACAAGATGCCAAAGTTGAGTGGACACCTCATGCCAAACAAGCTTTTGAGGAAATCAAACAGGCCATCGCCGAGGCGCCTATGTTAGTCAGCCTAGATTATCTGAAGCCATTCTACATCTACTCGTTCACTTTAGAGCATTCTTGTGCTAGCATGTTGACCCAGAAGGATGAGGAAGGAAATGATCACCCGATCACCTTCATGAGTGCTCCCTTAAAGGATGTTGAATTATGATATCACAATGTAGAAAAATAGGCGTACACTCTTTTTAGAGGGGTGAAGAAATTTAGACACTACATCCTGCGCAATAAGGTATTTGCCATTGTCCCCGACCCAGTAGTAAAAATGTTGCTCATGCAAAATGAATTGGGTGAAAGAAGAGCCAAGTGGGTCACCCTGCTCCAAGAATATGATATAGAGATCCAACCAATGAAGCTGGTAAGAGGCCAGGTGCTCACCCGTACGATTGCTAAAGTGGCAGCAGAAGCTAGATCTGAACTCACTGTGCAGCAGTACCAACTTGAGGATGTCTCCCCCGGAGACCAGAATATCATCTACTATTTGCTGAACAATAAGTGTTTGCCACACTTGCAAGGAGTCCAAAAGCGGGCCCTTAGACTAAAGAGCAATGGTTACATGTTACAAGGTTCCATTCTCTACAAGAAGAATCATGAAGGCATTTACTTAACATGCCTGGGTAAGGAGGAAGCAGATCGAGTTTTAAAAGAGTTCCACGACAAATTTGGCACAAGCCATGGTTCTGGTTCCTCCACAGCACATCAGATATTAAGAGTAGGATATTATTGGCCAACTATCTTCAAGGATGCTCATTGTCATATTCGTTCATGTCAAACATGCCAGACCGCTGCCACTAGGGAAAAGAATGATGCTGTCCCACTGCAGCCCATGCTGGAAGTAAGGTTGTTTACACAATGGGGTCTCGACTTCATCATTCTAGTAAGCTCTCCATTGTCTGCGAGACACAGGTACATTCTTACCACTACTGATTACTGTACTCGGTGGATGGAAGCAATAGTATGTAAGCAATGCACAACTGAAGTAGTTACTAATTTCTTAGAAAGTTTCATTTTAAATCACTTTGGTTGTCCTTATGCTTTGGTATGTGACAATGGACCCACTTTTGCTTCATTGAGATTTTCTAGTTGAGATTTTGACTACGAGATTGCCGTTAAGTTTTCATCTAATTACTACCCCCAAGGAAATGGCCTTGTTGAATCTACGAATAAGAACCTGATTACCGTAATAAAAAAATTGCTAGATAGGAATCCCAAGGACTAGCATACCCAGCTCCATTTCACCCTTTGGGCTGATCACACTCACCACAAGGCTACCCTTGGCGATTCCCCATTTCACCTTGTCTGTGGCCTAGAACCTATATTTCCTATCCACCTGAAGATTCTTACTCTTCAGTTCATCAACAATTTTTATGAGGGAGCAGATCATAGGGAAGCTCGATTAGCTGAGTTCTTGCATTTAGAGGAAGTACAAGACTGTGCAATAGAAAATTTCACCAAACATCAGGGCGTAATTAAAAGATGGTTCGACCGCCAAGCCAAAATCAAAGCCTTTAGAATTGCAGATCTGGTCTTGTGTTGAGACAAGGCCCATGAAAAGAAAGGGGGACACAACAAATTTGATAAGCTCTGGCTTGGCCCCTTTTAAATAGCTGAAATTGTAGGAGATAATGCTTTCCTCCTAAAGACCTTAACCGGTGAGAACGTCCCATTGCCGGTCAACGGGCAGCGCCTGAAGCATTACTTCCAGGCCTGAGCTCATTTGAGCTCTTCTTTGTAAATATTTGTACATTGGTTAGGTAGATTTCTTTTCTGGTTTGCTTGCATTTTTTGTTTTGCATCGCTCTTTTTGTTTCCCCCCTCCTGACAGCTTTTTTTGAAAATTTGTTTCCCACCTTTTAGCGATGGCCGTGCTTGCTCAACAAGTGGTTTACTTAGCTGTTCGTCCTTTGTGTTCTTCGGCTAAACATTCACTCTCGACTATCGACCTCTAAAACATATCCATGAATGATTTCCTTGTTGAGCTCTGCTCAGAACTCGACCCTGGATTGGATCTTCTTACATACATCTCAGATCTCACACAAAACACATACTCATTTCTGAAAGACTGTGTCATGGTTGTTATGACACCCTAATGAGTGAAAAATCTTAAGTCTGCTCCAATGACCACTACAATATCAGACCCATCATAGGCTTCAGTGCTTACCCGGTCAAGCTAAATGATAAATGAGAAATGAACATTGAAAGAAATATCAAAGCAAAAAACCAAAGGAATTCTAAAAAAATAAATGATTGTATGGGTGTTTGGGTAACTCTACCGGGGCTATGGATGCTCGGCTAGCAGTAGAGCAATATCCATGGGATTGCAGCGACAACTCCATCAGGGCTATGGATTCCTGACTAGTAGCGGAGCAATGTCCAGGTTACTTTTGGTGTTAGACGATTTACGTAGCTTGCTCGGTTGAATTGGTAACTATGGTCACTATCCCGAGGAAAGGAATAAACTCACTACACACACTTCTGAGATGTCCTGTAACCTGACCTAATTAAGGATATTGTTCTCCTAGATTCATCTATGGAAGCCACTCTTGGTATGCGAAACCAAAGATTCTGGGTCCTGAATGAATATATATCTTTAGAACACTCGGGAGCGTTCTCCAGTGGAGTCGCCATTTATTGTGGCTTTAGCACACATGCCCCGTTCGGAACGGGGACCCTCTTTTCTTTCTCCTTGTCAGGTTGTTTTTCATCACTGCCTCATTTTGTGTGCCCCACTTTTTGGTGTCTTGGATGGTCAATGTTGCTTTAAAGTCCCACCATAAGTTGACCATGCCTTCCCCTTTTTATTTTGTCATGTTGTGATGCCTCGCGAAGTCTCTTTGGTAGATTGCCCCTGCCAATGGCCCCGGCCCCCTTCAAGCAAGGCCATTCAGGTTTCCCATGCCGGGTTTCCTTTTCGCTCCACCATTCCCAACAACATTCAGCTCACGTCCTGCCGGCCCCCGTGGCTTGAACCTTCGTTTGCCATTTCCTTCAAATTGTGAAAATCTTGACGGCCATCCAGCCTCTTGAGCCTGGGACCCCGGAGTTCCGCTCCCATGGTTCTGAGAATGTTTCACTATTTCTCATGGAAAACCTCTCATGGCGTCCTGCCTTTCAGGCCTCGACCTCCCCTTTGCCGCTAAGTGAATTTATCAAGTTGAATCTTTTCTAGCGGCTGTCGTCCTGTGCCCTCCTGGCCGTCGGACCTGGGGTCTCCCGGCACCGCTTTTGATTTTCAAATCCACCGACCTTGGTCTCACCGTACCTGCATTCAATAGGATCATTAATGGAGATTAGGGGTATAAAGGGCTAGCTCAGGTCTATCATTTTCACTTGACAGTGTTGCAGAAGAATAATCAAAGCTTGTTGCAGGAGTCTACCACCTTTTGAAGCTTCCAATTGATCTTTGTCTATTGCCTTCACTTTTGATCGTGAGTGAGCCCCACGCCTCCTTGCATCGAGTGTTCAAGGTTGTTCTTCTATTCACCCTCCCAAGTGTTGTTTTTTGTTATTTCTAGGGCTTAAAATGCATAACGAGCATCAAAATGACATGTGAACGATAAAATATGACATCATGAACAAAACCCATGTCCTTGAAAACTAAGTAAACTAGCATAGCATCCCCATGACTGATTCGGAGATTTACTCTCGCACGGCTGTTCTTCACAGAGACATTCATGGCCCTCAGGCCCGGATCCTTCCTTTGCCATTAGGGACTTGACAAGAGATCAAAAATGTCAAAACATCTTTTGGGTCTCTCAGGTCTGGGACTCCGGACCTCCATCCCCGTGATTCTGCCCCTCACTCTCTGTCATTGAGACCTCTTTTCGGTAGGAACTTTCACCGAGTGCATCTTTCTCCTATCAAGTGATGTTGGTGGGACCCTTCATCTTTCGCCAAGACTTCCTAGCAAGGCTCCCTCCTCATGGCGAGCACCCTTTGCCCCTTTGTCGGCATAACTTGGCTTTTCGGCATAACCTTTCGCCGACACCCCGATCCCCTTATTCCTCAGCGAGCACCATGCAAGTCGGCAAGACTTGGCAATGTCACCAAGACCTCTCACCAATTTGAAATCTTGTGCCAAAGGCTCCCCCATGTCGGCATAGCATGCCCTGGTTACCAAGACGTTCCCCCGCTTAAGGGTTGTCCTGCTGATATCATTGTTCGGCATAACTTTCAAATGTCGGGAGGACCCTTTTCCGATCATATGTTGTTTCACCAAAGGCACCCACTTGTTTATGTGCCACTGTAATGGCATTGTTGTCATACCAATGGGGAGACTTCATCATTCCATTCGGTGAGACCACGGGCATCTCGCCAGGACTATATACCAAAACAAAGGGGTCTCACCGATGAATCCCTTAGCTTGGCTGATAGATATCCATGTGTCATCATTTAGTTCACTGCCGCCAAGACCCCCTTTTTAATCTCTCTCCCCCACAGAGCCCCATATGCCTTAAACATGTCGCTATAACCCCGAGCCCTCGGCAAGACGCTATATAGAATTTGCTAAGTCACAATGAAAGTCTCTAGCACCACAGGTCGCCAAGAGAAACTAAACCTACACTGACAAGGGAGTCATTGATTGCATTTTTGGTATAACTGGAATAAGGTCATAGCGAAAAGGGAACCCAAATTCCAAAAGCCAAAAGAAGAAAACCCATTGTGGTCTATCAATTTGCATCACTGAGACCATACACCGAGAATCATAACCTTATGCAGAAGGCCGATAGAAGAAAACCCATTGTGGTCTATTAGTGTAACATGTGAGTGTCGCCATGACCTAATGCCGAAAGCGTTCCATCTATACCGATGAGCCACCAAAGTGAAAGTCGGGGAAACCAAATGTTTTCGGTATGACGCTATCTTGAGAGCCATAGCTTATGCCAATAGAAACCTCCCCCCATTGCCAAAGAAACCAGGAACCTATACTGATATGGACCCAAGCGTGAAATGCATAACTCAAGTGATTTAGTGGGGCCATCCACAGTCCTTTGGTCATCCGCCGTCTCGAGGGGAAAACATTTCCCACCCCTCTGAAGCTTCGGGCTATGCCCTTCAGACCACTGCAGGACTAAAATAAAATTAAATGCTAGGCCCTATTTCCGGGTCCGGTATTTCTCCTGGCTGTCGGCAAGACTTGGTGGGGTCACAGAACCTCTCGTCGATTTGAAATCTTTCTCCAAAGGCCCCCTCGGTCGGCATAACATTGCCTGGTCAGCGAGACCTCTTGCCGACTAGGAATCCTATGCCAAGGGCTCGCTTTGCGCTACCATAAGATCCATCATCTTTGGCATAACACATAGATATCAGTGATACTTCTCACCGAAGATACAAATCTTATGCCGAGGTGCTTTGTCGGTGAAACACATGGCTTTCACTAAGACCTTTCCTCGAGATAGATTCTCACACTGATTGAAACGAAAATGAAGTGACAGCATTCTCCCCTATCAGGCCCAAAGTTCTGAGCTTCCGCCTGACATTTGCCATCCCAAACGCCAAAGTGCACCACGGCCCCCAGGCCTCCTAAACCCGGTAATGTGAAACTACTGACCGCCTTTTGACCTGCCGAATGCTGAATCCCAGATTTCTATCTTCAGAATTTTGTCTTTGATTTACTGCCCCGAACTACCATTTCTAGACGGCTCTCCAGCCTGAAACCTCTGGATTCTCCTAAACTGATCCAAATGACCCCAAATCTAAAATCAAACTTTGACTCACATGCTTAATTTCGGTCCTCTTCGTTACGAGACTTTTGAGTTATCAAAATTTGACCGAAAAAAGTCTCTGGGAGCTCTCCGCCCAATTTTCCCTTCCAAATAGCATTTCTGCTAGGGAAGTCTAGCCCTCCGGGCCTGAACTGACCAAATGCCCCAAATCAAAAGATCAATGATGTCAAGAGATAAAGTCATGTTATGCTTAATAGATCATTTAAAATGGATGTCATCTTTATAATCTCGACTAACATGAATGCTTTTATGATCGGCTACACTGACTACACCTTTGCTTGCAGAATATATGGAATCAGGTGTGGGACCTTCAGGGACACCCATTGAGAAAGACAAAGGGAAAAGGATAGGCAAAACTCCTTGAGGGAAAGAAGACAAGGACCAAATGAAATATCAATTTCAGGGCGAGCCTCTACACTCAAAAGTTACCTTGGATTGGAAGGAGATCACTGACACAAACATAGGCCAAGTTGATATTGACAAATTCACACAGAGGGTCAAAATCAATCCAACAACGAAGAATGCCAGCTTGATAAGACAAAGCAGAATTGTAAAGGCTGGACGATTCCCTCCATCCCTTGTGGCCCCCGAGCTAGTCATGGCTTGCCGAGAAGCCTATCAATCTGACATGAGAACCATCATTGATAGAGAGGGCAATGTCCTCACTGACATATCACCTGAGGGGATTACAGAGACCTTCCATATTCCCACATTTCAAGAGATGGAAGTCCCCACCATAGAAGAATGCCAAGCAGCGTGGGATGATAACCCAGTAGGATGTAAAAAATTAATAAATCAGCATTGGCTCAAGGAAAGGCGGGCTAGCACTACGAAGGTTCCTCAACAACTCTTTTGCAGTGACTTCCACGAAGATTACCATGACTTGGTCACCATGTTAAGCAGAGTTATGGGTCTTCCTGTGGCCGCCTACTTCCAGGAGTGGATGGTCTACTTCATTCAGCAGATTCTTCGAGGGGATGAGGATGTCACAACAAAGACCTCATTCTATTAGGGAGGCATAATAAGCAACTGCTTCCATGAGCAATTCATTAATGTGAAGAAGAGCTCCAAGTTCTGTATGACTTCCTATCTTGTCTACTCCCTGGCAGACTGGAGGCAACACAATGGGTTATTTGTTGCACCCGATCAAGAGCAGGGCTGAAAACTCAAAACCTATGATAGATACCCTCAGCTCCAGTATAGAAACTTCAAAAGGGAATATTGTAGAGTGAATGATGCCTTTGTCAGCCAAATTATTAGAATGATTGCCAGAGACTTTGAGAGAAGGGTCTCCAACAGTGCCAGGGCATTTTTGAAGCAATATACCTTTCTCTTCATCTAGTACCCGAAGTTCACATACATCTGTGCCCAAAGCTTCACTGAAAGACCAAACAAGTTGCCTTGATACCCCAACGACTGGATCATCCTTCTAGAGCTTTCCCATCAACTCCAACACATACATGTAATCTTCAACAAAAAACACATAGCAGGAATTTTTTATCCCATGACTTTGGGCCAAGGCATGTACAGACTGCAAACTTCCCAGTGTGCTGGTAACTCTGAGAAGGAGCTAAAGGATTATCACTTTCACCTGCACACTGCTCACCCACAGATAGACCTGTACAGACATGTAAGGAAGGCACTGGGATTAGGGTATTCCCACCTTCACCATATTGAAGACTTCTGGGCAGACTACCAAGATGATAAAAGGGTGCGTGTAAGGCACTATATGTGAATGACTGTGTAGTTTGTAAGAAAGGTGCAACCATTCCCCATACTAGACCAAGTCCAAGAGGACAAGAGCACCATAATGGATCCTAGGTACCCTACGGTGGCTAATTTACCAATACAAACAATAGACTGGGGTGAGCAAGAGGTCGATGACCTTGATACCATAACCCAATCGGTCTTGGCTCATACTAAGGAGTGGGTTGATGGGAAAGTAGCCCAATTGAAGTAGCAAGGAGTAATCTTGACTTATGGAGGGCTCAAAAGTGAGCCAACTAACACAGAGGATGTTGCTGCCACTACATCAACTGGAGGGACCTCCAAGTCTCCCCCACTTACTAGATCCAAGAAGAGAAAGGGGACAGAAACAGAACTATCTCTGGACCCCAAGGTCTATGCCAGGAAAGAAACGAGAGGCTCACCTTCCAAAAGACTCAAACAGGCGGAGAGCACTAAGGAACAACCCTCAACCCAAGGGAAAAAGACAAAGTGTACGAGCCAACTGGAGCACCTATTGGCTCTCCCTACCCCTACTATTGCACCATATACCTCTTTAGCCATGGTTGCCACATCCCCACCAGTGGTGGATATCTCTGTCCACCTCGCTCCATCCCCTCCGACTGAGTCCATAATAATTGTCGACTCTTCTTCTGCCATAACCACTCCCCCTTCCTCCGCTACCATGTCACCAATCACATCGCTCCCTTTAGCTACAGTAATGGCACCTGTTCCCATTTCCACCATGCCTGAGGCTCTCTCGAAACATATGCAGAATCTCCCTCCTGAACTCTCCTAGATCTTAATGGATCCCATTCTTCAAGTAGCCCTTGCACAAGCTCTCGCTACTACGCAACCTTCACAACTACCAACAGGGCCACCAGCTATGGAAGCCACCATGCTAATCTCCAAGGAGTGGGAGGAACGAGAGTAGGAAGCCTTGATGTCCTTTGAGGAGGAAGCCGATGAATACCACAAGCACCCAGATTATGAACAACGAACCATTAACAAGGTGGCTTATGAGGAAGAAGAAACATGCTATTCCAAGAGTGGGGATGAGGAGGGTAGCCCCGGTGGTGGGGCCATCGTGCGGGCCTTTGATGATGCCATTGAAGAAGAGCGGGCCCGACAGTCCAAGGACATCAAATCAGAGGAAGAAAGGTCACCCCTTGAAGAAGAAAAGTAACAACCAGAAGACAAAACTGAGGGTAGGGCCTAGATTGTTGAGAGCCTCGAGGTCATGCAATCAGTAGAACATGTGCACAAGATTGAACATGATGAGGAAAAGAAAGAAGAAGAGATATTAGGAAAAGAGAGCCCCACGCGACAACTGTCTTCCATACTTCCTATCAAATGCCTCATGTTCGTCCAAGATTCTGATGAGCAAGATGAAGATGCTGCCAAGCAGAAAAGAAGGTCCCAAGAAGAAAAGTGAGCAGAAACCTTGACCTTGACTAAGAAGAGTGAAGGTTATCATGGATCACCAAAGGGCAAGTCCACCTTGCCAGAATGGTTAGAGGAGCAACTTGAGAGAAGAGCTCCTGTGCTAAGGGACCCACAAGAAAAACTAGAGGCCATCCTCGCTCAGGCTCAGATTATGATGAAGAAGAAGAAGGAACCAAGGGTTAGATTCAAAGTAACAATGGATTCCTTTGGGTCTTGGACCGTGCAGATAGCCACACCCGTAGTAGGTCAAGAGGGGGTAACTTACAATATTTCCACCATGGATCTAGGGACTACCACTACAGAACAAAAGGTAGGGCACCTTGAGGAGTCAGTGGCCACAGTGGTACATCTGATAAAGCAGGATAAGATCTCTAAGGATGAACTCAAGGCACAAGTTGCAGCATTGGCAGAATATATAGAGCAATGGTCTTCGGTGGATGACTTGCCCACTACATCCACAGCCCCACCCCAGCTATTGTACAAAGAGAAAATCGACAAGATGGAGAGAAGGAAGAACTTGGAAAAGATCACAGAAAGCTGGTTCCAATAGGTCTTGGACGTCGAAAACATAGGAATTAGCTGGGCTGTACGAATAGCCAACAAGTTCTTGGACCTCCTGCAGTCTCTAGAGGGCACAAGGAAGCTTTGCACCGACTTCCCTACAACTTACAACTCCACCTTTCCAAGGATTGAGGCTATCCTTCAGATGCCAGAAGCCATGTGGGAAAAGGAGCTTGCATTTGAGAAAGATGATCACTAGCTGATGCATGTGTGGCGGTGAGACTTTGACAACCAAAGGGAAAGATTGGAACAAATCATAAGCAAGGTAGATCCTGATATTGAATGGATCAAGGAAATCAGGGCAGAGTGTGCTCGGTATCTCAAGCTAATGATGAAGTATGATGTGCCCACAGTACCAATGTATCCAGAGAAGATAAGGCCCTACTTCTAAAAAAAGATGCAGAAAGGGATGTCAAATGAAATCATAGTAGAGTTTTTGAGTTTTGCTGCATGTGCCTTTGATCAATCAGAGCTATTCCAGGACCAAGGCACAAAGTATGATGAGGATTCGAAAAAGCTAGAAGATAACGCGAAAGAGTGGAGCTACCAGGTGTTGCGATATGGAATCGTTTAAATAAACAAGCTCTAGGAGGTCATCCTCAAGTTCATTGAATACACAGCTTCTAAGAGACAGGAGGATATCCTCGCCAAAGATGAAAAACTCCCTGAAGAGTAGCTACAGTGAAAACAACAATCCGCTAAATGACAAAAGAGCTACAGTGTTGTCACTAGGTGACAAAAGAGGGAAAATGACAAAATGTAATTTTAAATTGCAATGTATTTGGGGGTAGGTGAAACCCTATTTTGTAATGAATCATGGCCACACAATGAAAATTGATCTTGGCCATTCATTTGACTTTTGGAAAACTATAAATAGGGCTCTCCTCTCATTTACAAAGTGAGTTGAGTTGTTGTAAAGGAATGCTGCTGAAATTTATAAAGAAAAGAACATTGACTTGGTGTATTTTCTGAGTTTCTCACATATTGCTTGATTCAATCTCCATAGTTAGATGTTTAACTTAGGTTTCATTGCTGTTCTAGTTAGCTGTTATCTTACTTGTGTAGATTTTAGGAATTTTGTTTTGTGATCATGAAAATTCCTATTGTGTTGATGACTTCTCAGTCCATACTTTTTTATATTTGCTGATGGTAGATAGCTGTGTAAAGTTAGCCTGGACTTGAACTCAAAGCTGCCCCAAAACTTTCATCTTTGTTCATGCATGCATATGGTGAATGACAGATGAAACATTTGTAGATCTTAGAAGATAGCACAAGTTCCATGATACCGTGAGACCTTTGGTTAAGTGGAAGATTGTTTTGAGAAGCTGTCCATTGCAAGAACTCCATTGTCACTGTTCATAGTTAGTTATAGATTTAGGAACTCTCTCTCTTCCTTGCTCTTTTTCCTTTTTTTTAATGACTAACCTATGCTAAGATTCATTGCACATTGTAAAGCCAAATCCAATGACAAAATAGAGTTTGAGACTGCTATTTGAACCTACAGCTAATGCATAACAACTTTCCCATCCTAGGAACTCCATTCCAAGATCCAACTTCCTACACTTTGTATTTCCTACGTAAGCCCACCTTGTGATTCTAGCAAATCACATCAAACTACTAAGGTATCTAAGCACTGTCAAGACCTGACATCCGAGAGACCTTGGGATAGTGTTCTGCAACTTGATTGTGGAAGATTGTCTTTCAAGAGAGGTAGTGCACCTACGCACTGCCTGTGTTGAGAAGTGCATAAAAACACCATCAATAGTACTATTGGGTTATTAGGGCATAAGTGTGTATAAACAAGTATTTTTCCTCTCATTTCAACCCCCATTCATTCATGCATTCACTCATCCATTCAATCATCTCATTCAAGCATCATAGCATCATTCAATCACGCAAACATCAATTATCTTGGAGCAGTCATTAACATATCTTTAGACTTATACAATAACATTTGTGAGTTGAGGACATTTGCATGTTTATTCATAATTCCTTTCTCATTTCATTTCATCTCTTTATCAAGGGTTTGATTACCAAAGAGGGATTTGAACAAGGAAAATCTCTATACTCTAACCCTTAACTATTTTCCCCCTTTTACATGTGTGTTCGAAGAATTTGTATGTAGATTTGTCATGAAATTAGGTGTTGAAAAGTGGACAACAAGTTGACAAAGTGTTTCAAGTCAACTAAACCCTATCTCAAGCTTGGAGACAACCTATAGTCCATTTTTTGTAGATTTGACTCCCTCAACCTAACAAGAAGACAAGTGCAAATCTGGAGCTACATAACTAACCTTTGATTTTATAGAACTTTGGAGGAGGACTGGTTCTAATGCAGAAGCATCCAGTGGTGTAAGGGAAATATTGCATCACCCATTGAAAATAGTTAAATTTCAATTTTCTTTGTTTTTAGATGTTTTTACATTTTTGGATACCCTTTTCGTCATAATGAAATTCCCAATTTTTGGTTTTTATTTTCTATTCTTGGGTTGAAAGATATTGCAGTTCCAGTTTCCTAGATTTGCACCTGAAAATCTTCTAAGTTAGATTTGAGGCACTTAGAGTTCCTGGATCGGCCTCGAAACTTGCCAAAACCCAAGGGAGGAAAGTGAGGATGAAGGAGAGGAAGAAGGTTCAAATGTAGAAGAGGAAGAAGAAGTAATTGATCAAGACCAAATGTAGCTAATAAGGGCCATTTTGAAGATTGGGAAAAGACCCAGAGCAGAAGTCCCTAGTTATTCCGGAAGTTTGAACCTGGAAGAGTTGATAGACTGGATCAACGAGCTAGAAGAATATTTTGAGTATGAGGAAATAGAGGACCTAGATCGGGTTAAGTTTGATAAAATGAAGCTGAAGGGCCATGCCACTATTTGGTGGAAAGAGGTCCAGTTGGAAAGAAATCAAAGAGGAAAAGGGAAGATCACCAGATGGGATCGCATGGTAGAGAAACTGAAGAAGTAGTTCATACCAGTGGACTACGAGTTAGATCTATTGACGAAATTGCAAGGGTTGAAGCAAGAAAGCAGATATGTGAAAGAATATACTGAATATTTTCACAAGATAATCATCAGAACGGGTCACACAGAGGCTAATAAGGAGAAGGTAGCCCAATATCTTAATAGGTTACGACTGAGCATTCAGGAGGAGTTAAGCCTAGTCAGAATGACCACCATTGAGAATGTGTATTAGTTTGCTTTGAAGGTGGAAGAGAAGTTGAACAAAAGATTTGATGGCAAGCAAAAAGGACAAGGAGGTCAAAGTGGAAGGGGCAGTGGAAGACCTTCAGGAAGCCGAAATGATGATGAAAAGAAAAGTGAAGATGTGGGTACCAGCCGAAGCCAAAGGAATGACAACTTCTACCGCCCTCGTGATCAAACAAGTGGTGATCAAAGAGGTAGAGGATGAAGGAGATATGGACAAGGATTTGAAGAGTTGGTTTCAAAGGAACGTGTTTCTAGTGTGGTGAAGAAGGGCATCGAGCCTATGAATGTCCACAACACCAAGGAAGGGCAGACAAAAGGCCAGAAGGTCATGGAAGGGTTGCACATGTAGATGAGGAGGCCCAATCTGAACATTCAGATGATGCTGAAAGGGGAGAAGCCCTAGTGATTATGAGAGCCCTGGTGACAGAGGAAAAGGAACCAGAACAGAGGAAGAATCTGTTTCACACAAGGTGCAAGTCTGAAGGAAAATGTTGTGATGTCATTATTGACAGTGGGAGCGCCCATAATCTGGTGTTAGAAGAGATGGTCACAAAGTTGAAGCTGAAGAGGGAAAGACACCCACATCCATATCGGATTGCCTGGTTGTAGAAAGACCATAAAGTTTTGGTCAATGAGCAGTGCCTAGTAAAGTTCAAGATCCGGAGCTACCATGATGAGGTACTTTGTGATATCATTCCCATGGATGCATGTCACATGTTGTTGGGGAGGTCATGGCATTCGATAGGTGAGCTATACATGATGTCCATGCAAACACTTATTCCTTGACAAAGGATGGGGTTCGTCACTAGTTGAAACCCCTGAAGGAGACCGAAGAAAAGGTATGCAGTAGTGCTAGAATTTGTTATGTAGATGGAAGAAATTTTTTAGAAGGTATGAAGCATGAGCATGTGTGTTATGCATTGATTCCTTGAGTGAGTAAGGAGGATAGTGAGAAGGTTCCATAAAAAGTTTCTAGGATGTTAGATGAGTTTCAGGATATTATTTCTGATAATGTACCCAAGGGTTTACCACCGATAAGGAAGATCAGTCATCAGATTGACTTGATTCCTAGAGCCAGTTTGCCAAATAAGGCAGCTCATAGAATGACTCCAGCAGAAAATGAGGAGTTGAACAAACAAGTTCAAGAGTTATTGAGAAAGGGTTTGATAAGGGAGAGTTTGAGTCCATGTGCAGTACCTGCAGTACTAGCACCAAAGAAGGATGGGGAGTGGAGGATGTGTATAGATTCCCAAGCCATAAACAAGATAACAATCAAGTACAAATTTCCCTTGCCAAGGATGGATGACCTGATGGACTGTTTGAGTGGAGCTCAGTACTTCACAAAGATTGATCTGAAGAGTGGATATCACCAGATCCAGATTCGAGAGGGGGATGAATGGAATACTACCTTCAAGAACAAAGAGGGCCTATACAAGTGGTTAGTCATGCCTTTTGGGCTAACCAATGCACCGAGCACATTCATGCGGCTCATGAATGAGGTACTAAAAGAATTTTTGTGAAGTTTTGTTATTACGTATTTAGATGATATTTTGATTTTCAGTAAGACGTTGGATGAGCATCTGATGCATATTCGGAGAGCCTTTGAGAAGTTAAGAGAAGAGAAACTGTTGATTAATCTGAAGAAGTGTAGTTTTGTGAAGAGGGAGTTAGTCTACTTGGGGTGTGTTGTCTCAGCAGAAGATCTCAAGATGGACCCAGAGAAGGTGAAGGCTATTCTGGAATGGCCTACCCCAAGAACTGCTACCGAGGTGAGATCTTTCCATGGTTTGGCTAGTTTTTATGGAAAGTTCATTAGAAACTTCAGTATTGTTTATGGACCCCTGACGGAAACAATGAGAAGGGCTAGAAAATAATTCAAGTGGAGCGTTAAAAATTTTTGAACTGTTGAAGCAAAAGGTGACAGAGCAACCTGTTCTAGCCCTCCTAGATTTCAACAAGGTGTTTCAAGTGGATAGTGATGCCAGTGGTTTTTCCATTGGAGCAGTGTTGAGCCAAGAAGGTAAGCCCATTGCCTATTTCAGTGAAAAGTTAAACTTTGCCAAGAGAAAGTATTCTGTATATGATCAGGAATTTTATGCAATAGTTCAAGCATTAAAGAAATGGAGACATTATTTTTTGCTGAAGGAATTTGTTCTATATACTGATCATCAAGCCTTGCAGTACCTAAATAGTCAGGGAAAATTAAATCAGAGGCATATGAAATGGGTAGAGTTTTTGCAGAGTTATACCTTTGTTTTGAAACATAGGAGTGGGAAGTCAAATAGGGTTGCAGATGCCTTAAGTAGGAGGCATACATTCATGACAAAGATGCAGATTGAAGTGGTTGGGTTCAATAAACTTAAGACACTATAAGTAGAGGATCTGATTTCGCAGAGGCTTGGAAAGCTTGCAAGGAACCTATTACAGTGGACAAGGTGGTTGGATTTCATAATCCAGGATGGCATGTTATTTAAGGGAAGTCAATTGTGTATCCCGAGGAGTTCCATGAGGGAGAACCTGATAAAGGAGAAGCGTAGTGGAGGAATGACAGGACATTTTGGTCAGGATAAGACCATTGCCATTATCAGTGAGCATTATTATTGGCCTCAGTTGTCACAGGATGTAAAGAAGTTTGTACAAAGCTATAGGGTATGTCAGATGGCTAAAGGAGTGAGCCAAAATATAGGCTTATATCAGCCCTTACCTATACTAGGAGAGGCCATGGGAGGATATGTTCTTGGTTTGCTGGCGACACAAACAAGGGAATGATCTCGGGCCTTTGTGGTGGTTGATAGGTTTTTGAAGATGGCACATTTTATTCATGTCACATCCGTGATGCAATCCACATTGCTGACTTGTTCTTCAAAGAGGTGGTGAGGCTACATGGTTTCTTCCAAAGAGTATTGTTTCTGCATCATGACACCAAATTTGTACTTTTGAGGACCTTGTAGAAGCTGAAGACGTGAGTTGAAGTTCAGCCGCGACACCCATCCACAAACGTAGCTAGTAGACAGGTTGTGCCAATGTGAGTTGGGTAACCTACTGAGATGTTTGGGAGGAGATGAACCCAAGGGATGGGACTTGATCTTACCCCAAGTAGAACTTTCTTACAACAATTCTATCAATAGAAGCACCGGTAGATCACCATTCTAGATTGTGTATGGAGGCAGCCCCAGGACAACTCCAGAATTGAGAAAGATGGACCAAGAGAAGAAGATAAGTGTTGAAGCTGAAGATTTTACACAACACATCAAGGATATACATGATAATGTTAGAGAACATATTAACAAGATGAATATGCAGTATAAGGTTAAGGCAAATCAAAAGAGGAGGTATAAGGAGTTTCAAATTGGTGATGAAGTGATGGTCCACTTGTGGAAAGAAAGGTTTCTAGTGTAGTTACCATATAACAAATTGAAGATGAAGAAGTTCGGTCCCTGTAAAATTTTGAAGAGGCATGATTCAGGGAATGCATATGAGGTAGAGTTGCCAGATGGATTCAACATTTCCCCCGTGTTCAACATTTCAGATTTGACAGAGTATAATGAAGGTGGCGTAGAGGAAGTACCAACGATGGAACAACGTGGGATTCCAACACCTACTTAAGAAAATGAGGAGATTGAAGAAATCCTGATAGTCGTGTGGTAAGGAGTACCAGAATGTTCAAAGTATGAAGAATATCTAGTGAAATGGAAAGGAAGGCCTACTGAAGATTCATCCTAGTTGCCTAAGGTAGAGGTTGACCATTTGGGTTTTCTCCACCATCTAAGACGGATGGGGTCACTTCCTCAAATTACCCTGGGTGTTTGATGCAGAGCATCCAGCTGGGTGTTAGGGGAAATCTTGCATCAGCCAAAAATAGTTAAATTTCAAGTTTTCAATTTTAGATTTTTTACATTATTAGATACCCTTTTCGGCCATAATGAAATTTCCAATTTACAGTTTTTATTTTCTATTCCTCGGGTTGAAAGATATTGCAGTTTTAGTTTCCCATATTTGCACCTAAAAATCTTCTAAGTTAGATTTGAGGCACTTGAATCGGCCCCAAAACTCTCCAAAATTAGTATAGAAAATTTCTAGCGCTTATTGACTTCGAGACCTTTCCAACAGTTCAAACAGTCAATTAATCGGAGTCCCGGATCAAAAGTTATGGCCTCGAAGTTGGCGCACTTTCTAGAAGATACAATTGCAAATGTTCTTTTGAAATTTGAACTTCAAGTTGTAATTTTTCCATGCCAAACCTAAACTCAAATTTGAATGTTGTTTTGGCTCCAAACTAAAGAGGAGCTCTATTTATGGGTGGGTTTCTAATTTTTGGGTAACTTTTTTGGGACAAGCTCGCATATTGTGAAAGGGTGATTCTATAGCTTTCTGTAACTTGCATGTGTTGTAGAACTTGGGGATTTGAGATCCTCTACATGTAAGAAGCTCCATTTTCTGAATAATAAAATTATTCTCTTGTTTGTGGGTTATTTTCTAAGTCTTGGGCTACGCCCTTATCAGATTCATCATCAGTGGCGAATGAGTCCCACCTGAGGGTTGAAAATTTTGATTTTTCTAGAGTCCATTTCCCGATGGTCAGAAAGCAATTTAGGAGTTTTTGTCAGTAGTAGGACTGATTCACCAGTAGTGACGAATGAATCCCATTGGTGATTTATAGTGATTTATGCTAGTTTTTAGATCCTTCTAGATGTAATATCCAATTCCCAGGTGCACTCTATTCAACATATTTTATTTGTGTTTGAGTTCACATTTTAGTTCATTTTTGCATATCTCACTTTGTTTTCAAACATTGCACATTTTGCTAGTTTTGCTTTAGTAATCTATTAATATCATTGTTTAGTTGCATTTAGATCATCACATTGAGTCTCAATTCTCTCTTCCATTCCTTTATTTGAGTGATCCTCCACAATTTTAGGGTTTTATCTCTCTCCTTTTAGGTGAAAAACCCTAAGAGTGCAACAGAAGTAGATAAAACCTTCAAAATTGATTGTTCATATTGGTGAACTTGCATATTGAACACATTACCTTTTTTATTTCAATTGCATCTGACATCCTAGGTTTCCTTTGCATCAACATTCAATTAGTTTTTTTTTGTTTTGCATCATAGGGTCTCTAAAATTGCATTACCGAAAGAATCATTAATATTTAATTTTTGCATATCAAATCATTACAAAACTGAAAATCTACATTTGCATCCTGATTTTGCATCAAAAAAGCATTAAAATAACTTTACATTTTCTGAAAAACACAAAAAAATATGATACCTGGACTCATTCGCCACCCTGGGCAAATCAATCCACCTACACATTTTAAACTGCATTTTTAGGCATTTTCTAGGTATTTTCTGCATCATAGTTTGTTGTTATTACTTTTTATCATACTTTCCATATTTTGTAGATTTTATACACTTTCTTGCATATTAGTTTACTTTTATTCATTGTCATCATGGCTTTTTGCTTTAATAAAATTTGGAACTCATTGACATCCTTAGTAGACATGGGTATGTGTAGGATCATCATGGAAAAAATAGGACCTCAACTAGCGAAAAAAATTAGAAAAATTAGAGTTAGGCAACTTGATGTAAAAATTTGAATAAGTTATCTATATTATTTCAAAAATTTGTAAGAATAGAATCTGTAGCAAATTGAATGTAGTTTCTAAACTAGGTTTTTTTTTTTAAACTCTATTTGGTGAAGATTTGAAATTTCAATGCAGTAGTACTTAAATTTCAACAAAAAAATAAGAAGTAGGTGTATGTCTGACCACCCTAACCACAATAAAATGATAATTATTTTTTATAAGATTTTAGATATAAGTAGAGGGCTCATGTCCTGATGTGATGCATAATTTTTTGTAATTTTTTTCCAATTAAATAATTAATTATGACCTTTTTATTACAAATTTTAAAAAATATAAAAATGTGTATGTCTAACCACCTTAACTTGGTCAAAACTTCATGAAATTCATTTTTTTTTTAATCCTATTGTATATGAAGCATAGAATGTGATGCATGTTTCAGATTAAAAAAATGTGATATTGTTTGAAAGTTATAGATATTTTTCAATCAACCTATCAATAAGGACTTTAGTCGTAATTCAAATAGAAAATGAATAATAATAATATATTAAATTCAAAGTAAAGAATAATTTATATTGGTGGAAAGCTCAAAATATCCTTTAAAAACCATTTTCACTTCATCAATTTTTGGAAAAAAAATGTCATTAGCCACACACCCTACATATACCCATTATATCACCACTTTTTGGCCCATCATGATCCTACAAATACCCACATGTTGAATTGTGCCTTTGGATATGATCCTAAGGACCTTGAGCTTCCTCTTGCTACTTCAATTCCAAATGAATGTCATCCTCATGTTGTAGACATCATTGGAGAAGATGATGATAGGATGACCAAGTTCTTAAATTCATGTCTTGACAACCTTGAAGCCAATGCAACATTTTACCCATCCATGAAGTCACAAGATCTTCCTACATTTCCACCTCCTTACATGTTTGGTTATTTACATCCTGAAATAATTGAAGGGACTAAGTTCCCTCCCACAGGTGGACCTAGCTCCTATACTCAACCAACTCCTCAACTATTTTATAATAACAAAGTTACAAACACAACAATCAACCTTGAAGAAACATATTGGAAAGGCTTTACTATCTTAAGCAAACAAGGTTGTGATACAACAATGAACATAACATTCACCAGCTTCTAGAAAAATACCAACAGAAGAAAACACAATAGGATTAGGATATCAAGATCCTCCTCATGACAACCAGCCTCCTTTTGAATATTGGAGACTTCAAGATGATGGTACAGTCATATTTGATTCTCCTCCTGACTAGAATATTCTCCTTCCACATGAACAACCATTTCCTAATTCTAATGACAAGGATGTTAGGATCCCCATGGGTCGTCTTACTCCTTCCATCCATGAATAAGGAGAAACAAGCAAATGAAAACGACCTTACAAATTGAAGAAACTAAAGTTTCCACTCTATCCACCATTTGAATGTAAAAGGAGACTCCAAATGTTGTTAAAAATAGGCCTTATACTCTTACCACTTTCAAATAGGTTGGTCATCTATCCTAAATATTCTAACATACCATATTGTGAATATCATCATATTCTTGGACATGTTACTAATGAATGTCGAACATTGAAGGACATATTGAACAAGTATTCACTAAAACCGATTGCTATCCTATAATCCCATAGTACATTTTCTAAAATTCCTTTTTCTTTTTCATTTCTTTATTGTGCTTGTATGTACATATCGTGTCCCCCCATAATGTGTGTTAGATGTTCTCTCTCTTTGTTGACTTCCTCTATTTGTACCTCTATTCTTCTATATGTCGTACTTTTTGCATTTTCCTTTTGGGGATGATGCAAAGCATTGGGATGCACAATGTCTCTTCCATGTTGACCCAAAATATCCCTTCTCCTCTTCCTTTCTTAATATTTTCTTGTGTTTTTCCTTTTGGGAATGATGCAAGACATTGAGACCAAAATGTCTCCTTCATGTTGAACCAAAATATTTTTCTTTTCTTTCACCTTTTCATTTTCTTTTCGCTTATGTTTTCCTTTTGGGGATGATGCAAATTGTTGAGACCACAATGTCTCTTCCATGTAGACCCAAAATGGACTTTGTTTTTCTTTTTTTTTTGCTCTCTTTGTGCCATTCTTCTAGTTCTATTTGCTTTGGGGAATGCTGAAAGTTATGAGCTATTTAATAAAAACATTGCAGCAATGAACATACTATGTTTGGTGTGTTTCTTTATTGGGGGTCTTACCTGGAAACATATGACTTGACATAGGGGATTTCCAAGTTGTCTCTCATGTCTTATTTTCTTTTTTCAATTTTCCTTCGCTACTTTAAACTAATTTCTCACTAAACGGTGTGTAGCAATTCCTTTAAAGTAATGGGTATACATTAGCATCATTTCATTTGCATTCTTTGTTCTTAGTGCAGCCTTGTCACTTCATACGATGTGTTTCTCACTTTGTGGATGACATTGTTTGTGATGTCCTTCATAAGTGTGATCTAGGTATGTGTAGGATCATCATGGAAAAAACATGCCCTTAAGTGGCAAAAAATTCAGAAAAATCAGACATAGGCAACTTGGTGTTAAAATTTGAATAAGTTATCTGTATTATTTCAAAAATATCTAAGAATAAAATCTCTAGGAAATTGAATGTATTTTCTAAACTAATAGGTTTATTTAAAAAAATATATATATATTTGGTGAGAATTTGAAATTTCAATGTAGTACTTAAATTTCAGGGAAAAAATAAGTAGGTGTTTGTCTGACCACCCTAACCACAATAAAATGATAATATTTTTTTTATAAGATTTTAGATATAAGTAGAGAACTCATGTCCCAATGTGATGTACATATTTTTTTGCAATTTTTTTCAAGTAAATAATTAATTATGAATTTTTTATTACAAATTTTAAAAAATATTAAAACTCTTATGTCTAACAACCTTAACTTGGTCAAAACTTTATGAAATTCATTTTTTTTAATCCTATAGTATGCAAAGCATAGAATGTGATGTATGTTTCAAATTCAAAAAATCTGATACCATTTGAAAGCTATATATTTTTTTAAATCAACCTATTAATCAGGACTTTAGTCATAATTCAAATTGAAAATGAATAATAATTATTTATAAAATTCAAAGTAAAGCATAATATATATTGGTGGAAAACTGAGAATCTCATTTAAAAACCCTTTTCATGTCAATAATTTTGGGTAAAAAAAAGTCGTCATCCACATACCCTATACATATTGATGATATCACAACTTTTCCACTGATCATGATCCTATACATACCCATCTATCTTAGTAAATTACATTCCTCTTAGTCGCCTGATATGATGCATTGCATCCCCTAACTTGTGAATATTCTATTATTTTATTGGTCCTCTCTTGGAGACATTATACACAATGTTTCGTAAGTGATAGAGCTTGCATGAACTTAACAAGACTCCTTTAAACATCTTTTTCATTTTACATTTTTACATTTTGCAATTTAAATCTTTGCCACCTTGCATAATTCAACTTGCATGCTTGCGGTACCATACTATTTATTCATGACTTCTAAGCATACGAAGCTTTACTTGTCTCATGAAACACAAAACAAAATTTTCCTTTGTGGTGCTTTATTAAAGTTTTCAGGAGGTATAACTTTAGTATGGTTGAACGACAAACCCATTTTGCTATAGCCACCTATGTGTTTGTGAGTGCATACAAACTAGCATATGTATTTCACCTTTAGGGTCTTCTCACTTGGTGGACCTCCATGAGTTCTGTCACCCTAGAGTCAGTATGCATTCTCTTTTTTTGACAAACAACCTAGATCTAATGCACAACTAGCTGAATAAATGATTGAAACTTGATCCAACTTTTCCTTTTTCCTCTCCCCTCTTTCTCTCTATTTCACATGTGTTCCTTTGTTCTTATGTTTAGATTTCCATGGGATCTTCATCCTGGGGTCTTGATCATCCCTCTTTATCGATGTCATTCCATCTTGCTAACATAAGTGCATTTGGATCCTTCTCGATATGCATGAATACTTCAGTGAGAGTTTGAAGAAATTTAATCATCTCACTAAAGTGGGGGCTAAATGTACCATAGAAAAATGAATCATTGACATTTTCATGGTTATTTAGGTCTTTTTCTTGTGATTCTTGATCTATTTTTCTTTGATTTAATGTTGCAATGTAACTTATGCATTCACATTAGGTCCTAAACATTCCAATTATGACGTCTTGTGAAGGTGTTGTGAAATGTTGTAATACATTTCTACACGTTTCTAGATTCTTCTTATTACAATTCACCTAAAAATCATCTTTTTATCACTTTTCAAGTCCTATTCTAAAGCGTTGTAAAGTCTTGTAACAATATTTCATGCTTTGCTAGGCTTGCTATCACTATTTACACCTTTCTTATGCTTTAAATGACCCATTTATGCACTCATAAGACTTAATTAAGTGTAATTTTTAATGTAAACATAAGAAACAAATTAAATGCAAGTTAATTCCCGACACCCACTTACAAGCCTAGAGTGGGACCCATTCACCATGAGTGGCGAATGAGTCTCTCTTGGTTCCAAATTCAAAATAATTCAAAATTTCTTTTGGCTTTTTATTTAAAATGAACTTATGTCAGCCTGTGATGAGGTTTTATTGGGTAATTAGGGCATAATTGTGTATAAATCAGTGTTTTTATTCTCATTCCAACCCCCATTCATTCAATCATTTAATCATCTCATTCAATAATTGAAGCATCATAACGTCATTCAATTAAGTAAACATCAAGTATCTTGGAGCAACCATTCACATATCTTCAAACTTCTACAACAAGGTTGGTATTGAAGACATTTTTGTGTGGTCTATTCATCATTCCTTGCTCATTTCATTTCATTTCTTTATCAAGGGTTTGATTACCAAAGTGGGATTTAACCAAGACAAATCCCTATACTCTAACTCTTAACCATTTTCCCCCTTTTGCATGTGTGTTTGCAGACTTTTGTATGCAGATTTTTCAAACAATTAGGTGTTAAAAAGTGGACAACAAGTCAACAAAGTGTTTCGAGTAAACCTTATTTCAAGCTTGGAGACAACCTAAAGTTCATTTTCTATAGATTTGACTCAGTCAACCTGACAAGAAGACAAGTGCAAATCTAGAGCTATAGAATTGACCTTTGATTTTATAGAATTTTGGAGGAGGACTAATTCACCATTAGTGGCACATAAGTCCCACCTAAGGGTTGAAAAAGTTGATTTTGTCAGAATCTAGTTCCTGACAATTGGAAAGTAGTTTCATGTATTTTTGTCAGTAGTAGGACTAATTCACCATCAGTAATGAATGATTCCCACTGGTGATTTATAGTGATTTCTACCAATTTTCATAGCCTTCCAAATTCAATATCCAATTACCAGGTGCACTCTATTTAGCCTCTTTCAATTCTTTTTGAGTTTGTTCATGTTTTAGTTCATTTTTGCATATGTCACTATGTTTTCAAACATTGCACATTTCATTAGTTTTGCATTAATAATCTATCAATATCATCATTTAGTTGCATTTAGATCTTTAGTCTCAATACCCTCTTGCATTCCCTTATTTGATTGAACCACCTCAATTTTAGGCTTATATCTCTCTCCTTTTAGGTGAAAAACCCTAAGAGTGTAGAGAAGTACATAGAACCTTCAAAATTGATGGTTCATTTTGGTGAACCTACATATTCAACACATTATATTTCTGATTTCAATTGCATCAACATTTAATTAGGTTTTTTTTTTTTTTGCATACTAGGGTCTCTAAAGTTGCATTAGTGAAAGAATCATTTAGATTTCATTTTTTCTTATCAAATCATTAAAAAACTGAAAGTATTCATTTGCATCCTCATTTTACATTTTAAAAGCATTAAAATCACTTTAAATTTTCTAAAAAACACAAAAAAATATCATACGTGGAGTCATTCGCCACCCTGGGTGAATCGGTCCACCTACACATTTTAAATCACATTTTTAGGCATTTTCTGGGTATTTTCTGCATCACAGTTTGTTGTTATTACTTTTTGTCATACTTTCCAAATTTTCTATTTTATACACTTTCTTGCATATTAGTTTACTTTATTCATTGTCATCATGGCTTTCTGCTTCAATAAATTTTGGAATTCATTGAAATCCTTAGTAGACATGTCGAATTGTGCATTTGACTATGATCCTAATGACCTTGAGCTTCCTCATGCTTTGTCAACTCGAAATGAATGTCTTCCTCATGTTGTAGACATCATTGGAGAAGATGATGATAGCATGACCAAGTTCTTAAATTCATGTCTTGACAATCTTGAAGCCAATGCAGCCTTTTACCCATCCATGAAGTAACAAGATCTTCCTACTATTCCACCTCCTAACAGGTTTGGTTATTTACATCTGGAAATGACTGAAGGGCCTAAGTTTCCTTCCATAGGGGGACCTAGCTCCTCTAGTCAACCAACTCCTCAACCGTTTTATAATAACAAAGTTACAAACACAACAATCAACTTTGAAGAAACATATTGCAAATGCTTTACTAATTTAATCAAACAAGGTTTTGATACATCAAATGAGCATTACATTGACCAACTTCTAGAAAAAAAACATAAAAAAACACATTAGGATTAGGATATCAAGATCCTCCTCATGACAACAAACCTCCTTTTTAATATTGGAGACTTTGAGATGATGGTACAATGATATTTGATTCTCCTCTTGAATTTAACATTCTCCTTCCATGTGAACAATCATTAACTAATTCTAATGACATGGATGCTAGGATGCCCATAGGTTCTCTTCCTCCTTCCATCCATGAAAATGGAGAAACTAGCAAAAAAAAACTACCTTACAAATTGAAGAAACTAAAGTTTCCTCTCCATCCACCACGTAAATGTGAAAGGAGACTCCAAATGCTATTAAACAGAGTCTTTATACACCTTCAAATAGGTTGGTCATCCATCCTAAAGATTCTAACATACCATATTGCAAATATCATTGTATTCTTGGACACAAAATTGATGAATGTTGGACATTGAAGGACAGTGAACAAGTATCACTTCATTAAAACCGACTGCTATCCTATCATCCCATAATACATTTTGTAACATTCCTTTTTCTTTTTCTTTTCTCTAGTGTGCTTGTATGTGTGTATTGTGTTACCCCATAATGTGCATTTGATGTTCTCTCTCTTTGTGCACTTCCTCTATTTGTACCTTTATTCTTCTATATGTTGTACATTTTGCATTTTCTTTTTCACTTTTGTTTTGTGTTTTCCTTTTGGGGATGACGCAAAGCATTGAGATGCCAAATGTTTCCTCCATGTTGACCCAAATAATCCCTTTTCCTTTTCCTGAGTTTTTATCTTTTATTATGATTTTCCTTTTTGGGATGACGCAAGGAATTGAGACAAAAATGTCTCCTTCATGTCAACCCAAAATATTTTCCTTTTCCTTCACCTTTTCATTTTATTTTCACTTATGTTTTCCCTTTGGGGACGATGCAAAGAATTTTGACCGCAATGTCTCTTCCATATTGGCCCAAAATGGACTTTGTTTTTGTTTTGTTTTCACTCTCTATTACATTCTTCCAATTCTATGTGCTTTTGGGTATGATGACATTTATGAGCTCTTTAATAAAAATATTGCAGCAATGAACATACTGACCTCAAATCCATAGATCCCTTATGTGTTTGGTGTGTTCCTTTCTAGGGGGAAATCTTCCTTTTATTTTGTTTTCTTTTTCATTTACATCATGAAGTCTTACTTTGAAACATATGACTTGGCATAGGGGCTTTTTAAGCTTGCTCTCATGTCTTGTTTTCTTTTTGCATTTTTCCTTCGCTACTTTAAAGTAATTGCTCATATAACAGTGTGTGGCAATTCCTTTAAAGTGGGGGGAAAACATTGGCATCATTTCATTTGAATTCTTGGTTCTTAGTGCAACCTTGTCACTTCATAGGATGTGTTTGTCACTTTGTGGATAACATTGGGTGTGATGTCCTGCATAAGTGTGATTTGGGTATGTGTAGGATCATCATGGAAAAAACATGCCCTTAAGCGACAAAATTTAGAAAAATCAATGATAAGCAACTTGACATAAAAAAATTATTTAAGTTATCTATATTATTTCAAAAAAATGTAAAAATATAATCTATACCAAATTGAATGTATTTTCTAAACTACTAGGTTTATTTTAAAAAAAAATTACTTGGTGAAAATTTGAAATTTCAATGCAATAGTACTTAAATTTTAGGGAAAAAATAATAAAGTGTCTGTATGAACACCCTGACCACCATAAAATGATAATATTTTTTTATAACATTTTAGATATAAGTAGAGGACTAATGTCTCAATGTGATCCATATTTTTTTGTATTCTTTTTCCAAGTAAATAATTAATTATGAATTTTATATTACAACTTTTAAAAATTATAAAAACTCGTATGTTTGACAACCTTAACTTGGTCAAAACTTCATGGAATTCATTTTTTTTCTGATAATATGAAAAGCATAGAATGTGACGCATGTTTTAGATTCAAAAAATGTGATACCATTAAAAAGCTATAGATTTTTTTTAATCAGCCTATCAATCAGGACTTTAGTTGTAATTCAAATTGAAAATGAATAATAATTATTTATTAAATTCAAAGTAAAGCATAAATTATATTGGTGGAAAGTTGAGAATCTTGTTTAAAAACCCTTTTTGTTTTATCAATTTTAGGAAAAAAAATTCATCAGCCACATACCCTACAAATACCCATCACATCACCACTTTTTGTCCCATCATGATCCTGCACATATCCATCTATATTAGCATATTGCATTCCTCTTAGTGGCATGATGTGACACATTGCATACCCTAAGTTGTGAATATTCTATTCTTTGATTGGTCCTCTCTTAGAGACATTATACACAATGTTCCCTAAGTGATAGACCTTGGATGAACTTCACAAGACTCCTTTGTAAATCTTTTGCATTTTACATTTTTGAATTTTGCACTTTACATCTTTGCCACCTTGCATAACAAAACTTGCATGCTTGTGGTACCATCCTATTTTTTCATGAGTTCTAATCATAAGAATATTTTCTTGTCTCATGAAGCACGAAATGACATTTTCCCTTGTGGTGCCTTATTAAAGTTGTTAGGTGGTATAACTTTAGTATGGTTGAGCAAGAAGCCAATTCTGCATCACAACTTTCCCCATAGCCACCTATGGGTTTGTGAGTGCATACCAACTAGTGTATGTATTTCACCTTTTGGGTCTTCTCATGCGATAGACCACCCTAAGTTTTGTCACCTCAGAGTGAGTATGCATTGTCTTTCTGAGAAAAACAACCTAGATTTGATTCACAACTAGTTGAAAAAGTGATCAAAGCTTCATCCAACTTTTTTTCTTCCACTCTGCTCTTTCTTTCTATTTCATATGTGTTCTTTTGTTCTTATGTTTAGTTTTTCATGAGATCTTAATCTTGGGGGCTTGATCATCCATCTTGATCATTGTCATTCCATCTTGCTAACATAGGTGCATTTGGATCCTTCTTGATATGCATGACTACTTTAGTGTGAGTTTGAAGAATGTTCATCCTCTCACTAAAGTGGGGGCTAAATGTACCATAGAAAAATGGATCATTGACATTTTCATGGTTATTTAGGTATTTTTCTTGTGATTATTGATATATTTTGCTTTGATTTAATGTTGCAATGTAACTTATGCATTCACATTAGGTCCTAAACATTCAAATTATGATGTATTGTGAAGGTGTTGTGAAGTGTTGTAATAGATTTCTACACTTTTCTAGACTCTTCTTATTACAATTCACCTAAAAATCACCTTTTTATAACTTTTATAGTCCTATTCTGAAGCATTGTAAAGTCTTGTAACAAGATTTCATGCTTTTCTAGGCTTGTTATCACTATTTATGCCTTTCTTATGGTTTAAATGACCCCTTGATGCACTCATAAGACTTAATTAAGTGTATTTTTGAATGTAAACCCAAAAAACAACATTAAATGCAAGTTGATTCCTGACACTCACTTACAAGCCTAGAGTGGAACCCATTTACCATGGGTGGTGAATGAGTCCCTCTTGGTTCCAAATTCAAAATAATTCAATTTTTTCTTTTGGTTTTTATTCAAATATACCCGATGTCAACCTGTGATGAGGTATTATTGGGTAATTAGGGCATAATTGTGTATAAAGAAGTTTCTTTCCTCTCATTTCAACCCCCATTCATTCAATCATTCAATCATCCATTCAATCATCTTATTCAATAATTGAATCATCATAGTGTCATTCAATCAAGCAAACATCAAGTATCTTGGAGTAGCCATTGACATATCTTCAAACTTCTATAACAAGGTTGGTATTTTGGAAATTCGCATGTTGTTTATTCATCATTCCTTTCTCATTTCATTTCATTTCTTTATCATGAGTTTGACTACCAAAGTGGGATTTGACCAAGGAAAATCCCTCTACTCTAACCCTTAACCATTTTTTCCTTTTTGCATGTGTGTTTGTAGACTTTTGTATGATAATTTTCTAAGCAATTAGGTGTTGAAAAGTGGACAACAAGTCAACAAATTTTTTCAAGTCAACTAAACCCTATTTCAAGCTTGGAGACAACCTATAGTCTGTTTTCTACAAATTTGACTCCATCATGACAAGAAGACAACTGCAAATCTAGAGCTATAGAATTGACCTTTGATTTTACAAAATATTGGAGGAGGACTAATTTCTCATCAATGGTGAATGAGTCCCGCCATAGGGTTAAAAAAATTGATTTTGGTAGAATCCAATTCCTGACAGTCAAAAAGTAGTTTTAGGTGTTTTTGTCAATAGTAGGACGGATTCGCCATCAGTGGCAAATGAGTCCCATTGGTGATTTATAGTGATTTCAGCTAGTTTTAGAAGCCTTCCAAATTCAAAATCTAATTCCTCGGTTCACTTTGTTCTGCCTCTTTCAATTTTGTTTGAGTTTCTTCATGTTTTAGTTCATTTTTGCATATGTCACTATGTTTTCAAACATTGCACATTTCATTAGTTTTGCATTAATAATCTATCAATATAATCATTTAGTTTCATTTAAATCAGCACATTTAGTCTCAATTCCCTCTTTCATTCCTTTATTTGAGTAAACTACCTCAATTTTAGGGTTCTATCTCTCTCCCTTTAGGTAAAAAACAATAAGAGTGCAAGAGAAGTACATAGAACCTTCACAATTGATGGTTCATTTTGGGGAACCTACATATTGAACACATTATCTTTCTGATTTCAATTGCATCTTGCATCCTAGGCTTCCTTTGCGTCACATTTCAATTAGGTTTTGTTTTGTTTTTGCATCCTAGGGTCTCTTAAATTGTATTAGTGAAAGAATCATTTAGATTTCATTTTTGTATATCAAATCATTACAAAACTGAAAATCTGCATTTGCATCCTCATTTTGCAGCTAAAATTCACAAAAAAATATCATACCTGGAGTCATTCGCCACCCTGGGCGAATCAGTACACCTACACATTTTAAACTGCATTTTTAGGCATTTTTTGGGTATATTTTGCATCACAGTTTGTTGTTATTACTTTCTATCATACTTTCCATATTTTTTATTTTATACACTTTCTTGCATATAAGTTTACTTTTATTCATTATCATCATCGCTTTCTACTTTGATAATTTTTGGAATCCATTGAAATCTTTAGTAGACATGTCCAATTGTGCCTTTGACTATGATTTTAATGACCTTGATCTTCCTCATCCTCCATCAACTCCAAATGAATGTCCTCCTCATGGTGTAGAAATCACTAGAGAAGATGATGATAGCATGACTAAGTTCTTAAATTCATGTCTTGATAACCTTGAAGCCAATGCAGCCTTTTACCCATCCATCAAGCCACAAGATCTTCCTACTATTCTGCGTTCGGACATGTTTGGTTATGTACATCCTGAGATGACTAAAGGGCCTAAGTTCCCTCCCACGAGTTGACCTAGATACTCTACTCATCCAACTCCTCAACCATTTTATAATAACAAAGTTACGAACACAACAATAAACCTTGAAGAAACATATGGCAAAGGCTTTACTATCTTAAGAAAACAAGGTTGTTATATAACAAATGAGCATAACATTCACAAACCTCTAGAACAAAACCAATAGAAAAAATCACAATAGGATTAGGATATCAAGATCCTCCTAATGACAACAAGCCTCCTTTTGAATATTGGAGACTTCGAGATGATGTTACAATGATCTTTGATTCTCCTCCTGACTTGAGCATTCTCCTTGTACATGAACAACCATTACTTGATTCTAATGACAAGGATGTTAGGATCCCCATGGGTCCTCTTCCTCCTTCCATCCATGAAAAAGGAGAAACTAGCAAATGAAAATAGGCTTACAAATTAAAGAAACTAAAGTTTCCTCTACATCCACCAACTGAATATGAAAGGAGACTCCAAATGTTGTTAAATAGAGGCCTTATACTCTTACCACCTTCAAACAAGTTGGTCATCCATGCTAAAGATTCTAACATACCATATTGCAAATATCATCGTATTCTTGGATACCGAACTGATGAATGTCAGACATTGAAGGACATATGTTGTGTAGTTTTCCCACACACACCCCGCTGAAAGAAGGGACCCTCTTTTGGTCCTTTGGGTGTTTTTTGTAGTCCTGCCTTTGTGGCTGGTCTTAGGTATTGGGTGCTTGTAGTCCTCTAGTTGTGAAGGTTTAGCCACTTTTAAACATGCTTGAATGCTTATCTTTCCTATGCAAGTGATCTCTTGAGGTGGTTCATTGAAAATCCTAGGTTAAGGGTGAGTTTCGTGTATTTCCTCCCTATGTGGAAATCTCCAATTTTCATCGACGTCTTGTATTCCCGAAGGTTATTGCTTATATTCTTACATTTCAGAGATTTTAGCATTTTGTGGAATTCAGTATCAAGCAGAATTCTCTAAACTTCCTTTGAGTCTTCAAATCACCAGACTTCCCTCATTCCCTCAGATTCCTCAAACTCTAATTTGATCAGAGATTTCAGCTTGGCCAAGATTTTCTAAATCCATCTACCCTTCACATTCCCAAGCTTTGAGGAGTCTTGTCATAGAATTTACATCTATCAATCTCGAATGTTATCCTGCTTGAGGGAACCTATGTACTTGACTTGATTCATTATCTCAATTCCAAGGTTCTTGAGACTAATTTATTTTCTCGAATGGTGTTGATGCTATCTTGGCAAATGGAATGTCTAGTCACTATGATTGTCCTCATATTACACAGGTGTGAGAAAGTTGGTTTATATATATATGCACTTGAAGGTCTTTGTTTTCATTTCACCTCTTGATCTTTGGTTTGGCCTCCTTGCACACTAATCCTGGATTTGATTTTGAAAGCTTAAATTTTTTGTATTTTGATATAATTCTCTGGATTCTGCTCTATAAATTTATTTTTGACATGTGAATATGGATTCATCAATTATCCACTTTCATCTCCCTATGTCATGATGTGTTTATCTTGCATAAATTGAAAACAATTGCATAATGGGGATGCGTTGAGGATCTGAGCTTAGAAGATATAATTCTTCTAGTTTGTTAGTGTTTGGTGATAATCATGCTTTGTAGGCTCTTGATCCATATTTAAGGAGGCTCTCAAAATTTGCATTTCTAGGACATTTAGTTGCATTGTCAAGAATGGGGGCTTAGAATTAAATGCAACCATGAAGGGATGATCACATCATTCGAATGGTGTTGTATCAATAGAGGAGTCAAAGTTTAGAAAAAATAGCATCACCTAGATTTCATGAAGACTCAAATTCCATGATGCCCTCAAATCTGTGAGTACTCTAAATCCCAAAAGGGGCGATATTCATGACAGTGTTAGAAGTGGTTTAAGTCGTTGAAGGCTTCAATATAACAAGTATTTCATATACTTTTTACATCTGCAAGGATTCTTGGCCCATGGATATAAGGTGATTATTTTGCAAAGAAGAAAATGTTTTGGCGTATGCATCTCAAATTCATGAAATCTGAATCTAGCTTCACGTTGTATTAATCAAAAGAGTGGAAATTAGGCTGTAGAAGAAATTATATCTGTGAGAATGGTACGATGAAATTTCCAATAAGGAGACAAAGGGAAATTGCGAGTTGAATGTGGTGTAGCCATTAAGGATATAAGGACGTAGCCATAAAGTGCAGGTTTTGGGGATTTCTTATGTGGCAGATTCTCCAAAGGACGTGATTCAGAGAATTCAAGTGCACCTAAATTTTCTGGAAGGAGATAGGCACGGGTAATCCGATTGTGTCCAGATTTAGCGAGAGCATGGATGTTTGGAAATTCTGCTAGTCGGTGAATTTAGTGAAATGATTAAGGCTTTGGAATTCCAGACGTAGCCAGATTCCCCGAGGTCGGCAAATTGGCAAAGCTAAGTTCAATACGGGTATGATTTGTTAGCTATTCGATTGGTCTATCAAATATATGGTAGCTAAAAGTCCTCAACACAAAGTCAGGTGCAATATGTGATGGCAAGTTATATTACATGATGTGAGGTTCATGATTTCCTTAGGCCGATGAAATTGCTAAAGGATCCAACATGTGCAACAAACTTAAAGTTTGAATTTATGAATTTTGCGCAGAGATTAGAATGCCTTGAATTTATAAAGCTATTTTCAGCACTATTTAAACAATGATACATTTAGAAAGTATTGAGGACTTAGCAAGTAAATGGAAGGAAAAGTGAAGCCAGGTCTTAGGAAACTCATAGTCACACGAATCACGCGAAAAGAAAGGCTCAAGTATTCTACCTCTTGACAAAATTTCCGAAGGCAATGAGTCTTGGATAATCCACGGTACCACAAAATCCCCGAGGAACATAGAGGCCTTGTCGATTTGGTGAAATCCAATGATAGCATGAGCCTACTTGCAACATTTGATCCATGGGACAATTAGAGATGGAATGTTTCTTACTTCATGGACAGAAATAAAATATGAACAAGCATAAAATTAAGCAGTTGATGGATACCGCAGCTTTAGTATAAAAGAAAGCACTTTACGATGCACTCAAGGTCGCATGAGTTTGCAATGATAACAAGAGATGGAACACCGTATTCATGGTTTGAGAGCTTGCTTCAATCTTATGGCCCGTTTTGCATTATGAATCTCTTATGCATTCTGGAATAAGGATCTGGGGAGCAGCAAAAGGATGGATTCACAAGTGATCTATAGATGTCCTACGTTGAGAATGGTGAAATATATTCCATAGTTTTTATATTGTAAAAATCCACGGAGATGACTAAGTATAGCCATGGCAATCATAAGTATGGAGGGAACGCTCGATCTGGGGATGCTGACCTTTGGATCGTTTAGCATTACCCTGAGGTAACAAGGTTGCCTCATGGTATGAAACCAAGCATGTTTTATGCGAAGGCTGCAAGGAGTTAATTGACAATTTCATGAGAGGAAGAATCAAGATCAAATCTGTGATGCGTAGCTTTGTTGGATCATAATGCAAGGTGTTGGCTAGGTTTTATTCTGAAATGTATGATGGACCAGAGTAATGATGACAAGGTGAAAATTATGTGGCTAAATAATAAAGGGAACACTTAATGTATATTCTGCACAGTGGTAATCGGTGAATAGTTGTTAGCCAATGGTTGTGGTTATAATTTTATTTATAATCATTCACATTGAATATTGATTCTGATTTAATTAAATGTGACTTTATGCGAAACTCGGTAAGGTTTTGGTTTTAATTTATGCGAAACCTGTGAAGGTTTTGGTTTTATTTTCACTTGAATATCCTTATATATGAAAATCCACCAAAAGGGGAATCATTCAAATCATTTCATATGGAAATTCCTAGGGGATGGAGACTTCAAATTGTCCTAATGTCCCCACATATGGAAACATGACTTGGAGCTGCTAGGAGGATTTTGTTTTACAATTCAAATATTTAATACATTTTCCTCAAAATTTGTGCCCCAGCTATATGCCAATTGGAGCAATTTTCTTGAAAATGCTTAGGACATGTGATGCTGCTTTATCTCTCCAATCAAAATTTTCTTCAAGGTCAAGGGGGCATGCAACTATTTTCTCATTGCTCCAAATTTGTAACAGAATACATCTCATTGGATGATGATGTACCATGAGCTCCCAAATTAAATGTAATAGCTTGATGCTTCTATAGGCGCAATTGAAACACTTGGATTTATTGAATCATAGCCATTGAAATTTTAATGAAAAATCTCTAAAAGGTCAGTGCCTTCTCATTTGTAAAGGGTTAGACTAGGTTAGAGGATAACCGATTAGAGGTTGTAGAATGCCAGGGTTAACTAAGCTAGAGGAAGTTAGTAGTTGTAGGAGAGGAGAGACCCAAAATTGTTGTGTGATACTGGAGAAGTAATGCAACTAATTTGTTGATTTGGAAAACTTTGTATTTATCTTTGACATTTTATGGTTTCTTGTTCTCAATTCTCAATGCTAGATAGTAGAATTTAGTTCTTTCATGTCAATGGTGAAATGTGAGTGATGTTGATTGATCCATTGTCCATACTTTTAGAAATTTTTTGATTCTAGGTTGTTATGTAAAGCGAGTATGGGCCCTATATTGTGCTCAGTTTAATTGTGAATTTTTGTTCATGTTGTGCCAGTTATTGGGCATGTGAATGAGTGTTCATAATCTAAAAATATTTAGTTTCCTTAGAAGATTGCATTGTCTTTGTGGAGTTGTGGGCTTGTCCTTGATCAAGAAGAATTTTTTTTATTGGGGATCTTTCCATTTGCAACATTCATCATTGTTGTGATTGATCTTAGGTTATTAGTCTTAGAAATCTCTTTTGAACCCTTATCTCTTTTGCTATTTCTTTAAAATCTGAGTTAGATTTAGGAATTCAAGTATCATCATATTGCAAAGTTTGATAAGTTTAAGAATTCTATCATTTGTTTTGTAAGGTCCCTTTGTGATTACCAACATTTTCACATTATCACTGACTTGTTTATGCATTGTCAAGACCTAACATTAGATACCTTGGGGTTATCTCTTGAGGCTTGATGATAGAGATTTACCTTTCAAGAGAGATAGGATTTCCATATTTTGTCTGAGTTGTTGTGCAGAAAACACCATCAACAACATACTAAAAAAGTATCACTTCACTGACACCGACTAATATCTTATCATCCTATAGTACATTTTCTAACATTCCTTAAATTCTTTTTTTCTTTTCTTTAATGTGCTTGTATGTGCATATCATTTTCCCCTGTAATGTGTGTCTGATGTTCCCTCTCTTTGTGCATGTCCTCTATTTGTACCTCTATTCTTCTATATGTCATACATTTTTCATTTTCCTTTTCACTTTTATTTTGTGTTTTCCTTTTCGGGATGATACAAAGTGTTGAGATTCCTAATGTCTCTTCCATGTTGACCCAAAAGATCCCTTTTCCTTTTCCTTTTTTATCTTTTCTTGTGTTTTTCATTTTGGGGATGACAAAAGGAATTGAGACCTAAATGTCTCCTTCATGTTGACCCAAAACATTTTTCTTTTCTTCTACCTTTTCATTTTCTTTTCACTTATGTTTTTTTTTTTGGGACGATGCAAAGCATTGAGACTGCAATGTTTCTTCCATGTTGACCCAAAATGGGCTTTGTTTTTCTTTTTCTTTTGCTCTTTTTGTGTCATTCTTCCAGTTCTATTTGCTTTGGGGAATGATGACAATTTTGAGCTCTTTAATAAAAATATTGCAGCAATGAACATACTGACCCCAAATCCATAGATCCCTTATGTGTTTTGTGTGTTCCTTTTTAGGGGGAAATCCTCCTTTTCTTTTTTTTTCTTTTTGATTTACATCACGAAGTCTTAATTGGAAGCATATGAATTGGCATAGGGTATTTCCAAGTTGGCTCTCATGTCTTGTTTTCTTTTTGCATTTTTATTTTTCTACTTTAAAGTTGCTCACAGAATGGTGTGTAGCAATTCCTTTAAAGTGGGGGGCATACATTGGCATTATTTAATTTGCATTCTTGGTTCTTAGTGCAGCCTTGTCACTTCATACAACGTGTTTGTCACTTTGTGGATCACATTGGGTGTGATATCCTTCATAAGTAAGATCTAGGTATGTGTAGGATCATCATGGAAAAAACATGCCCTCAAGTGGCAAAAAATTCAAAAAAAATAGAGTTAGGAAATTTAACGCAAAATTTTTAATAAGTTATCTATATTATTTCAAAAATATGTAAGAATAGAATCTCTAGAAAATTGAATGTATTTTCTATACTACTAGGTTGATTTTTTTTTAAAAATTATTTGGTGAAAATTTGAAATTTCAATGTAGTAGTACTTAAATTTCAGGGGAAAAATAAGAAGTAGGTGTCTGTGTGACCACCCTAAGCATGATAAAATGATAATATTTTTTTATAAGATTTTAGATATAAGTAGAGGACTCATGTCCCAATGTGATGCATATTTTTTTTAATTTTTCCAAGTAAATAATTAATTATGATTTTTTATTAGAACATTTAAAAAATATAAAAACTAGTATGTATGACCACCTTAACTTGGTCAAAACTTCATGAAATTCAATTTTTTTAATCCTATATTATGTGAAGCATAGAATGTGACACATGTTTCAAATTCAAAAATTTGATCTGTTTGAAAGCTATAGATGTTTTTCAATCAGCCTATCAATCAGGACTTTAGTCATAATTCAAATAGAAAATGAATAATAATTATAAATTATTAAATTCAAAGTAAACCATAATTTATTTTGGTGGAAATCTAAGAATCTCTATTAAAAACCCTTTTCGCTTCATCAATTTTGGGTTAGAAAAATGTCATTAGCAACATACCCTATACATACCCATCATATCGCCACTTTTTAGCCCATCATGATCCTACATAGACCCATCTATCTTAACATATTACATTCCTCTTAGTGGCCTGATGCGATGCCCTGCATCCCCTAAGTTGTGAATATTATATTCTTTGATTGGTCATCTCTTGGAGACAATATACATAATGTTCCATAAGTGATAGACCTTGCATGAACTTAACAAGACTCCTCTGAACATCTTTTGAATTTTAATTTTATGCATTTTGCACTTTACATCTTTTCCACCTTGCATAACGAAACTTACATCCCTGTGGTACGATCTTATTTGAGCATGAGTTCTAAGCATACGAAGCTTTTCTTGTCTCATGAAGCATGAAATGACATTTTCACTAGTGTTTCCTTATTAAAGTTGTCAGGAGGTATAACTTAAGTATGGTTGAGCGGGGAGCCCATTCCACGACATGACATTCCCCATAGCCACCTATGTGTCTGTGAGTGCATACCAACTAGCATATGTGTTTCACCTTTTGGGTCTTCTCACCCAAGGACTGCCATGATTTTTTTCACCCTTGAGTGAGTATGTATTCTCTTTTATAAAAAAACATCCTAGATCTGATTCACAACTAGCTGAACAAATGATCGAAGCTTGATTTGACTTTTCCTTTTTCCTCTCCCTTCTTTCTTTCTATTTCACACATGTTCATTTGTTCTTATGTTTAGTTTCCCATGGGATCTTCATCCTAGGTGATTGATAATCCCTCTTGATCGTTGTCATTCCATCTTGCTAACATAAGTGCATTTGGATCCTTCTTGATATGCATGGCTACTTTAGTGTGAGTTTGAAGCAAGTTCATCCTCTCACTACAGTGGGGGCCAAATGTACCATATAAAAATGGATCATTGACATTTTCATGGTTATTTAGGTCTTTCTCTTGTGATGCATGATCTATTTTTCTTTGATTTAATGTTTCAATGTAACTTATGCATTCAGATTAGGTCCTAAACATTCAAATTATGATGTCTTGTGAAGGTGTTGTGAAGTGTTGTAACACATTTCTACACTTTTATACACTCTTCTTATTATAATTCACCTAAAAATCACCTTTCTATCAGTTGTAAAGTCCTATTCTAAAGTGTTGTAATGTCTTGTAATAAGATTTCATACTTTTCTAGGCTTTTTATCACTATTTACACCTTTATTATGCTTTGTATGACCCCTTTATGCATTCATAAGACTTAACTAAGTGTATTTTTGAAGTTAAACTCGACAAAAAACATTAAATGAAAGTTAATTCCTGACACCTACTTACAAGCCCAAAGGGGGACCCATTCACCATGGGTGGCGAATGAGTCCCTCTGGGCTCCAAATTCAAAATAATTCAAAATTTCTTTCTGTTTTTTATTTAGAAATACCTTATGTCAACTTGTGATGAGGTTTTATTTGGTAATTAGAGCATAAGTGTGTATAAATAAGCGTTTTTCCTCTCATTTCAACCTCGATTCATTTAAGAATTCAATCATTCATTCGATCATATCATTAAATCATTGAAGCATCATAGCATCATTCAATTAAGCAAACATCAAGTATCTTGGAGTAGCCATTAATATATCTTGAGACTTCTACAAGAAGGTTGGTGAGTTTAGGACAATTGCATGTTCTTTATTCATCATTCCTTGCTCATTTCATTTAATTTCTTTATCAAGGGTTTGATTACCAAAGTGGGATTTGACCAAGGAAAATCCCTATACTCTAACCCTTAACCATTTCTCACCTTTTGCATGTGTGTTTGCAAACTTTTGTATGTATATTTGTAAAGAAATTAGGTGTTGAAAATTGGACAAGTTAACAAAGTTTTTCAAGTCAACTAAACCCTATTTCAAGCTAGGAGACAACCTATAGTCTATTTTCTATAGATTTTACTCCGTCAACCCGACAAGAAGACAAGTGTCCATCTAGAGCTACATAATGAACCTTCGATTTTACAAAATTTTGGAGGATGAATAATTCACCATCAGTGGCAAATGAGTCCCACTTGAGGGCTAAAAAAATTGATTTTGTCATAATCTAGTTCCTGACAGTCAGAAAGCAGTTTTAGTTGTTTTTGTCAGTAGCAGGACTGATTCACCATCAGTGGCAAATGAGTGCCACTGGTGATTTACAGTGATTTTTGCTAGTTTTCAAAGCCTTTGAGATTCAACATCCAATTCCAAGGTGCACTCTGTTTAGCCTCTTTCAATTTTGTTTGAGTTTGTTCATGTTTTAGTTCATTTTTTCATATCTCACTATGTTTTCAAAACATTGCACATTTTATTAGTTTTACATTAATAATCTATCAATATCATCATTTAGTTACATTTAGATCATCTCATTTAGTCTCAATTCCCTCTTGCATTCCTTTATTTGAGTATACCACCTTAATTTTAGGGTTCTATCTCTCTCCTTTTAGGTGAAGAATCCTAAGAGTGAAAGAAGTACATAGAACCTTCAAAAGTGATGGTTCAATCAATTACATGCCATGAGCTTGATGCATAGAGGCTTCATGAAACATTTCACACTCTTGACACCCTACTCATTAATCACATCAATTGTTTCATAAATCCTTTGTGCATCAAGCTCATTCCTCCTGACATAAATGGAAAGTGTTTGCTCATGCAAGGGTTAATGCATGCTTGTGTTGTTATACGGTGACACGAAAGGAAGTAAATGTAATGTTAAATGTTGTACTATGAAAAATTATAAAAGGATACATGGAAAAAGTGTCAAAAATAACAATGGGTTATTTATACGCAAAAAATATATAGTTGGCAGTGATGAACATTTCTTTTTGGACCAATGGTGCTAAAGTAGACCCATACGCAACATGTAATCAACGTGATTGCCATGTGGAATAAGGAACTCATAAAGTGTCATGCCAAGCAAAAAATATTGAAACATAGAGAATAGAACATGTGAACTATAATAACGAACAATCCGTTATGGGAAAGTGGGGAAAACAACATACTGAAACATATTGATAGAAGACAAGCAATCTATGTAACAATTGGCTTGTTAATTCAAAATTGGAGATACATTGTCTGGCACTAAATATTATAGGGAAATAGAGAAAAATTGTAAAATAGTTGTTACAAAAACACTGAAGAATGATAGGTAAATAAGAGATGACCAAAAACCCACATTAAGTAGAACCTTGAAATAGAGGTACGAAAACATACACAAATGCAGGAAATTGAAAGCAACCCAAAGGTACAGATCAAGACCATGTTTGCAGTTCATAGCAGTCTACATAATTTCATAATTTACAAGAGGTAAACTATCACAATGAACAATTTGTCACAGGGACCTTCAAGTAGACGAGGGGGAAAAAATATTATAAAAGATATTGATTGAGGACAAGAAATCTACGTAATAGTTAGCTTGTGAATTCTAAATTCAAGCTACATTATTTGGCACTAAATATTATCGACAATCAAGCAAATTGTAAAAGAAATATTAGAGAAACAAATGAACACCACAGGAAACTGACAAATGACCAACTATCCACATTAAACATAAAATTATGATAATTAATAGTTTGTTATGGGAAAAACAATATCATGAAACTAAACCAAACATTTTAGGGTGGATGGAATGCTATGACTCTCTTTTACTCAATTAGGGTCTTTCACATAATGGAAAGAGATAGATCCCACACCTAAAATCTAAGTGGTTCACTCAATCTAAGGTATGCATGATGAAATTATGACTAAATGGAATGATTGAAATGTAGAAAAGTAATGAAATATATTGATTATTGAATGGAAACTAAAGAAATACCACTTTTTTGAAAACACATTGTGTAATGCAAAAACACCTAGAAATGAATGCAAATTGCAACAAAAATGAACCAAAATGAAAGTGTGCACTTGAGATTTGGAAGGGGACTAGAAATGAAATTTGGAATATTGTTGATGCTGATTTTTAGGCCTGGTGGGACTCATTCACCATGCTAGGCAAATTAGTCCCAGTTCTGTAAAACTGTTCTGAAGCCTGTTTCAGACAAATGGGTTTCCAAAAATGCATAAAACAAAAAATAGGGTTGGGAGTGGGACTCATTTTCCACCTATGGTGAATGAGTTCAATTTTGAATTTCTAATTATTCAAAGGTGGAAATAGGAGCCTTTGATCTGAACTCTCTTCTTCTTCTGGTGTCCAGCTATGAAACTGTCGAATTCAGGCCTAGAAGTGACTTTTTGTGGGTATTCTAACCTATCCAATGAAGAGATGTCTTGAAAAACTTTGCAATGAAATCCTCAATGATTTATAAGCCTCAAGATGTCTAAATCTACAAACACACAAGACAAGAAAGATAAATGTTGGATGTTAAGGCGTCGGGGTTTTCCTTGGTCAAACCCCTTTAAGGTAATTAAACCAAAATGATGAAAGAATGTAATGAAGCATGTAATAATTGAGTTATTACCTTACCATGATGTTTTATCTTGAATGTCTATAGAAAATCCTGAATAATCTACCCTTGAATGTCATTGGAAGCTAACTTAATGACTCACAATGATGAAACCCTAACTTGCTTGGCTTGATGGCGAAGATGGATGATGAATGAATTCTGAAAATTAGTTTATGGATATGAATTAGGGTTTAGAGACTTGATTTTATAGGAAATCAACCTTATTTTCCAGTTAATTGAATCCCTAAGGCTGACATGAAAGAATATTAAACTTAAATTTGAGTTTCTCTTGCTCAAAGGTCAAAAATGGCCCAAATGGGACTCATTCACCACCTTGGGCGAATCAGTCCCACTTGGTAGGGACTTATTCGCCATAGGTGGAAAATTAGTCCTTGTGGGGCCCATTTGCAAGCTAGGTTCTTAGGAGATAAGAAAATAAATTTTATATGTAGTGCCCCTCCATTTTGGTTATCTTTGAATTTCGAGTAAGTTTGTATAGTTTTTTGTTTAAATCAATTAATTAAATTAAAATTGATTTGCTATGGTAATTCAAACAAAATTGGAAATTAAAATAATAATCAAATAAATTAAATTAGATGGTTTGTAGTAAATAATTAAATTAAATTCCTGTGTTAAAAAAGTAAATATTTTATTATTAATAATTGGATTAAATTGTACCATTTTAAATTATATTTTGATAATTTATTATCATATAAAGATAATTATTTTAATGAGGAGAATAATGTGAATTTTAATGAAATAAAGCAGACAAGCTTTCAAATTAAATTGTAAAAGCAAGAAAAGATGGTAAAAGTTAAAAGCGTGCACATGCATGGCTCAAAACTGGAATTAAAATGGGAAACTTGTTATTTTTATCAATTTTGTTTCATAAACTCATCTCTCGGATTATATAGTGTAGTTTTTGGATTTTGGGTTTAGTTTTCTAATTTTAGGAAAAAGTTTCATTAGTTAATTTTGGGCTCTACAAAATAATTTTGAAAGCGATTACAGTTTTTCTGTGTTTTTGGGAATATGCGTTCAAATTGAATTGGTGTAGGAGTGATCCAGTTCAAAGGGAAGATTCTGTGGTTGTGAAATGGTGGACTTCAGCTCTCCCTCTCTTCTTGTTGAGCATAGGAAATTTAGGTTTGGGTTATATCTGACTTTAAATATTTCCATCCTTTGTTTTTGTAAATGAAAGTAACCAAATTATGAGTAGTGGGTTTCTTCCCTACATTGTTATTCTTTATATGGCATATTTTGATTGTTGGTTGCATCTTATAAATGACAATTGATTTTTATATAGTAATTTGGGCACTATGATTTCATTCTTTCTGCAATTTCGAGCTTTATCTATGCTCCTATCCCTTACATCTTAAGGTGTTTTGGGAAACAGATGAGCCTATAAGAGTCAACTATCTCCTTTTATTATCAGTGTTGCTTAAGAACTCCCCTTCAATTCCTTAGATATAGTAGTAAAGTGTTTGTTGATTTTATGATTGTTTATTTACCTTTCTACCACCTAGACACTTGTAGGGTTAAATTTTACAATCCAATTCGTTCTTATCATGGCAATGATGAATCTTGGAAAAACCATTCGATGCTTTCCTTTTCCCTTGATACTTTCAATAGTAAATGTTTTTATCTTTAAGATGGCTTTTATTCACAACATTATAGAGTATTATTGGTCATGCACTCACCTTCTACAATTGACTTTTTTGTCTACCTATTGGTTTTCTTTCTTTTTTATCACAAGATGATGCTAGTGTACCCCAACTTCCCTACCAATTTGATTTTTAATCCTTACATCTGTTGTGCCCTATTACTCTTTGCATTCGTTGTTTGTGTATACATATGTATTTGGAATGGATGATCCTTTCTTCTCTATACATTCTTAGTTAGTGTTTTTTAGGTTATTAGATTGTTGAAGAAAATGTTAATGGGAATTGGTTTTTTAATTTGTACGGATAGGAAGATCTATCAGACATTATTACTTAAATGGAAATTTTCACTATTATTAAGTTGTTGAAAACAATGATTTGGTTGTCTTGCTTCTCCAATTTAGTTACTTTGGAGTCATATCAAGAGTTTTCCTTATTGATAGTCCACTCAATTTTCAAACAAACTTAAATAGATATAATACATCCACAAAAAGTTAAATGGAAAAGTTTATGTTAAATGTTGTTGGATATAAACTTGTGTTATTTTCCTTGTTTGTGAACAACAAACATAGCTTTGGCTTTTGAACGAAGAACTTGGTCTTTTCCCTATACATTTCTACCTTGTACCTTAGATTCTTCTGTCTTAGACCAGAATTGCAAAAGGCTTATGTCTTTTTACTTGTATGTGCTCAAATGCCTAACATGTATATATAAAACAAAGAATACACCAATAAACTAAATATTTTTAACTTCTTAATCAAATGGAGGCATATAACTAACCTTTAGATTAGATAGAGTGAATACGGAAGTGAATTTGGCTGTCAAATATTCTCAAAGGCCTCGAATCACCAACATAATGGAGTGATTCCCTAGCTTGAACCTTAGCTTGAATGCCTCTCAAAAAAAATTCGCAATAATGTGAATGATAGGGGAAGTGGTAAAATGAGTTTTTCTTAATTCATTCCAATTTCCATTAATGCACCTGAAAGTTTTGTCAAATCATGCCCAAAATGCAATAAAACTCAATTGGCTTGAACACCTTTTTGCGGTTTTCTAGCATTACTATATGTGGACTCTGTATATTAGTTTGTAAAGTCTTTGTGATTTCTACAAACTATTGGCTTCAAACAGCCATTTGTAATATGTAAATATACTATTCCATAATTTTAAATATTTAAGATAAATATATAAATATAAATGTGTTTGTAATCCTATAATATGTTATCTTGCGAAATGAATTTGCTTATATATATATAGCTATGAATATATACGTGGATTATGTTGAAAGATTAAATCTATTTATGTGATTAATAGATTTTTGTTTGATAAATCTTTTGGCGAATCAAGTAGGTTGACTTTAATTCTCGTATTTAAACAATGGAGGAACTTAGTTAGATAAATGGTTTTTAGTATATGATTGGTTGTGGATTATCCTCTTATTTATTTAATGGTGGATTTATAAAGTCACTGGATAGCTTAGTTGTGGTGAATGATTGTTATAATAGTCAATTGTGTAGTGTTGAAGTAAATAACTCAGTTAAGTAAATTATGTGGAAATATTATGGAATGGAAAGTAAAAGTTTTTTATTAATTAGTGTAGGTATTTAGAAGTGCAATGAAATAGGGGTAGAAGTATGGAGTTAGGAAGGAGAATAGAATAAGTATAGGTTGTATGATAATAATTAGTTATAAAATTATTTAGTTAATAGGGTAATGAAATTAAATTTATGTTGAAATAAAATTATTAATCATATGTAATAGTTGTATTGAAGAATAATACTTTGTATGAGAATCATGTAGGAGGTCAAAGTTAATGAATTGAATGTGAAATTTGAAATATTATTTGAAATTTGATTAATCTCTCTTTTCGGTATCTTAATAATTTGAATGTGATTAACTTCGTACTTTTCTTTATATTTAATACATGGATTGAATTTGTGCATTTTAAGGTTGTGTTTTGATGGTCCAAATTGATGGTTTTTCATCCTAAGTTGATTTTTTTTTTAGGGGATTTTATATGTTGAGGTTTTGTGTTGGAACCACATTGCTTTTTTTTACCCTCATTTGTGAGTGTTGGGTAGTCGTTCTTCTTGGGCTTCAAGAGGAGGGGAAATAATATGTTGCTTCATCACTGGTTTCTATTTTGGTTTTGTGAATGGTTGCTCTTATGCTCATTTTGATTTTGGTAGGTTTAGCCTTTAACTTCAAAGTTGCTTATTTATGGAATTCTAGCATGAGATGGTGCATGCCTCATTGGTTGTATTTACTTTTGGCCTTGATATTTTGTAGATGTTAGCTTCCCCTATTTTTTGTTTATGAGATTTTGTTGTTGTAATGAAAGTGGCTTCCCACAGGGGCCAGAAACCTAAGTGGTATCTTGGGTAACTCATGTGGAAGTTGAGTAATCAAGTGATAAATTAATATATATTTACGGGGTGCATAGTAATTTACACTAATGTAAGATAATGTATGCCTCTCTCATGGCCCAAGCATTTTTTTAGGCTTGGGATGAGAAGAGAAGTCCTCAAATGGATAATGAACTACATTCTCTTCATGAAAGGTGAGTTAATTCCATGTGTAAGAATGGGGGTTGGGGATCGGTTGAGGTTGCTAGGGTAACCCAAGCTGGGGGTCGGTAACGTATGAAGATCCACATTGGGTAACCTATGTCTAGCCATGTGATAATACTATACCCTTAAGCAATTGTGTATATTTGTTGCTTTCCCCTTGTTGGCTTTGTTCCTCTAGAAGCGAATGTTGTCTTGTGATTATTTTTGCTCTTGTCATGGAGTCTTGTTTGTCATTGTTCACCTAACTGTTTTGGTTAAGGGTCTTTCTTTTCAACTCCTAGGATGGAAGGTGGGTCTTCAGACCCATGTGGTTAGGTGGAACGTGCTATGCACCCCATTGGGTCTCTAGCCAAGGATTGGCATGTGCATGTTTGTGCAACTTGTGGCGACTATAGATTTTTACCCAATTGGAGCTAGTGTTGGTACTTTGAATTCACCTTTTCGGATGTATTATTTTATCTTATTGTATTGTTCTCATTCATGTTGGGGAACACTTGTGTAATATTGGAATGTTTGAATGATATATTGTAATAAAACAGATGTAATGTATTATGTTACCATTGTATATCTTATGCAGTTAATGATTTGTGGTAGCCACTATTCAATGATAGTATGTTTATATTGAGTTTTCATATGTGGATGTTTCTTATTGATGAATTATAATGGATGTATGATCACAGTTTATATTGTTATCTTGGAATTTGTTCATTATCATTATGGTATGGGTTTAGGTTTTGTAATGTCATCTTGTATACCCTAGAGGATGTAGTTAGTCTTGTATATGTATAAATACATCTCATGTAGACTATGTAAATGTACATCTTATGTTATATTTTACTTTTTTTTAAAAGTGTGCTATAATTTATGTTATCTTTTTTTGTCCTTTGGGGTTTGCATGGTGAGGTGTTATAGCTTGGTATCAGAGCCAGGTTTGCAAACACTAGGTGTTCTAGGTTAGTGGAGCCCATTAGGTAAACCTTTGTGCTTAACTCTCAAATTGATATGTTCCCCTCTTATGTTCTGCAGAAACATGCCTAGGGGTTGGGGTTGTGGCCATGGTAGAGGCTAAGGTGGTGACCGCAGAGCCAACTGCTAGAGTTCATTGTCTCCACGCTCCCATGGTTAAAAATGTGAGGAACACCAAAGTTACCAAAACAATTTGGGAGGCAGAGGTCAAAATCTGGAGTAGTTGGGCCTTGATGGATTGTAGTTGTGATGGTTGGTAGAGGAGGCACTAGGCCACTTAGGCTCTAGGCATGATAGGGAACAATGGGTGGAGAGAAAAATAAAGAGATCACCAAGGAGAGGTGCATTAGCAAAGTAGGATGTCATAGTAGCGGGTCACATGAGAGACCCGTTGAGAGCATGACCTCCCACATTTGATGGTACTGGTGGAGGATTAGAGGTTGAAACTTGGTTAATTGATCTAGATCATGTTTTTGCTATGCATCCTTATGGTAGTAATAATAGGAATATTTGTTCCATCATGCATCTCAAAGGCTTTCCATCCACAAGGTCATGATTAGAAGAGAAGAAATTACACCTAGACATCAGATTAGTGACCTGGGAGTTATTCATGGAGAGGTTTAGGGCCTATTTACTATCAAAAAATTGGAGACAGTGCCGAGCAGATGAGTTCCATGAGCTGAAACAGATGAAAATGTTCATAGAATAGTATGAGTGTCAGTTCTATGAACTTAAGCAATATGTTGGGATTGATGACAATGAGGGTTACTAGTCCATCACTTTATCAAGGGCTTGAATGACCACATTAGTGGAGGAGTTTGAGCCTTTGATTCAAATACTATGGAGGTGGTTCTAGAGAAGGCTCATTTAGAAGAAGAAAATGTAGTTATGGCACTTGGAGGTCATATAGGTGTTCAGATTAGCAGTGCTCTTTCATCTAATTTTGGTTCTTAAGGTGGTCTAGCTCAAGATGCATGGTCCTCAAAGGGTCATCAGGTGCCCACTAAGGGTGAATGGTAGTAGCAACACTCTGAGTGTAAACATAAGAATTCACAATCTCATCATGGTGATGGTAGTTCTCACTCCAAGAAGAATCAGAACGGGTGGCATAACAAGTGCAACCATTATGAGCAGCCTGCATACAGGACCCATACCACGGGTAGTGGGAGAAGTTTTCAACAATCCAATGCACCTCAAGGTGAAAAAGGTTTTGGTTGAGGCATGAGTTGTTTCTCTTGTGGCCAACATGGCCACATTGCTAGGTAGTTTCCGTAGAGGAACACTATAGGTTTCAGTCAGAGGCCAACCACTTCTGAGCTAATGGTGGGCGATGTGGGCAGGTCACACCGAGCATTTGTGGTGGTTGACAATCATCAGGCTAGGCACTAGGGTGTAGTTGTTGAGGCTTCTGATAGAGATCATGCAGTTGACCCAAGAGCATGTGGATGAACTAACAATATTATAGTAGGGTGTAAGCGTCATTGTGTCTCTTGTGTTGCTTTATCTGCATGGATAATTTTTATGTTATTTTATGTTGTGAACCTTGTGACTATGTTGGTGGTTATGCATCATTTTATTTTGATTGGAGAACAATTATTTGACTTGGGTAATTATGATACTCATTGCTAGTGTTTCTATTATCATGATGAAGTGGTTGTGTGTTTTGCTTAATTTGGCTATGAACTACATACGAATGTGTGACCTTAATTGATATGCATTGATTTATGATTCTTTTGTAATGTTGATCATCATATAATGAGTGTTATTAATGATGCAATTATTGGATTTGATGTGATATTTTCTACTTAGAGTCTGGGTGAGAGGATAGCGTAGCATTGCTCATTCATGAGTGTCGTGCTATTTTGTGATTTCCTCTCATGGTGTGCTTGTGACAAGATATATATATTGCTTGACATTGGTTTGATGTAGGATAGAGGTACCAGACACAGACTCCACCTACACTATCGGGTTTGACTGTGCCTTATAAGCCCAATGAGTATGATGTGGAAACTAGAGAAGACAAGAAAGTCCACCAACCTATTCCATCACCCCATCTTTATGTTTTACGATGTTGTTTGTTTGTGACCCCGTCTTCGTATTGGTATTGTTTCGTTTGAGTCATTTAATTTTAATTGTCTAATTAATGTTGTTTTATTTGTTTCTATAGTTGTCAATTCATTGTATTGTGGTGCTTATTCTTGCGTGTGACTTCCAGGAGTAAGTTGATGCTAAGGGGAGGAGGATGTAGTGCCCCTCCATTTTGATCATCTTTGAATTTTGAGTAATTTTGTTTAAATCAATTAATTAAATTAAAATTGATTTACTAAGGTAATTCAAATAAAATTGGAAATTAAAATAATAATCAAAAAAATTAAATTAGATGGTTTGTAATAAATAATTAAATTAAATTGCTTTGTTCAAAAAGTAAATATTTTATTATTAATAATTGGATTAAATTGTACTATTTTAAATTATATTTTGATAATTTATTATCATGTAAATATAATTATTTTAATGAGGAGAATAATGCAAATTTTAATTAAATAAAGCAGATCAACTTTTGAATTGAATTGTAAAAGCAAGAAATGATGGTAAAAGTTAAAAGTGTGCACATGCACGGCTTGAAACTAGAATTGAAATGGGAAACTTGTTATTTTTATCGATTTTGTTTCAAAAACTCATCTCTTGGATTATATAGTGCTAGTTTTTTTATTTTGGATTTAGTTTTTTGATTTTGGGAAAAGGTTTCATCAGTTAATTTTGGGCTCTACAAAATAATTTTGAAAGGGATTATAGTTTTTTGTATTTTTGGGATACAGCATTCAAAGTGAATTGGACTAGGAGTGATCCAGTTCAGAGGAAGAGTCTATAGCTATGAAACGGTGGACTTTAACTCGTCCTCTCCACCTATTGAGCGTAGGAAATTCAAGTTTGGGTTGTATCCGAGTTTAAATATTTCCATCCTATGTTTCTGTGAATGAAAGTAAACGAATTATGAGTGGCGAGTTTCTCTCCTGCATTGTGATTCTTTATATTGCATATTTTGATTGTTGGCTGCATCTTATAAATGATAGTTGATTTTGATATAGTAATTCAGGTGCTGTGATTTCATTCTTCCTACAGTATCGAGCTTTATCTATTCTCCTATCCCTTGCATCTTAAGGAATTTTGTGAAACAGTTCAGCCTATAAGAGTCGGTTATCTCCTTTTATTATAACCGCTGCTTATGAACTCCCCTTCAGCGCCTTAGATATAGTACTAAAATATTTGCTGCTTTTATGATTGTTCATTTAACTTTCTACCACCTAGACCCTTGTAGGGTTGAATTTTGCAATCCAATTTGTTCTTATCATGGCAGTGATGAATCTTGGCAAAAGCATTTGATGCTTGGCTTTTCCCTTGATACTTTCAATAGTCGATGCTTTTATCTTTAAGATGACTTTTATTCACAGCATTACAGAGTAGTGTTGGTCGTGCCCTCACCTTCTCCACTCGAATCTTTTGTCTACCTGTTGGTTTGTTTTCTTTTTTATCACAACATGATGCTGGCATACCCTAGCTTCCCTACCAATTGGATTTTTAATCCTTACATCTGTCACGCCCTCTTACTCTCTACATTCATTGTTTGTGTATACATATGTATTTGGAATGGATCATCCTTTCTTCTCTATACATTCTTAGTTAGTGCTTTTGAGGTTATTAGATGTTGAAGAAAATGTGAATGGGAATTGGTTTTTTGATCTATACGGTTAGGAAGATCTATCAGAGATTATTACTTAAATGGACATTTTCAGTATTATTTAGTTGTTGAAAACAATGATTTGGTTGTCTTGCTTCTCCCGCTCGGTTAGTTTGGAGCCATATCAGGAGTTTTCCTTGTTGATATTCCACTCAATTTTCCAACCAACGTAAATAGATATGATGCATCCACAAAAGTTAAATGGAAAATTTTATGTTAAATGTTGTTGGATATAAACTTGTGTTATTTTCCTTGTTAGTGAACTGTAACAAACATAACTTTGGCTCTTGGACAAAGCACCTGGTCTTTTCCCTATACATTTCTACTTTGTACCTTAGATTCCTCTATCTTAAACCAGAATTCCAAAGAGGCTTATGTATTTTTACTTGTATTTTCTTAAATGCCTGACATGTATATATAAGAGAAAGAATACACCATTAAACTCAAGATGTTTAACTTCTTAATCAAATTGAAGCATATCACTAACTTTTGGATTAGATAGAGTGAAAAAGGAAGTGAATTTGGTTGTCAAATGTTCTCAAGGGCCTCGAATCACCTACCCCCCTCCCCCCCCCCCAAAAAAGTAGCAAAACACTCGGCCAACATAATAGAGCGATGCCCTAGCTCGAACCTTAGCTTGAATGCCTCTCAATGAAAATTTGCAATAATTGTGAATGATGGGGGAAGTGGTGAAATGAGTTTGTCTTAATTCATTCCAATCGCCATTAATGCACCTGACGGGTTTGTCAAATCATGCCCAAAATGAAAAAAAACTCAATTGGCTTGAACACCTTTTTGTGGTTTTCTAACATTACTGTATGTGGACTCTGTATATTAGTTTTTAAAGTCTTTGTGGTTTCTACAAATTGTTGGCTGTAAAAAACCATTTGTAATATATATATATATATACTATTCCAAAATTTTAAATATTTAAGATAAATATATAAATATAAATGTGTTTGTAATCCTATAATCTATTATATTGCGAACTGCACTTATTATATATATATATATATATATATATATATATATATATATATATATATGGATTATCCTGAAAGAATAACTTTGCTTGTGATTAATAGATTTTTGTTTGATAAATCTTTTGGTGAATCGAGTAGGTTGAATTTAATTCTTGTATTTAAACAATGGAGGAAGTTAATTAGATAAATGGTTTTTAGTATATGGTTGTTTGTGGATTATCCTCTTATTTATTAAATGGTGGATTTGTAAAGTCATTGGGTAGCTTAGTTGTGGTGAATGATGGTTATAATAGTCAATTTATGTAGTGTTGTAGTAAATAACTCAGTTAAGTAAATTATGTGGAAATATTATGGAATGGAAAGTAATTAGTGTAGGTATTTAGAAGTGCAATGAAATAGGAATAGAAGTATGGAGTTAGGAAGAAGAATAGAATAAGTATAGGTTGTATGATACTAATTAGTTATAAAATTATTTAGTTAATAGTGTAATGCAATTAAATTTATGTTGAAATAAAATCATTAATGATATTTAATAGTTCTATTGAAGAATAATACTCGATGTATGAGAATCATGTAGGTGGTCAAAGTTAATGAATTGAATGTAAAATTCAAAATATTTTTTGAAATTTGATTAATCTCTCTTGTCAGTATCCTAATAATTTGAATGTAATTAATTGTTTATTTTTCTTTATGGTTAATACATGGATTGAATTCATGCATTTTAAGGTTGTTTTTTGATGGTCGAAATTGATGGTTTTTTTCTCTTGAGTTGATTTTGTTTTGAGGGGATTTTATATGTTGAGGTTTTGTGTTGGAACCACGTTGCTTCATTTTACCCTCGTTTGTGAGTGTTGGGTAGTCATTCTTCTTGGGCTTCCAGAGGAGGGGAAAGAATATGTTGGTTCATCATTGGTTTCCATTTTGGTTTTGTGAATGGTTGCTCTTATGCTCATTTTGATTTTGGTAGGTTTAGCCTTGCACTTGGAAGTTGCTTATTTATGGAATTCTAGTGTGAGATGGTGCATGCCTCACTGGTTGTTGGTGTAGGAGCACCTTATCCTCAAAAGGAAAAAAAAATTGAAATTTTGAATTCCCAATGTGAAAAGATGTAAACAAGGTCTTGATAATTGTATTTGGATCCTTAATAGGTTCTAGGTGGTCAAGAAAGAAAGTTTACAAAATGAAAAAAAAAATGCAAAAGATGTAAAAATTAGAAAACAAAAAGAAATTGAACAATGCTAAAGTTGCCAATTTGTAAAAAAGGAAAGAAAAAGATAGAATATGAAGATACTTTGAGGGAAAATGAGGAGATAGGTTGATGTAGGCAGTTGAAAGGTTAGTTAGTTGTTGGGAAAATTCTATAAAAGCATGTATAAGGCAAGGAAAAGCAGATCTTTGTACTCTTGAAAAAATCAATAAGTGAATAAAAACATCCCTATTTTGTAATTTGCACCCTTTTCCAATCTTGTTTTTGGTTTGCACAGATAGAATATAGGCTAAATCCTTATTGAATAAACAAAGGAAATATTTGTCTCTCTTTCTTAAAGATTTTTTATTTCATTTTATTAACTATAAAAGGATTGAAGAAAAATTATTTGTGCTCAGTCTGCAATAGTACATAAGGTTTTGAGAGTCATTTAAAGGATTCTTCCTCCATCCCATCGATGTAGGTTTCATATGATAGATGGGATGGATAGAATAGAGTTTATTTATTATGTAGATATGGTGTGTTCCTGTTGTTTAGTTCAGGGAAGGAAAGAATATGAAGAAACTCTGCTACTCCAAGCAAATTTCTGAGTTTTTCCTTCAAAAATGGTGCCTCCATGATTGAATAAGGTGAAGTAACACTTGTTATGGTATGGAAATTGATTAAAATGCTTGTGCAAAAATATTTGAGGATGTTTGAAATAGTGGCAGGTGAATTGGAGGTTTGTAAATGATATTTCAAAGAAACCCTCACTTATTTGTGCTTTAAAAGCCTACAAACAAGGGTTTTTGAGTTTGGTCATTTAATGGGCCTTTTAATCCATAAAAGTTGAAGATTCTCTAGTTTTGAAACTTGTACAAAGACTGTTTGAAGTAATTTGGTATTTTGGTGATGTTTAAAGATTACTTTCTTTGATAAAATGGGCTAATTGGAGGCTTTTACCAATGGACATCATATTGATTCTTCAAAGTTTTCTAAAACAAGTGGGAATGTTTTTGTAGTATGTTGATGTGGACTGAAATGGGTTCCCAATGGTGTGTTTGGGTTAAGAAGTTTCATTCATAGTTGTTTGTTATACCCAATTTGAGTATGTGGCAGTGCTACTAGAAATGTGGCCTTATAATGCAATAAATTCATAATATAATGGAAAAGTGTTGTGACTGATGGAATTTGTCTTGAACTTGTTAAATTATTGATGGTAAAAATGTACCAATGGTCTAGAAGGAAACTTGAAGCAAGATTTTTTATTTTGATGTCTTGAATAATGGGGAACCATGGTGTTTTGAGTGAGCAAATTGGTGTTTTTATGCAAGAACCTAATGATCGGATGATCCAGTGTTAATTGTGTGTATCCTCGGTTTGTTTCAAACAAGAATATGATGAATGTAGTGTATGGATAGTTTGGAAAGGATGCTGAAGTAAATTTTTTGTTTTGGTAGTCATGGTTTTGGTTGATAGTATAAATATGCATGGTGAACAATTGAGAAGTTTTTGATTCTGCTCTCAAGGTATATGTTTATAACAATTATTTTGATAGTGACAAAAGTTAATCAGTGTTAGAAAATAGGGTTAGAAGCCAAATTGCATAAGGTTGTCCTTTGTCTTGTTAGAAGTGACTTACATTGAGGAATGCATTGGTGAAAGAATAAAATGAATGGTTATATTTTTGGTGCAGTCAGTTTGGGGACGGTTAAGATGTGTTGAAGTATGATCAAAGTCTTGAAATAATGGTTTAGTGTTTGGCACATCGATAGCCTTATAGTTTCAAGAGGAATTGCTATATTTTTGGCGAATGGAAAGTGAGTTGTTGAAGTTTTGTGTATTGATCTTCTCCAAATGATTTTGGGTCAGATGTACCCTAAGTATTTGTGGTGGTATTTGATACTGCATTAGTTGTATTTACTTTTGGCCTTGATATTTTGTGCAAGTTGGCTTCCCCTGTTTTGTGTTTATGAGATTTTGTTGATGTAAGGGAGAGTGGCTTCCCACGTGGGCCAAAACCCTAAGTGGTATCTTGGGTAACTCATGCAAAATTTGAGTAATCAAGTGATAACCTAATAAATATTTAGGGTGTGGGTAGTAATCCACACTAATGTAAAATAATGTATGCCTCTCTCATGCTCTGAGTGCTCATTTAGGCTTGGGATAAGAAGAGAAGGCCTAGAATGGAAAATCAACTACCTTGTCTTCATGAAAGGTGAGTTGATTCCACATGTGTAAGAATGGGGGTCAGGGATCGATTGAGGTTGCCACGGTAATCCAGGATGGGGGTCAATAACCTATGAAGATTTGCATTGGGTAACCCATGTCGAGCCATGTGATGACACTATACCCTTAAAAAATTATGTATATTTTTTGTTTTCCCCTTGCTGCCTTTGTTCCTATGGAAGCAAATGTTGACTCATGTTTTTTTTGTTCTTTTTGTGGAGTCTTGTTTGTCATTGTTCACCTAACTATCTTGGTTGAGGGTCTTTCTTGTCAACTCCTAGCATGGGGGCTGGGTCTTCGAGCCTATGTCATCAGGTGGAATGTGCTATGCACCCCATTGGGTCTCCAACTAAGGATAGAGATGTCCAGGTTTGTGCCACTCACGGTGACTCTAGATTTGTACCTGAGTTGGAGCCCGTCTTGATACTTTGAATTCACCTTTTCTGTTGTATTATTCTATCTTATTGTATTGTTCCCATTCATGTTGGGGAACACTTTTGTAATATTGTAATGTTTGAACGATATAATGTAATAAAATGGATGTAATGTATTATATTACCTTTGTATACCTTATGTGGTTAATGATTCATGGTAGCCATTATTCAATGCGATGTATCTATGGAAATATGCTCCAATGAATTCACATGACGATAGTATGTTTATTTTGAGTTTTCATATGTAGATGTTTCTTAATGATGGATTATAATGGATGTATGATCATGATTAATAATGTTATATTGGAATTCATTTGTTATCATTATGGTATGGATTTAGGTTTTGTAATGTCATCCCATGTACCCTGGAGGACGTAGTTAGTCTTGTATCTATATAACTAAATATCATGTAGACTATGTAAATGTACATCTTATGTTATGTTTTATTTTTAAAAAAAAATTGTGTTGTAATTTTATGTTAGATTTTGTTGTCCTTTGGGGTTCACACATTAGGGTGTTACATTATATGATGCCTATGTGAGTTATTTCATCAAATATTTCCTTGAGATGTGCAATATGGGGTAATAGGGGCCTATTAGTGATGATGTAAAGGTCAATTAGGGATTGTGACCCATAATTCAATGTGAAAGTGTGATTAAATACACTTTTCATCATTAAAATGAGGTCCACATAGCCTAGAAAGGAACAAGAACCAATTTGAATGTGCAAGACATATTACATCACTAGTTTAACATTAAGCTTAATTTACAAGCCTTTTAGATTGATGTGATAATGTAATTAAATACATTTTATAATGTTGAATTAAGAGAAAATGGGTTCATTAAGTTTAGAAAAGTGTGAAATTCCTTTGTAACACCTTTACAATACATCATTAAATGCATTTGAAAGGGTCCAAGACCTAGTGTGGATGTATAAAACACCTCAGAACACTAAATAAAAGCCTCATTAAGTCTAATTTATTATGAATTATTCCTCAAATAAAGCAAATTTCCTTTTTTCTATGGTACATTTAGCCCCCACTTTAGTGAGAGGATGAACTTGCTTAAACTCAAACTAAAGTAGCCATTCAAGAGAGATCCAAGTGTATAGATGCAGATGAAAAAGAATGACAAAGATCAAGAAGGCAGTCAAGCCCCCAAGATCCAAGATCCTAAATCAAACCATCAAGATACATAATCATGCAATGATAAGAACTAAAGGAAAGAAAGACATGGTGGAAAGAATGCACTCACTCTGGAGCCACAAAACTTCAGGTCGTCTATGGGGTGAGAAGTCCACAACATACTCACTTTGGGGCTAGAAAACTTCTGATTATCCATGGGGTCAGAAAGACCTAGAAGGTGAGACACATACAATCGATATGTGCTCATGTACAGAGGTGGCTATGGGGAAAGTCGTGCCTCTGAATGGGATTCTCACTCAACCATACCAAAGTTATACTTCCTGATAACTTTAATAAGGTACCACAAAGGAAAATGATTTTTAGGCTCTATGAAGTAAGCAAAACTTCATATGCTCTACACTCATAGATATTATAAATGCAAAATAGTGTAAGGGATGTTCAAAGGGATTTTGTTTAATTCATGCAAGGTCTCATCTTAGGGAAAATCATGCTGAATGTCTCCAAGAGAGGATACGTGAAAATGGTCTCATCTTGTTTCCAAGAGAGGAGAACTACAATGTCTCATCCTGAACAACATTGTACCTAATGTTTCCAAGAGAGGGAATCAAAAGAAAAAGAAAATTACACAATGAAATGTGAATGGTGATGTATGCCCCCACTTTAAAGCAGTTGCGAACACTACTACTATGAGAAATTACTTTAAAGTAGAAGGAGACATGAGAGGTTACTCAGAAATCCCTATGCCAATTCATATGTTTCTGATAAGTTACGTCATGAATAAGGGTAGTATGTCACATGCGAGAAAACTTAAGGCACATCGTCCAAGTCCCAAGCTTTCTTTTATATGTTCATGAAAAGTTAATGACTAGCCACAAGAGGCAACAACAAGTGACATATGAGGACAAGGCTACTAAACCCCTTACCCCCACTGAGTGCAGGACAAAGGTGAGAAGAAATGATTGATGAAATGTAGGTGAGAGTGAAAATTGGTATCAATTAGAGGAATTGCAAAGAGGAAAGTGGACCAAACTCCTAAAAATGGTAGAATTTATGACTCAAAGCATTACATTCATTAGTGGAGTCACCATGAACTCTATGATAGGTATAGAATGAAGTCTCGTAAAATAATTCCTTTTGAGTTCTGGGAGGCATGGTGATCAAGTGATCTTGGAGGAGTCTCTACAAGATACTCTCTTGATCAATGGGAGAAGGTGGTCTTGTGGTTTGCGTCAAAGATATATCTTGCTTAGTACTAGATTTCATACTTACACAAGTTTCTCTAGATTTTGAGATTTGGTTCTCACTCTTACAGGAGGAGGGAATATCTATCAGATGCAAATAATTGGTGTCTTGTGAGATGACATTGACATTAAGTGAAGAGTTCATTTTTTTTTCATATTGTGTAAAGGATGATCTTCAAGACCACTAGTGTCGGAGCGTTCAAGATGGACTATTGTTAAGGGTGATCTATGAGTGTCTTGTGTAAGATTGTTGATGTTAAGTGAAGGCTTGGCGATTTATATCAAAGGGAAATAACCAAGATGATGAGTTGTTTGTTGTGTGATAGGGTCTATAGGGTTACAAATACCCTATTTGTGAGCACCACATCCTTTTCCACTATATCCAAGTTGTTTTAGTAGTTCATAACCATGTCCATAAAGCTTCTTCATTTCTTTTGAAGTTGGTGGTTGTTCATGATTATGTTCATCAAAGGTTGTTGTGTAATTTTCTTCGTTGGCTAAAGTGGTTGAGGAGGATGCTTTTGAAAGTTCGTCTAAGTCATGTTCAAAATCCAAGCAACCCTAATCATCTTCTGATAGCATCATGACATGTTCAATATGTTGTTGTTTATATTTTTTTTTGTGTGGGTTCCACTTGTGTGATTGGTGTTAATGTGTTCAAGGGATTCTCTTTGGTTTTCTCAAGTTGCAAGACACTATAAGGCTCATGATCAGCATTGAGTGTACACACTTTTTTGTTGTAGATGTATTTCATTTTTTGATGAAGATTGAAAGGCACACCATTCATAGCATGAATCCACGACCTACCTAGAAAAAGGTTATATGAAATATCATGAGGCATAACCTAGATTGTTGTGTTCAATGTGACTTCTCCAATTGTAATAGGTAAAGTGATTGCACCAAGTGGTGTCTTTTTGACATTTTCAAAGCCCTTAATAGATAAAGATTCAGGTTTAATTTTTGATTTATCCACATGAAGCCTATCCAAAAGGTTTACACTACACATATTATGGGCTGAGCCATTGTTAATAAGGGTTCAATTTATCCCTATCCGATTGTATCGAGCAAGGATCATGAAAGCTTCATTTTGTTTTTGCACTTCCAAAGGGGTTCACTTTGGTGGAAAAAAATTTCAACATTTAATCCTTGTATTATGGCTACTATGTCAGTTGGTTGCACATTAGAAGGGATAGGAACTTGTTGCAATACTGCTTGGATCATGTTGTGATAGTGAGGGGATGCTTGAATAAGATCGCATAATGAGATTTTAGGAGGAGTAGTCTTTATTTGTTTGACAATATTTTACTCCTAAATGTTTGAATTTAAGTGAGGATCTCTAGGAAAAATGGGATTTGGAAAAAGGTAAGGGTGTTGCTGTGGGTTGTTGCGGTTGTAGATTATTTTGAGTGTTATATGTATTAGCAATGGTATTATGACTCTGTTGTTGTGACACATTAGTTTGAGGTTGGTAGAGGGTGAGTTCAGGTTTGTGTTGAGCATTTTTGTGTGAAAGGGGATAAAGGATGAGTTGAAGTTGAATAATATTAACATCCCTTGGCGAATGAGATTCTAACAAAGGCTCTTCATTTCCTTTCAAGGGCATAATATTATTATTATAAGTGTGAAATAAGTAAATAAATAAAACAACTAAAAACACTTCTTAATGAAACATTATATCAAGATTTAACAACAATTAACTAATTTAAAGCATAGAAAACTTGAAAGCGTCTCATTGTTTCCATCTCCAAAGATTTATCAAGTCACAAAAGGGCTCTTAGATTTGGTAAGCACTGCGACTGTTAAAATGCCAATCTAGAGAATGGAGTGATGCTAAATGCAATGATGTACTTCTATATGGTGATTTCTAAATGATATTGATGCTACTGTAATCTATGATGACATGAAACCTGATGGATGGAAGCTATAATAAAACTATGATGCAGCCATGATATTGATTCTATAGATGCTATGATTGCTATTGCTAATTGATAATGTTATTGTTTGAATGTTAAGATGCTTGATTGCTTTTCCTGCAGAGTAAGTTTGCAAAAAGATGAGGATCCATTTCCTATGGAGAAAGGTTGTATATATAGATTTACGGTAGCACATCATGATGGGGCAGCACAACAAAGGATTGGATTCAATATGGAGAATTGAATGGTAAGAGATTGAGAAACTTGAGCTGATTATGGGAATGGTTTCTCCCCATGAAAACATCAGACCAAATGATAGGAAGAATCAGAGGAATGAGATTTAGAAGATTTCCTAAAAATTTATATCCATAACTTTCTCGTGAATAGCAGTTGAATTAAATTGGATAGTTGATGTCCAACTTGGTAGGTGAGTGAATAGAGGAAAATTTTCTTTTATGCCTTTATTTGAATAATTTATGATTTATTCAAATTAGTAAAAGGGAATAAATAATTTAATAAAAAAAAAACTATAGAATTTGTTTATTAAATAAATATAGAAGGGATATGATAATTAAACAACAAAGTATTTAGTTGCCTTGTTTTTAATTAATTAAGATTGAATGATGTGAAAATTAAATAAAACAAACTATTGAAGTTGTATATTTAATTAAAATTGAAGAATAGGAGAATGAAATATAAATAAATATTTCTATTTATTTAATAGCAAAGGAATTTAATTATGATAATTAAATAACACAAAGTGAAATTCGTTTATTAAATTACGATGAAAATAATAGAATAAAGATTGAAGAATTTATGATGAACTATATAAATAAATATTTCTATTTATTTAATAGTAGATGAAATAAAGGTTAATTAATCAAATAAATCATATTTAATTAATTATATTCTCCATACCACTTTTAGGTGTATACAATTATCAATGTTATCTTTTCCTTTTATGATGATATTCTCCCTAGAAGGAGAGTGTTTAGGAGAACAACAAACCTCATGTTTTTGAAAATTAAGGCTTGTTTCATTCAAACTAACTTCATCGCAACTAAGGGAGTTATGAATGGTTGATTTTTTTTTTATTGATAGTGGGGAGATTAGAAGAAGAATCTATATTAGTGTTAGTTGTTTCTAAGGTCTCATTCTTTTGTACCATATTATCTACCTGACTAGGAGAGCTTGTAATATGTTCATCTAAGTTTGAGGTTGGTGAAGTAGCTTCACCACAAGTGGGGGAGTCATCAAGACAAGGACCACTATTGTTTTCAAATAGATTAAATCCCAAATGGGAGAAGCATTAGGGAAGGGAGGATCAAGGGTTTTATGATTCTTAATAGGGATTTCTTCTAACACCAACCTATCCTCTTTACATCGAGGAGGGATATTAGGAGATGGAAAAATTTGATTGTCATGCTTATGGATACTAGGTAAGGAGATATTTAGAAATGTGTCTCTGATTTCACGTTCTTGTTGTCTAGCATCTTCCAAAGGGGAATGAGGAGATGGACAATCAAAACCCTCAATGCTTGTATCTTCCCTCGCCAAGATACCTTTGTCACTAATATGAGAGGTATCGGGAGGAGAACAAGTATGATGGTTATAATTGTCTACATTAACACTCTCACAAATGGGCATTGTAAGATTACAGATTGTGTCAATGGTTTCATCATGTTTCCTAAAGACCACATTGTTGTAATTGAAATTGAGCTCATAAGAGGGAATGTTGTACTTATACAATCTAATATTAATGAAATCAAAGAAACATCTTTTGAAAGAAAGCATGATACGATGAAAAAGGAAAGAATATACAATGCAATGACTTAAAAGGAAATGCAATTTTCAATTTTTAAGTAAGCTATTTTTTTGTTTACACAATGCAACAATTTGTGAGTGAAAAGTGCAATTAAGAAATACATGAAATGAGCTAATTTAAGCTAAATCTAATGACATGCATGTTATAGAAACTCAATCAACTAATATAGATAGGTAAAGGAACAAAACAAAAGCTTAAAAATAGGGTTTTCAGTTCTGTAAAGGGCAGTTTTAGGGGTGAAAAGGGACTAATTCGCCCAAGGTAGCGAATAAGTGCTAGTATGGACTTTTTTTAGAAATTTTTAGAAAAATTTGAGTGATTTTTATGTTGTTTGAGTTCTATGTGTAGACATGAAAAATTAACATTGTGCATTCAATCAGGTTCATTCATTAACTAAACTAGATTTCACATTAGGTCCATTCATCAATTAATCAGGCTCACCTTCATCCATTCATTAAATAACCTCATTTCCTAAGGTCATTTATTTAAAATCAAATGAACATTGTCATCAACCTTTTAATAAATCAAACATCCATTTAATTAAATCAAATCCCAAATCATACTTCATCCTTTTCTAAATTAAATAAATCAAGTATTTAAGTCCTAAAAGGTCAAATCAGCCTAATCACCATTAAGCTAACCTAATCCTAATTAGCCTAACCTAACCCACCCACTTGCATCCTCTAGATATCTCCACTTGCACAAATAAATCAATTTATTGATTTATTAAAACTCTCATTTTCACTCAACATGGCCCTCAAGTTTGAAAATCATGACAAGTTGATTTGTCCCTCCAACATTGCATTTATTGCTCTTTTTCTTGTCCCCCTCTCTAAATTTATTGCAAAATTTGAATTCAAATTCTCCCTCTCATGGGCACTCTTCCCAAATCTTGCACATCCATTGACCTATCACCACTTGACAAGTGGCCTCTTCTCATTGGAGGATCTTTAGTCCCACATTCACCCTCTTGGCCAATCTCTCATCAAGAAAATCTATAAAATAAGGCTCTAATCCTCATTCATCCACCCATAAATTTTATGCAAGGTTACTCTCTTGATTTGAGAACTCATCTTGCTCATCATCTCCATTTGCATTTCATCATTTTGGCTTCTTAGCAAGGGTTGGGAAAGGGTCACTAGCACATGTGACACCAATCCAATATGGAATAGGTGATTATCTTGCTTTTGAAATGTCTTCTTGATGTTTTCTTTGTTACTTGTGGCATTTCTTTAGCATAGATATTTTATTTCATAGAGGTATTTACTGATTTGTATGTTTATACTAACCCTTCTAATAAGTATTTGAGGTTGGTTTTACTTACAGATTTAGTGTACTTCACTGTGACGCTAGAAGGAGGGCTGGATGAGTTTTTCAGCACTCAACTTTTTCATTATGTCCTGCAATGGTTCCCCCAAAATGGCGTATTTACGTTTTGGATAAGTTTTGCATTGGGGTAGTCCTCTTTGGTCAGTGAGGTTATTGATGGTGGGATTATTGGGTTGGTATGTTGTGTGATGAGTGTTTTGGCATTGTGGTTGGATTTGCAGTGCATGTGTATTTTGGCGTGGGCCACTAATGACCACCTTGGCATTGACCACGCCATCATTAGTGATGTTCTTGTTTCTCGCCCATGTACAAGGTTTATCATTGTAATTAGATGATGGGCGGTTGTTTTGTGGCTCGTGATATGACATTGATTCTGTAGGTTGAGTCACAAGGGCTCTTTCAATGCTGAGCACCTTGGAGATCAATTGCTCATATGTGATAATTCCCTGAACCTTGAGATGAAATGATAGGAAACTTTCAAGGTTGGCTATGATCGTGCAGACTTGTTGTTCTTCTAGCATGGTCCACTTGCTCTGATTGGCCTTGGATCACCATCATTGAAGGAATGAATTAGAAGATTCATTCGTTCCTTGTTTTAGAGCATATAGTTCTTTGAGACTGACATCCATTGCAATATTACATGTGTAGTTCCTGATGAATGCATCCCTGATTTCTTGGAATGTTCTAATGCCTGAAGATAAGTGAGAGAACCATTCTATAGCGTTGCTTGCCAAGCTCCTAGGGAATAGCTGCATCAGATAAGTATCATCATATGCGACCTCCATACAATGAACCTAGAATTCCCTGATGTGATCTTCAGGGTTTCCCATCCCTCGATACTTGTCAAATTTGGGGATTTCAAATCCCTTAGGGAATGGTTTCATGTCTAGGCTCCTATGAAATGGATAGGGACACAATTTTCTTTGCATTTTGGTTGTCCACCCTGATTGAAGGTCGAGCACTTGTTGTGAAAGCAACTTGAGTTGTGTCGTCACATCATTCTGGGATCAGGGGGTGCGATGAAAGTGTTTTGGGGTGTTTGATTTGTTGGTTGGGTGGATGGTTTGGTTGGTGCATTGTTTGATGGTATCTGCATGTTCTGTCAGCAACAACAATAGCCCTTGGAGATCTCCTAGCTCAGCATGATGAAAGAAAAACGGAGAGGGCCATCTACTATATTAGCAGGACAATGGTCGGTCATGAGATAAATTACTCATTCATAAAAAAAAATTGCCTCGCCATAGTGTTTGCATCCAAAAAATTTAGACATTATATGCTGGCACAACAGATAAAGCTCATCGCAAAAATTGATCCTCTCAAGTATCTCCTATCCAAGGAAATGCTCACAGGTAGAATGGCAAAGTAGGTAATGATATTATCAGAGTATGACATCGAGTATGTAGAGAGGAAATCTATCAAGGGACAAGTCATTGCAGATTGACTTGCAAAGGAACCTATGTATTCTAAAAATCCTCTTGTCTCAGAATTCCCAGATGAATCCATTTTTAACCTCAATGTAACTGACCATTGGAAACTATACTTCAATGGTTCATATACACAACATGGATCAGGAGTTGGTGTCTTCTTCATCACCCCACAAGGGGATTGCATACCGAAGTCATACAAATTGGCATTTCCTTGTACCGACAACATAGCAGAATACTAGGCTTTGACTATAGGTCTCAGGATAGCAGTACAATGGAATATCATAGCTCTCAAGGTATATGGAGACTCTCAACTGATCATAAATCAGGTCAATAATGAATATCAGACAAAGGATGACAAGCTAACCCCATACAAGAAATTGGTGGAAACTTTAAAGGAATCCTTCACCGACATAACATTTGACCAAATTCCAAGAACCAACAACAGAGCCACTGATGCCATGGCTACAATTGGGTCTCTAGTAGACATTCCTCACAACATGCCGAAATATGAATTTCTGATCGAGCAACTTCTCGTTCCCACATTCGAGGCACCAAAATTAGAATATGTGTGTCAAATCGTTGGTCCTGGTGATCCTTAGTATTATGACATCTATACATATCTTTGCATAAGAGTCATACCCACTGACCTACCATCGAGCCTAAAATGAACCTTTATCAAAAAGGCATCCAGATTTGTCATCCTAGGTGATACCTTATACCGTAGAAGCATAGAAGGTACTTTACTGCACTGTTTAAATGCTGAGGAGGCATTAACTACTCTAACTAAGGTTCATAACGGTATCTATGGCTCACACTTGAGCGGAATAACCATAGCCAAGAAATTACTGAGGCTGGGGTACTTTTGGACCATAATGGAGCGAGAAGCACATGATCATGCTAAAAGGTGTTTACAATGTCAGCAACATGGGGACCTCATCCATGCTCCAGCTCAAGAGCTTCACCAGATTATCACACCATGGCCCTTCTCGCAGTGGGGACTCGATCTCATTGGGAAAATCTCACCCACCTCATCCAATGGCCACAAATTCATTATAACTGCAACTGTGTACTTCACAAAGTGGGTGGAAGCCATACCCATGACATATATCACTAGGAAGAAAATCTCAAAATTCATCCTGAACTATCTCATTTGTCGTTACGGTGTCCCACAAGCCATTATCTGAGATAATGGGACACCATTCAAGAATCAGGATGTTCGTGACTTGTGCAAGAAATTCAAAATCTAGCATCACTTCTCCACCCCATACTATCCCCAAGGCAATGGCCAAGCAGAAGCCATGAACAAAACCATCCTCAAAATTCTCAAGAAAATAGTCAATGACGCAGGTTGTGACTGGCACTTGCATCTTAATCTCGCCCTCTGGGCTTATCAAACTAGCATCTGCACACCAACTGGCACCACTCCCTTCTCCTTGGTCTATGGATTAGAAGTCGTACTCCCCATTGAGATCGAGCTCCCGTCCCTTAGAATATCATTGCAAAATCTCATCACTAATGAGGAATATTGGGTGTCAAGACTAAATGAGCTGGAGCTACTAGATGAGAGACGCATAGATGCTTTGAATAATCTACAAGTCTATCAAAATAGACTCAAATGAAGCTATAACAAGAAGATCAGAAGTAGGACTTTCCAAGTCATAGAATTGGTCTTAAAAGAAAATCAGAAGAATGTCCCGAATCCCAATAGCAAAGGCAAGTTTGAACCCAATTGGTTAGGGCCTTTCATCATCATAGCAAGCTATAAATCAGGGGCATATCAGCTATCAACACCTGAAGGGGAACCTCTGCAGGAGCCCATGAATAGCTCCCATCTCAAAAAAATTTATGCCTAATTCTTTCAAGGTATAGAACTAAAAAATCCAAAAAAAATAGAAAAAGTCCTCAAAAAATGGTTACTTCAGCGAAAACCTGGCAAACAAGCATCTTGGTAACAAAAAAAAAGCAAAATCAAAAAAAAAAATCAGAAAAAGGATAAAAAAAATCCTCTAGCGAAAACCACGTTGGTGGAACTTTGGGCAAGTACCTTGGTGAAAACCTGGCAAACAAGCACCTTGTGTAAATAAGCACTTTCCATCCACCAGGATCTTTATGGCTTGTTCTGCATCATCCCTCCATTTCGCTCCCATCATCCATCACATTCAGGTCTCCATCCATCACACATCCACTCGCATTTGCACCATAGCTTAGTCTTGTGTTCATATTATGATCCCTCTTATTACTACTCGGCCCATCCTTAAGGACAACTTGTCTTGCCTTTATCGGAGTAGTCTATTACATCACGCTGGGGCACATTCTCATCGGATCAGATTCGTGTATGGTCTTAAAGTCCTGAAAATCAGAAAATCCAAAAACATCAGATAATTAGAAAATTTGAAAACATTCAAAACATATCAAAATCCAAAAAAATAGGTCAAAAAGTTATTCAAAAATCCAAAAACAAGGTCGTCTTGTCGAACTACGTCGTCTTTGAGATTGAACGTAGGCAAGGTTGATCTTTGATCATCCCCTGAGACATTTAGGTCAGTCCTATAGGAGTCCGTCATAATAAATTGACATTTCATCATGTATATCATCATTTGTAAATCGGTTAAGTCATCAGTCAAACTACATGGTCTCTGCGTGTATAACATAGGCAAGGATAATCTATTGATCAGCCCCGGAGGCCCCTAGGATAGGTCGTTAGGTTAGTATCTTGGTCAAAATCTAAGAAAATCGCAAAAACATTGGAAAACTAAAAATCAAAACATTTGTAAAACTTTGAAAATTACCAAAAATAGCCTCAAAACATTGCAAAACATCAAAAACATCCAAATATTTGAAAAAATCCATCTGCCTCATGTCGCTTGCACCCGCAATAAACACCATTCATAATAACTAATCGTCATCCTCAACCTTTGGCGAAACAATTAGAAACAAGTCTAGCAGGTTAAAAGTAAAACTCAAAAGCGTCAAGTCTCAACTCTCATTCAGTATGTAAACAAGTTGGACAAGTCTTTGTGTCGATAGTCCATCATCCAAACAATCCCATATCAATCATCTGATAACATCATGTCCTAGGATGAATCCTTCCTACAAGGGGGCATTATTTATCAGAAAGAACATTTTGGATAAACGAAATGACGTGCCACCATCCACTAACATGTCCTAGGATGTATCCTTCCTACAATGGGCATTATCTTTTGGCAATAAGTTTTGGTTCTTATCCTTAAAAAACACATTCTCTTTTGGTTAGTGGTATTGAAGAACATCAACTTGTTTGTGTGCTTTATCTTTATCTTTTGACTTATCTTATTGCACTCAGTCCAAGGACCTCTCGATGATATCCGAATGAAGGATTTAGAGAGATAGGAATGGGGCAACGATCATTATTCTTTTGTCTGCTGTGCTTGTTGGTCATTCTTGTAAAATAACTTGGAAAATACTTTCTTTGTTAGATATGTATAGAGGATGTTTTAGATGGCTTATTGACTATTGGATTGATTGGTTATACCTCTCCATGTTTTGGTCCGACATATTTGAAACTTCTAAAGTGCATCCTAGCAAGGTTTCCATATGTCAGGTGTGAATAGGAATACTCCTATCTATTTATCGAGTCAAATTCCATCACACTATGTACAACACCATCCTGGTCCTTTATACCTTGATGCATCGTACTTATGCGTGTTATCAAACATAAAGTAAGTGACCCTTTGAAAATCCCAATCCTTGATAAGCAAATCATCCATCTATCATCATCATTTCTCACATCATTTCTCATCATCATCTCTCATAATGTTGGCTTGTTGGATCCTCTTGTCATCATCTAATTTCTTCATTTTCCGCACTAACATCACAGCATGAATAGTTAATCATCATCACCAATCCATCCATCATTCATCCATCATGCATCCATCGTGCATTCATATCATCATCATAATATAGATCTGTTAGTCTAAGCATCTCATAAATCATACATTTGCATAATCATAGCATATCACATCATCAATCTCATCCATCTCATATCATATCATCATTTAAGTTGTTTAGGATAATATAGATTTGTTATTCTAAGCATCTTGAAATCATCTCATTTGCATCATCGTCCATAACCATCCATTTTGAACCTCTTTATAGTGAGATCGACCCTCAAATCAAATCTTTTTGCTTGATCTCTCGAGGGGGCAATGTACCAGTGTACTTCTTTCCACTGGGGCATCCGATTTTTTTTTTTAAAAAATGGTTTTGATCGCGGAAAGTTTATTCTTTGAACCAACGAAACAAGTTCATTGCTTCAAAGAGGGGAAAAATGTAGACATGCAAAATTAACATTGTCCATTCAATCAGGTTCATTCATTAACTAAACTAGATTTCACATTAGGTCCATTCATCAATTGATCAAGCTCACCTTCATCCATTCATTAAATAACCTCATTTCCTAAGGCCATTTATTTAAAATCAAATAAACATTATCATCAACCTTTTAATAAATCAAACATCCATTTAATTAAATCAAATCCCAAATCATACTTCATCCTTTTCTAAATTAAATAAATCAAGTATTTAAGTCCTAAAAGGTCACATCAGCCTAATCACCACTAAGCTAACCTAATCCTAATTAGCCTAACCTAACCCACCCACTTGCATCCTCTAGATATCTCCACTTGCACAAATAAATCAATTTATTGATTTATTAAAACTCTCATTTTCACTCAACATGGCCCTCAAGTTTGAAAATCATGACAAGTTGATTTGTCCCTCCAACATTGCATTTATTGCTCTTTTTCTTGTCCCCCTCTCTAAATTTATTGCAAAATTTGAATTCAAATTCTCCCTCTCATGGGCACTCTTCCCAAATCTTGCACATCCATTGACCTATCACCACTTGACAAGTGGCCTCTTCTCATTGGAGGATCTTTAGTCCCACATTCACTCTCTTGGCCAATCTCTCATCAAGAAAATCTATAAAATAAGGCCTTAATCCTCATTCATCCACCCACAACTTTTATGCAAGGTTACTCTCTTGATTTGAGAACTCATGTTGCACATCATCTCCATTTGCATTTCATCATTTTGGCTTCTTAGCAAGGGTTGGGAAAGGGTCACTAGCACATGTGACACCAATCCAATATGGAATAGGTGATTATCTTGCTTTTGAAATGCCTTCTTGATGTTTTCTTTGTTACTTCTGGCATTTCTTTAGCATAGATATTTTATTTCATAGAGGTATTTACTGATTTGTATGTTTAGACTAACCCTTCTAATGAGTATTTGAGGTTGGTTTTACTTGCAGATTTAGGGTACTTCACTATGATGCAGACATAAGTTAAAAATGTAGAATTTCAAAAAAAAAAAAATTTAGATGCCAAAAATGCAACCTATATGCACTTTTTATGAATGCAAAATTTAACACCTAACATGCAAATGAATCATGAAAACGCTAATGCAAGGTCAATGCAAGCTAGATCTATGATGATGAAGGACTCCAAATTAGTCAAGAAAGTATTCATAAAGAAAGTTCACAAAAATAAAGAATTTTTTTTATGGAAGATGGAATGTTATGACCCTCTTTTACTTATTTAGGATCTTTCACCTAATGGAAAGAGATAGATCCCACACCTACAATCTAACTGGTTCACTCAATCTAAGGTATGTATGATAAAATAAGGACTAAATGGAATGATGGAAATGTAGAAAAATATTGAAATCTACTGATTATTGAATAGAAACTAAAGAAATATAACATGTTTGAAAACACATTATGTAATGTAAAACACCTAAAAATGAATGCAAAATGCAACAAAAATGAACCAAACTGAAAGTGTTCACCTAAGATCTTGATGGGGATTGGAAATGACTTTTGGAATTCCGCTAATGCTGATTTTTAGGCCTGGTAAGACTCATTCACCATTCCAAGAGAATTAGTTCGAGTTCTGTAAAACTGTTTTGAAGCCTGTTTTGGGCAAATGGGTGTCCAAAAATGCAAAAAACCAAAAAAAGGCTTGGGAGTGGGACTCATTTTCCACCCATGGAAAATGAGTTCACTTTTGAATTTCTAAATATTCAAAGGTGGAAATAGGAGCCTTTGGTCTACACTTTCTGCTTCGTCAGGTGTCTAGTTCTAAAACTGTCAGATTCGAGCCTGAAAGACACTTTTTGTGGGTATTTTGATCTATCCAATGAAGAGATGGCTTGAACAACTTTGAAATTCAATCCTTAATGATTTATAAGCCTCTAAGATGTCTAAATCTACAAACACACAAGACAAGAAAGAGAAATATTAGATGTTAAGGCATGGGGGTTTGCCTTGGTCAAACCCCTGTAAGGTAATTAAATCAAAATGATGAAAGAATCTAATGAAGCATGTAATAATGGAGTTATTACCTTACCATGATATCTGATCTTGAATTTCTACATCAAAACATGAATAATGTACCCTTAAATATCTTTGGAAGCTAACTTAATGACCCACAATGATGAAACCCTAACTTGCTTGGCTTAATGGAGAAGATGGGTGATGAATGAATTGTGAAAATGAGTTAATGGTTGTGAATTAGGGTTTAGAGAGTTGATTTTATAGGAAATACACCTTATTTCCCTATTTATTGGATCCCTAAGGCTGACATGAAAAATATTAAACTTTAATTTCAAATTTTCCCGCTCAAAGATAAAAAATGGCCCAAATGGGACTCATTCGCCACCTTGGGAAAATTAGTCTAACCTAGCAGGGACTCATTTGCCATAGGTGATGAATTTGTCCTAGTGGGGCCCATTTTCTAGTTGGGTTCTTATGAGATAAGAAGATAAGTTTTATATGATATGTATGTTGGTTATTTAATCTAATATTGCCTCAAGATGCACAATATGGGGTAATAGGGGCCTATTAGTGATGATGTAAAGGTAAATTATGGCTTGGGACCTAGAATTCAATGTGAAAATGTGTTTAAATACACTTTTCATCATTAAAATGAGGTCCAAATAGCCTAGAAAGGCACAAAAACTAATGTGAATGTGCAAGACACATTACGTCACTAGTTTAACAATAATTTTATTTTACAAGCCTTCTAGATTAATTGATAATGAAATTAAAAGCATTTTATAATGTTGAATTAACGAAATATGGGTTCATTAAGTCTATAAAAGTGTGAAAGTCATTTACAACACTTTACAACACCTTTACAAGACATCATTAAATTCATTTTAAAGGGTCGAAGACCTAGTGTGGATGCATACAATGCCTCACAACACTAAATCAAGGCCTCATTAAGTCAAATTTATCATGGATTATTCCTCAAATCAAGCAAGTTTCCCTTTTTCTATGGTATAGAAACATATTGATAGAAGCCAAGAAATCTATGTAAGAGTTGGCATGTCAATTCTCAATTTCAGCCACATTATTTGGCATTAAATATTAAAGAAAAATAGGGAGATTACAAAAAGAAATATTAGGAAAACACTTTAGAACCATGGGAAACGGACAAATGATCAAAAACCAACATTAAATGGAAGATCATAGGATGTCATTTATTGTTTCAGTTATCTCTGTGCATCTTTGTTGTTACATGCATTAACATAGGAGCAATTTTTTATTAACATAGGAGTGATTGCATATATATGTATATGTAGAGGGTTAGTGTGAAAGCATAAACATATTGGATATAAAATTAGTTTGGTGGTTGTTAAGTATTATTCTTTCTAATATCTCTTTTATTTTTTCAATTTATTTGTTTGAAGTTTCCCTCAGGATTTTTGTCAGCCTAGTCATGAATAGGATTTGTCATGTAATAGCTCTTGTACAATATCTCTAGTTGTCTATTGTTGTTGCATTGTGAAACAAGCAATAGTGGTCTTGGTATATATATATGGATATATATTTTTGTACCTCTGTTGTTGGTCAAATTTCTTTTCTCAAGCCCATTTCCAATGAAGAGCCTAGTCCTAGTGAAGAAATTGGTGTTGCACCTCATTTATATAACGATAGAGTTTCAGTTTAGAGTGTATTCGAGTGTGCCTAAAATTCTATCAGTATTTTGACAAGGTGTAATAGTAATTTCTTCACTTACACTGGGTTCTTCATTTGAAATGTATTTTTCACTTTGAATGTTGTTTGTATGTAATTTCACATCCATACATGTCCACATATATTTTTTTTGGAGAAAGATTTCAAATCACAATAAAACACTTAAGAATCATAGGAAAAAGACACATGATTGGAAACCCCAAAATTTCTCAATTTAAAAAATTGAAAAATTTCCTTCTTACAAGAACAATAGAATAATTTGTTACAAGAAGTTTCAAATAGATCAGGTAAAAATAGCATCATGAAATATATTCATACAAGATAAGCAATCTATGTAATAGTTCACTTGTCAAATCTAAATTCAAGTTGCATTATATGACACTCAGTATTATAGACAAATAGGGAAATTGTAAGAGAACTATTAGTTATACATACATACATACATACATACATACATACATACATACATACATACATACATACATACATACATACATATATATATATATACATACATATGTGAATATCAACGCTTCGAAACATAGACAAATACATATAGACATATAGATATTGAACACAAATAGTGAGAGGTATTAGAATCACACTTATTCGCTACTAAATATAGTAGACAATAATTGGCACTAAATATTATAGACAAATAGGGAAATGGAAAAAAAATATTAGGGAAACATTTAAAAACCATAAGAAAATGACAGAACTCAAGACATAGAAAAGAGGTTTAGACTATGAGAAGATCATATGATGCAATATGAAGAGGATAATTTTTTACCATTTCATAGGATAGAAAATACTCAGAAAAGCCTCCGTTGTTGCTCACATTTCTTTTTTTGAACCCAGTTCAAAAAAAAGAAGGGGAAATTGGAAAAGAGGTATTGGGAAAACACTTAACAATCACAGGAAAATAGCAGATGCTCGAAAAACCATATTTATATTACATATATACATACATAAATATATATATATATATATTTATTTATATATAAATAATAATATATATATATATATATATATATATATATATATATATATATATATATGTATATATATATGTATATATAAATATATATATGTATGTATATATATATATGTATGTATACATATATATATATATGTATGCATATATATATATATATATATATATATATATATATATATATATATATATATATATATACGTATGTATACATATATATATATGTATGTATACACACACACACACACACACACACACATATATATATACAATGTGAACTATGTGTGAACTATCACTATATTGCAGTGATTTCCTCATGACATAAATAAAACATATATATGTTTTTTTAAACTCTTTTAAAAATCATAGTGTACATTAGTACAAATAAGAATAGGATACACATTTTTTTACACATACATATTCATATATCAATTCTTGTTGAATTTTCAAAAACCATAGTGGTCTTTCTCCGAATATATGGATATATATATCTTCCTATATGTATATTTTGAAATATGGATCGGCCAATTCAATACTCATATATATACATATATGTATCTATGTATCTATCAGGAAATTCAATACAATTTCGCATTTTATCTATAATATTCAATACCCAATAAGTGTTATTCTAACACATCTTATACAATTTCTCTATTTGTCTTCAATATTTACAGCCCAAAAATGTACCTTGAATCTTATATCAATATGTTTCATGATATTTTTTTTCTCATTTGTTTCAAGCTCCGTACAACAAACTGCCCAGGCCTGCTTATGATAATAGTGGCACTTGCTTTTTGCATGTCCTAGTAGTGGCCAAGTTGCTTTCCTTGAAACGCACAAGTAGAACGGTAAGTGTTTTCCTATGCGAGTAATTTTGAATTGGAGAACTAAATCTTACATAGACTGTTTGTCTTGTATTAATATGTTTAATGTGGTCTTTAGATCATTTGTCGTTTACCTCTGATTCTTATACTATTTTTATAATAGTTCTTTTACAATTTCTCTAAATAAAATTATTGTATAAGAGGTATTAGAATAACACTTATTCGGTACTAAACATTATAGACAGGAAAAGGATAGATGTTCAAAAACCCACATTAAATAGAACTTTAAATTATGGAAAATAGAAGAGGTAGACTACAATAATAAAGAGTTTTCTATGGGAGACTAAAAAAAAAGAATATCATGAAGAACAATTTGTTATGGGGAACTTCAAACAGTTGAGACAAAAAGGGAAATTGAAAAAGAGCTATTACAAAAACACTTCACAATCGCAGGAATATGACAGATGTTCAAAAACCCACATTAAGTATAACTTTAAAATATGGACAATAGAAGAGGAAAACTATGATAATGAATAGTTTGCTATGGAGAATTGAAGAAAAGAAACCATGAAGAATAGTTTGTTATGGGGAACTTCAAATAGTCAAGAAAATAATAATATCATGAAACATATTCATAAAAGAGACATAACATGTTCCATCCAAACAAAATAACCATGACAAATAATAGTTTGTTATAATGACCTACACAAATAGAGAAATTCTAAAAGATCTATTACAATAACACTTAACAGCTTTCATACTAACCCTCTGCATATATATATGCAATCACTCCTATGTTAATCTACCATTTCTCCTATGTTAATGGGTATACCGCCAAATATGCATAAAGATAGCTACAAACAATAAACAAAGCACAAAAAAATTACTAACCCTAACCATATTTTGTAATGAAAGAAAGAAGATTTACTTGCAATAAATCCATCCATACAGAGCCATAATCTCTTTGAAGTCTCTAAAATGGGTATAATGGAAAAGATAGAAACATATAACAAGTAATAATAAGAAGAGAGTGAAATACATGAACAATAAATTAATCATTTACACAAAATACCCATGTAAAACGACTTGTAGATTTCAGAGCACAATAACTACAAACAATAAACAAAATGAAAAAAAATTACTAACCCTAACCATATTTTTTGGTGAAAGAAAGAAGATTTAACTGTGATAAATCCATCCATATAGAGTCATAATCTCTTCGAAGTCTCCAAATTAGGTATAACGAAAAATATGCAAACATATAAATAAAAACAATAAGAAGAGAGAAAAAAACATGAGCAATATGTTAATCATTTATGCAAAATACCCATGTAAAATTACTTACAAATTATGGAGCATAATAGTCTTAAAACCCTCCAATATGCTATAAAATGGAGCCGAAGGTGAAATTTTTTACAATAGTCTGCTATCAAACCAACACCACAATGGCTCTTTTGACAATGCAACTTAATCAATATACTTTCTTGCACATTTCATAGCACATCAGTGTTAACACCCTTCAACCTGCTAGCAAAAGAAACAATGAGAAGAGAATGAAAGACATGAACAATAAATTAATCAATTATGCAAAATACCCATGTAAAACAACTTACAGATTCTGCAGCACAACAATTTTGAAACCCTTCAATCTACTAAAAAATGGAGCCGAAGGCAACGATTTTAACAATAGTCCACTACAAAACCAACACCATAATGGCTCTTTCGACAATACAACTTAATCAAAGTATACTTTCCCACACTACAATATTGAATATTGCATTTACTTCGTTCACCGCCATTGTACAACAATGACAGGGTGCATTAACCCTTGCATGAGAAAATACTAACCATTCATCTTTCATGTATCAAGGCCACCAACTCCACCACTGCCAACCCATGTAAATACGAAGCTCCACGTAACCATAAAAAAACCTGCACAATTCATCGCTAGCCAAGACATCTCTGGCACCAACAAATCTAATTCATGACTCAGCTAATGAAAATCCCAACAAAAATTTCAAACAAAATAGCATGTTGGCTAAATATAAAACAATCAAAATACAATTAATAATGATGACAATCTTAGTGTATATGAACCAACATAAAAAAACTATTCTAACAAAAACAAAAACAAAAGTACTACTCTCATTTGACAATCCTATAATTGATATCTCGACATTTTTTATATAGACTATGAAATATGATAGATATCCTAGTTTTTATTCACATTAATAAAACATACATTTTCTTTCTTCACATCTAGAAAATAGCAATTAGAATATTATAAGAACAAATACTAGCCACTACATGACATTTTTAAATTTATAATCGTCAATAATATCTGTAAAAAAATAATTTCTCTCTCAGTTTTACTTTAAAAAGTGGTCCCATCACTGTCTCAAATCCCTTATGGATTTTTATTCACCCGAATATAAAATGTGATCAAATCTACTTTTTGGAGTTTATGACTCTTTAAAGTCCATTAGAGATGCATTGGGCCTATTTACCTAGGGGATTTGGAATATGTGCCATAGAAAAATGGCCGCTTGTCATTTTCATGGCCTTTTAGGTCTTGTTTCATGGTGTTTGATCTATTTTATTGTGATTTTATGTTGTAACATGGATTGAACATGCATATTTAGGTACTAAAATTCAAATAATAACATCTTGTGAAGATGTTGTGAAGTGTTGTAAGACATTTCTACACTCTTCTAGAGTCTATTTATTACAATTCACCTAAAAACACCTTTTCATCATTAATTAAGTCCTATTTTGAAATGTTGTAAAGTCTTGTAACAAGATTTCACACTTTTATAGGCACAACTTCACTATTTATCCCTTTCTCATGCTTTAATTAAGTGTATTTTTTAATGTCATCCTGACAAACAACATTAAATACAAATTAATTCATGACACCCAGTTTTAGGTCCTAGGTGAGACCCATTCGCCATGGTTGGCGAATGAATCCCCCTTAGCTCCAAATTCAAAATTTTTAAAATTTCCTTTTAGGTTTTTATTCAAAAACACTTGATGTCACCTGTGATGAGGTATGAATAGTTAACAAGGCATAAAATTGTAAAAATAAGTGTTTTTACATCCATTTCAACCTCAAATCCATTCACCCATCAACATCAAATCATTCATTCACTAATTTGAGCATTTACATCACCTTATCAAGCATAGATCAGACTTCTTGGAGTAGCCATTGACATCACTTCAGATTTCTCAAACAAGGGTTTGGTGAGTATTTACATTTCCATGCTGTGTATTCATCATCCTCTTTCCATTTTATTTATATTTATATTTTAAAGGTTTGATTACCAAAGTGGGGTTTGACGAAGGCAAACCCATATATCCAAACCCTCAACACTTTTTCCCCTTTGCATGTGTTTTTGTATGCAGATTTTATCAAATGGAATGATGAGAAAAGGTGTCCATATCCCATCAAATTCATTCAAGGTGTCTCAAGCCCTATTTCAAGCTTGAAGAGAGTCTACAGGTTGAGTTTTGCATATTCATATTTGGGGAATCTTCAAAAACAAAATTGCAGATCATAAGACATAGAATCTTGTCTAGAATTGTCTTTTTTCTAGAAGAAGAATCATTCACCATTCATGGCGAATCAGTCCCATTTCTCGGCTTGAAGAGTAATTTCTATAGATTTGGTTACCCAATTCCCTGAAACTAGTTCTAACACTTTCTAGCAAAAAATGACTCACTCACCTAGAATGGCGAATCAGTCCTAGTGAACATTTCTAGTGTCTTCTATAAGTGTTTAGAGCCTCATTTCACCCTCTTCTAACTTCCAGGTATATATCTCCAATTGGGTTACTTTCTATTACAATTTGTTTACATTTCTAGTCAAATAGTTTGAATACACATTGTGTTTTCTAGTACTTTCACATTATATTAGAATTACATTCCTTAGTCTACATTTTAATTAGGTTTTCAGCATTTAAATTTATCAACACACACACTTCACACCCCTTCTTTCATTGTTTCTAATGAGAACATAAGCATTTTTTTCCCACCTTTTTCCTTCTAGGTGAAAAATCCTAGTAGTGATAGAAAGCAAGTAGGTGCCAAAAATATATGTTTCATTTTGGTGAACATGATTTTTCAAATACCCTCTTTTATTATTTGGAGTCCATTAATCAATCTTGCATTGTTTTCATTCTAGGGTTTCAATCTTGCATTCATAAAATGGGCATTTAGGTTGCATTCTTGGCATCTAAATTCAATCACCATTTCTAAAATTCTACATTTTTCATTTAGGTCTGCATCATAGCACTCATAAACTATAAAAATCACTAAAAAATTTATGAAAATTCTGAAAAAGTCCATACTAGGACTCATTCGCCACCTTGGGTGAATCAGTCCCTTCTGACTCCTGAAACTGCATTTTCCAAAACTAAAAACTCTATTTTTAATCTTTTGTTTGGTGCCTTAACCTACATACATTAGTTGGTTTAGTTTCTCTAACATAAAATATCTCATTTTAGGCATTGTTCAAATTCAAATTTTTCATTTGCACTATTTCATTTTCATCTTGATACATAGTGTAATCACAACATTACTTTGTTTGAAAATTTGCATTTCATCCTATGTTTATATTGCATCATTAGAAATAGACATTATTTACATTCATGGCACTTAGACTTTTTCACTCTTCATTTTCTGCATTAGTTCCTAGCTCATCTAGATCAACTTCATTAGACAATGAAAACAAGAAAACACAAACATAAATAGAACTAATTAGAACAAACATAACATCCAAGCCCTTTAGTAGTGATGATTTGGCAATGTTAGATGAAGCCTTAGATTACTTCCTCTCCTCTAAATCATCCACTAAAGCTTTGCCCCAAAAGGATACATGCATTGATAATCAAGATAATCATAATTGTTCTTCTCCTGGTATCTCTTTCATTGGTAATGAAGATATCTTGATGAAAGAAGACACAATCATTGAATATCATGAAAGCCTTGGTTGTCTTCCTTCTACTCCCCCTTGCAACAACATTATGACACACAAATTTTCAATCATTGCCACTACCTTACCAAGTCCTTTTTCATCTCCCCATACCTTCCCTGCTTGTGACAATCCTTTAGTGGATACGGATACAATATTGAATGATCATGAAAAACACATTTGTGTGGAGCATATGATTAAGAGCTATGAAAATCCTACTTCCCCCACTCAACATGACATTATAGGACATGTTGATGTAGATAATCATGACAATCCACCCTTTTCTTCTCCTACTATCTTCTTTACACATGAAGAATATAGTGAAACTCATGAAAAACTTATTTTTCCCTTCCTTGATGCCATCATTGGTAACCATGAAACTCCTAGTTATCCTTATCTTCATGCCTTTCCTATGAGAGATGAAGTTATCTTTCCAAATCCAATGATTACAAGTGATGAACATATTAGCTCTGCTCCTAGGGTCAATATTATGTCACATATGAATGATATCTTAGTAACAACTGACAACCAAAAAAATTCAACCCTTAATCATCACCCTATGCAAGATCACACTATACCTAACCTCATTCTTCCAAATCATAATCTTCATGATTTTCCTTTCATAGCCATCAACCCATCCAACAAACCTTCACTCAACACCCATACTATCACCAACCATTATGCCAAGAAACCTTTAACCTTGTTACATCCTAAATCAATACATAAATAACATTAGTTTCTGCTCCATTCCATGTTTTGCATCCCTTGCAAGGGGCAGCACACTGTCATCCACTTTAGGCTCACCCTTGTCCTACACTAAGTGGGGGAAAAGAGTTAGACAACCTTATCCCCTGTATGTCACTTATTATTGTCTCTTTCGACTACTTGTTAACTTTTCATTAACATATAAAAGAAAGCTTGGGATATGGATGACATGTCTTAAGATTGAATTGTACATGACATACTTCCTTTCTTCATGACGCAACCTAACTTTGAAACATATGAATTGGCATAGGGATTTCCAAATTGGCTCTAATTTCTTGTTTTCCTTTTGCATTTTCTTCTCTTCTACTTTAAATAAATTTCTCATAGAACGATGTGTAGAAGTTCCTTTAAAGTGGGGCGCATACATTACCATTTTCATTCTTGGTTCCTAGTGTAGCCTTGTGTTTATGTGATGTATTTGTCACTTTTTGGATGACATTGGGTGTGATGTCCTTCATAATTGTGATCTATCTTAGCATAATACATTCCTCTTGGTGGCCTAATGCGGCTCACTGCATCCCCTAAGTTATGAATATACTATTCTTTGATTGGTCCCCTCTTGGAGACATTAGACATAATGTCCCCTAAGTGTTGACCTTACATGAATTGAACAAGACTCCTTTGAACATCTTTTGCATTTCACACTTTTACACATTACATTTTTGTATTTTTACACTTTGCATTTTTGCCACCTTGCATAATGCAACTTGCATGACTGTGGTATCTTTCTTTTTGCTCATGACATTTTTCTTTGTGGCACCTTGTTAAATTTATCAAGAGGTATAACTTTAATATGGTTGAGCAAGAATCCCACCTAGCAGCATGACTTTTCCTCATAGCCACCTTTGTGTTTGTGAGTGCATACCAAATAAAATATGAATCTTACCTTTTGGGCTTTATCATCCCATAGATGGTCAGAAGTTATGTGGCCCCAGAGTGAGTACATTTGGGCCTTCTCACCCGGTGGACCGTTATGTGTTCTGTCACCCCATAGTGAGTATACTTTCTCTTTCAGCCTAGATCTAATCCACAACTAGTTGGACTAATGATCGAAGGTTCATCTGATTCATCTCAACACTTGTTTATTCCTTTGTTCTTATGCTTAGTTTTTCATGGGATCTTCATCCTGGGGGTTTGATCATCCCTCTTGATCATTGTTATTCCATCTTGCTAACGTAAGTGCATTTGAACCCTCCCCTCGATGTTCATGGCTACTTTAGTGTGATTTTGAAGCAAGTTCATCCTCTCACTAAAGTGGGGACTAAATGTGTTGTATAAAAATGGCCCCTTTTCATTTTCATGGCCTTTTAGGTCTTCTTTCATGGTGATTATCTATTTTTCTCTGAGTTTATGTTGTAACATGGCTTCAACATGCATATTTAGGTACTAAAATTAAAATAATGATGTCTTGTGAAAGTTTTGTGAAGTGTTGTAAGACATTTCTACACTCCTCTAGACTCTATTTATTACAATTCACCTAAAAATCACCTTTTCATCATTAATCAAATCCTATTTTGAAGTGTTGTAAAGTCTTGTAACATTATTTCATGCTTTTCTAGGCACAACGTCATTATTTATCCCTTTCTCATGATTTATTTGGACCCTTTATGCCCTCATATGATTTAATTAAGTGTATTTTTGAATGTAAGCTCGACAAACAACATTAGCTACAAATTAATTACTGACACCCATTTTCAAGTCCTAGGTGGGACCCATCTGCCATGGGTGGCAAATGAGTCCCCCTTGGCTCCAAATTAAAAAAATTTAAAATTTCCTTTTGGGTTTTTATTCAAAAACACTTGATGTCAGCCTATGATGAGGTATGAATGGTTAACTAAGGAAAGAGATTGTATAAATAAGTGTTTTTCCATCCATTTCAACCCCAATTCCATTCACCCATAAACATTAAATTATTCATTCACTAATTCAAGCATTTACATCATCTTATTAAGCATAGATCAAACTTCTTGGAGCAGCCATTGACATCACTTCATATTTCTCCAACAAGGGTTTCGTGAATATTTACATTTCCATGTTGTGTATTCATCATCCTCTTTTGATTTCATTTCTATTTATATGTCAATGGTTTGATTACCAAAGTGGGGTTTGACCAAGGCAAACCCCTATATCCAAACCCTCAACACTTTTTTCCCTTTGCATGTGTTTGTGTATGCAAATTTTATCAAATGGAAAGGTGAGAAAAGGTGTCCATATCCCATCAAAGTCATTCAAGGTGTCTCAAGCCCTATTTCAAGATTGGAGAGAGTCTACAGGTTGAGTTTTCTAGATTCATATATGGGGAACCTTTAGAAATAAAATTGCAGATCATAAGCCACAAAATCCTATCCATAATTATCTATTTTCCAAAAGAGGACTCATTCACCATTGATGATGAATTAGTCCCATTTCCAGGCTTGAACAATTATTTCTATAGATTTGGATACCCTTTTCCTTGACACTAGTTCTGACACTTTCTAGAAAAAATGAGACTCATTCGCCCAGTATGGCGAATCAGTCTCAGTGAGCATTTCTGGTGTCTTGTGTAAGTTTTCAAAGCCTCAATTCACTCTCTTCAAACATACAGGTACATATATCCAATTGGGTTACTTTATGTTACACTTTGTTTACATTTCTAGTCAAATAGTTTGAATACACATTGTGTTTTCCAGAACTTTTACATTAGATTAGAATTAAATTCCTTAGTTTGCATTTTCATTAGTTTTTCAACATTTAAATTCATCCACACACACACTTCACTCCCCTTCCATTTCTTCTAATGAGAAAATCAGCATTTTTGGCCTACCTTTCTCCTTCTAGGTGAAAAATCCTAGGAGTGATAGAAAGCAAGTAGGTGCCAAAAATCTATATTTCAGAATTAAGTAGTTATGGGAAAAGGAACGTATAAGCACACAACATGTATTGAAACTTGTTACTAAAATACATGCTTGAGATTTGCAAAGAATGTATAAGAAAGGATATGTTCATATTATCTTCGTACATTGAAAAATTTCATCTCTCAATGACTAAAGCAGCCAACCCAACCTTTATTACCTCTTCATACTTAATTTGTAACAACTAATTAACATGGAATTACACCATATGTAGATATCTTTGTTTACTGTGAAAAATGCACAACAACGAGAATAACTAAACCTATCGCTGACTCCATTAATGAAAATGGATGGATATTTGTAGGTTGCTTTATCTCCAAAAAAATTTCATATAATGTTGATAGAAAGATCTCAACATATTTTATTACTGATATTCGATGTTGGTTGTACATATTGTACTTTCTTTTCATGTATTAAATATGTATATTTTTATCAAAATTACTATATTAATTTTGTGAACTAGTTTTTATTGATTTATATTTTTAGATATGGTTTTATAGGAACACTATCTTATGAATTTTATGAATTTTTATTTATATTATATGGATTAATAAAGATTAATTTAAAAACTATAAGATAAGATATTATATTTTATCAATTACATAAATTATTCAAGAAGATTTTAGTAATGTATTTCTATTATATCTATTTGTATTTGTTAAATAATGTTTTTATTGTTACTTAATGTATACACCTAAAATTGGTCTAGAGAAAATTAATTAAATACTAGTTTTTGATAAAGGGTAAAACGGATTTTATAGGGACCCGAAACCACAGAGTTTACAAAAATAAGGAAAGGACATGAAAATCCAACAGAAAAAACCAGCTGTCGGAAAGGAAAAGGACAGAGCAAATAGTAGCCAACTGTAACAGACCAAAAAGGTCAAGCAAAAAAGACCAGCAGAGCAAACAATGAAAAATCGGCTGTAACTAACCCAGAGTCTTGGGGACAGACTCCATCTCCGCCTCCAAATTTTGCATTTCATGGACACCCTTTTTAAAAATTTGAATCATCTTCGAAGTGGGGGGGACCTTTCTCTTCAGATTGGCTCTGGTTCTCTTTGATATGTCATCATCCTTTTCCTGGCTTTCATCATTGGTATCCTCCAGGTCCACCCCCAGAGACCACTGTTGGGCTCTGTCTAACTTCTCGGTCATAGCATTAATTATAATGGTGTTGTGTCTGGCCATTTGGTTGTTTTGCTCTGTGACAATTTTGATGGTTTTCCTAATATTCTCAACCTCCATTTCAATATTTTTGCTATTGTCAGCATGGTACCAAGTTTTCTTTGCTGAGATCATGATCTCCTCGATCAACATCTTTATTTTCAATCACAACAATCTTGGCTCCTAGCTCATCCAATTTGCTTTGAAGGGCCCAACTTTTTTATCTTTAACTCATTAATTTCATTGAAAGTCCATTCTGAAAATTTGAAATGGGAATCAACATTAGTTTTGGCTAAATTTAGAACATCCAAAGCGGGATCCCTTCTAGTGTTTAAACATGTTTTTTCAAGGTTAGGAGTAACAGGGGAACCATCTCTAGCAGATCTTTCCAACAATAGCTCGGGACTTGACTCAGTATTATTGGCACCAGATGCCTCAGATTTAGGGGAATCTTCAAAATAGGAAATAATATTTTTAGCTCGGGGGTTCTTATCAACAATACTGGTCTTGAAGGAGGGGCTTCCCAGCTCAAACTCAGCATGAGCCTTATTAGAATAAGGGATAGGGTTTTTTTGTCCAGAAAGGACAGCATGCGGGCTAAGGATAGTTTTGGCCAGACTTAGATTGGGAAAATACTCTGAACAACTGGGCTCAGTGTCGTCTTCCTCAGAATCAGGAAGGGTTTCCAGATTAGCGGGGACGAGAAAATTTTGATAATGCTCAACTATCAACCTAATCAGCCCAGTATGCAAGATAGGGAATCTTTGAGGGTTTTTTTTATGATCATCCAAGCTTTTCCTAAGAAAACAAAAAAGATAATAGGGGAGCGAAACCCTTACCTTGTAGTGGAAGTGATTGAGTAGAGAAAAGTGATAGCCATAGACCCTAAGTGAAGCGCCCGTCCACTGTAATGTACTCCATGATGACCCGTAGGACCTTTCTCCAAAGGGATTTTATGGTGTCAGCTTCAAAGTAGCTGTTAGCAATTTTCACAAGATTCAGCCTTTATTTTTCTTTTTTAGGAAATCTGATAACGGCATCGTCAGAAAAAACCCTGTCCCTAAAGAACTTCTTTCCATCAGTAGGCAAGCCTGTCACTTCAACAATCAAATTTTCATTGAGCTCCACATTCCTACCAAACAGGGTAAGGTTTCCATTATTCCAATTTTTCTCAAAAAGGTCTGTAGCCACCTGATTGGAACCATGGAGCTTCTCCAGGAAAGGAAGTAACCCGCTTCTTTTAACTTTATTCCAAACCTTAACATTTTTGGTGTGCATCTCATAGCTGTATGGCTCGATTCTTTTCCTTTCTCCACCCATCTTGGCCAACACAGTGGGGCAGGCACAGACGAAATCTTTACTAAAACTGGCCCCGCCAAATCTGAGAACCCACAAAGTGTGCAATGTTTCCTTACAGACTAAGCCTCCAAGCTCGGTCCCATACAATCTAATGATTGTGATTTGAAAGATCAAACCTGTCCTCATTAAAGGGATGACACGACTCTTGTCCATGTGATCTATCATAATTCAATAAAGTGCAGACATTATAACTTAGATCACTAACATTAAGCCAGGTGCGCGAATCATTACTCCTGACTCCTTCATTAGCAAAAAAATTTGCAACATTAGTTTCTCTATAAGCATGTGATATTTTATCTTTATCAAACTTAGCCAAGGTCAAGATGCCATCTTCGATCCAAGATTTTATTGTCCACGAGGGGGGAGACTTACCATGGAGGCAATCAATTATATTTTTGGAGTCACCTTCCAGCCAAAGATTCTTAAAGTTAAGACTTTGAGCTAAATTTATAATGTGATAAGCTCCAGCAGCCTCCGCCAAATGATTAGTTTGGGAACCGAGAGGAGAGGTCGTCGCTCCAAGGAAATTTCCAAAGGAATCCCTTATGACTCCACCACAACCTGTCACCCTAGGATTACCTTTAGCCGCACCATTAAAGTTGTCTTTGACCCATCCATTAGGTAGAAAAGACCAGTGAACACCCTATCTATCCTTTTTAGCTTTCTTAGTAGTGCAAGGCAAATAAAGGCTAATATTCCAATCCTTAGCAACTATAAGTTCATAAGACGAATGCACCGCTTTCTCAGAAAAGAAAACCTTCTATGAAAAAACATTGACATTTTCCTTCAAGAATCTGACAATTTTATCAAAGACTATATCCATAGAAGCTTCTTTATCTCTATAAATTCTATTGTTGTGTTCTTTCCAAAGACCCCAAGCAACATGAGGGAAAGAGAAATCCCACAAGAGCCTGAGCAAAGTATTTTTAGTTGGGGCTTTCCATTGAAGGAAGAAGTCTTCAATGGACAAAGGAAAAACCCAAGAAAGATGCCACAAACTGATAATTTTTTCCCAAATAGCAGCAGAAAATGAGCAATGAAGGAACAAATGACACAGATTCAGCCTCCATCTTACAAAGAAAACATCTGTTAGGTATTTGAAATCTTCGTTTGCTAAGGTTGTCAATCGTGAGCACCTTGTTTTGGAGAAGGATCCAGAAAAAAATGTTGATTTTAGGGATCAAATGTTTGAACCAAGCCTTCGACCAGAATGGAGGAGATTCGTGAGAAGAAGTAATCCTAGCAAAAGCAGATTAAACAGAATAATTTCCTGAGGGTTCATCAAACTAGACAAGATGATCGTCCAACTAGTCTGAACAAAGTATAATAGCCTGCAAAGAAGACTGAATAGGAGCAAGAGTCTGACTGACAAGACAGATCCACCCATTTACCATTCACTATGTATTCTTTCACATAAATACCATAACGGGCCTTGCAATTCTCATCCCATTCATTAAAGGAATTGATTTTTAAAAGGGGCTCCTTAGAAAGCCATCTATCCTCCCAAAATCTAGTATGGTTTCCATTTCTCACTTACCATCCAGTTCCTGAGTCCACAATATTTTTACCATTGATTTGATTATTCCAGCAAGTAGAACCTCTAGGAAGAAGGTGGGAATCTTTCAAGATAATAAAGGAATGATTATTTTCTAAATTTTTGCTAGCCATGATATCTATCCATTCCCCTGAAGATGAGAAAATTCTCCAAATTTGTTTTGCGACAAGGATTTTGTTAACCGTTCTGATTCTTCTAAGACCTAATCCTCTGGATTTTTTTGGTCTACAAACCAGATTCCAACCAACTAAAGGAAGTCTTTTTTTTTCTTCAACACCCGACCATAGAAATATTTTTTGAATCTTTTCTATGGCATCAACAAATTTGGCAGGAATCTTGAAAAGGCTCAGGGCGTAGATCACCAGATTCTGGAGTGAGGCTTTGAGGAGTTGAAGTTTTCTTGCTTGACTTAACAGAGCTCCTTTCCATCCAGCAAGCTTCTTGCTGAATCTTTGAACCAACCAAAACCAAAAAGAATCAGGAGGTTTAAGGCTTAAGGGTAAACCAAGATAGGTGGCAAGTAAGGAGTCCACCTTTTAGCTAAGTATTCTGGCAATTTTAGTATGTCTGTGAACCAGCATGTTGAAGAACAAAGAAAAATTTTGATTGTTGATCAACTGTCCTGAAGCTCTCCCATACTTATCAAGCAACAGTTTTAAAGTTTTTCTTTCATAGACTAAACCATGTTACTAGAGGAAGGTTTGAGACCAAGAAGAGATCTACAGTCAACCAACTTTTTTAGATTTCTACTAAGACTTTCAGCCATAATAGTGAATAGAATAGGAGAGATAGGATCACCCTGCTTAGACCTCTAGTACTTTGGAAAAAGGAGGTAGGGGATCCATTAACCATAACCGATATGGAAGCAGTAGACACAAGTTGTTCCAGCATTTGAAGAACCCTATTACAAAATCCAAAAGCCTTTAAAATTTTGAATAAGAAAATCTAGTCCACTCTATCATAGGCTTTTGAAATATCAAGCTTAAGTAAAAAGCCTTCAGTCTTTGATTCCACTAAGGAATGAATATTCTCATGCACCATTACAATAGAGTCTAGGATTTTTCTAGTAGGGACAAAGACATTATGTTGAGGAGAAATCAAAGATGGAAAAAAGGTTAAAAATCTTGAGGTTAAAACCTTAGAGATGATTTTATATATAGAATTGCAAAAACTTATAGGTCTGAAAGCCTCAAAATTATTAGCTCCAAGTTTCTTGGGGATAAGGACCAAAAAGGTGGCATTTAATTCTTTTAGGAGACATCTGGATCCAAAAAATTCTTTAACAGCATTCACCACATCATCTCCAACTATCTCTCAAAGCCACTGAAAGAAAAATAAAGGGAAACCATCCAAACCTAGAGCTTTACTCCCATCAAAGGAGAAAACAACTCGCTTGACTTCCTCATTCATGGGGATAGCAGACAATAGAGAGTTATTTTCTTGGTTGATAATTCTCGATATAGCTTCAACTAACTGATCCTAATCAATTTGGTTAATTTCATCATTCACCAAAAGAAGATGTTTGAAGAAAGACCAAGTATGCTTTCTAATATCCTCCTCCTCATACTTGATGCCATTCACTTCAATTTGAGATATTTTGTTGATATCTCTATGTTTTGAAGCTGATAGATGAAAGTATTTGGTATTTTTGTCACCTGCAGATAACCATAGAGCTCTAGATCTTTGCCTCTAGAACTCCTCCTCCTTATCGATTATATCATGCATCTTAGTGAGGATCTCATTCTCTTTTTCCTTAGTATCAATCCCAAAGGAATCATTTTTCCATTTTTTTTTATTACATTTCACTTCCCTTAGTTTTTTAGCTATTCTAAACATAGCAGTACTAGGAATACTTATATTCCACCATTTCCTGATATCCTCTTTAAGAGCAGGATGGGAGATCCACATTTTTTCAAATTTGAAAGGGATGTTTTTCTTCTTTTTTATAGGATCCGCAATAAAATTGATAGGGAAATGATCAGAACCAATCCTTGAGAGAGCTTTAAGAGAGCAGTAATAATAAAAAAACCAATGATTGGAAATTAAAGATCTATCTAATCTGACCTATATGAGATCCATCCCCTTTCTATGATTAGACCACATAAAGGAAGCACCATGTAAATCCAGATCTATCAGCCCCTGATTGTCAATGAAGTTCTGAAGATCCTCTTTGCTCTCTACATTGATCTGGGATCGTCCAAACTTTTCTCCATTCATTAAGGGTGTATTGAAATCGCCCATAATAACCCAAGCCTCACTGTCAAAAATCCTCCTAAAGGCAGCCAGCTCCAACCAAAAGGATTTTCTCATTCCTTTTCCATTGGAGCATAAATATTCAGTTGAATCTAGCTAAAGTTGTCCCTAATATGTGTGAATCTAGTGGCAGTATGATTCATTCCTTCCAAAATCGGATCTCCTTTTATTATGTGGCTATTCCACAAAGTAGCAATGCCTCCAGAAGCGCCACTCGAGTTATTACCATGAGTACTACAGTGCTGGAAAAGTTTCATCTTTTCAACTTTCTCCTTTGACATTTTAGTCTCCTAAATTAAAAGAATATTAGGCTTGTTATCTCTAGCAAAATTGCAAAGAACATCTTGCTTATGGGGGCTATTGAGGCCCCTGATATTCCAATACATAATCTTCATGAAATACTAGGGGAATTAAGGCATTCTGGGATGGCTTTTTGAGACCCATCCAGTATATCCTGGAAGCTATTATGCTCTCTTGTCCTTTTAGAAGACTTTTTCCCTCATGAATTCTTTACTGCTCCACAGTCTTCCTTAGCTTTTGATTTGGTGGAAATGCCACTTGGAGTCTTCCTTTGTTTATTTTTTTCCTTCTTCTTTGATAAGTTCTCTTCTTTATCATTCTCTTCTTGGCTATCTGTCTCTCTGCTAGATTCCCATTTCTTATTAGTTAAGATCCTTTGGTCCCAGGGTAAAGTATCCATATTACCATTCACATGAAAAGCTGAGAAATTACTGGAAAGATCAACAGAATGGTCCGGGTTTTCGAGGGAGTCCTTGACCACCTCCAAGGGGTTGGAAACTGTAAAGTTTGCAGCACCCAGGGGGGAAGATATTTAGAAGACAGGAAAGGGAATGGGATATTCAGCTCCAAGGACAAGCCCTTACTAGGAATATCCTCCAAACCTTGGGTTTCAACATATTTCACAGTTGGGATTGTCACTTGGGACAAAGAATTTTCTTTTTGGTTTAGATCTTCTTCCCCAGCCGATAGATCCTCATTGGATCCATTTTCCTTAGAAGTAAACATTTTAACAAGATTCATATAATGGGGATTCAGAGGGATCTCTCCATTATTTTCCATAATCGCTTCAGTCTCAAAAGAGGCACTCTGAATATTAGACTCTTTATTTTCCAAGTCCTGAACATTAGACTCTTTAATTTCCTTACTATCTCCTCCTGATTTTTTTTCCAAACTGATTTTAAAGAGCCAGCTGGTTTCTCTTTCTCAGATGTGGCATTTAAGGGACATTTTTTAGCCCAATGCCAAATTTCCTACACTTGAAGCAGGCAAATGGGATGGTTTCAAACTCTATATTCTGCAACTAGGATCCAAGTTTAGACTAGATCTCAATCAAAGAAGGAAGGTCAGAATCCTGGGAGACCCCCACACATATTCTCACAAAAACCAATCTCTTTTTAGCTGCTGTCATAGTATTAATAGAAAGGAGCTCACCAAAGGAAATCGCAATACCATTAAAAATATCTTCATTCCAATACTCCAGAGGAAGGCCTGGTAGTCTAACCCAGACTAGGACATTCTCAAAAATGGATTTTGAGAGGTCCAAGTTAGAGGACCACTTCTTTAGAGCCAGGGAAGATTTCCCTATTACCCAAGGACCCCCACTTCTAACAGCCAAGATGTCCTCTCTACAAGTAAATTCAAATGCAAAAAAACCCTTTGGACGAGCAGCAACTGAAACTTTTCCATTCGTTCTCCATTTATTTTTAATGAACTCCCTAACCACTTCAATCTTTGGTCTAGGGCCCATAAACTTCCCAACCAGAGTTCTTTCCATTAGAGCGATATTATGATCAATTAGCGAATCTAGGATAGAAATTGCAAACTTACCTTTTTCCAAGGAAGAAATATTTTGCACTTGAGGAAAAGATGATTTTCCAATTGGTTTTACCCCAAACGGAGAGGTCTGTGGTTTACGATTGCCTCCAATGCTGCCAGTGGTCCCCACCGCATATTTATCTCTCTTCTTTTTTTTTTCTGTCAGAGGAAGCAGCAGGATTAACCGCCGAAATTTCATTTCCTCCAGGTTCCACCTGGATTTTGTTTCCGGAGTCCACATCATCCTGATCATCCTTACCTTGCTTCTTACTTGATTCCAGCTCCTGATTCAACTGTGATTTCTCTGATCTTGCTCCATTTCCTTTCCCATTGCTTGGATTTTTGAGATCCCTTTTTTCCCACCCTTGCCCACGCTTGTGTTCCTCCATGTTTTTTTGCATGTACATAATTAAATACTAGTTATTTAATTAATAAATCTTTAATTCCGCTACTTATAAATAAATTGCAAAATTTATTTATATAGTTCACTTTCTTAAGTTCTATCTTTCTTAAATCACTTTCTTCTTTTAATCAAATAAACAACTGTAATTAGTTAGTTTTATTTAATTAACTCCCATTTATTAAATTCAAATTATATATTTCATTTTGAGCACATTTATACTAACTTCTAATCCTCCACCTCATCATGTCTCTCATGAAAATACATATTCTTAATATTTAAATTGGCATTTATCTCAACAAATCCTAACCAATTTGTAGACACTTGGATCTTCCCTCCATTTGATTCCTCTAACACTTGGCAATTTTTTCCACTAAAGGGAACACTCTCCTTGATTCTCCTTAACCTCTTCACTTTCGACCGTTCATTTCTCCAGATCAATTCCCAACCATTGAATCCTGCCACATCATCCTATGCCTTGGATAAATTTATAAATATAGCCTCATTTACAACATTTCATATAGAGAATTGAGCATAAGTAAATTCCATAGAAATTTCATTGTGATCTTAGAATCTTAGCATCTTAGCATTTAGCATTTGCATCTTAGTATCATTTATTTTAATCAATCATGGCTTTAGCACTAGCTACATCTAAATTTTTGTAATTGCATCATAGCATTTTAATTATCAATATCATAGAATTATCATAATATTTGAACAATCATCTACAACGTATCATTTAGAAATCAATCATGTAGAAATGTTTATTGCATTTCCACCATCTTGTTCTTTAGGTTTTAATTTGACAAGTCTTGTGTATACAAACAATCTGAGAGCCACAATGATTTGAGAAATCCCAAGAGATAGAGAACAATGGGAGAAAATTAGAGAGTTTGTTCTTTCAGTTTGAATATTGTTATTTGAATTCTCTCTAATATAAATTTTCATTGATTCTGTTGTATTTCTTGCTTTATGCACTTATACAAATTTTTAATACTTCACATACATTTTGGTGCCCACTGTGGTGCCTGAGCCCCATTTTTTTTACATTTTATGGAAAGTTTTTGTTTGCAGGTTTGATCATGAACTCCAATGTAGTGCACCCAAAGAATATTTTAGCATATTCGACTTCTCTTTTGGCACATCTAGTTCTTGTTCTAGTGCATCCAGCTATTCTTTTAGCACATTTGTTATCTATTTCAGGGCATATGTATGATCTTTTAGCACATATAGATATTCTTCTCATGCATGCAAGACTTTGGTTTTCTTTTTATGCATTCTAGAATAGTGCATTTAGTTTGTTTTGTAGCTTTTAGCGCATATGGTTTATATTTTGGCGCATTCAATTTTATTTGTAGAAACTCATAATTTTGGAAACTAATTGATGTCTCTTTGTTTTGTAGGTGATTTAAACGCTATCAAAGACAATTATTTGAAACTACTAATGGTGTTTTCAAGGGCCAGAGTTTATTTTTCTTTCCTTTGATTAAATTAGGCATCTTGTTTAATTAGAAGGTTAATGAACCCCATGTATACTACACTTGTAAAGTGATAGGCCTATGCTCTCCCCTTCATTGGGTGACCAGAATTCTAGAATAAATCTTTTTTTATTACAATAGAACCTTTAGAAGGCCTACCATAGTGGGAAAAAGTACACACCCTACGGGAACAACCTAAGTTGGAATGGCTAAAGCCAAGTATTCCAACCCACTATAATCAAATGTGATTGCAAGCAAACTCCTAGTAAACGGTAGTGTGCATTGATAACCATCCCAAAAGCCTTTGTTCTAAATGTTGGGAGGTCTCTTGAGGGAGTTTATAATTTTTCTACACCGAATAGAAACCCTTACTAAGAACCTTAAGCGTAGTAGCCAACCAAGTCAGTTTCCAAACATTTTTAATGTTCACAGTGCAAGGAGAGGGATGAATCCTCCTCCAAGATACTCACCATATAGCTATAGAGATTATTGGCCAAAAGTGGAGGATTCAACTTTAGTTAAGATCCAAGAAAGGAAAAAAAATGAGCACCCTCTAGGGCATGACACGGCTATGTGAGCTGACATAGTTCTAAGATGTGGGTTGTGATATTATAAATGACCCTTGACATTAGAAAAGTGACTGATCTGTTTGTTGTTGTGTAATACTTATGGAAATCAAATGGATCATACTAGATCCTTGAACAAACACTTAATGTTTATTTTATAGGGTTAAATAACTATTTTACAACTTGTGTTTGAAATCATTTTTCAAGAGATCATCCATTGAAAAGACTTTATTCACATGGTCCACAAATAAAAAAAACCAAGCAAACTCATTGTTCAGAAGATCTTTCATCTAGGAAACACCCAATTCAATGAGATGAAAATGAAAAACTAGACAAACCTTTCAAAATGGTGACTATTTCCAGTTGAATGCATCAACCTCATATTCAAGTAAATTTTCCTCATTTTCCAATGCATCTATGCTCTATTTTTGGAAAATGTCCTACATCTTTCAGCATATTTAACTCATATTCTATCACATCTAGCTTACTTTTCCACTCATCTAGCTTTTGTTTTAGCACATTTGGCTCACATTCTAGCCCATTTATCTCATATTTCAGTGCATTTAGTCCACCTTTCAACGTATTGATGCCATAATCTAGTGCATTTGTCCCATTTTCTAGTGTGTTTGCAATCTGTTTAGCACAAAGCCAAGTTGAACTTCTACCAGATAATTTGAACTATAGTTAGGGGTAGTCTAGTGCATCTATGGCTTTCTCTAGCACATTTAGTCCACCTTTCAATGCATTTAGGCCATAGTTTGGCGCATTTCCTTCATCTTTCAATGCATTCAACCCATGATCTGGCGCTTTTACTTGAATTTTCCAACACATCAATTTTTTAATCCTATCACATATAGAGGGGTAGTCTAGCACATTGGGTAACTTCTCTAGCACATTTAGCTCATCCTTTGAAGCATACATAGTAATTTCTAGTGCATTCATCAGGTCTTTCAACACATCATTATCATGTTCTGGCACATGTGAGGTACAATCTATCGCATCAAATCTTTCTTTTAGCATAACGGTGTTATCTTTTAGTGCATTTGGTCCCTGATTTAGTGCATCCAGTTGATTCACAAACAAAGAGCTAATTTGAACTTCTTTCAAACAATTAACATCAAATTTAGGGACTTCTTCTAGAATACAGATCATTCATTATCGCCATAGTGGTTTAAACTTGAAGAAACTAGATTTTACAAGTGAATTATTTTAACTAAACTTGGATCAAACAATCTTAAAGTGCTTAAATCATCAAAACCTATCTTTGATTATTTAGCTAATTTTCATCATTAGGATCTATCATCCTTCATCACAAAATAAACACTATACAATCAGATTTACCACCTTAGTCTCATCAATAGAATTCATCATTCTATTTGGCTTAGGAAATCTCCTCGGCACTCCTAAACAAATATCAAAGTATAGTAAATCTTTACCACTTGAATGCTCATTTTAACAAGAACTTGAAATTCAAAACATCATGGTTGAAGCTGAAGAAAATCCCTTTCATAGATTCCACCAACCTAAAATTGATGAAACCACTGATGAAGACATTCAAATAGCTCAACAAGACCCCAAGTTCCACAAATTCATGGAAAAGGTTTTAAAAAAGTATAGAGAGAAATATTTTTTAATGTTGGAAAACCAAGGCATGAAACTTCCCCATGATTTTGACATCAACCAATTGAAAGGAGCTTCAAAAAGAATAAAGGTTGATTCATGAAATACTGATCTAATGAATGCTCTGATCCAACAATTACAAAATCTTCAAATAAAAATTCAAGACATGCAAAGAGGAACCACAAAAAGATATTTTCTACAAGATATTTTCCCATATCCTTTTGATAGAATTCTAAATATGATACCATTTCCTCCAAATTGTGACCTCCCAAAATATTAAAAGTACAATGGAAAATCTAATCCTATAGATCATGTAAGAGAATTTTGTACCATGAGTCTTGAGTTTGCACATGAAGAGACCTATTTGATGAGATTATTTCCATGAAGTTTTGGTGGCCATTGCATGGAATGGTTTTCAAAACTCCCACCTAGCATTAGGTCCTTTGAAGATTTGGTCAATAAATTGATCACCCAATATTCTTACAACATCCAATACGAGATAACCATGAAAGCTCTTTGCAACACAAAACAAAAAAAGGTGAATCATTTCTCATATATTTACAAAGATGGAGAAGATTATTTGCTAGATATCCTTGTCCCATACCTAAAAAGGAAAATATGGAATCTTCATTAACAATCTAAATGATGAGATGAGCAATAGAATTGAATTGCAATGTCCACCTAGCTTTGAGAAAATGATTGAAAATGGACTCAAAATCAAAGAATCATCTGTTAAGAGAGGAGTATTAAAAATCTACAATGAAGGAAACAACTCAGCAAACTCCTCTAATCATTATAACAATAATGAAAAACCCAAATTATGGAAAAGAAATAAGAATACTAGTAATGATGGTGCAATTGAAACACATAATGCAAAACTAGTCTTTAATCTCTCGGGAATTACACCCAAGACCAATCAAAACACTAATTGAAACACCAAGCAAAACAATAATAAAAAAGTACTGAATCTAAACCACTGCCATATTAAACATCATCAAATCGAAGAAGATTTACACCTTTGGGATAGTCACTAGAATCAACATTGAAAGAGATTCTTGTGGAAAAAATTATAACTTTACCAGAGGCACGAGATTGGGAACCAAGAGTTAAACCTTCATGGTGGAATGATGCACATTATTGTGATTTTCACAGAAACAAAGGTCACAAAATAAATGATTGCATGCAACTAAAACATTTGGTGCAAGATTTAATTGATAGAAAGGAAATATCAATAGAAGGACCCCAAACAAATTTTGATCATGGAGCATTCAAGAACCCTTTACCTAACTATTAAAAAGGAGGGTCCTCTTCATCAAACACCAAAGGGAAAAATGTGAACTATGTTTATAATTCTACCATTCTCCATATTGAGGTTGTTGATAACCAAACCAATGACATTGCTATAGGTGATAATCAAACTAATGACATTGAAAAAAATGATGAATAAAACTTTATTGTAACTAATAATCAAATTAATGACATCACAATTGAGCATGAACAAGACATTGTTACAGTTGAAAATCAACTCAATGAAATCAACATAAAATCAAATCAAATCAATGACATCAAACAAGACATGGCTGCAAATGATAATCAAATAAATGTCATTAAAATCAAAGACAAACAAGACAACATGCTAGTAAATACGACCACAAGAGATCAATCTAAGTATGTCTTGAAGGGAACTACTTATAAAACACTCATTGCCCCATCAAATCAATATAACATTGTGGACCAATTGCAAAAGATCCCAGCTCAAATATCCATACTAGAACTTCTCAATATTTCATCAAGTCACAAGGATATTCTCGAAAATGCTCTAGTGGAAACTACAATACCTACCAATTTGGAAGATTGTCAATTCCAAGCCATGGTGGGACATTTGAGTGCACCTCATTACTTATCATTCTTTGAAAATGATGATGCATCCCTTACACATCCACACAATGCAACCCTTTATATTGAGGTTATCATTCATAAACATTGGGTCAAACACATTCTAATAGATGGAGGAGCTAGTCTAAATATTTGTAATTAAAAACTTGTTCATGCACTAGGATTCTCAGAAAATGACATTGATGCTAGAAGAAAGATTACCATCAAATCTTATGACGATGAAGAATGATCTCCCAAGGACTGATTGTCTTACCAATCCAAGTGGAACCAATCCAAAAAGACATAATTTTCCAAGTTTTTAGATAAATATTTGACATACAACATATTGTTGGGTCGACCTTGGATCCATGAGATGCAAGCATTGTCGTCAACGTATCATCAATATTTGAAATTTCCTTTTGATGGACAATGCATCACCATTTCAGCTGATTCCAACAATCCTCAATAATGCAACACTCTTAAGATAGTCCATGATACTTTTGTACCATACAACAGGGAGGCCATTACTCTTAGTTCATCTAGCAATGAAAGTCAACTAAATGCTTTGTAAAAACTATTTGAGAAAAAAGTTTAGTTGAGGGACAAAGGCATGGGTGAATATTCTTTTGAGCAATCCTTATGCCTATCACAACTATTGCCTTCTCCTAAGTCATATGGGAAGCCATCAACATCAAAACAATAATCCCCACAACCAACCATGCTCTTTGATGGTAAGTTTATAAAAGAAGGCACCCTAGTTGAAGAATATGAAGATAATGATTTTTTAAATTGGCTGTACAAAGATGAAGAAGCCTCAGAAGCATCAACTTCCAATGTCCTAATAGAACCATATGGTAAAGGGTTTACAATCCTAGAGAAGATGGGATATGATAGAAAAGGTCTTATCAACAAAAGAAAAGAAGATATCATGGAACTAATTCAACCTACCAATACCAATTCAACGGAAAAGATAGTACTAGGATATAAAGAAGAGTCAAAAGAAGAAACCAAGCAACAAATTTTTGAGACAATTCTCCAACTACGAGATATTTCTGAAACAGACTCCAATGAATATGAATGGGACTCACTATTTGAAGAATATTATCAAGACAAAGAAGTTGATGTAGTACAGAGATATGCACCCACATGTATGGAGGGACAAAGTTTAGAGTCTAGACCACTTGAATTTGGATCATTACATTTTGATGACTCTTGTGAAGATGATCAAACATCGAGCAAGATAGATCATTCAAAAGAGAGTAACATAATAGACCTTGACATTTCTATTGAACACTTTGATGATGTTTCCATCATGACACTCACCCCTTTTGACCTTAACCAATCTGATGATCCTTTACCATTGGTACACCCCAAACTAATTGACTTGGAACAAACAAAGTCATTTGATATCCCTACATTTCAAAATGATGATACCATTGCAAACTTCCTTTTTTTTGAAAATCTTGAAACGAGTTCCACCAGTGAATCTCATAATAAAGATTCAAACAAGGGGAGTGCCAAATCTCTTAGCTAGAAAATGAATATAAAAACTCAATCTAATGGTGAAAACCATTTAATGGCATTATTAGATCATGAAAAAGTAAAAATAATGAGCATATAGAATGGTGAAAACCACTATAAGGCACAAAAGGATGGGAGATTTGACACTCTTCCCGAGCACTATCATGAGAGATCTTCAGTACTAGTTGAGCCCACACAATCCATCAACATTGCTACAGCTGAAATAGTGAAGAACCTACATCTAGTAGCATCTATGACAGAGGAAGAAAAACCAAGCTTCACCAAATTATTTGAAGAGAGATATATCAACTTAGATTGGTCCTATGTTGACATGCCAGGGATAGATCCAGATCTTATAATGCACCATTTATCTCTACCACCCGAAGTAAAACTAGTAAAGAAAAATTTGAGAAAAATGCATCTGCACATTGCCCTATTGGTGAAAGTAGAATTGAACAAATTATTAGATGCAATATTTATCAGACCAATTGATTATGTTGAATGCATCTCAAACATTGTACTAGTTTCTAAACTAGATAACAACATCAGGATATGTAAAGATTGTAGAGATCTTAACAAGGCTTGTCTGAAGGATGACTTTCCTTTGCCTCACATATACATCATCATTCATTTAACAGTAGGACATGCAATGCTATCATTCATGGATGGATTTTCAAGCTATAATCAGATAAAAATTGCACTAGAGGACCAAGAGAAAACCGCTTTCACATGTCCATGGGGTACCTTTTTTTGGAATGTTATTCCTTTTGGGTTAAAGAATGTAGGAGCCACCTGTCAGTGTGTGATGACCACAATCTTTCATGAAATGATGCACACATTCATGGAATACTATGTAGATGACTTGTTAGAAAAATCACTCACTAGGGAAGGACATTTGGAAATCTTAGATAAAATATTTACCAGGTTGGAAAAATTCAATGTGTTTCTAAACCAAAAGAAGTGTGTATTTGGAGTGACATCAACTAAACTCTTAGGATATATAGTCTCAGCTAAAGGCATTGAGGCAGATCCAATGAAAGTTAAAGCCATCATGGAAATTCCTCCTACTAAGAACATTAGCCAACTTAGATCTCTATAGGGAAGATTTCAATCTATCAGAAGGTTCATCACACAATTGGTTGAAAAAATTCACCCTTTTACCCACTTGCTACACAAGAATGTTTCTTTTAAATGGGATGAAAAATGTGAAGCTACTTTCAATCAACTAAAGTAATATTTGATGAACCCACCTATCTTAGTACCACAAATAGAAGGAAAACCACTACTACTTTACATTGCAACTATTGAAGTATCTTTGGGAGCTTTTCTAGAAAAAGAAGACTCAATAGGAAAAGAAATGGTGATCTATTACATCAACAAAACACTAAACAACTATGAGATTAATTATACATTCATGGAAAAGGCTTGTTTAGTAGTAGTGTTTGCTACACAACAATTGTGACACTACATGTTAACACACACCATCAAACTGATAGCCAAAATAGACCCATTGAAGTATCTACTTAGAAAATTCAATTGAAGTAGAAGACTAGCAAAGTGGGTAATGATATTAAGTGAGTTTGACATTCATTATGTCGACAAAAAAGAAATCAATGTCCAAGGAATAGTAGATCAGCTAGATGAAGCATCATTACAAGATGATCATCCCATGAATGTTGAGTTTCCAGATGTAGATGTCCTCATAGTGTCCACAAAATAGTGGATGTTATACTTTTATGGATCTTACACGCAACATGGATAAGGTGCTGGAATTCTATTTGTCACTCCTCAGGGACACACCATTCAAAATTCTTATAGGTTGATGTTTCCTTGTACTAACAACACATCTAAGTACAAAACACTCATCATTAGAATCAAGGTAGCCATGGAATGGAAAATCACCAAGCTACAAGTCTATGGAGATTCTCAATTGGTCATAAATCAACTTAATGATGGTTATCAGACAAAGGATGACAAGTTGATGCCGTACAAGAGAATGTTGGATGACTTCAAGAAGTATTTTGTTGAAATCAAAATTGAAAAAATTCCAAGAGCGGACAACAAAGTTGTATATGCCATGGCAACCATTTCTTCTCTTCAATAGATACCATATAAACGAGCTTGTAATGAATTCATGGTGGAAAAACTATTTAACCCTGCCTATGACGATCCTAAATCCCAAGTCATATGACATTTAGTTGAAGCTGATTCCTCAATCTATGGGAATATCTACAACTACCTGAGAGAAAATAACCTGCCACTAGATTTATCTTGAAACCAAAAATGTAACTTTATCTGACAAACAACTCAACACACCCTAATAGCCAATGTGCTTTATTGACAAGGTCTTGATGGTACTCTACTTCAGTGTCTTGAACATAACAAATCTAAGACTACTTTATGAGAGGTTCATGAGGGTATATGTGTCACTCATTCAAGTGGTCTTACTCTCACTAAGAAACTCCTATGCTTGGGGTATTGCTAGTCAAACATGGAGAAAGAATATTTCCAATTTTTTATGAAGTGCAAGAAATATCAAGTCCATGGAAACCTCATACATGCACCTACACAGGAACTACAACCATTCACATCAACTTGGCCTTTTTGTCAATGGAGAATTGATCATGTGGGAAAAATACATCCATCTTCCTCTAATGGTCACAAATTCATAAACATAGCCACAAATTATTTCATAAAGTGGATTGAAACCATACCATTAACCACCATCACTAGTAAACAAATTGCATCTTTTATCCTAAATTACATTATCTGTTAATATGGTACCCCTAGTTTTATTGTCACTAACAATGGTAGACCTTTCAAAAACCAGAATTTCCAAGAAATTTATGAAAAATTCCATATCCAACATCAATTTTCTACACCTTACTACCCTCAAGGGAATGACCAAGCAGAAGCCTCAAAGAAAACCATCTTGAAAATCCTAAAAAAATTTGTCAATGATGCTAGATGAGACTAGCACATTCAACCAAACCCATTTTTGTGGGCATACCATACCAGCATCTGCACCCCTACTGGTGCCACACTATATGCTCTTGTTTAAGGATCAGAGACCATTTTACCTATTGAGGTTGAGCTACCTTCCCTACGGCTGTCTTTGAAGGGAATCATTTCAAAGGAAGACTACCAGGCATCCAGGATACAAGAGTTGTAACTGTTGGACAAGCATCATTAGCATGCAGTTGATCACCTGAAAGCCTATCAACAGAGAATTTCAAGAAGTTACAATCACAAGGTCAAACCAAGAACATTTCAGGTTGGTGACTTGGTCCTGAAAGAAAATCCTCGTAATCAACAAGATAGGGAAAAGAAAGGAAAATTTGAACCAAATTGGCTAGGTCCTTTTGTTGTTGTATCATTCTATGGATCAGGAGCATATCAATTGTCTATAGCTAAAGGGGACCTATTTGAAGAACCCATCAATAGCCTTCATCTCAAGAAGTTCTACACCTAACTCATCTAGTGCATGGTCAAAAAGCGAAAAATAACAAAAAATTAGACAAAATAGAAAAGAAAAATTTGAAAAAATAAAAAAAATACCAAAAAAAGAGGCATAAAGGAGAAAATACAAAAAAAGTGAAAAATAAAAAAATATCAATACTTTGATGAAAACCTAGCAAACAAGCATCTTGGTAACAATAAAAAAATCATATAATCTAAAAAAGTGCAATAAAAACAAGTAGTGAGAACATGGCAACAGGCTCTATTTGTGATAGATTAGCTTCTCCATCTATTGTAACATTCGTCAGTCATTCACTTTTCCCCATCACTATGCCTAGTCATCAAAAGAGCCTCATGTACATATCTAGGCGATGAGGTCGTATCTCACCCTAGCATGGTTATCATTGTGCATATCCATAATAAACGGTTCATTTCTCACTAGGGGAAAAATCCTAAACTCACTGGGGCCAACCTACTTTGAGCTTAAAACAATAAACAAGTAAACTGTTAGACAATGCATAAAACATAACAATCACGATAAAAACTCAACATTGAACATCGATAACAAATTTTGAACATCAACCATCCAAATCAACAATATCAATCAAAATAAATCTAATTGGATGGTACTCTTCTGAAGCATGGTTTTATCACTTTAGCATGTATGTTCAACTGTTGTATTTTGATTTTTGTTATCATTTCTCTAGAGAAACTCAAGGATGTCATGGACTAGAGGAGCTATGATGGAGAATGATATTTTATTTATATGTTATCTATGAGTTAATCATTACTACTGTGCAAATTGTTTTGGGACATGCCCTACAAAGTATCATTGAAGACATTCTAAATTTTCATAGGAAAAGGATTAACTCTTGTCTATTTTACGCAAGCAATACTCAGGTCATCTTGGTTCAATTATGCCTAGATGCTTGTATTAACTTGCAATATCAAAAGTCCATGGAAGTTGTACTCAGGTCATCATGGTCTAATTACACCCTAGATTTTTGTACTAACTTTCAACATATTAAATGGCTCAATGATGATATCAAGCATAATAAATCAACCGACAAAATGACTTTGCATATTTAGTTTTGCATGGTTAAGATAGATTGGATCCATATTATTTTTACATCTGCATTATGGATTTTTCCAAGGCTTGAAATTTTTTAAAATGATTTTATCTCTCTCATCAATGATTGAGTACATTTGATAAAAAAAAAAAATTCATTCTCATATAGTTGCATAAACATCATCATCATAAAATCATGCATATATTAGGAAATCATTATCATCAATCATCCATCCATGCATTAGATCATATATTTGCATTCAAAAAATACAAAAAGTTAAAATGCATTACATCTTAAGTTGCATCATCAAATCCATCTCATCTAGCATAAAGGAATCATCCATAAAACATATAGAATCATAAGCCATGTATCATAATTTCATCATTGCATCCACAAATAATCATGTCATCATAATATAAGAATCATATAAACATCACATAGCATATAGAACAGAAATTAAATGCACCCATCATAAGCATCCATCATAAAAGCATATATACAACACATAGATTGGTAATATCGACTACATCTCATATATAATCTTAAAATAAATGTCAAGTGTACAATGATATCTTAAAACATGGAGAGGTACATCATCAAAATGGAAGAATATCATAATGTCCTTAACTAAACAAGTGTATACATCATCAAATGTCAAATACATCATCAGGTGTCAAGTGTCAACATCAAAGCTATATGTTGCTCCCCCCAGACAATGTTAGACCCACTGCACCTCCTATTGCACCACTTGATGATCTTGCACCTAGAACCCTGTGAGGCAACCTAGTCACAACTCTTTTCATCATCTGTGAATGACTGTGACCTGACAATAACTAACTAAGCATAACTTAGGGCACGCCACTCTGGGGGAACTACATCATAATACTGAAGCCTATAATACTTGGCCTCTCTAGAAAAATGGTGGACATCCCTCAACATATCTGCTATTTTGGTCCCCTCAAAAACTCTCTATCACCTATCTTCCAAGGCCTCTGCATGCTCACATCTCTGTCTCACCTCATCTCTCTCTATTGTCAGAGAGGTGATTTGTGCCTATGCCTGAGCCTATGCCTATGCCTATATATGTGACTGGGCCTATGTCAATTGTTCTTTTAATGTATGCACTTGTGTTTGTAAAGTAGCTATTTGAGCCAACTATTGATGGGAGGGAAACCAAATATGAATCTACTATGGTGTTGTAGGCACCATGTATTTCCTCCTCCAATCCACTCTCACATCTAGTACTGGCTCGCCAACTCCATCTCCCCCATATCCACCACCTCCATCATCACCATCTCCACCACCTCCATCACCCCCATCTCCTCCATCTTCTCCATTACCACCACCCCCCTCCTCCTCATCTCCATCTCCTCCATCTCTCCTATGTCTAGGGGTATGTGGTGGTTCCCCCTCATCATCATCCATGGCTAGTACTAGTTCATCTAGGCTGGATATCCTTAGGAAAGAATGTGTAAAGAAATACTATGCATAATCATCTATCATCAGCACATCAGAGATCTCTAGATGGTAATGCCATATCTGGGGGCTATAAACCAAATTACTCCTAATAGGCTACATCATATGATGGGTCGGGTCCCCACTCTAGAATATCCTATCGATGCTGAGCATACAATGCCACTCCCTGGGGCATCACCTGAGCTTTTCGATACTATCAAAGCACCCTCATGACTAGGATTCTCTTGATCACATATAGTTTCCACCCAATCAAATATCTAGAATTAAAAATAAAAGACATCTCAATATCATCCTCTGGCCACTACTCAAAGTCTAAATATGGCCTCTAGGTAACTATCTCCAAATCATCCAACACACACCACCAGTACTCCAATTTTCCTAGCTTATGTTACTGGACCTATGTATCTGAATACAAAGGGTCTCCCATTTGGACGATCTCTATCTACAACAAGACACATGATAGCTATGTGCTCCCACACCCAAATTTGTAATAATGTCACCCTAGATGATAAATTGCTCGCTCCAAGATAAACTACCTAATGAAGATCATGATATAAATGTGCCAGCATGCAAGATCCCTAGGAATATCTGATACCTAGTGCAATCATGCTCTTCAATATGCGGCCCCATCCAACTAATAGTCTCTTCAACCTATGGTTAGGACATAGAAAGTCTCCAATAAATCCAAAAATAACACATCATAATGGTTGATATAATGCAACCATCTCCCTCCAAAGGATCTTGTATCCTCTAACCTCGTCATCATGGAAAATCCTCTAGAATGCATCAGTACCACCCTACTCCTTCTGATCGTAAACAATGAGCTCGCCAACAACCAATATCCCCAAGATATGATACACATCCTCTAGTGTAACGGTCATCTCACCAGTGGCCAACTGAAAGGTGTTGTGGTCACTATGCCACCTCTTCACTAGAGTAGTCAAAACTCCCTTGTTGATCCTATACTAGGGCATATTGATCAAAGAAGTCAACCCGCATCACCCAATCAAATCTAAATTAGCTTGCAGTAACTATGGAATCATGTCCTAGGTCTTTGGGAATCACTCCCAAGACTAAAGAATCCTCAAATCCTCCTGTGATCATAACATATCGCAAATCAGCAAACCTATAAATCAATCAATCAACCTAATCAGCTCTAATGAGATTTAGATCAAATATTGTAGAGCGTTTATCACCGACTTTCATTTTTCATGAGGTCAATCATCATTATCCTATCATTGATACTCACCTATCATGAGGTCAATCATCAAGATATTATCAAACATCATGAAATCAATAGCTGACACAATCATCAAACATCAAAAACAAGGCTCAGAACAATCAAAATTTCATCATTCTAGGGTAAAAGCACTAAAACAATGCGTTTATGCACTAAAAACATGGATGTACTAGAAAATTTCATAAATGCACTAAAATAGGATCTCAAAGCTCTAAAACCTTAGATGCACTAAAACAACTACCATATGCACCATTATGTGTCATTTATGTGCCAAAAAACTATATGCACTACAAAATTCCATGGATGCGTTATTCTCTTACCTACATGTGCTAAATCATCCTATGTGCCAAAACATATGATGAATGCACTAAATCCAAATCTCAATGCACCAAAAATCTAGTTGTGCTAAAACATCAACTCAATGTGCTAACAAATGGCTTCTACACACTAGCTGACCCTACACGCTAAAACAATGACCCTATGCACTAAAGTGGACTCCCTATGCACTAAAACCCAAAATCAGAATTCAAAACATGAAAAAATGTGGGAAAACACATTTCAAAATTCATGAAGAAGTTTCTCGGGGTACATACTAGAGGTCCATACATGGCTGGGAAGTTGTGATGTCGAACTCACTCGAATCGGTGGGTTTGGATCAAGATCAACATTTTGCTCAAAATGCTTAAACTCTCAATTTACTCAAATTTCCAAAATGAAAATGACTCAAATGAGCTCCTCTTCACATCTTTTTACCTTACTAAGTGGTAATTGAAGGGTAATTAAGTGGGTAATTAAGTGGGATGTATTTTGTTTTTCAAAGGCATCACTTAGTCAATTAATCAATGTGTCAAGTTCAATATAATTTTTTGGGAGCTAAATCGTCGCAACATTATAAAATTTGAACCTCATCAAAAAATCATAATTTTTTTGAAAAATTCAAAAAAAATCCTAAATATTCAAAATTTCCTAATTTATCTCCCAAGGGGGCATATATCCATCATCACTTGAAAATCAGCATCTGGGGCATATAAAAAAAATTCTTTGAAGCAATGTGTAAACACATCACTTCAAAGAGGGGCAAAATGTATACAACTAAAATTAGTCTAGAGAAAATTAATTAAATACTAGTTATTTAATTAATAAATCTTTAATTCCTCTACTTATAAATAAATTGCAAAATTTATTTATATAAGTCACTTTCATAAATTTTCTCTATCTTAAATCACTTTCTTCTTTTTTTAATTAAATAAACCACTTTAATTAGTTAGTTTTTTTTAATTAACTCCATTTTATTAAATTCAAATTTTATATTTGAATTTGAGCACATTTCTACAAACTTCTCATCCTCCACCTCATTCACTTGAAAATTAGCGTTGGGGGCATATCAAATTTTTTCTTTGAAGCAATGTGTAAAAACATCATTTCAAAGTGGGGAAAAATGTATACACCTAAAATTGGTCTAGAGAAAATTAATTAAATACTAGTTATTTAATTAATAAATCTTTAATTCCTCTAATTATAAAAAATTATAGAATTTATTTATATATTTCACTTTCTTAAATTCTATCTATCTTAAATCACTTTCTTCTTGTTTTAATTAAATAAACAACTTTAATTCGTTAGTTTTATTTAATTAACTCACTTTTATTAAATTTAAATTTTATATTTGAATTTGAGCACATTTCTACTAACTTCTCATCCTCCACCTCATCATGTGTCTCATGAAAATAAATATTCTTAATATTTAAATTGGAATTTATCTCAACAAATCCTAACCAATTTGGAGACACTTGGCTCTTCCCTCCATTTGATTCCTCTCACACTTGGCAATGTTCCAATAAAGGGAACACTCTCCTTGATTCTCCCTAACCTCTTCATTTTTGACCATTCATTTCTCTAGATCAAATCTCGACCGTTGAATCTTTCCACATCATCCTATGCCTTGGACAAATCTATAAATATAGCCTCATTTATAGTATTTCATATAGAGAACTGAGCATAAGTACATTTTGCAGAAATTTCCTTGTGATTTTAGCATCTTAGCATTGAGCAATTAGCATTTGCATCTTAGTATCATTTATTTTAATCAATCATGGCTTTAGCACTAGCTACATCTTAATTTTTTTAATTGCATCATAGCATTCCCATTATCAATATCATAGCATTATCATAATCTTTCCACAATCATCTGCAACATATCATTTAGCAATCAATCATGTAGGAAGTTTTATTGCATTTCCAACATCTCTTTCTTTAGGTTGTGATTTGACAAGTCTTGTGTATACAAACAATTTGAGAGCCACAATGATTTGAAAAATCCCTAGAGATAGAGAACAATGGGATGACATTAGAGAGTTTATTCTTTCAGTTTGATTGTTGTTATTTGAATATATCTAATATAATATTTCATTGATTGTGTTGTATTTCTTACTTTATGCACTTATACAAATTTTCATACTTCACATGCTTAAAAATGAGTTGATTTATTTTATTTTTTCATTCAAGGACTATATTTTTGGTCGAAAATGAAGATATTATGGATTACTTTTATATGTCTAATAGATTTGACAAAATTCAAAACAATTAGAATATTCTATTATTTAAGAGAATCACAATTAATGTTGTAAATTATTTTCCAAAGTTTATATCTTTATCTTTCTCCGAGTCAAAAATACCACAATAAATAATAAATATATTAAAATTAATATAACAATTAAACACATAAGATACAACTACTGGGATCAATGGAGAAAATCCTAGCTACAGATTCTAGATGAAATCAAAGTTCAAATGTTTCTGATGGAGATGGTGCAGGAGAGAAGGACTCTAGTGATTAGGATGGAGATGGGTTCACAGTTGCTCTTTTCTTTGATGTTGTTGATGTCGGTTTCACTATTTCTTTCAACATTGGCATCCCTGCTACCAAGGTGGGTATCTCTATTGCCTCCATTTTGTCCTCTTCTATGACTTTTGGGGGCCAATTTTCCCATATGAATTCAAGCTTGTGTGGAGTTGCAAGAAGAGATTGGGTTTCCAATTCCTGAGAGGCCAATGAAGATGAAGATGTGGAATTTAATGGTATTGTTTTTTTCTATGGCTCTGGATCTTATGGAGCAATGTTTGAAGAGGAGTTGGATGGCTTGGATTCTTGGATTATGGAGGAGGATGAATATCTTCTAGATATCCTTCTAGAGGATCGTTTGCAAGCGAAGGATATGGAGGTGCATATTTCTTCTATGGGGAGATGTTTCTAGTCGAACATGGTTGAGGATTTATCATTTCTTTATTCTTGGTTGGAGGCTCAATTCTCTGCCCATAAGTCTATGTTGGGTGTTGATGGATCTATTTCTCTGAGCTAGGATGGGTTTGACCTATGCAGATCTCCTAAGAGGGGCTTTTTGTTTCCAACTCCTTTGTCCCCTCCCTTTCTTCTGGCTATTTCTCAACTTTCTACCCTATGGTTGTTGGGATTTATAGAGGTTTTATGTCTTATTCTAGGAGTGGTTTTGTTTTGGGGTCTCTGTTGGAGGTCTCCATTCCTTCTGTTCCAGTTCAAATTGTGTTGTTGGATTGCCTTGCATTAGGTTTTTCCTACCCCTTGATCTCTCTAGCTCCTTTTTCAAATTTTGATCTTCCTGTGATCTTCAAGGAGTTGTTGCCTTTGGTGATGTTCAAACTCCTATTCTTCCTCTTTCTTTCTCTCTCACCATTCTTGATAGGTGGATTGATAGAACCATGGTTCTGCAAACTACCCTTTTTGGGAGATTTAATGGTTTTAGACCAAATATCTAGATGTTATTCGTAGGTGGGCTTCTGAGCATTAGGCTACTCCTGGTCTTCGTATATTGGATTTGATGAATTGGTTTTATTAATTTTATTTTGGTTCCTTCAAGGACTAAATTTGCATTTGTCTTGAATGTCATTTGTTTTTTGGTAAGGCTTTTCTTCACCTTCAATAATGGTCTAATGGCTTTGATGCCACCATGCTTAACTTGTAGCTTCTTTGGGTTCATCTCCCTAAGCTTCCTTTGGAATTTTGGTATGATGATCAATATTATTCAAGATATTGATAACAATATTGGCCATTTCGTTAACTTAGAAAAGGTCACTAAAGATAGATATAGATTTCTCTTTGTTATATTTTATGTTTTGGTTGAGTTTAGCTCTATGCTAACCAAATGTGTGAATCTTTTCTCCAAGATTGGTTCTTGGAAGCAAGAACTTCTTTATGAACCTGCTCATTTGTTTCATCCTTTTTATCAGAGCCTACATCATCCTAAGAAGTATGTGAATACTACATAGAATATCAACATGGTGAAACTCTTTCCTAGTCTGCTACTACCTTGGACTCCCATGGAGTTGTTGGTAATGGTCCTATATTAGGGATAGAAAGGAAGTTTGATGTTGGGATTGTTGTTGATTCCTATTTTTTGTCTACCGTTGTTATTGGTAATGAGAATTTTTCTATTGAGAGCTTTAGGCTGGATGGTGCTTCTTGCAAGAATAAGAGAAATTTTGCTGATAAGATTGGTGGCTTGCCCTTTTTTCATCCTGCTCATGCTTTGCAGTCTTTGTTGAAGTTTGGATTCAAACCTCCTTGATTAGCTCTTTGGGTTTTCGGTCTTTCCAACACTTTCTCCTGCTTCTTGGCTCGGTTCATTAGCCTTGTAAATTTTGTTTTTCATGTTATTCTCTTTCTCCTATCCTTGCCTCACCTCTAGTGATATTTTTTTTTCTTTTTTCCTTAATGACTGCTCTATAACTGGTACTAACCCTTCTAGTCTTATCATAATCAAAAAAATTAAACACATATTTAAAAAAAAATTGAAACAATACATTGCAAGAATGAAGCTATCAATAGGTAGCTACAAAAATAATACAAGAGTTGCAAAAAATATTTATAATAGTTGAATGTGAAGCTGAAAGAGAAACACAAAAAAAATGCAACCCAAAAGACTACCAAAACAAACTTAGTTTATATTCAATTAGTACATTATAAAATTAAAATGTAGTAAGTGTACCATAGAAAAAAGGAACTTGCTTGATTTGATGATATATTGGACTTAATGAGGCCTTGACCCAGTGTTGTGAGGTATTTTACACATCCACACTAGGCCTTGGACCCTTGCAAATTGAATAACATGTGTTTATTGATGTCTTGTAAAGGTGTTGTAAAGTGTTGTAAAATACTTTCACGCTTCTCTAGACTTAATGAACCCATTCCTCCTTAATTCAACATTATAAAATGTATTTACTCACATTATCACATCAATTTGGAAGGCTTGTAAAATAAACATAATGTTAATCTAGTGTTGTAATGTGTCTTACACATTCTATTTGATGTCGTGCCTTCCTAGGATAAGTGGACCTCATTTCAGTGTTGTAAAGTGTATTTAATCACACTTTCACATTGAATTTTGTGTCCCAAGCCCCAATTACTCTTTACATCATCATTAATAGGCCCCTATTACCCCCATATTATGTATCTAGAGGCAATATTTGATGAAATACTTGACAAAGTCACCATAAAAACCTTATTCCCTTACTTCCTAGCATCTTATCTAGAAAATGGGCCCACTAGGACTAATTTTCCACCTGTGTTGAATGAGTCCTTGCCAAGTGGGACTGATTCACCCAAGGTGGAAAATGAGTCACATTTGGGCCAATTTTGACCTTTAAGAGGGAAAAACTAAAATGTAAGTTTATTCTTTTTATATATCAGCCTTAGGGACCCAATTTATGGGTGAATAAGGTGAATTACCTACAAAATCAAGTCTGTAAGACCTAATTCATAATCTCCAAAAACATTCTTCATTATTCATCACTTATCTTCTCTATCAAGTCAAGCAAGTTAGGGTTTCATCATTGCAAGTCATCAAGATAGCTTCCTAAGACATTCAAGGGAAGATTCTTCATGTTTTTCTACAAAAATTCAAGATCAATATTCATAGAAAGGTATTAATTTCATTATTTCATGCTTCATTACATTTTTTCATCATTTTGGTTTAATTTCCTAAAAGGGGTTTGACCAAGGCAAACCCCCATACCCTAACATCCAAAATTTCTCTTTCTTGTCTTGTGTCTTTACAGATTTAGACATCTTCGAGGCTTGGAAATCATTGAATATTGAATTGAAAAAAATTTCAAGTCATCTCTTCATTGGATAAGGTAAAACATCAATAAAAATTCACTTTTAGGCCCGAATCTTACAGTTTTAGAACTGGACACCTGGAGAAGTTGAAAGTGCAGACCAAAGGCTCCTGTTTCCACCTTTGAATCTTTAGACATTCAAAAGTGGAATCATTTTCCATGGTTGGTGAATGAGTCCCACTACCTAGCATGATTTTGGTTTTCTGCATTTTTGGATACCCATTTGTTTGAAACAGGCTCCAGAATAATTTTACAGAACTAGGACTGATTCACCTAGAATGGCGAATTAGTCCCACTAGGCCTAAAAATCAAGATCAAAACATCTTGGATGTCATTTCTAGTCTCCATCAAGATCGAAGGTGCACACTTTTAGTTCCATCCATCTATGTTACATTTTACTATTCATTACTAGGTGTTTTCTCATTACACATTGTGTTTTCAAACATTGCATAGTTCATTAGTTTTGCATTCATAATCAATCAATTTCATCACTTAGTTGCATTTAGATCATTTCATTTAGTCATAATTTCATCATACATACACTAGTTTGAGTGAACCACCTAGATTTTTGGGTGTGGGATCTATCTCTTTCCTTTAGGTGAAAGACCCTAATTGAGCAAAAGAGTCATAGCATTTCACACCCTAAAAAATCTATGGTTCAATGAGATTGATGATTATTAAATAGTTAAGGAAATTAAATTAGAAAATATTGAACGAGTGTTCTATACCTTCTATGTAGTTTGATTTTGGCTACTATAAAGATTTAAGATATAAGAAAATTAAATTGAGCTTCTTGATTAAAATAAAATAGTGATCACAGATGGTAGTGACATTTTAGAAGTTACAATAGTAAAAATTAGATGGACTAAAATTATAAATCCATCAATTTCACTTGGTTTGAATAAATTGACTAAATCTATCCATTTTAATATTGAATATTTAGTCCAAATATAAAACTACAAAATTCTATTCCACAATACCTAAAAAATATAAAATATAAAAAAATTCTTCTAAAATCTCTAAAAATATATATATAAAAAGACATATAATAAATAAAACAGTCAATTTATAAAATATTAACATTCCCTCAATAAAAAATTATTAAATCTCTAAATCTATAATCTTAAATCCATTATAAAAACATTTTATACTAAAATCTTATACAAGTTATAGATTCTATCTAATTATTGAAAAAGCAAGTTAAAAAGCTACCACTTATATTTTTACCAACTTTCCAATTAAAAACTATTCCATCTTCTTTTTTTTTAATTTTGTTTTCCTAACAACACTTATTTAATTAAATGAATTCCATTATTTATAATTATTTATATAACTATTGATCATATAAGATTAAACTTAAAGAAGCAAGCATATTTAAGGTTCAATTTATGGGAAAGTCTATTTAGAATGCACCATTGATGGTATTTATTAATTAATTGAAAATAAAAAATTAGTTGTATAATGGTTTTCTATTAATTACTAAATGCAATCAAAGGTGCATTCTAACGGCTAAATAGATAATAAATAGTTGATCATTATAATTGACTTGGGGATGTGTGCATTATAAGAATATCTCCTCTTTGTTGATATCTATTACATTACTATCAGTTTTCCATCTCAATTTCAAACATTTATAAAATATCTAGTAAAATATGTTCTTTATATATTTTATATTATAATTGGCAACTTTTAATATCATCTATTATTTGATATAATATATTTTATTGATAAATATCTAGTATAATCTAGTCAATATATTGTGTGTTAAATTGAGATTTAAGTATGCACAATTAAAACATATATGATTGTACAATATGTTCTTTACATATTCTATATTATAATTGAAAACTTGCTATATCATTTATTAATTGATATAATATATGTTATTGGTAATTATTTAGTATAAATTGAGATTTATGTGCTCACAAGTAAAGCACATATATTGGTCATAGGAGAAAAGTTGTACAAACACTTCCCAATATATTTGTACTCATTTTTTTTATACATAACAAACTATTGATGTTGAAAAGCTTCTTTGTTATTTGCACATACACATATATAAAAATCAAGTATATTTGTGAATAGTAGTTGACATAAGAGTCTGCCTTTTTGACTGTTGTGTATCCACTACTACACCAATATTTTGGATAAGATAAACTAGCAATCACATACATGGGCATGCAACAATTAGCCGATAGGGCTCTACCATAAATAACTATTTAGTGCAAAAGAAGTCAATTTTTTTTTTGTGGAATGGAATGTGAAATATAAAATATCAATAATATTTACAATTGTTTGATTGAGTCAAGAAATGGAAAGCATGTTAATTATTCAATAGGAAGTAACATGAGGTTAGTTCACATCTCATTGGGTATGGGTGTGACATTACAAACCCTTTCCACAAAGATGAGAAATCGATTTGTGCATCTCCACATAGAAAATTACTACTTGAAAATTGATTAATGAAAATGTAAAATAAAATCGTAGGCCATGTTGAATGAATCTAATTAGTTACAATGTATCCATTAATTTTAATTTTAAGCAAGTAATCATCAATAAATTTTTTTATGAATATCTAATATTTAATCATTTTAGTTACAATAGTTATTAAAAAATTATTATACTTAATAATTTTTTAGGAATATAGTAAATTATTTCTCAAAAAATACAAATTTTCAATAAATTTTTCTTTAAAAATGATCACTAAAAAATTAAAATGTAAAATAAAATCGTAGGCCATGTTGAATGAATCTAATTAGTTACAATGTATCCATTAATTTTAATTTTAAGCAAGTAATCATCAATAAATTTTTTTATTAATATGTAATATTTAATCATTTTAGTTACAATAGTTATTAAAAATTGATTATACTTAATACTTTTTTAGGAATATAGTAAATTATTTCTCAAAAAATACAAATTTTCAATAATTTTTTTTTTTAAAATGATCACTAAAAAATTAAATCAAATATATTTTTTTAAATAATTATTTTTTCTAACACTAATTTCTCGCCAAAATTTAAGGTATGAAATAATTTTATCTCTATTTAGTTTTATATTTATTAGCCCTAGATGCACATATATATTTTATCTTTTTGTCTAGGTTATTCAATCAATTAATTCATTCTTATTTAATTATGTTAAGATACATATACATACAAATACATGGCATATTTTTTAAAGAGTTATTATAAATATTGCATTAAAAAGTATTCTTTAAAAAAGGTAGTTGATAAATTTGGGTATCACATATTTTTGAAGAAAGAAAGATGTTTAATATTGAATACTTTTTATAATTACTATGTAGTCCATAATTTTGCAAATTAAAGTTTTAGTATGCATGTGTTTTTTGGGTTAGTAATAGTAAAATAAAATGGAGACAAGTATAAAGGATTCAAAAGTAGTCCATTACAAGGAAATTGAGAATAAAAATATCAATTTTTAATGAATTACTTCATAGTGCAATTGAAGAATCAATGTAACCATCTTTGATAAAAAAATAAAAAAAAATAGACCTCACGAAAATAAGAGTGTGATGACATAATACATAGTTTTTTGCATTGTTATAATAAATGAATAAAAGATATTCCTTGATTTGCGGTGACATGATGAAAGTCTTGATGGAACCTTCAAATTTTGCAAATTTGAAATGCCCATTTTGAAAAAATTTCCTTTGCACACTCAGAAGTGCACCTAAAGAATCTGCCCAAGTGACCTACTTTGGAGTGTCATAATTTGGCTCCTCTTGATTTTTGTACAAAACCCCTTGGTGATCCAACTCATGTGACATATGTGAATGTGCATATCAATTTTCAATTTCCCATGATGAGTTTTGATAGGGTTTTGAAAAGGTAAGCTTGAGGGTTTTGACACATTTTTGTTGTTTGCAAACTTTATGTTTTGCAAAGTAGCCTCCTATTTGAGCTTGCATTTCACGAATGGATGATCATCAATAAAAAAGGATTGTTTTTCTCCATTCTCCATACCTCAATGTACTCCATTTTCTGGTTTCAGAGCCTCATGATCTAATTTACTATTTTTGCCAGGCCAAAAGCAAACACAATTTATTCAGTTTTGCATTTGCATTTCTTACAGCATTTCAAGGTGGTCAGCTTTGACACCTAATATATTTTCATGAATAATGATTCAAGCAAATCCCTCTTGTGCATGTGCTTATTATACCAAAATGAGCTAATGTTTCTATAGGTAGCTCGCCATAAGTTATTTGATATTTTTTCAAGGAGGTGATTTGGTGAGTTTTAATTAGTTCTGAACAAGTGCAGTTGCAAAATTTTTTGATTAAGCAACTTTTCTGATTAATATCTTTCACCTTGTGATCTCTTTTGTCGAACCATCTTTTGTACTCCATTCTAGGTTCAAATTCTTACATTCTTGTAGGTTTTTATGGCTCCAAAAAGTTGTTTGACTATTTTTCCAAGGCAATTCCAGAGCCAACTTGACCAGTTTTCATCATTCTTCAAATATGCCAGAGAGCATATTTTAATGATAATGCAATTTATCATTTTACTTCAGAAGCTTCCTCAAATCAATTCAAAGAGAAACTTGTTTCAAAACAAAAAAATATATAGCTAGGCCCACATGAGGACCCGACATGCTTTGCATAGTTATGAATGAGTAAGTTTGGGATGTTCATATTAGTGCAACAGAGGACAATATTGACTATGCTGAAGTTAATGGGAATTAGATATATTTTCATTATGCACTATTGGAACTACTATGACAATGCAAGAAATCCCTCACTAAGAGCTTTGCTCAAGAGTGGAGCAGCCAATGTGATAAACAAATTGATAGTCATGCTCAACTGTAGGGAGGTAATATTAGTTTTTCTCAATGACAATGAAATTGTTATTAAAGAGATCAAGTTGTGACAGAAATGAGAGGTTTCCAATTGAATGATAAATGGAACCTCCTAATTGCATATATGTCATCTCAAGCAATTGCACTCTATTTTTGACTGAATTGCATGTAACTCCAATCCAATTATAGATATGGATAGTAGGGACCCAATTGGAAAATACATTTAGAGGATCTAATGTGGTATAATTCTTGAGATCCATCAACTTACACAGGCTAATACTGTTTAATATTCCTAATTACTTGGAGGAATATTTATAGAAAGAAGCCATGGCATAGATTTAGAGTCCTTCATATCATTTTATTGATACTATAGGCATTTATTTTGTTAAAAATTTGAGAATGTCTCATGTTTGTTGGCAACATAGAACTAAAATCTTGATAATTGTTTTCAAGTAAGAGAAATAAAATAACATGCTACCTTGTTAAGGGTAGTGCTGGGAGAGGATGAGAACTTTTCTTTTAAAATTCACAATGAACATAGAATAGAAGAAAATAGTTGTAGGCATGATAAGATCTGAAAGACATGGTGCACCAGGTAAATTTGATGCAACAAATTGGAGGCTACAAAAGCTATAAAATTGGCATATTTGTGAGTGAGGGGGAGGGCTGATAGGGAAAGATAAGCCATATACCTGTGCAGGGAAGGATGGAAGGCTGTTAAATTTTTTCAATATACAAAGCCTCATGATATTGATAGAGTATCAAGTGGTTAGAATCTTGTATATTGGTATTTACCTATAGAGGATCCTTATTCAGAAATTTTAGTTGTTACTAAGAATCATGTTGAAACCAGAGATGTCAAAGAAGAATAAAATGTGGGTGACACATTTTGGAATGTGGTTGCAGGCTATGGGGTAGCCACTGAATGGGAATAAAGGGAATCAATACGATAATGTAAAGGATAGTTTGTGCCTATGGATGAAATGCATCAAAATGGTTTGATAAAATTACATCTTGAAGCATAGACATGGCATATGAACTTTTTTGTGAAGGATACCATATTAATGTGTCAAAATTGCTATGATTGCAACTTATGCACATGATCGATTTATTGAAGATTCTTCAAAATGAATCAAGCAACACAGAAATAAATTAGTTGTGGAAAATGAAGGGCAATGCATCATAATGTGAAACATAGAATGAGAAGCAGGGGTACCATGAAAAGGTGAGGGATGTGAACAAGTCATAGCCATTGTATGGAGGATTTCTATAGTTCCAAGAAGCTGCTCTTTGTAGTATGTGGATGAAACTAGTGAATTAGGAGGTGGCATAGACAAGGAAAACCCCAAGATGAATGTGGTTTCATAGGATGCTACACTTGCAGCGTATGCATAAAATGGATTTTTTGAAAAGGATTCTGAAGCTTTCAAGAGAAGGAAATTAGCAGTTATATAGTGCAGGAGCACCTAGGCTAACCTCCATTTTGGTTAATTAACAATTTTGGCTTGTACCTGACCTTAGCCAAGTAAGGGTGATAGTGTGTTTATTTTATACCTTAGAAGGTCTTTCTTGTGTGTGGAATAGGTGAGTTAGTCACTAGGACTAAATTCACCTTAGTTTAATCATTGTTGTTAATTTTTTCCTTAGTTAGCTCAAATAGCTTATGTTGGAATGTTGAGCCTTTAATGTGTTCTAAACACATCCTTGTTGTTAGAAGATGCCAAGGGGTAGTTAAGGGAGTTGATGGCACGAAATCAAGGAGTTAGAGGTCCTGGAAGTTAGGAAGAGGACACAATGATGGGAAGTTGCAAAAAGTTGTTGCAAAGTTGCATGACAACATTTGTCAGGTTGCATGCAACTCAGTTATCTTGGATCCCCTAAAAGGTAGGAGTGTGGGATCGACCAACATCCCTTGAAACATGAAAAAAGGCATCTATGTAAGAAAATGGCTCGAAGGAAAGCAGTTGGTGGATTGTATTCAAGTTTTTGGTTTTGAAAAATAGAGAGAACTCTCCATTTTCTATGTATACCGAATGTTCTTGAGTGACAATGCTATTAGGTGAATTAGATGTATTGATTTGCTATTAGATTTGTGTTTGTAGAGTAGTATTGATCATTTTCTATTTTGTAATCAAGTTGTTAGGAGTTGATTTGGTGCTTTGAATTCATAGATTAGGGTCTAGAGGGTTTGTTGTTTCTATTTTGAGCATCTAGTCTTTTGATGGCTCCCCCATGAAATCTGGCCATGGGAATTTCCTGAGCATAGATGGATTTGCTAGGGGAGCCATGTATCTATATATATTTAGTGGTAGGAGTTATGTGGAGTCGAGTAGCAATGAGCAAAAACAAACCCTAGGCGAGTTTTGAATACCCGGTTAGAGGTTTGTCAGTCAGGAATTGAAGAGAACAGGCAGGGGTTAGAAGTATAATACAAAAAAGTATAGTTACAGGTAGAATTTGGTCATATCTTAGCATACTAGAAAGATTGTGACTTTTATCAATCCATTTGAAATAGATTTGAATGAGAGATCAATGAAACCCTAGAAGTTAGGCCTATTAGCCCTATCTACCCTAGGTTATAGGAAACATGTGTACGGAGGAGACAGGGGTTTGAAACCCTGTGAATATTTTAAAGGACCAAAAAGGGTATCTAAAAGTGAAGTTTATTTTCTAGGTCATTTGGAAATTTTGAGCAAGAAAAGAAAAAAGGTCACTGGTAAGGGCTACAAGGAATTAGGCCTCTTCAAAGCAATATCTTGGAATTGGTAAGAACAAATATCTAAGACCATCCCAGATGGAATCTAATGGATGTGTTTGGCATGTTGTCAATGTTTCTAACACCCCTACAAGTAGTACAATGTTTTGTGTGATATTGGCACTTAGATATTTCTATGTGTAGGAGAGAGCTTTGCAAGTTCAAGTGGTGTTAGTCATCTAAGGTGAAGCACAAGGAGTGAGGCTCTTGGAAAAGAGTTGAGACATGACTTAGCCAATAATCTAAGCCTAGCAAGAACCTAGAAAGGGATCAGGTTCCTGGATGAAGACAGTGAAAAATCTTCTTAATTGATTGTGCAAGCAAACCAAGGAGCACTTATACCATATTAGTATCAAAGCCTTTGTTTGATCAGGCTTGTGATTGATGTTGCAACCCACTGAGTCAGTAGGAGATAATACACTAGAGGAGGAAAGAACCATGGCGACTAATGCTGAGTTAGCCAAGAAGGTAGAAGAGCAAGAAGAGGACAACCGGCTGCTAAGAGAGAGGTTGTCTTGAATGGAGAAGCTCTTGGATGAAGTCCAAGAAACAGCAGACAAAGTAAAGGATAAAATAGACTTGAAGGAAGAGCAAGAAGCAAAGGAAAAGGAAGAGGACTTGGAGGAGGAAGCTCCAAAACTTAACCTTGTCCTTGCTGAAGAACCCTTCTTGAAGGCATTGCAGGCCTTAAGTGGCAAAGCTTTGGAAGGAGTGCCACTATTCAATGGACAAATGGACCCTGATTTAGTTGTGGACTGGATTGAAAGTATAGAGAATCACTTTGAATGTGATGGTATAATAGAGGCCCAAAAAGTGAAAGTGGCCAAGTCAAGGTTGAGAGATGCAGCTCTCACATGGTGGAAATTTGTACAAGATGAAAGAGAGAAAGAAGGAAAGGGTCCTATAGTTACATGGAGAGGCATGGTAACCAAAATAAGGTAGACCTATCTACATGATGACTATGAAGTCTAGTTGCATAGGAGGAGACATAACCTTAGGCAAAAAGATATGGATGTCCAAACATACACCAAGGAGTTCCAAAAGTTGTGCCTCAGATCAAAGGTGGTTGAAGATGAAAGCATCAAGCTAGCAAGGTATTTGAATGGGCTCAAGTGGTCTATTCAAGAAGACATGAGCGTAGTGAACTTCAAGACCATCTACCAATGTTATCAAACGGCCTTAAAGATAGAGGAGAAAGGAAAAAAGAAGCAAGAGTAGACCTCCAAAAGTAGGGGTAAAGGAAAAGACAGCAGAGGACAAAGAGGTGGTTATGCTAGAAGGATTTCAAAACCAAGGGCCCAAGGAGAAGTCAGATACTCTGAGCAGCAAGAAGGAAGCTCTAGTAGAGGTGGCAAAGGAAGAGGCTCTAGCTCTAGAGGAAGAAGTGGTGGACAAGGAAGGGGCAGTTACTTTGCCAATATGAACTGTTACCACTGCAATCAAATGGGACACCCGGTCTATAGATGTCCAGAGAAAAGTAGTACTTCTCATGGAGGTGATAGGAGGACTAACCTTGTTCATGATGAGACAAATACAGTAGAGAAACATCCTAAGGTACCACTAAATTCTGAGGAAGGTGAGAACCTCATGATGAGGAGAACCTTGATCAAGGAGCCAGTTAAAGAAGAGCCAAGCCAAAGGAGGTCTGTTTTTAGGATAAAGTGTAAGATGATGGGGAAAGTGTGTAGAGTCATCATTGACTCAGGTTCTACTGACAATATTTTGTCAGAGGAGACAGTCAGCAAGATGAAGTTGACAAGGATACACCACACCAATCCCTACAAGGTCACATGGCTCAATAAAGGTCAACATGTATTGGTGAATAAACAAGCATGGGTGGAGTTCTCAATTGGAAGGTACAAAGACAAAGTCTTGTGTGATGTGTTACCTATGGATGCATGTCACTTGCTCCTAGGTAGACCATGCCAATTTGATCGCCAAGTTGTGCATGATGGAGCCAAGAACTCTTACACTTTCAAGAAGGATAAGGTAACATTCATAATTTAGTCTTTTTTAGAAGATACAAAGGTGCATATAGCAAGCCCTAAATTGCTCATGGTTGGTGAAAAAGAGTTCTTAGAAGCCTTGGAAGAAGGAGAAGGAGTTGGCTATGTAGTGATGTTAAAGCCAAGAGAGGAAATTAATGAGAAAGCAGCTGAAAAACCAGAGTTACCTAAGGAGATACAAAAAATGTTGCAGACCTATGAAGGCATTGTGAGCAGTGGACAACCAGCAGCATTACCCCCTAAGAGAGCCATAAGTCATAGGATAGACTTGATACCAGGGGCTACTCTACCAAATAAAGCAGCATACAAGATGACTCAACAAAATGAGGAAATAGCTAGGCAAATTCAAGAACTCCTAAACCAAGGTCTCATTAGAAAAAGTATTAGTCCATGTGTAGTACCGACTGTCTTAGCACCTAAAAAGGGAGGATAATGGAGGCTTTATACTGACTCCAAGGCAATAAACAAGATATCCATTAGGTATAGGTTCCCTATCCCTAGGATTGAAGACCTCATGGATTGTCTAGGTGAAGCTAGGTACTATACCAAGATAGACCTAAAGAGTGGTTATCACCAAATTAGGGTACATGAGGGAGATGAGTGGAAAACAACTTTCAAAACCAATGAGGGTCTCTATGAGTGGCTGGTTATGCCATTTGGACTGTCTAATGCCCCCTCCACATTCATGAGACTCATGAATGAAATCCTCAAAGACTACATTGGAAAATTTGTAGTGGTGTATCTTGATGATATACTAATCTATAGAAAAACAAGAGAGGATCACCTCAAATAGATAGAGTTGGTTTTCAAGAAGCTGTAGGAGGAGAAATTGATGATCAACTTAGAAAAGTGTGAATTCATTAAAACAGGGCTGGTGTACCTTGGATTTGTGCTATCACATGGCAACTTGAAAATGGATAGTAGCAAAGTGGAAGCCATCCTCAATTGGCCTACTCCAAAGACATCAACAGAGGTAAGAATTTTTCATGGCCTTGCTCAATATTATAGGAAGTTCATAAGACAATTTAGTGCTATTTGTGCTCCTATGTTGGATACCATTAAAGGAGGAATGAAGACTAAGTTTGTATGGAATGAGCAAGCTAGCCAAAGTTTTGAGTTGTTAAAGGAAAAGATAGCTACACAACCTATTTTGGTGTTACCAAGCTTTGAGAAGCTATTCACTATTGAGTGTGTTGCAAGCAATGTGGCTATTGGAGCTATTCTCAGTCAAGAGGGCAGACCAGTGGCTTTTCATTCAGAGAAGTTAAGTGAAGCCAAGAAGTATTCTTCTTATGACCTTGAGATGTATGCATTAGTCCAGGCTCTAAGGAAATGGAGGCACTACTTGCTTCCCAAGGAATTCATAGTGTATTTACACAACCAAGCACTTAGTTTCCTAAATTCACAAGAGAAGTTTAGTCACAGACACATGAAGTGGGTGGAATACCTGCAAGCTTACACTTTCAATATCAAGCACAAGAAAGGAGTTCTCAACAAGGTGGAAAATGCCTTGAGTAGAAGAGTACTCACCATTCAAGAAATCCAGTTGAAGAGCATGGGGATAGATCATTTCAAGGATCTATATGCAGATGATGAAGATTTTGTAGACATTTGTAAGGTATGTGCTGAATACAAGAATCACTTTCATAGTAAATATGTTGAATATACTTTGCAAAGTGATATTTTGTTTAAAGGAAATCAGCTATGTGTTCCTAAAGGCTCTATTAGAGAGAATTTGATACAAGAAAAGCACAATGGTGCATTGAGTGGTCACTTTGGGATCACCAAGACTCAAGAATTTGTTCAAACGTTCTACTATTGGCGAAGAATGAACCTAGATGTTAGGAGGTATGTGGAAAGTTGTATAGTGTGTCAAAAGGCCAAGGGTAATTCTTCAAATGCGGGCCTATACCAACCACTGCCTATCCCTACTAGGCCATGGGAATGCTTGAGTATGGATTTTATAGTTGGGTTACCCAAGACAAGACAGGGCATGGACAGTGTTTATGTGGTGGTGGATAGATTCAGCAAGATGGCTCACTTTGTGCCATGTAAAACAACCAATGATTCTAGTCAAATAGCCTCTCTCTTCTTCAAAGAGATAGTAAGGATACATGGATTACCAATCAGCATTGTATCACATAGAGACACTAAGTTCATGAGCCATTTTTGGAAGACACTTTAGCAGAGATTGGGCACTAATTTATCTTTTGGATCTGCATACCATCCCCAAACTAATGGTCAGACCAAAGTTGTAAATAGAAGTCTTGGAAATCTATTAAGGTGCTTGACCAAGGAGTATGTTCAACAATGGGATTAGTTGATTGGGCAAGCTGAATATGCCTATAATGACACTGTAAACAGATCAACAGGGAAGAGTCCCTTTGAAATTTTCTATGGATAACATCCTAGAGGAGTCTATGAGCTAAGAGACTTAAAGGATGGAGTCAAGGGAAGTGGATATGCTGATGATTTTTCCTATGCAATGCAGGAGATTCATGATGCAGTCAGGAAGACATTGGCAGAAAATACTATGAAGCATAAGACCAAGGTGGATGAGCATAGAAGAGAAGTGCAGTTCAAATTTGGAGACTTGGTGATGGTGCACTTAAACAAGTCTAGGTTGCAAAAAGGAGTTCCTCACAAGTTGCAAATGAAGAGGATAGGTCCCTGTCCTATCTTAGAAAAATATGGAAACAATGCTTTTAAAGTGCAGCTACCAGATGATAGTGGATTGTCCCCTATTTTTAACATTGCATACCTGGTTTATTACAAAGAACCACCACCAGACATGGATAAAAGTCTCAATGAAGTCATCCAAGATGTGGAAGAACTCAAACTGCCTTCTACTACAGTCAAACAAGCTGACAGAATATTGGATACGAGGGTCTACAAGAAGACTAGAACCAAGGAATACAAGGAGCATCTGATTAAAAGGCATGGTCAACCTGATGTTGATGCAATGTGGATCAAGGAATCAGAGTTTAAGAATTTGGGCATTGATCTCAGCTTAGTCAATCCAAGGATGGATTGAACTCTTTTGTTTTGGGGAGAATAGTGCAGGAGCACCTAGGCTAACTTCCATTTTGGTTAATTGACAATTTTGGCTTGTACCTCACCTTAGCTAAGTCAGGGTGATAGTGTGTTTATTTTAGACCTTAGAAGGTCTTGCTTGTGTGTGGAATAGGTGAGTTAGTTACTAGGACTAAAGTCACCTTAGTTCAATCATTGTTTATTTTTGCTTTAGTTAGCTCAAATAGCTTATGTTGGAATGTTGAGCCTTTAATGTGTTCTAAACACATCCTTGTTGTTAGAAGATTCCAAGAGGCAGTTAAGGGAGTTGATGGCTCAAAATCAAGGAGTTAGAGGTCCTAGAAGTTAGGAAGAGGACACAATGATGGGAAGTTGCAAAAAGTTGTTGCAAAGTTGCATGACAACATTTGTCAGGTTGCATGCAACTTAGTTATCTCAGAACCGCTAAAAGGTAGGAGTGTGGGATCGACCAACATCCCTTGAAACATGGCAAAAGGAATCTATGTAAGAAAATGGCTCGAAGGCAAGCAGTTGGTGGATTGTATTCAAGTTTTTGGTTTTGAAAAATAAAGAGAACTCTGCATTTTTTGTGTATACCGAATGTTCTTGAGTGACAGTACTATTAGGTGAATTAGATGTATTGATTTGCTATTAGATTTTTCTTCATAGAGTAGTCTTGAGCATTTTCTATTTTGTAATCAAGTTGTTAGGAGTTGATTTGGTGCTTTGAATTCATAGATTAGGGTCTAGAGGGTTTGTTGTTTCTGTTTTGAGCATCTAGTCTTTTGATGGCTCCCCCATGAAATCTAGCCACGGGAATTTCCTGAGCATAGATGGATTTGCTAGGGGAGCCATGTATCTATATATATTTAGTGGTAGGAGTTATGTGGATTCGAGTAGCAATGAGCAAAAACAAATCCTAGGCGAGTTTTGAATACCAAGTTAGAGGTTTGTCAGTCAGGAATTGAAGAGAACAGGCAAGGGTTAGAAGTACAGTACAGAAAAGTATGATTCCAGGTAGAATTTGGTCATATCTTAGGATACTAGAAAGATTGAGGCTTTTATCAATCCATTTGAAATAGATTTGAATGAAAGATCAAGGAAACCCTATAAGTTAGGCTTATTAGCCCTATCTACCCTAGGTTATAGGAAAGTTGTGTATGGAGGAGACAGGGGTCTGAAACCCTATGAATATTTTAAAGGACCAAAAAGGGTATCTGAAAGTGAAGTTTATTTTCTAGGTCATTTGGAAAGTTTGAGCAAGAAAAGAAAAAAGGTCACTAGTAAGGGCTACAAGGAATCAGGCCTCTTCAAAGAAAAATCTTGGAATCGTTAAGAACAAAGATCTAAGACCATCCTAGATGGAATCTAATGGATGTGTTTGGCATGTTGTCAATGTTTCTAACACCCCTACAAATAGTACAATGCTTTGTGTGATATTGGCACTTAGAGATTTCTACGTGTAGGAGAGAGCTTTGCAAGTTCAAGTGGTGTCAGTCCTCTTAGGTGAAGCACAAGGAGTGAGGCTCTTGGAAAAGAGTTGAGACTGGACTTAGCCAATAATCTAAGCCGAGCAAGAACCTAGAAAGGGATCAGGTTCCTGGATGAAGATAGTGAAAAATCTTCTTAATTGATTGTGCAAGCAAACCAAGGAGCACTTACACCATTATACTGTTGAATCTTTGAACCATTTCCACTATCATTCTTTCCCATGCTTTTGAGAGAGATTCACAACAATGCCACCATCATGCCTAAGAAAGGAGAGATCCCAAGTGTGGCTTGAAACTTTTTGAGAAGATTGTAGAGATCTCCAAGAGAGAGAAGGGATTAATGGAGCATGGTTGTCCATCTTCAAAGGGCTCTATAGCTATGATTTGAACCAGTATTTGCACTTGGAGTGAATATGATCAATGATTTTAGGAAACGCTTGGCAGCCATTGTCAAATGGAGAGCAACTGAAACATGAAAATGAAATTAGGGTAAATAGAGGAGGCAACAGAAATGAATGGCTCAAAATAAATGAGAAATGCAGTGAAATACTCACCCTAACTTGTTGGCTCGCCAAAATAAGCTGCTCACTTGTTAACTCTATGGGGTTGGTGAGTAGGAGGAATGTGGCATGTGGGCCAGTGTGATTTTTATTTTAGAGGCTTAGGTAATGTTGCCCAATAAAATTAAGTCTTTGCCATAGCAAAAACTACAAAATATAATCATTGGTGAGATATTAAAATGTGATAAGGGTGAACAAAATATTACAGTGCCTGATAAGGTTTTAAAAGGAAAGGCCTTCATTAAATTTTATGAAGGTAAAAGTTCTTAAAATGTTCTTGAGTGCACATTTAAAAGTGGTGAGTGAAATACTTTAATGGGTGATAAAATGTTTGTCATGGGAAAATATTTTTTATAAGAGGTAAGGTGAAATTTAAATGTAAAGATGCATAGGTGATTGTTGTTTTTCCTGATAAATGCTTCTTTATAAGCTCTAACCTTTTAAAAGGTTGAGTAAAATGATGTGCATGAATGAAGTAAATATTAAAGTACATGGTGCGATGATTTATGAAGTGGATAAAATATTCACTATTTTGAAGATTTTATTTGTTGAAGGTGAGATTTGCAGCAAAATAAAGGTAGAGATAAAAAAATTCATGAGGAGCTATTTTTCACTTGTTGGGTAACTACGGAATGGAGATTTTTCATAGAGGTGTGTAGCTTTTTTGTTGCATGGGTGAATGAGGGAAAGATGGAGGAAAAACTTGTTGCTACAAAGGGAAGAGAAAGGAGAGATTATTTTCCTTGTGCTCTTGACAGGGAGGTCACAAGTTCAAATCCTGCAGGGGGTAGGGTATGTACACCTCGTATTGTGGAGCACGAGTTAGGTGCCTCCCCCATATTGGGGGAGTACGAGGGCCTCATATTGTGGAGCACGAATTAGGTGCCTCCCTCATATTTGGGGGAGTACGAGGAGTCCCATATACTCATAGTATCGTGGACTTAAAAAGGACCTTTACCTTTACCTTTTTGTTTCTGATGATCCAAGGAAAGATTTTACCATGTGTCTTCAACAAGTTGATTTTAGGGCTCAATCTGTTCTCTTTTATTCTCTTCTCTCATTTGTAAGGGGCTTCCATTTTCTAAAAGCTCTACAAGGAAGGAAAAAGCTTTGGGTATTTTGTAATGCTAGGGTGAATTATAAATTTCATTCAATTAATCTGAGGTGTTTGTGTTCTCAATTGAGTCTCATTGATATATTTTATCAGATGACTATCTCCATGGCTGAAATGTAATAATTTTTTGAATTCAATAATCAAAGATTAGCTGGGTTCTTTCATGCACATTTGTTGTATTTGAGTTGCAATAGTTGTTTCCTTCTATTTTGTGAATAATGCAATTTCTTTAATGAATGATTGTTGCATTTATTATTGCCTATTGTTCAATGGATAGTGTAATTGCTTCAACAAATGTGATAGGAGTGTTGTGTTTCCATGTGGATATGTAAGTATGGTTATTTGATAAAGCTTTAGTGGTCTCATTCTCATAATTTGATAACATTTTCAAAGATCTTCAAAACATGTTCAACATTGTAGGATGAAGTGTTGGTTGTATGAATCCGTAGCTTTCTTCTTGGCACTGGTCAATCTTTATGCTTATGTTTTTTTCAGTTTGGTCCCAATTCTTTAAATAAAAAACCATTTAAATTTTGTATTATGAGTTATGTGTACTATGTTCTCCATGCTAGTTGATGAAATTCATTTAATGTTATAGCCAATGTTGAGTGATATTTTATGTTTCCTAGCATAATTTGGTGAGATCGTTATATGTTAAGCAATACCCTATTCAGTGTGTGTTTAAATATTTAGGCATTACTAAAGGATCAACCCCCCTAGGTCCTACAGAGCCTGAAGAGTAGGGAAAATGTGTTCTAATTCCATTTCCTTTCAGTTGGCCAAATCCATGATTGAGTTTGATCATTAGAAAGTGGCTAGTCTATAGCATTCATTGGATTGGTCAATTTGGAACACCAACAAGTCTCAAGTGCTTCCAGGTACCACTTGCTATGACATAAGAAACATGTTATAAACTATATTTTTTGAAGCCAAGTGCATGTAAGAAATTGTGTACACATGTATCTATGTAAGAAGAAATATATGGCATTAAAATCCAAAACACAAAACCCACGCTCGTTATCCACCCTACCATATTCACATCATAGAGCCTTAGGGACTCTAGCCAAATCCTTGAGCAAGAAAAGTATGAAAAATCCATGGGAAATTTTGTGGAGTTCTATTATAGATCGCACATTATCAAAGTTGGGAAAACTCCAGTGTTTTCATATATGATCTATCATATTGTAGTGTTTCTTTTGTTGTTTTAACTTTGTAAAAAAAAAGCATTGTTATTCTAGGATGCTTTTGCATGCTTTAGCTTAGTACCTACAAATAGAAGAGAGGGGAATGTCAGTGGATGAGCAAGCAAGATTAGAAAGGAACCATAAAAATTAGTAAGTCTATGGGTAAAATCAATATAGGCAATCTAAAACTAGAAATAATCAATAATATTTACAATTGGTTCACCTAATCTATTTATTGATAATGGAAATTTTTTGTACTTACATGTATTGTTGATAGTGTTTAACAAGTGCAAGAAGCATTGGATTGAGTTGTTGGATCATTAAACAATTTTAAATAGACAATTTAGAATACACTATTTTTTTTGGATGTTTATTGTATCTGTGCAACATTATAAAGGAAATCATATAGATCTACAATAAAAGAGGTTAGCATTATCTATTGTAAATAGAAAGAGATAAAATGGAACATTTTGAATACATGGTGAAATATATAGTAGAGTCTATAATAACTTAAAAGGTGTATCTAACTTCAAAAACATGTATATCGATATACATTTTCTCTTGCAAGTGCTTATATTTGCATTGCATGGCTAAGATGTATATCCAAAAATGTGTATGTGAATCATGGCCACATATAATAACCAATAACCAGAATGGAAAAGCAATTTTTTTGTGGGAAAATAATCATACATTTGACTTGAATAAAGATAGTGTAGTCTACCCATTGCATTTTTACATGTGTATAGTTATCTTTTTAGCTTATTTAAAAGACTATTTACATACAGTTGCTTATGAAGATCAAAATTTTCCCTAAAGTTATAACAACATTTATATTATGCAATTTTAAATGCATTTATATTAAAAATAGAATTACAATCTAAGGAACCATATAGCAAAAATGGTAATCGAATTGACAAGCCAACTATTACATAGTCTGGCAACTGTTACATAATGAACAGTTTTCTTTGTGGAACTGGGAAAAAGAATATCATAAATCATATTGATACAACATAAGCAATCTATATAACAATTGACTTGTCAATTCAAAATTCAAGATACACTATTTGGTAGTAAATATTATAGGAAAAATAGACAAATTATGAAAGAACTATTAGAAAAACACTTAAGAATCACAGGTAAATGCCAACTCTTGCATAGATTGCTTGTCTTGTATGAATATGTTTCATGATATGTAAGAGGTTGTTCATTCTCATAGTCTACACCTTCTATTCTTTTTATGTCTACACATGGGATTCCTGCCCTTCTTTTTTCTGTCAACCCAACCATGAGTAAGATTTGTCGACATTGGGATGCACTAATCGCTGATGGTCGTTACCAATTTTCTTGAGGCTATTTATGACAGTGAAAACTTTGGTAATTGTGTGGGTTGGAACTGGTGAAGCTATATGCACTGGAAATTGAATAAAAATGGCAAGAGATTGCTCACATGAGGGTTACTACATCCTGGCATTGTTGTATAATGGTGCAGGAGGAAGTAAATGCAATGTTCGATGTTGTGTGGGAAAGTATATTATTTTTGGTTAAATTCTCAATTGAGGGTTTTAACATACATGTGCTCTGAAATGTGCAAGAAAATATATTGATTAAGTTGCATTATTTAAAGAGCCATTGTGGTCTTGGTTCCAAACAAGACTATAGTAAAAAAAGTCACCTTCGGCCTAGTTCTCATTTTGTACATGACTACATTGTTTTCCTTTCTAGTTATCGGTTGTTATATGTGCCCATGTTTGAGAAACATATTTTTGCATATACATCCTAGCCATAGAATGCAAATAAAGTCATTTTACATAGGTATTTTGCATAGATGATTAATTTATTGTTCATGTCTTCTTGTTATATGTTTCTATCTTTGGCATTATACCCCTTTTGCAAACTTTAAAGAGATTATTGCTCTATATGGATGGAAAATTGTAGTTCAAATGAGAGATTGTTGTAATTTTTTCACCCTTGGTTTATTATTTTAGTTATCTCTATGCATCAATATGCACCTTTTTAGTCCTTATACAGTCTTCTAGTGTGCGAAATGGAGCTTTGTGGATGGCTCTCTAGTTCAAATAGATGAGAAAAAAAAAATCATGAAACATATTGATACAAGATTTGAGCTATGTTCTTTGGTAATAAATATTGAAGACAAGTAGAGAAATTGTATAAGAGGTGTTAGAGTGATTAATTTATTGTTCATGTCTTTCACTCTCTGCTTATAATTCCCTACTATATGTTTGTATCTTTGATGTTATACCCATTTTGGAGACTTCAAAGAGATTATGCCTTTGTATGGATGGGTTAGTAATTTTTTTTCCCTTTTTTTATTGTTTGTATTTATCTCTATGCACCTTTTGCATTATATCCATTAACATAGGAGCAATTGCATATTAACATAGGAGTAAATGCACATATATATATATATATATATATATATATATATATATATATATATATATGCCGAGGGTTAGTATGAAAGCATAAACATTTTGGAGATAAAAATAGTTTAGTCATTGTTAAGTGTTATTCTAATAGCTCTTTTACAATTTCTCTATTTTTCTATAATATGTAGTTGCAAGTAATGTATCTTGAATTTTCAATTAAGTATGTGACGTTATACCCATTTTGCATAGGTTATTGGAGCCCATTGGCTTTACCACTTCTATTTAATGTGGGTTGACTTCCAAAGAATGTAGCTTGAATTTTCAATTCACAACTCAACTCTTATATAGACTACTTATCTTGTATTAATATTTTTAATGTGCGTTTTCAATCATGTGCCATTTACCTGTGATTCTTAAGTGTTTTTCTAATAGTTCTTTTACAATTCCTCTATTTTTTCTATAATATTCAGTGCCAAATAATGTAGCTTGAATTTTCAATTGAGAAGCTGATTTTTACATAGATTTCTTGTGTTGTATCAATATCCACTTTCCCATAACAAGTTTTTCATTACTGTAGGTCACCTGATCTATTCTCCATGGTCTCAAGGTCTATTTAATGTGGGTTTCTGACCATCTGTGCTTTTCCTGTAATTTTTAAGTGTATTTCCACTTATATAAGAGGTATTAGAGTGGCACTTAACTAGTGCTAAATATTATAGAGAAAAGCCACGTTAAATATAATTTTAAAATATGCAGCATAGAAGAGGCAAACTACAAGAATGAATAGTTTGTTATGGGGATATGGAATAAAGAGTACCATGAAGAATAGTTTGTCATGGGGAACTTCAAATAGATGAGGGGAAATAAATATCATGGAACATATTGATAGAACACATATAACATGTTCCATCCAAATAAAATAAATACACCAATTAATAGTTTGTTATAAGGTGTTTGAAACAGATGAGGGAAAAGGAATATCATGAAACATATTGGTACAAGACAAGTAGTATATGTAACAGTTGCAAGATGTATTAGAATAACACTTTAGAATTACACATAAATGGGATATCAATGGGAACCATTCACCTTTTCTCAATTTTTTAGGCTTGTGTATGTTTTTCTACCTCTCTTAAACTTGTATTTGATGTGGGTTTTTTGACCCTCTTTCATTTACTTGTGATTCTCAAGTATTTTTGTAACAACTTTTTTAGAATGTCTTAAATGGAAGATCATCTAAAATAAATTTTAAATGGAAGTTTAACATATGGAGAATAGAAGCTATAAACCACAGATATGAAGACCTTCTTATACAGAGCTTTTGTTGTACAAAATTCATATAGCACTAAGGATGAATAGAGATAACAACTAACAATAGCCAAAGGCCAAGGAGCATACATGAGACAAAAAAATATAAACCAATCAAAAGGTACAGGTCAATCTTATGTTTGATGAAGAATACAACAACTAAACTACAACAATGAAGACCTTGTTACAGGTAGCTTCAAAGAGATGAGAGAAAGATCTAATATCATGAAACATATTAATACAAAACAAGCAATTTATGTAATAGTTGGAATTTACCTATTGGCTATTTGTTTGAAATTTCCAGGGGGGTTTCCATTAGAGTAGTCGAGGTTAGAATTTCTTGGTGCATCTAGATAATTTTTTTTATTAGCTGAAAAGGAAACTATAAGAACATGGACAAATTTAATGTGTACAATAGACTATATTTATTTTATTCAAGTGCATGTAATAATCCATGCATGAATCTATATATATAGCAACAAATATATAGAGGCTATCTAGCCGTGGAGGAAGAAAAGGGTTGAATGTATAAATTAGGAAATTATAAATCTATAAAACAAACCTTCTTTACAATTACAACTATGGTAATATTTCATGTACCAATTTTCAGACACATGGGCTTCATATCTCCTTGTTCATCTATATTTTCATTGAGCCCAACATGATACTACTACAAAGCAAAATTTAATTTGAATATATCAAAATATATGTCTCTAGTTAGATGCGTATGTAATGGAAAAAATACATTACAAAATGACTTATAGCAACAGTAGAAGCCAAAAAATTGTAGATTACAGAGAAGAATAGTTAGGAAGCTCTCCAATTTGGTATCTAATGGAGGTGGATGGCATCTTTTTCAGTAGTCTTGTAAAAAACCAACACAACGGTGCATCATTTCACAATAGAAGAAAAAAAATAGACATCCTCATATTAGAACAATGAATATTACATGAACTCCCTTTCATGGAATCATGCAACAATTCTGGGATGTATCGACCCTCATGGGAGCATAAACCTACCATTTTTTTCTGTTGAATGAGGCAATCAGTTTCATGACCACCAAACCACGTGGTCAAAAAACTCCACCATCATTGTAAACAAGCATGAGCAACCTATTGCAAATAGCATGGATTTTTATCATATATGAGAAAAAAAGAAATTTAGACAAGACTATATATTTTTGAATGAATATAGAGGAAGAGTGAAATAGTGAAATGATGAAAAGATAATTTTATAGATCAACATTTTCAGCTATTTGAATCAAATAAAGCTAATAAAGAATCTAACAAGAAGAGATAAGAATCTGTGGAAGAAAATAATGAAGGAAAAATGTCAAAACTTAGGGTTTATAGGCAGAGAAAATAGAAAACACAACATGGTTGTAGAATTTTAAACTTATTAGTCAAATGGAACAATTTTTTTTTTAACAATGTTTCTAGAGTATGTACAAATATAATTTAATATACTGGAATGTTCAAAACATGTTATTGACTTATAGAACTTGCAGGCTCTGATTATTATTTGTTGCAATCTTTTTGCATCTTTGACACTTGAAGTTGTTTGTATCTACATATGTAACAATTTGCCATAGCTGCAACTATATGTTTAGAGTACTTCATGTTAAAATTGGTTGAAAGAGAATTGTAGGTATGTTGATAAAGAATTGACATCATGGAATTTAAAAAACACTTGGAAAAACATGGATAGGTGAAATATATAGAAGAGTGTATTCTTTTAAATGCCATATACAAAAAGTATGACACAACAAAATGCTGAAATGAGAAGTCGGCAGATTAATATTTATGGGTGCATATTTGCATACTGAATTTAACAAAAAAAATATTATTGAAGGTACAAAAGATAGTAAACATGAAAAAAATTATCTTTAATGTGTAAAGCTAAAGAGGATGCAAAGCATTGAATAAATGGGGGAAATTTAATGTGGCAATAAAACACAGAGTATATAGGCAGAGAAAATGGGAAACAGAGCATAAGTGCATAATTTAAAACCAATCAGTGAAATACAACACAATATTGTTGAAAAAGTTTCTAGAATAGTTGAATATATACTTTAATACAATGGAATGATCAAAACATGTCACTCACTTGTACAAGTTTTTCCCTCTACTTATTTTTTCCTAGTATCTCTATGCATATTTGGCATTATACCCATTTTTCATAGATTATTACTTGGTATGTTTTTGTTTAACTTAGAAATCCTTGAAAAGAGGATGGTATACAGTCTAGAGAAAATGCGACAATAATTCTTTTGGAGCCTTTTTTACAAGGCAGAGCATGAGCTGGGGATGGAAGCATTTGGTAGGGGCTGGTGATGTTCCAAATGTAGCTCTTCCCTGTGACATCGATAAGTGTATTTGTTGTTGCTATGTTTGGAGTATCTCTCAAATGAGAATGTTGGATCAATGCAGAGTCTTTCAATTGATTTAACATGAGAGATAGCTATAAAATTCAACCCTTGATTCTCTTTGTTGCATATGTTTATCATTGCTCTGTCTAATGTTAAGCCTTGTGCTCTATGTATTATGATTTCCTATTCCATGGTGAGTGGAATTTGTGTTTGACTACCCAAATTTATAGCTGGGATGGAGATGTCTCTTGGGTTTTCTAGGTCCCATGGTGGACCACTATAATTTTGGAAGCGAACAACATAGTTAGGAGGATCTGGTGGTTTACAATGTGCATTATACATAATAGTTGTAACAAGACCAAGGGATCCATTGACTAGGCCAAATTGAATCAATTTTTTTTTGTTAGCATCACTTGTTCACCAACATAAAGTAGTAGTTCTATGAGAACCTCCTCATCATCTCTATAATTAGATGTCTATTGTTGTTCTTCTCAAGAAATGCTAATGGCTATGGGTAGGTTTAACTATTTTATCATTTTTTTGTTGTGGAATATGATTGTCATTTGTGACAAACAAATGTGTAGCAACATCATTTTTTTCTCTTTCTATGGTTGAGAGAATTTTATTTGTTTGTTTCATAAGCTCTTCCCAATCATCATGGAGAGCCTCAACATTTCTTATATGGAGAAGGATTGCCCAGAACTTTTGTAGGGAAGGTCTATCTCTTTTTAGCAGAAAATAGTATCCAATGTCACTGAGACTATGAAAGTATGCCATAAGGATACTTTTGATGAGAATGAAGCATAAATATGGGTATCCATGATAGGTGGCAACTTGGAAAGATCACCAACAAGAATGATAGAAACACCATCGAATGGCTCCCTCTGGTTATTGGGGAATGCTTGGCATAATCGGCTATCTATTTTCAGCAACAATTTGGGGCCTAGAAAACTCATTTCATCTATCAAAACATGTTGAATATGTTTAAATTGTTCTTGGAATATTGTCAATGGATGACCTTATAAAGGATTCATATCCTTTATGGGAATCCAAAGGGTTGTATGCATTGTGGAGGTGCATATGTTGTACATAGCAACACTTGTGGGAGAAAATTTGAGGAACAAGCTATTGGATCCAGTAGTAGAGGTGTTTATTTGTTGTCCAATACAATTTATCAAAAAGGATTTTCCAGTGCCATCTATCCCTTCAATGATCATGCAAAGAGGTCCTTTGGGGGAAGGTTGCATGTGATGGGGCTGGATGATTTGAAGAGACAATTGCTATTTTGGTGAAAGCTGATGGGTTGATGTATTTACAGGAAAAAAACATATCGTAGCTTGCTCATGTTGTGCCCTAGCTAATAGGATGAACTGCAAAGCAATATTATGAAGTTTTTCAGGCACATGGTTAGTATTCCATGAATTGTTCATATCAAAGTCCTGCCTACCGAACAACTGGAGCTGATTTATACTAAATTTAGTAGTAGCATCAAGCTAAGAGAAAACTTCCCATTCATATTCATCCATAGAAGGTCAATGGTTCAAATAATCAGTATCATTACCATGTTCTTTTTCAATCATGGGTTCAACTAGAAGTCTATTAACATGTTGAGGATGATAACCAACTGTTTTAAAAACTTTCCAATTTTGTATTATCTCTTGTTTGGAAAGACCTATATATGTCTGTATGTTTTAGAAAGGTTTTTACAACTAAGTTTAGTCCAAAAAAATGTCTCAAATATTTTTGTATCTTCAATGGGAATAGTCTTAAACAATAGGTACACAAGGACAATTGCAAGCTAGTGTCTCAGTTTCCATTTGGCCTTTTTGTGCTTCTCTGAATGTGGATATAAGTAGGTCAAGTGAATTAGGGATACACCACCTAGCTATGGAGGCCTTTTCATATAGCAGTGATTGTAATCTATTGGCAGGTCTTCATCAGCATCATCTTTATTTATATGGAACCATGCCTTTTTTCCAACATTCAAATGAACATATTGTCAGTTTAAAGTGAGAATAGGCACATTTTGTAACATATAGCATGTATCCTATGTAGAGATGTCATGCTCCACAAGAATATTCATCATGACTTTTTGATAAGCAATGAGTGCTCTATCCTCAACTATATTTGTATTTGCAAGTATTTTCAACATATCAAGATATTTTTCTAATTTCTTCTCAGATTTAGCTACATATTTAGAAATATAATTTAAAAAAATTGCATAGAAAAAACTAGCTGGAAGTCAACATTGGCACACTAGCTAGCAAGGATGGGTGGGCTATGAATATTCAGGTGATCATCATTTCTTTCTAGCTTGTAGGATTTGTTAGACTCAGCATAAAATGTCAATGTAGAGGTAAGTTGTTGCTGCCAAGGTGTTATATACCGACATTGTAATTGCTCTGCTTTGTTCCTTAAATAAGTATATTCAAAGCATTTTGTGTGCCTCTGAACTATATTTACCAAATCTTCATAATACATGATTGGATAATTGGAAAGAATCTATCTCGTGGAAAGCAAGCACATATTTTCTTTAGCAAAATGATACATTTTGAGCAATCTTTCTGCAGGGCAGTGTGGATTCCAACCTGAAACATATCTATCAAAAAAATGTCTTGCCATGGTAACATCATGGTGATTGGACCAATCAAGAGTGTCCATGTTGGGGGCTTCTAGATGCCATAAAAAATCATGCACATGTGTAGAGCCACAATGTTGCCATTCATATCTATACCAATAATATTTTGCATGCAAAATATTTTCAATCACCTCTTCACAAAAATTTGAGAATCTATGATGTAGATATAAAGATGTTATGTCTGGATTTTGAACAACACTATATATTAGCATCTTTATTGAAGGATCCATTGCCAAATGAGCCACAAAAGAGAAAAAATTTAGCATATCAACCCATTTTGTGTCTACATAGCTCAAAGTGAAAAAATGGGTAGGTATGCCAACTTGTTCAATCATTGCAGATAGCTAGGCCCCACAAGAGTTCTAAAAAGAATGGGTCACATGCAACAATGCACCAAAATGCATCAACTACCCAGCAATCTAGCCATCAGGAGTAGCTTGAAGTTCAAATAATGAAAAAAATGACTTGGGGATTTTGTCTTCTAGATCCACTCTAACAAAGACAAAAATAGTTCATTGGTTGTGATGTCGCATTATCAAGTTGTAGAGGAAATACCTAAACCTGACATGTTTTCCAAATCTGTGGTCAAAATATCTCATTAAGTGGAGGGCATATTCATGCAAGTGAATTTGAACATTCCTCAGTTGAAGGGGAAGTCGTGTTCCAGTGGGGAATAATGTTGGAAAGACCATTGTAAATAAACCTTCAATTTTGTATTCCTTAATAGGAGAAGAGCTAATTTCAAGCCAACACATGATAAACTGCTCTTCTTTTTCAATTTGTAATACATGTTTGATTGCTTGGAGCTCTCATCTATCATTTTGCAAGGAAGGGATAAATGATGAAAATTTTGAAGAGCCATTTTCATCTTGAGCAACATTTGTTGAGCTTCTTGATGGCATTAGCTCTTCATCAGAAACTTGCTCTATTGTATGCCAGATATTGGAGACATCAACAACAACATCAAGTAACATATTAAGAGCCTCAACATCAATATCAACATAATTGTAGTATTTTTCATATTCAATTTTGTATTTCAATACATCCATGACATGATGTTTATTAACATAGCAGTTGTAATTGCCACCTTCAATGGTGGTTCATCGTACGATCACAACCTCAAGGTCTTGCAATCAACATGGATAAAGTTTTTCTATGCTAAAGATATCTTGAGGAAATTTTATAGTGTGACCACTCTATTTAAATTGACCTCTTCTAGCATGCAACACTTGTAAAACTGGAGCCACCCTAGAAATAAGCATTTCTTCAAACTGTGTTATCTATTTTAGCAACAATGGTTGTGGGCCTGGGTCCATGCCATTTGTAGAGCTGAAGCAGTGGATTCCTTTTTCAGAATAACATCTTACACATGATGTTGATGACCCCAACATATGAGTGCACATCCCTAAGAAGTTTTCTCTACATATCTGACAAACAAAAAGGTTCAAAAGTGGATCTATGTGGTGTCAAAACCATTTTACCATAGAAAGGTAGAAATCATTGAATATTTATTTGAGGTGTTGTTGTTGTGCTAGTATAGCAGGGGGATTGTTCTAATATTGTATATAAGGGGTGGCATCTACCATTTTCAATGGGCACTGTGAGGGCTGATTGTTAGCAGACAGACCTATAGGTGTGCTTGTTGTAGTTAGCATTTGTTGCAAGTATTATTTTGTATGACCCTTTGCACAAATATCCTCTCTATGTTGGCTATAGTAGAAATGGTTTTTTTGCTATTTTTTATAATTTTAAAATTCAGCAATTGATTGGGATGTGGAACTTGAATGTACTTGCATAGCCTAGGAGTGTACATACAAGCTCAACCATATTAGCATATATGAATATACATGTATAACCATAGATATATTTAAAATAGTAATTACAAATAAACATATAACAAAATATATATGTGCATCCATGTGTATATAAATGTATATCTATGGATGATTACAAAAGGAATAGCATAGTTTGATCATTGGAATATATAAAAATATATACACAAGGATTTTATAGATTTTTGTGTTAACCATTTCCACTATTTTACTATTGTTAGATCCCACATTTAAAACAATACAATATTGGATGCATGCAACCAGTTTAAAGTTATGTTTGTGGAAACCAAGTGTATATAAGGATTTGTGTAGGCATGTATCTTCGCAAGAACAAATATACGACATTAAAACCAAAAGAATACAACCCACACTCAGTATTGTCCCCACCCTTTTTTTACATCGTGGAGGCTAGCGAACTCTAGAAAAACCCTACCCAAGAACATTATGAAATTCCCATGTAAAATTTCATGGAGTTCCATCACACATCACACAATAACAAAGATGGGGCAAATATGTTGTCTTCATATCTAATCCATCATATTGTAGTGTTTGCTTTGAATCCCTATCAACTTCATACATACATATGCATACATATACATTTATATATACACATACATATACATATATATATACACATACATATACATATACATACACATATGCATATACATATGCATATACATATGCATATACATAAACATACATATATATATACATATGCATATACATATACATATACATACATATACATTTACATATACATATACATATACATATACATATATACACATATACATATATATACATATACATATACATATACATATACATATACATACATATACGTATACACATACATAGACACACACACACATATATATGCGTATGTATACATATACATATTTATGAAAGAGATGTTTTTATATGTAGGAAAATATCAATGTGTATCTACTTCCACATCTATATGCTTTCTCATATACACCCATGTGTGTATACACCTTAAAGCCAAGAAAACTAGAAACAATAACACCCAATTTACAACAAGTATAACAAAAAGGAAATTCATACTTACAGAAATAGGATCTGAAGGCTAGTGGTTCACACCCTCAGAGCCGAACTCCACAACAGAACCAGTGGGAGATGTCAACAAATCAATATTGGGGGGCTCTGGAGAAGGGAAAACTTTAAGAAACCCCCCCTTAGTGAAGGTGTAAAATATTGGTGAATCTTGTATACTTCCCGATAAAAATATTAATTTTAGTGGCAATTTTTTTCATTTTTCATGAAAAAAAAAATGTCGATTGGCGAATCCTTTCTAATTGCTAGAAGTCTGTGGAAAATCCTGGTGAAATGTAATTTTTTTAAAACCACTAATTTTTTTCCAATGGTGATTAAAATCTAGTTTCAAACCAATAAAATATTCTGATTGGTGAATTAAACCTATTTTCAAACCAGAAAATTAACTTTTTTTAGCGATTAAAACTTTTTTTCAAACTAAAAAATAAAATTCATTGGAAAATTAAACCTATTTTAAAATGATTAAGAAAAAAAATTTGGTGATTTAAACATAATATCAAACTAATAAAAAAAATGTAGTGGCGAAGTGTCAGTGCAAATTTTCCTAACCTTAGTTGCAAGTCTTTCATGGTCATCTTTATAGTCTGTGGGTTAGAGGTTTCAAAAAAATTGAAACTTCAGACTTTGGTTCTAAGGTTCCAAGTTTCAGCAATCATGCGACATTATGGACCATGACCGTTCGATGAATTTTTGATGGACGACTATAGTTGCATTCCGAAAGTATATCTCTCAAGTACTAGATTTGCAAATTGAATCCTTCAGAATTACACTAAAACTGTTAGATTTTCAGAAATAAATGGTTGAGATTTTATTAATTATTTAGGTCTATCGCTCATCTTGCTCTTGTTTACTATTTAATATTGCTTAAGTCAAACCAAAATATTTTATGACAAAGCCTTAAATCTTAACTCTAATCTTGAGGGTCAAGTCTCGTCAACCTACCGATGTCCCCATTTTAAATTATGCACATGCATAAAGTTTGTTTTAAAAGAGGGACCTATTCAATAAATTTTTAAGAGACGGCTATAGATGCATTCCAGAAGTAAATCCTTGAAGTATTAGACTTGCAAACTAAAACCTTCAGAATAACAGTAGAACCATTGGATTTTCATAAATCAATGGTTGAGATTTTATTAATGACTGGTTTCAGAAATCAACATATAGTTTTGATCATAAGTGAGAGAAATTTATTGTGACTTATTAGCGAGTACATTGATAATCATTAAGGTAGAATGAGACATCTAATTCTCTCTTTTCAATGCATCGAATTACTCTACCTTTCATTTATTCTATTGAAATTCTCCATTTGGTTGTGGTACTAGGCAGCAGCGTAGATTAATACCATATGAATAGACAGAGTGATTGATTGGATAGCTTTATATTGAAAACTGCATGAAGTATTATAGAATCATAGATGATGATGTCAATAATTTGGTGATTTTGACAATCAACAACTTGTGTGACACTATCAATTTTGACAATTGACAGCTTGTCAGCTTGAGGTATCGATTAAGTTGGATTTTTGGTTTGCGTGAATCATGATTATTACTAAGTAGTTAGTAGTAATTATACACAACCTCAGAGCTCAAACATGACATGTGTGTGGTGTACAAGGTACCAGGCTGGTAGTGGCACTTTTGGCCTATAAATAAGGATAGTGAGCAAAACTAAAATCATTTGTTTAATTGTCATAAGGGTTTTCATTTTGTAAAATTAATAAGGATTCAGGAAGAAGATGATCCAGTATTATTGGGGATGCTATAAATTATCCTGCCTCCATTTATTTAGTTACAGAGTAAAAGACCAATTTCCTTCAAGTTCAGAATGGGTGGAATTGGAAAGAAGTTGATTTGGTTCACCTAACTTCTTAGATAGGTTTTGAACCAAGATGAGGAGCTCTGATGGACATAAGTGTTATCCCAATGCATGGAGGCTACAAGTAGAAGATGGGAGTAGTTTTACTACCCCTCATCGTCTGCATGGTTTCCCAGGAAATTCCCATGCATTTAATTTCAGTGCTCATCTTCTGCATCAGTGTAGTTCTGAAAGGGGATAAGTACATTTTGTATTTTCACAGCTCCCATTTTCCCAATTTAATCTGGCCCCCTTTCCCCATGTATTTATTTTCAAAGCATATGGCTGACTCGACAAGTCCCATGTGTTTATTTTTAGAGCTCATGGTTGACCCGACAAGTTCCATTTATTTTCAGAGATACATGTATCACACTTACATTTTCAACTTTTCACCAGCGGTCCAGCAGAAGCTTGGCGCTTGCGCTTACATTTGTATTTGTACTATGTAATAATGTGACATTGTAAAAAAAATAGTTGTAATAAAATAAATGGTTGTGCTATTAATGTGACATTGTAATTCATTTTATTAAGTCATTTGCAAGTTAAGTGCTATTAATGTGACATTGTAATTCATTTTATTAAGGCCTTTGAAATTTTAAGTTTTCGGCCCCTTGGCCTTGATGTCAATCCTACCACATAAAACTTTAAAGAAAATTTAAAACACATGTTTTATGTATATTATTTATATCATAAATTACTCAACTATTTGATGAACATTTGATGTATGGTTGTAGTTGCACTCTAGAATGAAATGCACAGAGCACTATGATTGCAAACTTAAACCTCTGGAATCACCCTATAACCATTAGATTAACAAAGATCAATGGTTTAGAATTTTCTATCAATGTAGGAGTAAATTATTGTTTTTAATGGCTTGTTTTAAATGTTGTCAGCCATGTACATTGTACTACCTAATTATTTACTATGTAATCCATAAGTAACAAGTAGATGTTTCAGTGTCATTCAGTTTTCTCATTGCAGTGCACCACCCTATTCTAGGTTCCACAGTTCCACTTCCAACAAAGCCATTCTAGTAACCCAGTTTCAAGCTTCAACATAGTTTCAACTTCAAGAATCAAAATTCAAAATCCAGGTAAGTTAAAGAATTCTTGTGGCTACGTTTCATCTCTTGATGTTTCTTAAAATATTATTTTGTCAAACTTTGAAGTTTAGGTTTAGGGTTAAGAGGCTTAAAAATTAAGAAAAATTAAGGACTAATAGGGAATTCACAAATTTCATATTGTTGATTGTATCAGCATGTCTACCACCAATACTACTAGAGCAATGTTGGATAAAAAAATGCATTATGTAGAATTGCTTAAAACCCTAGGTTTCACTAATTTATACCATGATATTTATGATCCTAAATCCTATGGTAGGCATACCTCAAAACTTAGATTGTCATCTAAGAATAAGCCTTCAAAGAAAATGCAATTACAAGTTAATAGTATCAGTGCATTGTGGGTAACTAGATTAGGGTGCATGATGTTACATAAGGTTTTCCCTTGCCCAGAATTTATCATGGTTTGTGCCCTAAATTATGATCATAACAAAAGAGAAATTGTTAATAATGATAGCAAAGAAGAATTGTTATCCATTAATGTAGAAGAACTTGGAAAAGTGTTGGGATTGGGGTTTACAATGAAATAATTTGGAAATGTCTACATTGACCTAAGAAAGCTTGCTAGTGATTATGAAGCAGTGGATGAAATGGAGAAAAATTATTTCTTAAATAGAATAGTTCAGGATAGAAACAAATTGAGAGGTGATCATAAGCCTCCTTATGATTTGGATATTTTTAAACCATGGGTTCAGGATACTATTTCCATGCTAGCATTTTTCCTAGGACTGGATAGCAATTTGGAATTAGGTGCATGCCTCCTTGAAATGGTGTATAATATCCATTATGGTGTTCCACATGCCAAATATAATTTTATTGAGCACATTGTAGAATCCATGCATAAACATTTTTTAATGATTAAAGGAGGTTCCACCAAGACATTTAGGTTCACAACCTACTTGTGCTATCTTTTTCTATTCAAATTCAGAGGAATGTTTCAAACCAACAAGCTTCAGATTCAGTGCTATGGTAATAGTAATCCTGAGCAAAAGAAATTGGCTCTAGTATATGAATGGACCACTATTATAAGGTTGAAAGATTCTCGAAGGAACTACAATAATTTTGTAGACTACTTTTTAGGTCCATTGCATCAAGCAATTACAAATACTTCAATGCCAAGATTACCTATGTCATGTAGAAATTGCATTCAACTAGGAAAATATATACAATTGGTTGATTGGTACTTAATGGAAGAATATACTATGCTAAGATTTTATGGATTGGAAGTACAACCATACAAAATTACAATACATGAGACAGAAAGGATTTTTTCTTTGGAATATGTAAGGAGAATGTAGAGTACTAATGAAAGACACATTAGCGGTCAAGGGAAGAAGAACTTATTTCCTTCTTTACCTTTTTCATGTGGAGGGATGACATTCAAGAGAAAAGCATTTAGTGTGGCACATGATCTTTTGAATTTTTTTTATTTTGATTCTATTTTTCACTTGCAGTATGATCCATGTGACACATTAAATCAATGATTCTGCTCAATAAGAATTCCAAAAGTAGAATTCAACATCAATGTAAACCCTTGCTTGAAAACTTGAGAAACAAGGATTCTTAGGATGAGGTCAAAGTAGCAATGGAGAAAAGTGCTACTGAGAATGGTATTTATTTTGAACAATTGTTAACAGAAATTATGTCATTACATCGAAAGACAATTAGGAGGTACAACATTTTTTATGAAAAAGTCATAAACCATCTAGTAGAGTAAAAATGCTAGATTCTCTAGAGAAGGAAGTTTTAGAAAAAAACTGGTCATGATAAAAAATTACTACCTTTTGGTCTATGAGGAAGGACCTAGGTGATCCAAGAGCTCTTGCAGAGTATGGAGATAACATAGAAGATCTTGAGTTTAGGAAATTATGGGATATAGAGCATCTAAATGAACAAGAAGATGAAGAAAGTGATGATGATAGGTAAGAAGAAATCCATTTCAATTTCAAACTTGGTTTAAGTGAGGCCACAAAAGAAGCATTTACTACAAGAGTAGCCATAGCTGAAAAAATGGGTTATGAAGGTGGTCCTTTGGGGTCCCAAAGACAAGGCCCTTGGATGGTAATAGATGTAGATAATATAAAACCAGTTGATAAATCTGGCCTTGGGGTTGGAGGTGAAAAAGTAGACCTAGGGTATACAAGTCAATTTGTTAGAGCTTCAAGTTCAAATCCTCATCCTCATGGTTAGACACAATCACAACTAGGACATGCCAATGGTAGAGGGCTTAGTGCAACTAGCATTTCCTTTGGTTGGAATGGTATGTGTAGTAGTACTAGTAGTAGTCAACATGTGCTACAACAAAAAATTACACACAAGAGGACAACACAATATACCATAGAAACACCTAGACATCAAGGCATACAAAAGAGGAAAAGGATTTTGATAGGTCCAACTCCAAGTCACACTACCAATGGATACACCACAAATGAGATACTTCCGGGCACTCCCAAAATGCCAGTTAGTCTAGCTATGACATCATTAGCAACTGCAAGTACTCCTATTCCTTCACCATTCAAGCATTCCATTGTTCTTACATACCCATATTTTGATTACATTGAAGAGTTTAAAATGAAATCATAATTGAATAAAAAAGAAAAGAAGCAACTAATGGAGAGTACGCCTGCTCTAACTTTAGAGCCTGTGACAACCATGGTATTACCCAAATTTGACACAAGTAAAAAAATCATGGAGTACACAATTCTTGTTCCCACAGTTCAAAACAAACCAACAAATCAAATAGCTCCATCTAAATTCGAGGTGAACAATTTTCAATTGGATTTTTTTGGACTCAAAAATAATGAAAAAATTAATGTATCAAAGAAGAAAAATGAATTGGTGTACACATCATTGCTAAATCAAGATAGAGAGAAAAAAAGGTTACAGACTCAAATTGAAAAGTTACAGGAAGACCTAGCAAATGAAAAAAAAGAGAGGAAAGCAATAGATAACAAGAGCAATGAATTAGAAAAAAGAATTAAAAAATATCCCTCTACATTAACAAGCAAAGAGGATAAGCAGAATGAGACTACAGGGAATTAACTAAAGAAAAGGCTAGATGAGAGCAACAAGAAATATGATGAGGAAAAATCCACTTCAGAAAAATGAAGACTAAGCATTGCAAATGGAAATGTACAGTGGGAACAAAAATTGGGGAAGGAGAGAAAAATAAATGAAAGATTTTAGGTAGAGCTTCTGGAAGCAAAAAATGAAATTAAGTCTTGTCAAAATAAGTTATCTTCATTTTGTAGAGAAACAATGAGGTATATGAAACAAAAGATCTAGGATGAAATAATTTGGAGGATTGATCATTTGTGTGACATGTTTCAATTGATCGATGCTATCAGACATCATAAGAAGCTCAACAAATATTTAATGGAGAACAAAAATGTGTTGGCATTAGAGAAATTAGCAAATAAAATTCAACAAATAGTCTAAAAAGCCAATGAATTGTTTTTGAAATGAAAAGGGACTACTAATTAGATTGCTACATCAATGACATTGTCATATTTCATTGAAAAGTGTTTGAGAATGCGTGAAAAAGATAAATATGTGCATTTGGTTGCATACAAGATGAAGAAGGTGGATGAAAAGTTAAGCAACTTGACAAAGCTTGGTTTACCAGAGGCTTTTGACACAAATGAATGATTCGTTAGATGGAATGATTGTAGAAAGAAGATGGAGGATGCAAGGAAAATTGATTTGGACTAGTTTCCTCATAACCTAGATGTGGTGACCTATTTGGATTCCATCAAACAATTGATAACCCTAAATGCAAAATTGACTGAAGAATCCAAGACAAGTTCCAATTTGAATCATGAATTGTTAACAAATATTCAAGTCAAATAGCATCAGTTATAACAAATGAAAATTCCAACACCTAAAGAGTGGAAATTGCTAGAAAATGTGATGCAATGATTTAAGTTTTGATAATATGGGTTTCCAAGTTCCAACTCAGCTCTGTGTAGAGTTGTCTTTGAGAAATATTTTGCATTGCCACTTCCTCTATGTATTCCTTCATGTGATACAATGATAATTTAAAAGCTCAAATTCAGACTTTAGTAATGTGTTGATGTTAAATTATCTGTATTATTTATTATATCATTTGAAGAAAAAGTCTGGTAGTGCTTTCAACTTCTAGATACACTTGTTATTATGTTCATTGTTGTTAATATGTTATTAAGCATTGAATTGAGTGATGAATCATTGAGTACATCTTCAAGTTTTGCTTTTAACACAATTAAAATATGAACTATAAGGTGATTTTAATTCTAGGCATCCATAAGCTTAGTGAATTTGCATTACAATTCACACATCAATACTCAATCTCCATGACTACTTAGAATATCCACTAAAAAATTATATGAATTCATGTCGTGGATTATCTATTATTGGAATTGGAATGATCGACTTTTGGTTAGTTTCATAGTTGTGGTTACTATCACTCAAAGCCATAGTTTTGGTGCTTTTCCTAGCCTTAGTCACTAGGCCTTAGAGTTTTATAACCTTGTCATGGACATCTAAATTTTCATAACTCCCCGATACCCTGACATGGTTGATGGTTCACTTTGTTGAGTTGCAATTATTTCTTGGTCATCTTTCTAGTCAGTGGTTTGGAGGTTTGGAAAACTTTGTAACTTCAGACTTTGGTTATAAGGTTCCAAGTTTCATCGATCATGTGACATTATGGACTTATCTTACCTTGACTTTTCAAAGGTGTCGTCATCTAACACCTCATTAAATACTATGTACAGACTAATGTAAAATAAAAAATACAATATAAAATATAAAATATCACAATTTCACGGAATACAACATAAAATATCATCAACTATAGTTTGACTTTGGAATACGATTCATGAAGTGCAATATAAAATAAGATATCATGAAGTGCAATGATTCACAATTTCATTGAATACAATATAAAATATCATCAACTATAGTATGGAACAATGGAATATGATCCTGGGATCCATGAAGTGCAATACAAATACCTAAAAGCTACTAATTCTCTTGAATCTATTCCATTTCCCAAACGGACTGGGGGTCCTCAAACTGATGTTCATCATCAAATAAAGTAAAAGAGTCGTCTTGAATTTGATTTGAAGTTTGCTCTTCATTTTCTTCGGCCTATGTCTCAAATTCAACATTCACTGTGTCATTTTTGTCAATGTCATCTGTCTGAGTCCCATTGCCATTTCCAGTGCCACTAGTACCAGCCTTTGGAATTTGAGTGTTGCACAACCTGGTCCCTCTTCTTTCACATGTGGACATCCATATTGTGAGTGCCCTTTCAAAAGGAAATTTTTTGACATTATACATAGTTCCTTTCATCCTCAACCAATTTTCCAAATTCTTTTCTAGTTTGTTTCTTAACTTTGATTTCAAAAACCCCAATGTACTGAAATATCTCTCATCCTCCACCAACCCCAATATCATTGTTTGAAATAAATTAACAAGTTTGAAATATTCTAATATTCAACCACACAGTATTTCACTGTGACCTATGTTTTTCCAAACCTTTTTAATTGATCCCAGTTCAAAGGCCTTGTCCTTTCCTATGGATTTATACTGGTCTTTCATAGCTATTGGAAAACTCCCACATTGTTTTCTAAGCTTAGCTTCATCTAAAATTCCTTATATTTTCTACTTATTGTATGTTATAGTTTTCAAAAATTGTTCAATCAATTTTTTTATCTGAGCATGAAAAAATGTGGGGTTATCTCAGTTTTCCCAAAATTGAGGATACACAATACTCATGGCTTCAAGTATTTCATGTCAAGGGAATCTTTCACGGATCTCTAAGGAAAGAGATTTTGCAATTTCCTTCAAATTATCACCAACAAATTTAATAATTCCTTGAAAATATTCCTGGTTAACAGCTACTTCTCTGCTAGAGTGCATGGTTGTCTTACATTGGTATATTTGTATCTCATATCCATGTACACAGATGCATAAGTGTCTTCTTGCATTAAACTGTAAATAATTATTAGGATCATTCAAATCAGTAATTTTCTTCCACATGAAATAATTTGGGCCATCTTGTGTTAGATCTAGATATAGATGATCGAGGGACAAGCATGTATATTTATATAGATTGGCATATTCATTAATATACATAGTTCTATCTTGGGATTTCTTCAAAAGCTCATTCATCACATCCAACATGGGGAAAAGACTAGCTAAATTCAATAGTGTCTCTATATCACTTAACCTATGTAAGAGGTCAGGAGCTTTGTCTACTATGCTACGATGCTCGTACATCACTCCAATCAAAGGTTGATATTCTAAAAGAAATTGTTTTGCTGGTCCATGCAAGGAGATCCATCTGGTATCAACATCCTTGAGAATCTTGTTTCCTAATGTTATTCCCTCAGCAAAATTTTGAAATTCTATGAAATGTTTAGGACTTCGATAGAAGCGTGTGTGGATCTCATGGAATAGATTTTCAACTTTTGATATTGTAGGAAACTTGCTAACAATTTTGAATGCTAAATTCATTCTATGGGCCATGCAGTGAATGCCAAGCATGTATGGTGCACAATTAGTTTGTAAGTTTGTACAAACACCAGTCTTTTGACCTTACATCACTACAACTCCATCAGCTCCTACACACACCAACTTTTTGCAATTGTCGACTCATCCATACCTACAATTTCATTCATATATTTTTTGACTAGTTCAAATATATTTTGTGATGTTGAACTATTCTTCATTTTATGAACACAAAGAAGATGAGCTTGGCGAACATGTTGTACAGTATAAAAATGCATACAAACCCAAGAAGTATTGTCTACCGTAGTAACTTCATCTAAAGATAATGCAATGAAATTTAACTCTTTTACTTTATCCTTTAAATCTTCCTTTTCCACTACAGCAAGACAACTTTCCCAATGCCATCCAACGTTTACTGACCAATGTGAGTAGGGATAGTGAGGAACATTCAAATGAGATAATAAACTAGAATATTCTGGGTAGTCTGTCATAGGACGCCCTCTGGACAAAATATGAAAAACAACACTCATTTGAATAGTTTTTGACAGATTTTCTCCTTCCATTGCTTTTCCAAATTGAGCCTCAAGTGTACCTTTACATGTAGCAATGTTCGACATTCTTTTTTCATGCTCTTCATAATCTACAGGATACCTAACATGAAGACATTCTTCCTTTGATTTCCATCATACGACTGATTCTTCCTTTCTGTCTATGATTTGTTTTTCATAAACTTTACCGATATGCTTTTCTATAGTATCAATCTTTAGCTACAATGTCTTGGCTCTTCCACATTTCCAACAATGTTTCCTTTTCAATATTGTTTGCATTTCCAATCCCCATTGGTACCATGAATGGGTATTTTGACAACCCACCAAGTTGAAAACTCCTTGTAATTTCCCACTCGTGCCCCCTTTTTGGTTTATTTTTCCTTTTCTTGCTACCAACATCATCATCCTCATCCAAGTCAATTATCTCATTCTAGCTAACTGGGCCTAGGGTATCACTTGGAACATCTTTTGTGGTATTTCTATCCTGATTTGATACATTTTGATTTAAATCAATGACAATCTCAACTTGACCTTCCAGTGGTGGTGAGGTAATGGGAATGCTACCAATATTTGGTGGAACAGTTGATGATGTAGCTCCATCTTGACCTGATGGATCAAAAGCTTTGGAAATTCCAAAGTAAGACTATATGGTACGTCTATTTTTTTTGTGTTTTTATGGCCTTCCAGTCTCTTCAACGCCCTGAGGAGCAGCAAGAGTCTCTTCACCACCCTGAGGATCCTAAGGAGTAGGAGGAGTCTCTTCACCACTCTGAGGAGTAGCAAGAGTCTAAGGAGCGGCATGAGCCTTACCACCCTAAGGAGCGGAAGGAGTCTGAGAAGCGACAAGAGTCTCTTCACCACCCTGAGGAGTGGAAGGAGCCTTACCCTTGATGCTCGAGTCGCTCGATATATTGATCTTTGATTCACTCGACGTATTAATCTCACTCCAAATAAAAATTGGAAAAAGTGTCTTCTTGTTTAAGGACAGAGAATAATAATATAGATCCCATTCCCTACTCAATATAATATTTAAGACTGAAGCAAGAATGGAAAAGAGATAAAGAAAACTTATTATTATAACTAATAACACTATGAAGAAATGATCACTGACCTTTAAGTCTATGTTTTCAGCTTTGGCTAACTTCCAAATAAATAACACTTTCAATTGTATTTATTTCTATTCAAGGAATGGATTAATAATAAATCACATATCAAATTCAATACCATGGAATACAATTTAAAATTTTTGGCTTTTCCTAAACTTAGTCACTAGTCCTCAGAGTTATATTTAACCTTGTCACAGAGTTCTAAATTTTCATAACTTCACGATTCCCCAACTTGGTTGATGGTTCACTTTGTTGAGTTGCAAGTCTTTCTTGGTCATATTTCTACTTGATCGGTTAGAGGTTTCGAAAACTTTGAAACTTCAAAGTTTGGTTCTAACTTCTAAGGCTCACTTTGTTGAAGCAAGAATGGAAAAGAGATAAAGAAAACTTAGTATTATAACTAATAACACTATGAAGAAATGATCACTCACCTTTTAAGTCTATGTGTTCGGCTTTTGCTGACTTCTAAATGGAGAAATAGAACCTCAAAACTGAACAAAATGTGAAAGAATAAATGACACTTTTGATTGTATTTATATCAATCCATGATTCCATATTTGGTGAATTCTGTGGGATTTTTAAATGGTATATTAAAAATTTGGTGAATCACACGTGCTTATACAACAATATGTTGTAATTTTCAAGGGAAAATGTGTCCTCAAATGTAATTATTTTTTAATGTTATTGGTGAAATAGGTCCTCATGAGCAACTGTTTATAAATTTTAGTTGGAAAAATGGGTGTTCACAAGCAACTATTTGTAAATTTTAATTGTCAAAATGGGTCCCGATACAATGTTGTTTTAATAGTATTGGCGAATATGTAGGTTTTTTATTAAATGCTTTCAGAATTCCAAGCAAAAACATTAGTTGGTCAAATTGAAATGTGTAGTTTTAAAATGGTGAATATTTTTGCTTAAATATGCCTCATAGAAAAACTCATTGGCAAATGGACATGCAGTGGACCTATAGTTCATAAAATCTGGGCGATTTGGACACCCAATTGGGTGCGAGAAATTTGCCAATTTTGAGTTGGTTGATTTCTAGAATTCGCCAATTGGCGAAGATTCACCACTAAAGTTTTCCCTACTTAGGAGACCCATCCACAACGCCCAATTTTGTAGACATTGTTCTAGGAAATTTTTGCAAGGACAAAATGTTGCAATTTGAGTTGACTAATTGACAACTCTATTTCACAATAAAAATAAAAGATTAATGTATTGCAGCATCCCAATGGAAATTGGTATACAACTTAGAAATATCAATGTATAACCATTCCACTTTTAATACTGTCCAAAAGCCAGGGGATACATCAACAAGAATAAAAATGATAAATGAAAATGTATATACCCCTATGTGTATCTGTTTATCTTTGAAGTTGGTTATATATGTATCCATGCAATTTTTTATTAATTTACTATATTTCTACATATAGCTATATGCAGATATTTGTATATGTTGTTATTTGGTCCTTTCACCCTTTCTTATCGAAACAATAGGCTATACAACAATAAGAATATAAATGATTAAGTACATATATACATTGAATTTCCCCTTTGTGTGCACATTTAAAAACACACACATATAACCAGATATATATATATATCCATATATACATATGTATATATCTATTTATATACACATTGCTATAACTAAATAGATGTGTATACCATAATTTTTCCTCACTATGTAACTCATCCCCTTGAAAAGTATGAAGAAAGCAAACATCCAGACTAGATTTTCCCTCAATTGATTGGCTGAGGAGGCTACGAAATCAAACCTTTTATTTCCTATTGGATATTGTCTACTCCGAAGTAGGGCATTACTATAGCCAACAAAATAATTGAATTCACAGCTTTCTCAGCCATTCAGTTGATGGAAAATACAATCTGGATGTTTTCTCTCTTCATAAATTTCAAGGGGATGAGTTATTAATCTGCAATTGCTCCTATGTTAATGGGTATAATGTTGAGAAAATGTGTCTCAAACTCACTAGAATACCCCTGGTCTTGTCACAAATCAGCTCAGAGTTGCATAGGAATTAGCTTCATGCATGTACCATTATACCACTAGGAGATGGTGAGAGAGGTGTGGTAGCACAGTATACTGCCATACCATGGGAGGCTTCTGACTATCTAGTGATAGTGCAGTGTACCCCATGATATCCTTTTGGTTTTCTAGTGGTAGAATGGGATATTTCCATACCATGAGAGTCCTTTTGTTATCGCACAGTGGATGGTGATGATAGCGTACAGTGGTGACTTGGATGCCAACAAATGTGGGGACCACTTGGAGGTTGGGAGTTGAATATTTAAGTATTTTCTGAGATAATTGTTGCAAATATTGTAGATTCCCATCTTGATTCTCCATAATTGCACAAGCGGTGTACGCATGTGTTGGTGGAGACCACAAGAACTAGCTGACAGTTTGGTACAATAGTCAAGTGTGATGGACGATTGATGTGTCAACATGTGGCACAATTTCATTTGTTGATTTGACATTGCTGTTATAAATCAACAATCATTGGTCGAAAGTTGTATTTCCTGTTAGTGATATGTTTTCATTTATTACATGAACTGACTCAATGGTTAACAGAGTGCAAAAATAGTAATATTATCTATAACCAAAATTTAATGTTGGGTAGCTTGATGCATGTTGTATGGCAGTGTGTGTAACCCAAGACAAAGGAAGCTTGTCGAAAAAGGAACAAAAAAAAATTAAATGAAACCCTAATGGTTGTTGGCTAGTAGTCAAAATTCATTGTATGTTCTGTGAGCATTGAAAATAGTGAGTGAGATGAACTGTAGGTGTGTCTGGAGGTCGACCAAGGTGATGGTGTTGTGAGTTAACATTTGAGAGTAAAGTTTGTAACTCTGTATGTAATTTATTTACTATAATACAAAGTGACTTTACTTGGTGTGGTGGGTTTTTCTCCCATAAGGGTTTTCCCACGTATATCTGGTGTTATCTCTATATGTGATATTTTTTGTCTATCTTGTTGTTCTATGAATGTGCATCTTAAATGTGTGTAACTTGCTAAATGTATGGTTTTTTGCACTTCTCTCCTGAGGATTTTGCGTTAGGAAGGAATTTCTGCATTGTTGCTTTCCTTACATATAACACCAAAGATGTACAAAATGGGCATTATGTGACTCGAGTTGCACAGTGGGAAGAATGAACAATAAACAAAGGGAAAAATTTGTGCAAACCAGCAACATGTTTTTCACTTCAGATCTTATTAAAATATATATGCCATAGGGGCACTCCTAGCCACCTTCGAACACAAAAGGGGAATGGTAAATAGTTTCTCTTGGTGCTGGACAATAGCAATCAAGATGCGAGGACCAAGAAAATGCAATCTACACTATTTTTGGTGTTTTTCAATGTATTCAATTTTAACAGGGGCATTCACTACCAAGGCACAATCAAATTTACATATTTCTTATGAACATGTTACACATACTACACCATTAAAGGCTATGTTATTAACAACATCTCAATGCTATATCATTTAATGCTATGGTTGTACTGTAACAATTTTCTCATAAGCTAAATAATACTTACATATGCTATTTTTAACTCTTTTTAAATCAAACTCTACCTAAATATGAATAAGATAGCATACACAGTTATTTAGATATTCATATGCACAAATAAATTGTTGTTGCATTCTCAAATGAGGCACATTGGTCTTGGTCTGTATATATCGATATATATTTCTACCTATATGTATTTTTTAAAATATGAAATGGGGAATTTAATACATATATATACACATAAATTCGAGCCACATTGCCTGACACTAAATATTATAGAAAAATAGAGAAATTGTAAAAGAGCTATTAGACAACAAAACCTATGCACGACTGGGCTGATGAAAATCCGAATGGAAACTTCAAACAAATAGCCTATCAGCTAAAAATATAAATTTGAATAGATAAAAGAGCTATTAGAATAACACTTAAAATCCACCAAACTATTTTTTTCTCCACGCTTATACATATATCTTTTCAACTTACCAAATCAATTATTTAAACCAAGTTCTTTATGACGATACCTATTTTCTTTAGGGTATGACAACAATTATATGATCCAACAATCTCTAAAAAATGTGCATAATGCCACATACTTAATTATAAATTTGAGCTACATTTCTTGGCATTAAATATTATAGACAAATCATTTAGGCAAAATACCCATGTAAAATGAATTGTAGCAAATAATTGTTATTCTAACACCTCTTATACAATTTATCTATTTGTCTTCAATATTTATTAACAAAGAACATAGCTTGAATCTTGTATCAATATATTTCATAATATTATTTTTTTCCTGATCTTCTTGAAGCTCCCTAGAACAAACAACCTAAGTCTGTTTATGTAAGCGATGGAGCTTACTAATTATGTAGGATGGCAGTGTCTTATATTAATATGTTTCATTATATTCTTTATTCCTCATCCGTTTCAACTTCCCCACAACAAACTGTTCTTCATGATATTCTTTTTTTTATTTCCCTATAACAAACTGTTCATTATCGTAGTTTTCCTCTTCTATTCTCGATATTTTAAAGTTCTATTTAATGTGGGTTTTAGAACATCTATAATTTTCCTATGATTCTTAACTTTTTTCCTAATATTTGTTTTCCAATTTTTCTTTTTGTCTTGTACCAACATGTTTCATGATATTCTTTTTATTTTAACTATTTGAACTTCCCCATAACAAACTATTCTTCATGATATTTTTTTTTCTAGTTCCACATACCAACATGTTCATTATCGTAGTTTTCATGTTCTATTCTCCATATTTAAAGTTCTATTTAATGTGGGTTTTCCAACATTTGTCATTTTCCTATGATTGTTAAGTGTTTTTCTAATAGGTCTTTTCCAATTTCCCTTGACCAAAAAAGTTTAGATATAGACATCTATGTATGTGAAATTACTTACAAAGAATATTCAAAGTGAAGAACCCAGTTCAAGTCAAATACATGTATAGATTGGAGTTTGCAGCATATTCCTACTTATCTAAAATTCTATCACTATCTAGACAAGGTGTAATAACAAATTCTATGTAACAATTGGCTTCTCAATTCAAAATTCAATCTACATTATTAGCCACTAAATATTATAGACAAAATAGGGAAATGGTAAAACAACTATTAGAAAAACACAAAAGAATCATAGGTAAATCACAGTTGATTCAAAATTCGAGCTACATTTTTTGTCACCAAACACACATTAAATAGAACTTGTAAAGCCAATGAGTAGCAATAACGTATAGAAAATGCCTACAATTCCATAGACTTAATCAAAAATTTGAGCTACATTGCCTGGCACTAAATATTATAGACAAATATAGAATTGTAAAAGAGATATTACACGATGAATCCTATTCACGGTTGGGCTAACAAAAATCCCATCAGAAATGTCAAAAAAATAAATTGAATAGATAAAAGAGATATTACAAGGAATAACACTTAATAGCCACCAAACTAATTTTATCTCCAACATGTTTCTACTTTCATACTAACCCTTTGCATATATATACATATATATATATATATATGTATACATATATGTATATATATGTATATGTATGCAATCATTCCTATGTTAATATGTAGTTGGTCCTATGTTAATGGGTGTAACAACAAAGATGCATAGAGATAACTAAAACAATAAATGAAGGGCAATAAGATTACTAACCCTAACCATATTTTTGATGAAAGAAACAAGATTTAACTACATTTTCTCCTATGGTAATGGGTATAAGGCCAAATATGCACAGAGATAACTACAAACAATAAAGGAGGGAAGAAAAAATTACTAACCCTAACCATATTTTTTGACGAAAGAAAGAAGATTGAACTGCAGTTCCTACATCCATACAAAACCATAATGCCAAACATGGGCATGTAAAATAACTTATAGATTTTGAACAACAACAGTTTTAACATAAACAATAAATAAATCAATTATGCAAAACACCCATGTAAAATGACTTACAGATTGTGGAGAACAACAGTTTTAAAACCCTCCAATCTGCTATAAAATGGAGCCAAAGCCAATGATTTTTGCAATAGTCTTCTATCAAACCAACCATGAAACAGAAGGAAACAATTTTTAGAATAGTCTGATATCAAACCAACACCACAATGGCTCTTTCAAAAATACAACTTAATCAATATATATTCTAGCACATCTCAGACAATACTTTCCCACATTAAAACACCATGTAAAATGACTTAAAATTTTGAAGAACAACAATTTTAACATAAACAATAAATAAATCATTTATGCAAAACACCCATGTTGTAATGCCCTGCCACGTAGCCTTAAAGAATGACGCAAATACAACATAAATGTAACAATTTTTTTTTTTTAAAGTGTAATTATAACATGTAATGTGAACAACACTAACACATACATTCTTTAAGGTACATGACAATGCAATACATTCGAATACCATATATAGAAGTATTCTAACCTTAGCATATAAATATTACTCATGAATTTAAATTACATACATCTAAAGCATTTAATCCATTTCATATGATACAACGTACATAAAGGAATCATTTATAGCTTGCATTCATTCCAAAAATTAATTACAAAGCTCATTTCCAAAATGAAGATGTTCATACAATTAAAGTTACAATTACATTGATACAAAATTCCTCCTCAAATACAAATGAGGAGTAATACATATACAAATATACACTGATACAAAAAACAAAAGAGATGATATATATCAACTGGTACATGCGAGCTCTCCAATCTAGAAGATCCCACTATTACAAACATGGAATGGGGACCCAATGGTGTATGGTGCACATTCCAACCAACCAAGTGGTACCTGAAGGCCCACCCCCCATGCTAGGAGATAATAAAAGGGCTCCCAAGACAAACTAATAACCTCTAGTCATAGGAAAACTCAAGACTTGACTACACAAGTATAACACATAACATGAAGATTACATTGCTTCTGGAGTAAAAGAATCAAGTACATCAATTTAACATCTAAACTGTTGTCATAGGAGGAGTGTCACACATAATTTTCTATGGGTTACCCTGGCACACCTTTGTGTGTTGGATCCCCAACTGAGAACCACTCTCCTACCAACAACATAAGGATCTAAACCAATACTCAAGGGTATACATGGTGCACAAATATCAATAATAGATACCAACTATGATACAAGAGACAACACATCCCATTCGTAGTACCTGGGTGATTAACTAAACAATCAAGTGCACTACCTAAGAAAACATAAGGGCTAAATTAAAATTCACAATAACTCCCTCATAAAATAACATCTGGAAGACATACAAGTACAACAATCTAATTTTCCCCAAAAAGAAAATAGAAGAGATCACAATTTTAATAGGTAAATTCAAGCAAGATATGAATCTACCATTAGGAATTCCTAAATCCAATTTTAAAAATAGAAACACATTGCTTAAATTAAACTAATTTAAAACAATATCATTTACCAATAATAAAGAAAAATTACATCTTATTGTTTAAATAAATTTTCCAATTTCAACTAATTAAAATCAATCTCCTCATTTAATTTATATTATTTAAAAATAATCTACTTCATGCATTTGCATGCATCTAATTATAAAAATACATTTTAAATATATATATATTTATATTAAATATATATATTATTTAAATATTTAAAACCAATTATAATTTCCAAAATATATATATTATATAAATATATATTTAAATATTAATTTACAAATTTCAAACAAAACTAAACATAAAACCAGTTTGTTGTGATTTTAATAACTTTTGTTTTCAAATCTGGGTCTTCAAAAAAATTTATAGAAGGTGCACCACCAAGTTTTTTAAGACAAAAAAATCAGCCATACCCAATTCGTAAATTTTTAGTTTTGATTAATTTAGTGACTCTTTCTCTGCTGTTTTTTTTTACAATTTTTCCTACAGGAAGTTATTCACAAAAAAAAATCAATAAGAAAAGATTTACAAATTAACCAAAGGTTTCCAATTTCAACAAAATTTTAATAGAGGAATTTCAATTTTTCATAAATTTAACAGAGGATCTCAATTGAACCCTACAAATATTTTCTAAACCCTTTGACAAATTCCCTACAGAAGATCTAAATTTTTCACAATTTCTCTATAGAATCTTTTCAACAATTTTCCTACAGAAGCTTATGAAAATACACAGAAATTTCCCAAACAACCTTTCAAATTAACAAAATAAAATTAAAGGTTTTACAAATTTAACAAATCCTCTTGTACATAAATTTTTTCAATTTTTACAAAAATTAAGCAAAGCTTCTATAGAATAGATTTTGTACAGACATTCTTTCCAAATTAACAAAATAAATAAAACAATAAAAGAACCTATTTTCCAGAAGCTTGAAGAAATGAAATTTGAAGCAGAGCCTCGCCTTCAGAATTCAATTCCCAAAGCCTTTTCCAAAATCACCACTTCCAGAAATATGCAAAAATACATAGCCCAAAATCTTCCTAAGAACCTCCTCTAATTTTCAACCAACAATTTTTTAAAAATATCTTTCTTTCCATTCTCATGAAGTAATCTCTTACCTCTTCTAGTAAATACCAATTATTATCCCTGAGAAATCATTCTCAATAAAAATCCCTTAATTACTTTTCTCAACACTTGTCAAAATTAAAATATGTTTTTCAACAACATGCAACTATTTCCTCTAAAGCATTTACAAGTTTTTTTTGCATTTTAATAATTCAAACCATATTTTAATCTCTAAATAAATTTAATCAATTAATCTATTCACTTAATAAATAAATTTAATCAATTAATTTATTTACTTAATAAAATAAATTTAATCACAAGGTGTAACACCCCTCCGTTTTGGATATTAGGATCGGTAGTGTTTTCTTGGTAATGTTTGATTATGCTTGCTGTGACTGTGAACTTAGTGATTGTTTGATCATGAACTGTTTCATGATGCACATGTTATATCATGTTGTGTCGATTGTATTTGAACAGGCTTTGACTTTGGGAACTTGATTACTTGTGATCGTGATTGATTAAATGATGTTAAGTTATATGTTGATGTGATGTGATCTTATTCTGATGTTATCTGTATGACATGATTTAGAGTAACTTAGAATATATCTGATTAAATGATGTTTTATGATATTGAGCATATTTCCGATGTTAGATGCGTTAGTTAATGATACTATATTGGTGAAAGGGACGAATTGTATCACTTGCTTGCGAGCGCCCTACAATTCTAGGATTTCCCTCTTCACGGCGTGTTTGATCATAACATACATACATATGTTGCACGTTTGACATGTTCTTTGTTGCAAGTTTGTAGGTACATGACATCGACTCCACATGGTTTCACAGGTGTGAGCATGTCAATTTACCAACGGTAATTGATTGGGAGATAGTAGCTAGGTTTTTCGAGCGAAGTCATCACCCTAGTCATAGCGTGTCATCGGGTTGTTATCAGGGTTGGTTGTGTTAATTTGGCCAATTTCCCTTGAGTATTTATTTAATTTCAAGTTTAAAGTTTATTAATGGCGTGTGTAGTTTAATTGATGATTAAATATGTGTTTAGTTGCAATGTTGAAATGCGATTTATTTTATTAATTGATTTGATTAATCAATGGAAATTAAATTGAGTTTAATAGTTAATTAGATTAACGGTGGTTTTAATTTAAAAAATTGTTTTGACATTATTATATATTATATTCAAATTGCAAAGGAAAATGGAAATCATATTTTGAGATTTGATTTTAATGAAATTATGAGTTTACATGAGAATTATATTTGAAATTTAAAAAAAAAAAGTATTTTTAAAATTTAAAAATAGAAAAGTCTTTTAATGAATTAAAAATTAGGAAGTGGGTTTTTGAATTAAAAAATTAGGAAGTGGAATTTTATGAATTTAAAATTAGAAAGTGGGTTTGAATTTAAAAAATTAGAAATATTCCCCACATGTTAATTTTAAAAGATATTTTGTGAGTGGGAATTTTAGGGCTTCTTTGACCAAAATGAAAAAACCCTATTTTGGAGGAAAGGAGCCCTTATTAATTTTGAATCTTGCAATTTGAAAAAAAAAAAAAAAAAGTTGTTTTTGGCTTGGTTTTGGATTTTGGGAAGGAGGTTGAAAGTTGCTTGAGCTGGATTTGAAGAGGTTCTTGAAAGCTCTATTCGAATTTGCAAATCTTGGACAAAAATCAGGTTCCTTGTCTTGCTTTAAACCCTCTTCATGCTATTAAGAAACCTTTGATGTGTTGTTTGGAAATCCAATTAAAACCATGAAAAAAAATTGTTTAAAACCATCAACACAAAACTTAGAGGGATTTAAATAGAAAGATTTAACTTATTTGACAAAATGGAGAAAACCCAGAAAAAATCACCATATTTTATGCTTGAAAAAAAAATTCTTCTTGTTGAATTTTCTCCTCAATAAAATTTGTTTGAAATGTGTTGGATTCATTTATATTTTTTATATAAATTTACCAGCTTTGAATGAGAGGTTTTGGCATTTAAAAGAATTACTTCTTTTACAAAATAGATTGTGATTTTCATTCTGGTTTTTACCAGACACAAGGTTTAATTTTAATTTTGTTTATTTTCTTTTTTTTTTGGGCAAAATTATGCAAATTAAAGAAATAAAAAAATAAAATTCTTTTTTGTGGTGGCCTGCCCACCCCATCCATGGGGGGCGCTTCCTGTGCAACACACGCCACACTGTGAGGGCAGTAGCCACACAGGGGCACCTCCCCTGAGGGGCTATGATGCAACCAAAGTTTGGCCTTTCACTTTTAAAATATAAGTTTGGTTTATTAAAAACTTTTTAATTTTTATTAAATTTTATTTTATATTATATATTTATTGTAATATATATATAATATATATATATTAATTTTAATTATATATATATTATATATTTATTATAATATATATATTATATTATATTTATTAATTTTTTTGTTAAATATAGATATTAATATATATTTAATGAATATATACTAATTAGTGGGATTTTAAAATATATGTTATATATAAAGTGTATATATTATATTTAATGTTTTCACTTTTTTGCTTTAAGTGGTAAAAGTGGAATTTAAATGGGAAGTTTAAATTTACTTTTAAATAATTGACTAATATGCAAATAAAATGGCATATTAAAATAATGTTAAATAGTAAATTGGAAATTTAAATGATGACGTGGTTATTATAAAAGAAGGAAATTGGTATTTTAATAAATAGCCGTAAATTTCAAAAGAAGTTATTTTAAGCTATTATTAAAGGTATATTAAGGACATATTTTGTTTATGTAATTAATGAGGGATAAAATATGATTAATTAAAATATATGAAATTATTAGTTATATTTTAATTTATGGGGTTTAATTATTAAATAGGACTTAATCTAAAATGATTATCGCATGGATTAAGAGGAAATGTAATTAATGAATGATCAATGTTTTAATTGAAATATTGAGTTGGATTTTGATTAATTTATTTATCTTGTGCTGAAATATAGATTAAGTGACATGATTAAAATACCCCGATTTTGAAGATAATTGTTAAATGGAGAGTTAATGATTGACGTAATTCAATCAAATGACCTTATTTATTAAAATCATTTGAATATGGAATTTAATTGTGAAACTAAGAGATAATGGAAGATTTATTTTACTCAGATATTTTAATAATTAAATTGTTTGATTATGGAAAATAGTGGTGGAACTTAGAGTTAATACATGATTTTTTTAGTCAGATGTCTTTACTTATCAAATGTTTGACTTAATTATAATTTGATTTTGATTATTGTGGGAATTGAGACAAATGAAGTTAAAAGGATAGATTTAAAGATATATTATCCTAAGATGACTTTTTGTTACGTAATAGGAGGAAAGGAAGATTATTATATTCAAATGAATTATTTCGAATGTTGAATCTCAATAGGCAAGATTTTATTTTAAAAAGGTAGATTTTAAATGATCAAGTGTTTTCATTTTCAAAGGTTGATTTTATTAATCAATGTAATTGGGAAAATGAAATATACTATTGGTTTGAATCCCTTTGAGTTGTCAACGTGCTTTGACTTACTATTGAGTTGTGCAGATAAGGTCCATTATTTATTTAATTCTTGCGTGACGTAATTGATGGACTTATTATTTAATCTAAGTGCTTTAATAAATGAATGGTTTCATTTATAGTATATGCTTGTGATACTAGTGAAATGATTAAATATTTTAGTCGTTCTTATTTTAGTCAAATGATGGTATTTATTTGAATGCTTTGATTAGAGAAGTTACTTATAAATTTTAGAGTAAATGATTGGGTTGTAAATACTTCAATGTTGAGAAGTGAATATGATGTATTTGATTGAGTAAATGCAAGATTCAAAAAATATTGTGATTGACTAGGTTTATGAAACCCTAACATTAGACATTGAATTGCCTAGAATGCTTTTATATCATGGTTCTTTTATTTTTCCTTGTCGGGAAAATGGGGTCGGGTCTATGCAAGTCTTCCAGAGAAGTTCTTTAGAGTGGGATGTTTTGTGTAGAGGTTCAATTTGTGAATCACCTTGGGAATGGTGTAGAGTTATACTTTGATATTGTACCTGGTTCTCTCGAAAAGGGATGATTTGTGCCTCCTTGGGAATAGGAGAGGGTCATGTGTTTATACCTCCTTTGGACGGAGTGGTATTTTATATTTTGTTTTTCCTCCAGTGTATGGAGTGGATTATGTGACCTTGTTTACCTCCAGTGTTTGGAGAGGGTTTTGACCTTGTTGCCTTCAGTGTTGGAGAGGGTCTTAACCTTGTGGTTTTTTGTGGTGGAGTGAGTTCTTGAATTGTTACCTCCTTGAAATGGAGAGGTCGTGTTACCTTGCTTCTTATTGTGGATTTCACCGTGTGAGTTGTCTTAGGAGAGTGGCTTGCAATGGGCGCCGGCGCACAAAGTGGTTCCAGGATAACCCTTTGCAAGTTGGTTAATTTAGTGATAACTAAATTAAACTTTTAGAAGCTTAGGTTGCATCAAACATTAAACAAGATAATTTGTGCTTCACTCATGGGCCCAAGGGGCTTTTTTTAGACTTGGGATGAGACGGGAAGGCCTGGAATGGCAAGATCATCTATCTTGTTTTCACGAGAGGTATTTGGTTCCGCATGAGTAAGCATGGGTGTCAGGAATGTGGTAGAGGCTACCAAGATAACCCATGGAGTGGGGGTCGGGGCCTAGGAAGATTCCCAGAGGATATCCCTTGACAAGCTATGCAATGACACTCTTTCTAAGTCAACAGTTTGTATATGCTATATGTAACACTCTTGATCTATTCTATGTCTGGAAGCAATGTAACCTTTGCCAATGTTGTGTGAGTCATACCTAGAGTTGTACGTATGACTGTTCAGTCATGTGATGAGGTCTTGTATTTATTTTGTTTCAGTTTTGTGTGGCTCGTGTCTAGCGGTAGATGGTCTTGTGTAGGAACTCTTGGTTACTATCTCCTAGCACGGAGGGAGTGGAACCTTTTGGATTCCCCGTGGTCGGGTGGCGTGCATCTTATTCAGTTGGTTCTTCTTCTTGTTTGTGTGGTCGTGATTTCCAGTTGGAGAGCTTGTGGGAATCAGTTTTTCTCATGCCTTGTTCTCTCAGTTCTTATTTTATTTTATTACCCCTCACTTGTTATTGAGGTGGAATTTGTAATATGTAATAATTTTGTTGGAATTACCTCATTTGGGGAATGAGTGCTGTAATCTTATTGTTTAAATCATGTTATTGGAATCTTTTGGTATTTCTTATCCTTCGTTGTAAGTTATCTTGTATGGAATGTATGTTGTCTCATTTCCTTAAGTGTTTAATACTTTGGTTTCAATGGATGTAATTGTTGTTTGGGTTTTTAAGTAATCTTTGTCTCGTGGCCTTAGAGGTTGTTGGCAACATGTATTCATCTTCCTGTTATTTGTACTTAAACAAAAAAAAATTGGTATGTTTAAGTAATGAATTGCAACTTCCTCTAGGGTTGCGTGGCGGGGCATTACACAAGGATTAAATTACTTTACCAAATAAATTTAACTTAATTGATTAAATTAAATGAAAAGATTTTAACATTAATCTAAAATAAATAAATAATCATTTAAAAAAATTAATCATCAATTTTCCACAAGGAAAACCTTGCAAGATAAATAAATATCAAACCAAACATGGACAACATGACCACAAAATATATCGAACAAGGACTGATGACACATTGTGACTAGGGTTGTGGTTTGACTAGGAAAACCCTGTTACTATCTCCCAATCAACTATTCTGTTGGAAAATGGACATGCTCAAACTTTTGAATCTAGGTGGAGGTGTTATTTTGTACCTGTTTGCTCAAATATACAAATTAGAGTACACATTCATAATAGTCGAGGTACTAAGAAATGAACTCTAGCAATCATATCTCATTCTTGGATGTCCCCATACGTTCAATGGTATTATGCCACCCTTTCCACCTATCCTCACAACATGCTACTGCATCACTTAACTACCCAATAAATCTTTGCATAATAATAATAACAAAACAATGTGCATCATACTCACAAAAGTACCATCAAAAGCTCTTGTTCCATCTCCCTCTTTAGATTCCTTAGCTAGACTACCCGCACATCCCAAGTGAAAATGGAGAGGCACTACATTCTTCCCCCCTAAAACTTGACTTACTCTTGGAAATCACAAGGCTCCAAATGGAAACATAAACACATTAGTCCCGAAATGTATCTAATTTATAATTAATGTACATCCTCTTTCTAAATTATTACAATTAAAATCACTATCTGGCTACACATTTGAAAATAATATATCTTTCTAAGCACCTTTATTTGGAAAATCCATATGTTTCTTATAGTAAGAAACTTGATTTTAACACTAATAAATATAACAGGTGCTCCAATTAACTCATTTTTTCATTCACAATACAAACATCTTCAAAATATCATACAAGGAAAACACATCATATGATTACTTGATATTAAAAAATACACACCATATCATGTTTTTAGAAACATATAAAAGTATTCAATTCCAAAAGGATTACCATTTATTTTTTCTTTTCCCCTCACTTACAACTCCTCTTCCAGTACACTGTTAAGCAATCAATATAGTAGAATGCTAGATTTCCATAAACATAACATAAATTGAAATTCCCCGTCATGCGAACCCCAAAGGACAACTAAGGAAAAAATTATCGCACATTTTTTTTTAAGTAAATCTAAACATACATGAGTTGCACATTAATTCATGAGTCATGAAAATTAATTAAGAAAATCCATTAACAATTATGTCCCTTGGGGTACATGAGGAGACATTATGAAACTTAAATCCATACCACGATGATAGAGAATGAAACCCAAAGATACAATCCATAACAAAGTAAACATTTACAAATGTAACACATAAATAACAAATCATTAATAAGAAACCATCCATGTACATATATACAACATATATGTAATGCCTCGCCACGCAACCGTAGAGGAAGTTGCAATTTACTACTCAAAGGTACTATTCATTTTGTTTTGTTTAAGTACTAATAACATGCAAGATCACTATCCATTGCCAACAACCTTTAAGGTTATGAGACTCAGATTACTTAAAACCCAATCAAGAAACATGAATTGCAACATAACATTTAATTACTTATAGAATTAAGAAATCATACATTCCATACCTGATAAAATTACAACAAAGGCATAAAAGATACCACATTATTCCAATAATATGAACTACAATAAGGTTACAACACTCATTCCCCAAATGAGGTAATTCCAATATACAAGGTTATGATTTACAACTTCCACCTCGATACAAAGAGGGGTGATAAAATACAATAACCACTGAAATGAATAAAGCATGAAAGTACTCGATCTCACGAGCTCTCCAACTAGAAATCTCATTCACACACACAAAAGGCTGACCCAACGGATTAAGATGCACGTTCCACCCAACCATGTGATACCCAGAGACTCACCCCCCGTGCTAGGAGATAGTAACAAGGAATTCTAGACAAGACCAATCACCAAGAGAAACCCAAGTGCAAACCATCAAGATAAAAACCACTCCAACTCTAGGAGGAACATAAAATGAAAATCCACTCCAACACAGGAGGCAACAAAATTCAAAACTCTCTCCAAACACTGGAGGCAACAAAGGTCAGTACCCTCTCCAAAAACTGGAGGCAACAAAAGGCATACTCCACTCCTTTCAACGGAGGCACAAACGACATAAACCACTCCTAATACAAAAGGAGGCACAAACCATCCCCATTCGTGAAAACTGGGTAAAACCACATGATACAACCAAATTCCCTACCCAAGGCAATACAACAGTTGACTATCATAGTAACGCAACCCCAAAAGTTGAACCCCTTCCAGAAGACTTACATAACAAGCAACTCCAAATAGAATAAACAACTAAATCAACGAGTTCCCTAGCCTCTGGAAACAAAACTCAGAACTACCAAAGTACACTCATAAATTTACAATCATAACAATATTTCCCATACAATACCAAGAAGAATTCGCTTAAATCAACAATCATAAAAATACACGTTCTTTAAATAACTAAAGATGTAGTTTGACATAACCATCTTTTCTCATCAAACATGAACTAAAGTACATATATACATGATTTACTTAATCTTTTTTTCTATTCATATAAGTTCTAAACCATATAATATTTATGAACCTTATCTATTCCTTGCTGTCTAGAAAACAACAACATTCCCTATTCACCATTTAAGGTAATAGAATATAGAACTTTTAAATAACATTCTACCCATTATAATAACATCATAATAAAATAACCTTTTTCTTTACACATATTAAATATAATCAATTGTGCTCCTAATTATAATCCATATAACTTAACTACGTACATAATTCTCACATTTAACAAATCATTTACAAGAACTTCAAGATTCCATTAAATCAAACAAGTCATTGAAAACACATTAACCATATTAATTTTGATTACAACCCTAACCTTTAACAATTATTTAATCATTGCACTAACCTTAATTTCCAAAATACAATAGCACTAGTTTTAAAATCAAAACTCACATAAAGAATATCTTCATTGCCCAGCATCGAGAATGAAAGAAAACGTCATTCAGGAAGCATTTCAAGCAACTAAATAACTTTTGTTAGGATTTCCTAAATCTAATCAATCTCAGTATCCTTTACTTACATTTATCCAATTAAATATACTCAATTCATTTCACAATGTTGAAGTATTTAAACACCAATCATTTACTCTAAGTTTCGCAATTATATTCCATAATCAAAATCAGTTGATAAATAAAACATTTAATTAAAATAATTCAGTCTTTATTTCAACCTTGAATAAATTGAGCAACTAAATTTTATATATACATGAGTACAATTAAAACAAAATATATATACATAAAAATATATACTTGGTGCATATATATATATTTTATATATAAATATTTAAATTTCTAATCTCATTGAAAATTAAGCAATTCAACACAATACAATAATCTATTTAAAATATATAAAATATACATATATACATTATATATATATGTATATATACATACTAAATGTGTATGATATATACATAAATATATATATAATATATATATAAATAAACTATTATAACATAAATATTATTTAAATATTAAAATAATATTATATATATATATATATAACATATATATATTATATATATTACATATATAATATATAAAATATTAAATAATATTTTAAAAAAATGAAATTAAATTTTAAATTAAAAAAAACAACACCCTCATATGGGCGCGGGCCCCTCCCACATGGGAGTGGCCAGGCTGCCACATAGCCTCCCCCATACAGGGGGTGTTGTGTGGGTAGCACCGCTGCCTGGAGGCAGCGGCATTGCTTGCACACAGCGCCTTCCACTGGGGCATGTTGTGTGGGAGCAGCGCCTCCCTTGAGGCCCTATGGGAGGCGTGCAGGGCTATAGCCCTCCCCTCTACCAACAAATTTTTTTCTTTTCTATATAAATTTTTATAAAAAAAAAAACCCACTGTCAAAAAAAATGACAAAACAGGGTAGTCCCCTTTATATGTTAAAAACATAATTTTTTTTCCAAAAAAACAAAATTAAAAGAACATAATATATATTTGTAAATATATCTATATGTGCATATGCATAGGTATATTTACAAATATATATACCCAGATATTAATTCCCAGATTAAATTGTGCAAATGAACAACAATTTTTAACAATACCCAAATAAATTTGGCAACACCATGACTAGTTTAAATTTTAGTTTGAAAAACATATTTCTTTCGATTTTCTTCCTATTTTCATTGTGTAAATTCTTGTTTGGTTTTCTTTCCTAATTCCAACCACAGTTTGCAAGATTTGAATTCTTTTCTCATGGTTTTCTTTGCATCTAAATAACATTCAAAGAGTTTTCAAACAACAAACAAGAAATTTGAAAATTATTTAAAAAGGGAAACAAGAAATGAAGATGAACCTGGTGTTTTCTCCCCAAGCTTGAAGGCTTCAACAATGGTGATTCCAATCTCCTCTTCAACTCCAAATTTAGCCACAACACACAAAAAAAAACTCTCCACCAAAATCAAAGATTGAAAAACAAAAGAATTTTCATTTCTTTGCAAAGAGCTTCCCCAAATTTGGTCAAACCCCTAAAATATCCCACCCACTAAATTTATTGAGCTTTTGGAGGATAATTCCTATTTTTTAAAATTTTTAAAACAATTTAATTTCAAAGAATGACATTTCAAGTTTTCATAATTTCATTTAAAACTAAAATTCCCAAAGTTGCAAAGAATGAATATTTTATCAAAAATTTCCAATAAATGAGATTTAACACATTTCTATTTTTATTATCATTTAACTTAACTATCTAACATGATTTCCTCTTGCATTCTAAATTTTAAATCTAAATATACAATAATGGCAAAATAACTATTTCATTTAATTTATGACCATTGGCCTAGTTAACCAATAAACTAAAAATGATTTTATTAATTAAACCAAGATAATCCATGAAATAAAATAATATTCAACATTGAAACTAGATATGTTAAATCATCACTTTTAACTTCAAAGGCCATTTAATAACCTTTATAAAATGAAATTAAATAAATAACCAAAGAGGAAAGAACCAAATTAAAACCGCTAAACCCGACGACAACCTGACAACAAACTATGACTAGGGTGACGACTTGGCATGGAAAACCTAGCTACTATCTCCCAATTGATTACCATTGGTAAATGGACACACTCAACCTGCAAATCAGGTGGAGTCGACGTCTTGTACCTATCAACTTGGGAACAAAGAGCATATCGAACATGCATATATATGATATAATAACACACACCATGAAGGGGAAAATATCAGAATTGTAGGGCACTCGCAAGCGAGTGATACAATCCTGTCCCCTCCACCAATACACTCATCATAGACTGATAGTTCCATCGTAACAAATATCTCACGCAATAACATGTTACAATAACTAATCATCCTTACACCAATTTAAAACATGTCAAATAAAGCGTCAGATAAGATACATCACATCACACCAATAAACTATTGCTCTATAATTATTGATCAAATCGCACACACATGATACAACATCTCAATAACAAAAAAAAAACATCAAAGCAGACATGAACACACTTTCCATCCAGAATGGAAAATGGAGGGGTATTACGTCCTCGCCCCTAGGGCCAGGCTTACTCCTGGAAGCTTGCAAGTAAGCCTAGTACAAAATCCATAAATCACACATATACAATGGTTCTAAAACTGAACCACTCCACACCTCAACATAAAAACAATAGCAACCCGTGCTATGATCAACACAACCAAGTACGCTATCAATCTATACAAATCAACATGGTGAAGCAACCACCAACCAAAACTCCAAAGCACATATCCATGGATTAACATACATGATACACATATGCACCAATAGACATCACTAGGAATCATCACAAGGACACACATAGTGCAATATTATTACAATGTTTACTCAAGACAAGGTTTGCAACATTATCACTTCAAAATTCATTTAACATTTTTTATTTTGAATCAAGGTACAATAATTTAACATCTACATGATTTCTTAAGACTCAACAATAAAGTTGGGGACTATAGGCCTCACCAACAAGATGCACCTATTATGCAATTATCATTAACATGCAATGGTTTCACTAATCCCTTTTCTCTAAACTTTTACTTACTGCAAAACAATTTTCTATTCGTATTATACATTTTCCCATGATTATGAATGCAACTTGGGGACTTAGGTCCTTTACCCAAGGTTTGATTTAATAAAACAAACCTTCATGAATACATAAGCATTTTCTCATAAGATACAACATACCATGGTTTTTCATACACCACACACTCAAGGACAATCATCTTCGTTAAACCAATGGAAAGAGAGAGAAGACAAGAGATATTTATAGTTCTAACATAGGCATGAATGCAATCATGGTTTCATCACACAATCACTTTCACACAAATGCATCAACCATATGAGAGTATGCAAAAATCTCTATGAACTAACAACATGATTATTCATTTTCTATTACCATATTTCATAATTTCAAAACAATATAACATGCAAAAGCAACTCCAAAACCACATAGGGTCAATCAGACAATCACTGGCACAAGGAGGAAAATCACAAGAAAACATGCATCAGATACTTGCATGGAGAAGAAAAACAACAAGACTCCAAAAGAGAATATAAACCAAAGGAAATTCTTGGCACCCTCAAGGTCAACCAGTCTTTCTCACAACATAAGCAGAGAAACCAAGCAAGGGTAATTTTAGGCAACACATGTCACCTGCAACCCGCCAACAAGCTAAGGTCCAACATGCTCACCCTCAACATAGGATAGAGGGAAGTAATCGATCTCAACCTCAAAAGACTCTCAACCAAGGGAATCACTCCAATCTAGAAGGGTAAGGCAAGACCTAGGAGGCATCATTCCTCCACAACTCAAGACAAGGTTGGTAAACTCAACCCTCTAAAACGCCATAATAAGGCACTCAAGGCAAGAGGTCCTATGACTATCTCACCCCCACAAGCACTTGGAACACACCTAACAAACACACTACAACCACACTCAAGGACCACTCAAGGGTCACATCCCTTTACACAATGAAAGAGCCATACATCAAGAAGGAAACCAATCAAAACACACTTCTTGGTAGGCTTGCGGGCCTAACTAACCTAAACAAAAAAACATCCATCAACAAGACATGCAAGGGGCGGAAATAACAACAAAACTGGTTGTCATCCACCACACACAACACACCAAATTCACACACTACACAATTGTCCATAATGCATTCTTCCAGTAGGAAGGATATCGACGCATTGTACACTATGCTGAGGATCCTATCTTTTCCACTAGTTTCCTGCACCATTGGACCTACACCACATAACAACAACTTCTGGGTAGACAAGTGAAATCAACCCAAAAGGAAAACATAAACCAACAAACAAAGCACCTAGGTCAATGCCATGGCTCATAGTGCCCAGAGTATAACCTACGCAACTAACAACTTAATGGGTTGCACATTATCCCAGAGTACCTAGTGTTAAAACCTGGGCTCTGATACCATGTGTAATTCCCCGCCACACAACCCTAGAGGAAGTTACAATTTACTACTCAAACATACGATTTTTTTTCTTGTTTAAGTACTAATAACATGCAAGATCACTATCCATTGCCAACAACCTCTAAGGTTAGGAGACTATGATTACTTAAAACCAAATCAAGAAACATGAGTTGTAACATAACATTTAATTACTTATAGAATTAAGAACTCATACATTCCATACCTGATAAAATTAAAACAAAGGTATACAAGATACCACATGATTCCAATAACATGAATTACAATAAGGTTACAACACTCATTCCCCAAATGAGGTAATTCCAATATACAAGGTTACGATTTACAACTTCCACCTCGATACAAAGAGGGGTAATAAAATACAATAACCACTGAAATGAATAAAGCATGAAAGTACTTGATCTCACGAGCTCTCCAACTGGAAATATCATCCACACGCACAAAAGGCCGACCCAACGGATTAAGATGCACGTTCCACCCAACCATGTGATACCCCAAGGCTCACCCCCCATGCTAGGAGACATTAACAAGGAATTCTAAACAAGACCAATCACCAAGAGAAACCCAAGTGCAAACCATCAAGATAAAAACCACTCCAACTCTAGGAGGAACATAAAATGAAAATCCACTCACACACAGGAGGCAACAAAAGTCAAAACTCTCTCCAACCACTGGAGGCACAAAAGGTCAAAACCCTCTCCAAAAACTAGAGGCAACAAAAGACATACTCCACTCCTTCCAAAGGAGGCACAAACCACATAAACCACTCCTAATACAAAGGAGGCACAAACCATCCCCGTTCGTGAAAAACTGGTAAAACCACATGATACAACCAAATGCCCTACCCAAGGCAATACAACGGTTGACTAACATAGTAACGTAGCCCCAAAAGTTGAACCCCTTCTGGAAGACTTACATAAAAAGAAACTCCAAATAGAATAAACAACTCAATCAACAAGTTCCCTAGCCTCTGGAAACAAAACTCAGAACTACCAAAGTACACTCATAAATTTACAATCATAACAATATTTCCCATACAATACCAACAAGAATTAGCTTAAATCAACAATCATAAAAATACATGTTCTTTAAATAACTAAAGATGTATTTTGACATAACCATCTTTTCTCATCAAACAGGAACCAAAGTACATATATACATCATATACTTAATCTATTTTTCTATCCATATAAGTTCTAAACCATATAATTTTTATGAACCTTATCTATTCCTTGCAATCTAGAAAACAACAACATTCCCTATTCACCATTTAAGGTAATAGAATATAGAACTTTTAAATAACATTCTACCCATTATAATAACATCATAATAAAATAACCCTTTTCTTTACACATATTAAATATAATCAATTTTTCTCCTAATTATAATCCATATAACTTAACTACGTACATAATTCTCACATTTAACAAATCACTTACAAGAACTTCAAGATTCCATTAAATCAAACAAGTTGTTGAAAACACATTAACCATATTCATTTTGATTACAACCCTAACCTTTAACAATTATTTAATCATTGCACAACCCTTAATTTCCAAAATACAATAGCAATAGTTTTAAAATCAAAACTCACATAAACAATATCTTCATTGCCCAACATCAAGAATGAAAGAAAACATCATTCAGGAAGCATTTCAGGCAACTAAATAATTTTTTTTAGGATTTCCTAAATCCAATCAATCTCAGTATCCTTTACTTACATTTATCTAATTAAATATACTCAATTCATTTCACAACGTTGAAGTATTTAAACACCAATCATTTACTCTAAGTTTCACAATTATATTCCATAATCAAAATCACTTGATAAATAAAACATTTAATTAAAATAATTCTATCTTTATTTCAACCTCGACTAAATTGAGCAACTAAATTTTATCTATACATGAGTACAATTAAAATGAAATATATATACATAAAAATATATACTTGGTGCATATATATATATATATATATATTTTATATATAAATATTTAAATTTCTAATCTCATTGAAAATTAAGCAATTCAACACAATAGAATAATTTATTTAAAATATATAAAATATACATATATACATTATATATATGTATATATACACACTAAATGTGTATGATATATATACATAAATATATATATAATATATATATATATAAATAAACTATTATAACATAAATATTATTTAAATATTAGAATAATATTATATATATATACATAGAGCACATATATATTATATATATTACATATATAATATATATATTTTTATATAATATATAAAATATAAAATATTATTTAAAAAAAAAATTAACTTAAAAAAAACAACACCGTCATATGGGCGCGGGCCCCTCCCACATTTGAGTGGCCAGGGCCACGTAGCCTCCCCATATGGGGGTGTTGTGTGGGCATACCGCTGCCTATAGGCAGCGACACTTCTTGCACACATGCCTTCCACTGGGGGGTGCTACGTGGGAGCAGTGCCTCCCTTTGAGGCCCTGTCGGGGGGGGGGGGTGCATGGCTATGGCCCTCCCCTCTACCAACAATTTTTTTTCTTTTCTATATAATTTTTTATAAAAAAAAACCCACTATAAAAAAAAATGACAGAACAGGGCAATCCTCTATATATGTTGAAAATATAATTTTTTCCAAAAAAAACAAAATTAAAAGAACAAAATATATATTTGTAAATATATTTGTATGTGCATATGCACATGTATATTTACAAATATATATACCTAGATATTAATTCCTAGATTAAATTGTGCAAATGAACAACAATTTTTAACAATACCCAAATAAATTTGGCAACACCATGACTAGTTTAAATTTTAGTTTGAAAAACATATTTCTTTCTTTTGATATTTTTCCTATTTTCATTGTGTAAATTCTTGTTTGGTTTTCTTTCCTAATTCCAACAACAGTTTGCAAGATTTGAATTCTTTTCTCATGGTTTTCTTTGCATCTAAATAACATTCAAAGAGTTTTCAACAACAAACAAGAAATTTGAAAATTATTTAAAAAGAGAAACAAGAAATGAAGATGAACCTGGTGTTTTCTCCCCAAGCTTGAAGGCTTCAACAATGGTGATTCCAATCTCCTCTTCAACTCCAAATTCAGCCACAGCAAACAAAAAAAAACTCTCCACCAAAATGAATGATTGAAAAACAAATGAGTTTTAATTTCTTTACAAAGAGCTTCCCCAAATTTGGTCAAACCCCTAAAATATCCCACCCACTAAATTTATTGAACTTTTGGAGGATAATTCCTATTTTTTAAAAATTTTAAAACAATTTAATTTCAAAGAATGACATTTCAAGTTTTCATAATTTCATTTAAAACTAAAATTCCCAAAGTTGCAAAGAATGAATATTTTATCAAACATTTCCAAAAAATGAGATTTAACACATTTCTCTTTTTATTATCATTTAACTTAACTATCTAACATGATTTCCTCTTGCATTCTAAATTTTAAATCTAAATATACAATAATGGCAAAATAACTATTTCATTTAATTTATGACCATTGGCCTAGTTAACCAATAAACTAAAAATGATTTTATTAATTAAACCAAGATAATCCATGAAATAAAATAATATTCAACATTGAAAGTAGATATGTTAAATCATCACTTTTAACTTCAAAAGTGATTTAATAACCTTTATATAATGAAATTAAATAAATAACCAAAGAGGAAAGAACCAAATTAAAACTACTAAACCCGACAACCTGACGACAAACTATGACTAGGGTGACGACTTGGCACGGAAAACCTAGCTACTATCTCCCAATCAATTATCATTTGTAAATGGACACACTCAACCTGGAAATTAGGTGGAATCGATGTCTTGTACCTATCAACCTGCGAACAAAGAGCATATTGAACATGCATATATATGATATAATAACACACACCGTGAAGGGGAAAATCTCAGAATCATAGGGTGCTCGCAAGCGAGTGATACAATCCCGTCCCCTCCACCAATACACTCATCATAGACTGACAGTTCCATCATAACAAATATCTCACGCAATAACATGTTACAATAACTAATCATCCTTACACCAATTTAAAACATGTCAAATAAAGCATCAGATAAGATACATCACATCACACCAATAAGCTATTGCTCTATAATTATCAATCAAATTTCACACACATGATACAACATCTCAATAACCAAAAAAAAACACATCAAACCAAAAACGGACACACTGTCTAGCCAGAACGCAAAACGAAGGGGTATTACAATATACATGATTAACTTATAACCCATAATGATAAACTCCCTATCATCATATAAACTCAAGGGACATATTTCCACAAATACAACACATCGAATAACATCTACCATGGATCAATACTCACACAAATTTTACCAAAGATCAAATAATACTTTACATGCATTTCATTAAATGACACTGCTCAAGAATTACAATGATACAAAAGTGTTTCCCAACATGAACGGAAACAATACAATAAGATAGCATGATAAATTGAACAAATGAATACAAAGTATCATAACTAGCTCCAAGTCGGATACAACTCTGGAATCACCATAAGTAGCACAAATTTGTACCTTTTGATCCTCGACTAGAGACCCAATGGGGTGCTTAGCATGTTCCACCCAACCACGTGGGTCCAAAGGCCCACCCCCCATGCTAAAGAGCTGACAAGAAAGGATCCTCAACCAAGAACATCCCAATAGTGAACAACAAGACTCAATGCCATACAAGAATGACAAAAAAATTGCAAAGGTAATTACAACATCAATAATCCACTCGAAACATAACATCAAAAGATCATAAAAGACAACATCAGTAAATCCCTTCCAACATAACAACAATGAACCATTACCATAATGTAGCAAGAATAAATCATATAATATAACATCAATAAATCACTTCATAACAACAATAAATATCAAGTCATAATATCCATAGACCACTTCCAGAGGTTAGCAATAAAAACAACTCAAGGGGAATGCTAGAGGAGAGTGTCATTACAAAGTCCTACATGGGTTATCCTAACTATCTTTCTCTAGGTGCCACCCCCATCTATGGTTATCCTGACAGCCTCTCTAGGTGTTGGCCCCATAGGGTGACTAGTGTGGAGCCATTAACCTCTCGTGGAGACAAGGCAACGATCTTACCAACCACGGCCTTCTCAGCCCACCTTTAGTCTATGAAAGCCCTAATAGGCGGATGAGGAATCCATAATTATCTTATTAATGTTTAACTACCCACCCCCTAATTAATTAATTAGCTTATCAATTTTTACTCTAACTCTAACGTGGGTTATCCTGACATCCCCTTTGTGCGTCAGCACCCACGTAGAGCCACTCTCCCTAGAAACCCAAAACATAAAATCCAAATCCAAGGGGTTGTATCAACAGGAAAACTAAACAAATGGAACATTCACAAGGAAAAACCATCTCACCAAAATCATATGAAACATCACCCATAAAAATGGTACAACCCAAGCTTGAACTCAAAATCACAATTACAATCAAAATTTTGGCCAAGATCAAACCAATGAAATTCTCACAACACAACTTTTCTCAATGCCTCTGGAAGTCCAAAAAGATTGACTCTCCACAAATGAGAGTAAAGAAGTAATATAGTTCCAACATGAAAACTTAACATTTGAAAATCTCCTCAACTAAAATGACTCAAATGGAAAACAAAATAATAAAGAACCATCTTCATCCTTTATTAATCCAACACGATCTTAATGACTAAAATCACCTCTAAATCCAAACAACCCAAAAGGGTAGACACAATGAAATGACACCATCAAGCCAACCTTTAAACACACACAAGTGCACTCAATGAATAGCCACTAAAGAATAATTCATCAATCAAAACATGTGTTTATACATCCCTTTTAAATCTTAAACCAATCAAGGAACTATATATATAAATATCAACAAAACTATAAAACACATCCCAAAAGATCAACGTATAATTGTAACTTTAATACATACATATATATAAATATATTTCCAATTCAAAAGACCATCATTAAAGAATCCCAACAAATCCGATAACTATAAGGGACCATTTTAATACTCGTTTACATTCTAATAATTCAATACATATTTACCCCAACCAATTACACCCATTAACACATTCAAGTTATATATATATACTTAGAAGGAGAACATTAAATATTCATTTACTCATCAATTAAGAAGTCATTGAAAATAATAAAAGAAGTTAAATAACATATTCTATGAATTAACCCAATATATATACTTGTAAACAGACACATTCAAGCAATAACTCATAAGGGCCATTTGAAATCATCCCTAACAATTTCTTTAACAACTTACTCAAGCTAAGGACTACATATCCCAAATCACGATATCTAAGAGTACTCCAATGACAAGCCACTTTTACTAACACAAAAAAAGTGATAATATTAAACTAACTAAGTCTCTTAATCCAACTCAAATTTCTTACTTTAATTGAGCATTTATTTGTCTACACACAAAATAAACTAAGCTTTTCTAATTACTAAAAATTGACTAAAATATCAATTATTCTAATTCTTAAACAATCAACACATTATTTATTCTAGCAACAAATCAATATTGCAAGCTAGAACTATCATTTCAACTATCAATTAACTAAGACAAAGTATTCATTCAAATTGATAAAAGTCATACTTATTCCATCATTTACTTATAACACCAAGAGTTATACTTTTCTAATATTCAAATGTAAACAAAATTACCTTATTTACTATGTGTTTTTAAAATAACTATATAAATAACCAATATGATTATATCCCTATTCATAGTACAACTTAATAAATATTAAAACATAACCGATAGATATAAATATATTATCATGTAACATAATATACACATACCACTCCACGTATGTATCGGGGATGATGATTTAAGGATTCATAAGTTAAATAGAATACATGCATATCATTTTATACAAAATTTAGTGATACCGGTGAGGCTATCAAATAACACTAATGTATTCATAGAATATGATGCAAGTCCACTTCTTGTTCCAACCTATCAATATGAACCCACAAGTATTTTCATCAAGTATAAAGTATGCTCATTAGAATTGAATTCCAAATAATGCCATAACTGATATGAGAGGTCAAACTCCTAGGATGAACGATTTTGTAGTGACTGCCTGCATGGAACTTTCATAGGAATGCTATTGTAGACGGGAATCCAAATCATTCCACCTCCACACATTCTCCTAGCCCGTGACAAGTTGGAAAAAAGGGAAAGACACGAGATCTGATTGAAATAATACCTTAAGAGATTTTAACTCAAGGAATGCAAAGATTGTGGGATAAATCAGAATTTAGGGATTTTAACTAATCTTGTGAACGGGGACACCAAAGAACCATAATTCTGCCACTTCAACAAGATTCGCTAAGAATACAGGGAAATAACTTGACGAATGGGAAAAGTCACTGACGGACAATGGTTTACAAATGACTTACCCAGAACTGCACACCATTGAGTCTTTAAGTCAAATAGTACATGAGAGAATACACCCAACACCATTTTTGTTGAGTACATAATACACATGTATGTAATAGATATATTTATGTGTCCAACGTTGTAGTATGAATTAATTTGGTGGACATGCATAGTATACAGGCAACACAAAGAAGGAATTTGAAGTGTTCAAAAACCACCTACCCGTGACCTCTTTGGACAGTAAGATAGAGGGACGCACACAAAATACATTTTTTAAGGCTTACACAAGGTGCTCTATAACACGTATTTATGTGAATGACCACCTATGGATGTAAGAGGGTATGTGCAAGATCATGATGGGCCAAAAAGTGGTAGTATGATGGGTATGTGTAGGGTATGTGGCTAATGACTTTTTTTTAACCCAAATTTGATAAAATGAAAAAGGTTTTTAAAGGAGATTATCAGCTTTCCACCAATATAAATTATGCTTTACTTTGAATTTAATAAATATTTATTATTTATTTTCTATTTGAATTACAACTAAAGTCCTAATTGGTAGGTTCATTGAAAAACATCTATACCTTTCAAACGGTATCATATTTTTTGAATCTGAAACATGTGTCACATTCTATGCTTCACATACTATAGGATTAAAAAATAAGAAAATGAATTTCATAAATTTTTGACCAAGTTAAGGTGGTCAGACATACGAGTTTTTATATTTTTAAAAAGTTGTAATAAAAAATTCATAATTAATTATTTACTTGGAAAAATATTACAAAAAAAATATGGATCACATCAGGACATGAATCCTCTATTTATATCTAAAATCTTATAAAAAAATACTATCATTTTATTGTGGTTAGGGTGGTCAGACAAACACCTACTTCTTATTTTTTCCCTAAAATTTAAGTACTACTGCATTGAAATTTGAAATTTTCACCAAATAGATTTTTTTGTCTAAAAACAAAACCTAGTAGTTTAGAAACTAAATTCAATTTGATACAAATTCTATTCTTACATATTTTTGAAATAATATAGATAACTTATTCAAATTTTTATGTCAAGTTTCCTAACTCTGATTTTTTTGAATTTTATTGCCACTTAAGGGCCTATTTTTTCCATGATGATCCTGCACATACCCAAGAGACACAGCTAGATTCAACTACTCAAAAATGCTAGTCCTCCAAGGTGATGCCTCTAACAAACAAAAAAATGAATAAGCACCATCCAAAACTAAGGTTTAGAGAGATCAAATCGAAAGCTAAGCATTATATAAAAAAAATCCAATGGGAAAAGAAAATGACATGGCCTAATACATTCCCATCTTTGATCTGTAAAAAGTAACTACCTTCGCTAGCCCACTATAAGGGTTGAAGACACAAAGGAGGATGTGTTTGTTTACCAATGGATAACCAAGGGTTTGTTCTGCATACCTTTGAGGAAATAGTCCCAAATAGAGGGCACTGAAGGGAACGTGATAATCATTCGAGAGAGAAAGAAAAACTAGACAAGGAGGCACATTTCTGGATAACCATATGGGTATTGATAAAAGCATACACTAAATGCAAGGGAGTTTCATTTCTTGCATCCGTTGCTATTCTTATACAATGATTTAAAGCATTGAGGAAAAGACAACAAACATTGACTAATATCTAGCTATCTAGTAATATTTAGATGTGCAGAAAGCATTCGGGCTTTACTCAAGATTCTACACATATGCAAAATGGGAGGGAATACAACCTAAATGATAATTTGGTACTCAATTCTCATCAATTTTGTTGATGATCAATACTACCAGAGGTGGTAATCATGAATTAATTACCAAAAGAAAAGTGATTTCATACAAAAAAATTCTTCTATAGGAAAAACCTTATAATTCTTTAGGAAAAAAAATTTTCTATTTGTTTTATTGTGCAATAAGTAAATAGAGGAGTGTAATAATATCAAACCAAATAAACACCCATGCATATATTTCAAGATCACAGACCAAATTCAAGAGAAAATGGAACCTGATATAAATGTTGTTGAGACGGGGAAAGAGTGGTGTCGAATCCACTTTTTCCTTCCCAAAACTCTTCACTTCAACTAAACAATAACAACTGCTATATATTGAGATGGCCATCCATTGTTAAGACCATATCACCATCAGCTATGAAAAACCCTTACTCCTACTGAAATTATAAGCTAATTCCAATATTTTTTTTGAATGCTCGACAGAATGACAAAAGATCACGTTTTATTTTCCAAAAATCCACATATATAATGCCTAAGACGAGATAAGCCAAAGATCAATAAAATTAGTATGCCATCTGTTCATTTCTAGTTTCAAGTTGTGCATGTGCATGTTTTTGCCTTCTTTTATCTTTTTTTTCTATTTCCGTCTTCAGTTTAAATCTTATCATCAAAATTTATTTAGAACAATTATCCATCTTTTCCTAGCCTTTTTATTATTTTCTTTCCAACTTTTCTTGCTTTTAACACTACAGCTTACCAAGCCTATCTCATCCATTTAATTTACTTTATTAAAATAATTATCTTATCATCTTTATTTAATTACAAATCACATTATTTTCCATATATAATAATTATCCCCACAATTCAATCCATTAAATATTTTTATAAAGCAAGTTAATTTAGTTATTTACTAATAACCATATACAAATTATTTAATTAATTATTATTTTCGTTCTATTTTTTTTCAATTATTTCATGTTCAATTTTAATGAAATTAATAGACTACTCAATTAATTTCAACTCAAATATCATTAATGCATTAAACAAAAAGAACACAATAATACTTACACACAATCGAAAAGGTCACAATGGAGGGGCACTACATAAATACACCCACAAACGCACATTTTTATCCATTAACCATCATTTACAAATAAGACGTTCCACTTTATTCATTTTACAACACTAAACATCACATCACAAGGCTACGCAAGGGTCCATTTGGACACCAAAAAACAACATACTAATCCATGATACATAATCCATGAGCCAAGAGACAATATCCATCTCATGAAATCAATACCTCACACTCAGTGGCTTGATGGTGTTAGGCCACACACACATGGTGAGACCATCCAAACAAGACCACACTAACTTATCTCTTGTTGTATAAGGTGGTTAGCCTCTAAGAGATAGTCATCACACCTAGGTGGGTAGTGGGTCCTAGTTGTGTAATAGCCTCACATACCCCCATCCTCAAGATTCCCTATATCTGCTTCCTCGTATACACTCACCAAGTCCACCTCATACGTCCTTGGAGAGGAATTACAATACGACACATGGCCAACATTGAAAAAAATAAGGATAAACTAGTTTAGCCACTGAAGTCATAAAAAAATATCAAATGAAAATTCAATTATAGCAATAAGGCAAGAAATGTGCATAATTTCAACATTAAATCAAATGTCACCACAAGGGCTACAAGAAAATAAGATCACAAGGTGTGGCTAAACCATTACAATCAAATATAAACAAGGTGTCAACCTTTACAATGAACAAAAAAAATTATCAATAACTATAAAGAAAGTACACAATCTTCAAAATTACACTGTACAACACTACATGACTAGATACTGGCCACCAAATGAGGAAGGAGGGAACAATGTCTAGCTATAATAGTAGACCACATGTGATGCACACTGAGTATGCCATCCACATGTCACAGAGTATACTCATCGGCTACACCTGCCTCACGTTGTCACGTGACATGGTCATACATCAGCTGAAGAAGGCACAAACTTGTTGTATGCCACATGGAAATGTGTTTGTGGCTCCAGGGAAGTAGGCATACGCATAACACACCCCACATAGCGATACCTCATGGAGAAGGAACATGTAGGTACTCACTATAGCCAAAGGTATACACGGCTAAGACATACCCATATGCTAACTGACCCAAATACTGTCAAAGCAACCATGGATATCCCTCTACAAGTGTGTGAGGCCCCATAACACTCATCACACAAGTAGGCTATCATAACACAATCTCATAGTGCATCTTCATGTGTCTATGCATGTGGCATTATGTCCTTGAGCCCAACTCACATGGCATCATCACCAACACTATGTAGAAACATAGTGGGGTGTGGCATCGTATCCATTACATCATGTCAAAACATGTGCAATAATAGTATATATAATGCATATGTGAGTACATCAATATGGGGCTACTCGAGATTCACCTCTCATATGAATGAGGTTGACTCGCTAATGCTAGATCAATGCCCCTACAGGTGGCCAAACAATGCTAGCTCAATGTCCTTATAGATGGCTAGGCATATACTAACAAACCAATGTTGCAATACTCAAAATTGTGGGGATTAGACTAACACATATGGATCAAGTACCTTGATCCATCATAAGGGAAAGTAGGGGGTACGTTTCCTCGAGATTAGTTGAGCTAAGATCACTCTATCTCACAATGTGCATATGCTGCATACTCCACCCAAGAAACTTAGTGGCTGCTACTATCCCTTCATAGATTGAGGGGCTAGAGAACCAAAAGAAAAGAATCCGTGAAACTATCTTTTGGCTACTCTTATATATATACATTTTCAACCACATGTGGGTTGACCCTCAATCAGGTAACAAACATAGAAACACACAAAATGGTATGGTTAATCTCACACCAAATACAACATATTTTGAATGGATGGGTACATTGTATCACCATCCCATGGGCTCACAAAGCAAGTATAGGGCATTCACAACACAACCAATGCACAGTAACTGGTTTCTCACATTTACAGGGGGAATACAATTACATACACATTTTCATGAGTTCATTTACTTGCATAATCCATGTGATTCATATCATCACATATATCCATAACTCATCATTAGCTTTTCTTGCACTACAACCAACACAAATCCATATTTCACTATTCAGAATAGGAAAACATTTATCTTTTATTCAAGAGAGTGGTTAAACCTCCACACTACTCCATGTCATAATTACACACTAATATATTTAGGATAGAGGATCCCATTTGGATTTCTAACATAATTAACAACTATTTAGTCATCTATAACAAGAAGAATAGTACAAGAGAAGAAGATCATCTCTTATCTATCTCTAGGGTAACTCGATTGACCCTACCCTAAATATAAATCACTTAGAATAGTCAAGGAAAACAAAGAAAGGAATACACACATAAGAGTACAAAAAATAAGGATAGCCTAATGTGCTCATGTGAAATCAGAGTACCCAGTGTTTGAACTTGGGCTCTAATACCATGTGTAATGCCCCACCACACAACCTTAAAGAATGACACAAACACAACAAAAACGTAACAATTTTTTTTTTAAAGTGTAATTATAACATGTGACGTGAACAACACTAATGCATACATTCTTTAAGGTACATGACAATGCAATACATTCAAATACCATATACAGAAGTATTCTAACCTTAGCATATAAATATTACTCATGAATTTAAATTACATACATCTAAAACATTTAATTCATTTCATATGATATAAAGTACATAAAGGAATAATTTATATCTTGCATTCATTCCATAAATTAATTACAAAGCTCATTTCCAAAATGAAGATGTTCATACAATTAAAGTTACAATTACATTGATACAAAATTCCTCCTCGAATACAAATGAGTAATACATATACAAATATCCACTGATACAAAGAACAAAAAAGATGATATATATCAACTAGTACATGTGAGCTCTCCAATCTAGAAGATCCCACTATTACGAATATGGAATGGGGACCCAATAGTGTATGGTGCATGTTCCACCCAACCAAGTGGTACCCGAATGCCCACCCCAATGCTAGGAGATAGTAAAAGGGCTCCTAAGATAAACCAACAACCTCTAGTTTTAGGAAAATTCAAGACTTGACTACACAAGTATAAAACATAACATGAAGATTACATTGCTTCTAGAGCAAAAGAATCAAGTACATCAATTTAACATCTAAACCATTGTCATAGGAAGAGTACCACACATAATTTTCTATGGGTTACCCTGGCACACCTTTGTGTGTCGGACCCCCAACTGCGAACCACTCTCCTACCAGCAACATAAGGATCTAAACCAATACTCAAGGGTATACACGGTGCACAAATATCATCAATAGATATCAACTATGATACAAGAGACAAGACATCCCCGCTCATAGTAACCAGGTGATTAACTGAACAATCAAGTGCACTACCCAAGAAAACATAAAGGATGAATTACAACTCACAATAACTCCCTCATAAAATAACATTTGGAAGACTTACAAATACAACAATCTAATTTTCCCCAAAAAGAAAATAAAAGATATCACAATTTTAATAGGTAAATTCAAGCAAGATATGAATCTACCATTAGGATTTCCTAAATCCAATTTTGAAAATAGAAACACATTGCTTAAATTAATCTAATTTAAGACAATATCATTCACCAATAATAAAGAAAAATTGCATCTTATTGTTTAAATAAATTTCCCAATTTCAACTAATTAAAATCAATCTACTTTGTGCATTTGCATGCATCTAATTATAAAAATGCATTTGAAATATATACATTATCTAAATATTTAAAACCAATTATAATTTCCAAAATATATATATTAAATAAATATATATTTAAAATTTAATTTACAATTTTCAAACAATACTAAACATAAAACAAGTTTGTTGTGACTTTAATAAATTTTCTTTTTTAGATCTGGGTTGTTCTAAAAGTTTTGCAAACGGTGTGTCTCAAGTTTTTTAAAATATATAAAAAAAATTCGTCATACCCAGTTCATAAATTTTTAGTTATCATGAATTTAGTGACTCTCTCTCTACTTTTTTTTACAATTTTTCCTACAAGAAGTTATTCACAAAACTTTTTCTACACAAAATTTTTTACAAATTAACCAGAGGTTTCCAATTTCAACAAAGAAATTTCAATTTTCATAAATTTAACAGAAATAAAATTAAAGCTTTTACAAATTTAACAAATCCTCTTGTATAGATAATTTTTTAATTTTTACAAAAATTAAGCAAAGCTTCTGCAGAATAGATTTTGTACAAACATTCTTTCCAAATTCACAAAATAAATAAAACAATAAAAGAACCTATTTTCTAGAAGCTTGAAGAAATAAAATTTGAAGTAGAGCCTCACCTTCATAGTTCAATTCTCAAAACCTTTACCAAAATCACCACTTCTAGAAAGATGCAAAAATACATAGCCCAAAATCTTCTTGAAAACCTCCTTTAATTTTCAACAAATATTTTTTTTAAAATATCCTTCTTTCCATTCCTATGAAGTAATCTCTTACCTCTTCCAGTTAATACCAATTATTCTCTCTAAGAAATCAGTCTCAATAAAAATACATTAATTACTTTTCTCAACACTTGTCAAAATTAAAATATATTTTTCAACAACACACAAATATTTCCTCTAAAGCATTTACAAGTTATTTTTGTATTTTAATAATTCAAACCATATTTTAATCTCTAAATAAATTCAATCAATTAATCTATTCACTTAATAAATAAATTTAATCAATTAATTTATTTACTTAATAAAATATATTTAATCACAAGGATTAAATTACTTTACCAAATAAACTAAATTTAATTAATTAAATTAAATAAAAATATTTTAACAACATTAATCTAAAATAAATAAATAATCATTTAAAACATTTAATCATTAATTTTTTACAAAGCAAACCTTGGAAGATAAATAAATATCAAAGCAAACATGGACAACATGACCACAAAACATACCAAACAAGGACTGATGACACATTGTGACTAGGGTTGTGGTTTTACTAGGAAAACCCATTACTATCTCTCAATCAACTATTTTGTTGGGTAATGGACATGCTCAAACCTGTGAATCCAGGTGGAGCCGATGTCCTGTACCTATTCACTCAAACATACAAATTGGATTACACATTCATAATAGTCGAAGTGCTAGGAATCGTATCTCATTCTCATATGTCCCCATACGTTTAATGGTACGATGCCACTATTTCTACCTATCCTCACAACATGCTACTGCATCACTTAGCTACCCAAAAAATATCTACATAATAATAATAACAAAACAATGTGCATCATACCCACAAAAGTACCATTAGAAGCTCTTGTTCCATCTTCCTCTTTAGATTCCTTAGCTAGACTACCTACACATCCCAAGTGAGAATGGAGGGGCACTACATATGTAAAATGACTTACAAATTGCAGAGAACAATAGTTTTCTATCAAACCAACCACAGAGCCGAAGGTGACAATTTTTAGAATAGTCTGATATTAAACCAATACCACAATGGCTCTTTCAACAATGAAACTTAATCAATATATTTTCTGGTACATTTCACAGTATAGTTTCCCACACTACAACATTGAATATTGCATTTATTGCATCCCGCGCCATTGTACAAGAAGGGCATGATGCATTAACCCTCGCATGAGCAAACACTTACCATTTTTCTTCTACGTATCGAGGCAACCAACTCCAACACCACCAACCCACATAATTACCAAGCTCCACATCACCATAAAAAAACTTGGTCAAGTCACTGCTAGCCAGGACATCTCTAGTGCTGAAAAATCCAATTCATGGCTGGGTTGATGAAAATCTTGGTGAAAACTTCAAACAAATAGCCTATCGGCTAATAAACGGTATTCAACTTTATTAAAACTTTCTTCCTTCCTTGTAATCCTTTGAACCTAGCTAACTCATGATATTTAACTCAGTCATCTATATATACATTCATTCAATGGAAAGCTATAGAGAAATCCATGGTGGTGTCCTCGAGAAGAACTCCTATCGCCCCCATCATTCAACTCATTTTGTTATTAGTTATTAATAAGTTCATTTTGAATTAATTAAAAATTAAAATTTTATTCCTATAAGGGTGATCCCACAAAGCCAGTTTACAATTTCTGGGAGGATCTAATTTTTGCTGAAATCACATATTTTTAGAAAATATAATGATTTAATCCTTTAAAAGTTCCATTTAAAGCATTCCAATTGAGGAGGGTTTGATCAAACTACCTTAAATGAAACCCCCTTGGATAGAACCTTGCTAGTTTTAAACCATACCTATAATGGAGTCTCCTTTACACCTATCACAATGCTGATAAAAAACCACTTTTGATTTACCTTTTGGGGATCAAATGAGTTCATTTAAATTTTTTTTTTTGTAAGTATGTAGTCCTTATTATATGCTTCCCAAAAAGTATAATTTTAAATAAACTTAATTTTATTATTATATTTTTTTTTATTTCTTGTGAATGTAGGTTTTTCACCGAAAATCAAGCTCTCTATTATGCACATGTGGAAAAATAAAAAATTATCAAAAAAAATTGAAAAATATGAGTGCACCAGATATTGAAGTCCTTGATCCAACAAGGAAAACAAAATTGAATTTCGATACATACAAAAAAAGTTACGCCTTATACAATCGCACTATGTATGAATTATAAAAAAACTATCTAACCAAATGGAAGCACTAGATATCAGAGTTATGAATCTAAATTCGAAAGAATTAAAATTTTATCCTTCCTGGACAAAAAGTTATGCGTTATATGATGAGCGTCACTTTTTTAAAATGTTGTTCTCTCAAAAAAACTAGTTTTCGAGGGACATAGAAAAAGAAGTGCAATCTGATTCCAAAAATTTTGAGAAAAAATATATTTATAATCTATAAACAAAATTTTAGCTACTATAGGTGCCCGAAAGTAAAGATTTAGTTAAAAAAATTATTTCAGTGTCCAGTTTGCCCAAAAATTGTAAACCACTATTGTGGGATCACCCATAATTTAGTTTTTTTAAATGAATATATTAAATATTTAACTTTAAAAATTGTAAAAATTATTTCTTTTGAATATAATTGACTAAGAAATTTTGAGTATTATGGTGAATTTTTATGGAAAAACAAGATAAACTATTTTTCACTTTTTCATTTTATCAAATTTTTATAAAATAACTAAATGTTACTTTTACTATTATATAATGTTTGATTATATATATATATAGATACATACATAAATATAGAAAATTTATGTATGTAATTTTTATTTTTTTATCAAAAAATGTCACAAAAATCAATTAATTAGAGATTTAGATTCACACTCTTAAAATAATAAAATAAAACTTAAATTATTAGCGTATAATGATATCTGATTTTACAAGATTAAAATAAAAAATTTAAATTAAATAACATCACCACTTTTTTTTATTTTCCAAATTTTATTAATTTGAAAATATTAATAAATACAATTCTTTAGGGTTAGGGTTAGAGTTATAGTCATAATTATGGTTACAACCATAGTTAGGATTAGAGATAGGTCTAAAATTAGGATAATAGTTTAAAATTTATTGTTAGGATTAGAATTAGAGTTAGGTCATGCAAAGAACTAATTAACAATACTAAAATACTATAAGTAATAAAACTTACATGTATTTTTATTCACTTAATAAAACATTTTTTTTTTCAAATCTAAAAAACAATAATTATAATACTATATAGACAAATACTAACCACTACATGATAATCAAAAGTATTATGTTTAAAAAATTAATTTACTGTCCGTCAGTTTTACTTCTAAAAAGTGGTCCCATCACTGTCTCGAATCCCTTATGGATTTTTATTTACCCGAATATAAAATATGATCAAATCCACTTTATGGAGTTTATGACTTTTAAAAGTCGACTAAAGATGCGCTGCCCCTGTTTACCTAGGAGTTTTGGAATCAAATAGTTATGGGCAAAGCAACGTATAACCACACAGCATGTATTGAAACCTGGAACTGAAAGACATGCCTGAGATTTGCGAAGAGCGGATAAGAAAGGATATATCTTCGTACATTCAAACATTCCATCTCTCAATGATTAAAGCAGTCAACCCAACCTTTATTACATCTTCATACTTACTTTGTAACAGCTAATTAACATGGCATTACACCATATGCAAATATCTTTGTATACTGTGTTAAGAGGAAGAAATGCGCAACAATGAGAGTAACTAAACCTGTCGGTGACTCCATTAATGAATATGGATGGCAATTTGTAGGTTGCTTTATCTCGGAGAAATTTTCATATAAAGTTGATAGACAGATCTGGACTTATCTTATTTTATTACTGATATTCGATGCTGATTGTACATATTGTACTTCATTGTCGTATTAAAAATGTATATTTTTATGAAAATTAGTAGTATAATTTTGTGAACTAGTTTTTATTGATTTATGTTTTCAGTAATGATTTATAGGAACTCTATCGTATGAATTTTTGTTTATATAATATAGATCAATAAAGATTAATTTAAAAACTATAAGATAACATATTATATTGTATCAATTACATAAATTATTAAAGAGGATTTTAGTAATGTATTTGTATTATTTATATTTATATTTGTTAAATAAGATTTTTTATTGGTACTTAAAATAAGATGATTTCTTATTTTTTTCATGTGAGGACTGTATTTTTGGTGGAAAATGAAAATATTATGGATCACTTATATATGTGTAATAAATTTGTCAAAAGTCAAAATAATTAAAATATCTTGCTATTGTTTAAGAGAATCACAATTAATATTGTAAACTATTTTCCAAAGTATATATCATTATCTTTTTCATCATAAAAAATACCACAATTAATAATAAATATGAAAGAATCTGAGATTGGGATCCCATAAGCCTTGAATAATATTTTGAAGAGAAAACTTGTCACACACAAATAAGAAATGATTATTGAATGAATACAATGAAGGATTGAATATCCTTATGTAGACTTAGATGAACTCAACATGAGATCTGTGAATGGTGGAGTTCAACTCAACATGAGATGGAGTTCTAAATGAGACATGACTGAGATAACAGAATGCATGAATCAGAACTAGATGATCTTTTCCTAAGTTTGCATTAAGCACTAGAGTAAATTAAGGATGATTAATTTACTCCAACAAAATATATATATATTTTTAATTTTTATATTGAAATAATGCATTAAAAGAATGAAGCTAAATAAGTTGTTCAAAAAAGAATACAAGAGATGCAAAACAAGTTTACAATAGCTAAGCATGAAGTTGAAAGTGTAAGGAAATTAGAGTAGCGAAAACAATTTCCTATGCCATATATTGAGAAGAGATATTATGCAAACTTTAAAGTTGATCTAACAATTATAGAAAAACTAGAAACACAAGAGATATTATGCAAATTTTAAAGCTGATCTAATAGTTATAGAAAAACTAGAAACACATTCAATAGAAAATAAACAATGAACATAAGATATACATGGGGAAAACCCTTTTGGAAGAAAAACCCCACACTCCAAAACTAGCACAATGTATTATCAAATCTTGAAACAGATTACAACACACTTGCAATCTAAGTTCTTACAGGAATCTTCACCTCACCTCAACTCAATCTAGAGAAAAATTAGAAGCATTCCAACAGCATACAGACTTGCAAACTAACTCTCACACCTCAAAATGACAATCTCAAAGTACAAATATATATATTATTACATTGCATATGAGAACCTTCTAGAGATAACACATTTCTTTTTAGAAATATCTAATAAAATCTCATAGAAAACTTTTCTTTATCTCCATATAAAAGTACTTCTCAAAATAGCCGCTTTTCACCTATCACAAAATCTTCTTTTCTTGGTTTGATTTATTTTTATTTCCATGCAAGATTGAGACACTTTTTTTTTGTTTCAAAATGCTTTATTTCTAACAAAGAGAAACAAAAACCACTAAAACACGACCCAAAAGACTACCAAAACAAAATTACATTATATTCAATTAGAACATTACAAAATTAAGATGTAGTAAGATTGATGATTATTAAATAGCTAACAAAAGTAAATTTTATTTCAATTGAGATTTTATAAAATAGAAAATATTGAAGGAGAGTTGCATACCTTCTATGTAGTTTGATTTTGGCTATTATAAAGATTTAAGATATAAAAAAAAAAAATTGAGCTTCTTGATTAAAATCAAATAGTGATCACATGTGGTAGTGACATCTTGGAAGTTATGATGATGAAATATAAATGGATTAAAATTATAAATCCACCTATTTCTCTTGGTTTGAACAAATTTTACTAAATCTATCCATTTTCCTATGCAATATTTAGCAATATTTAGTCCAAATATAACACTACCAAATTCTATTTCACAATACATAAAAAATATAAAATATAATAAAGTGTCTTCTAAAATCTGTAAAATTATATAGAAAAAGATGAATAAATAAAAACTCTCAATTTATAAAATATTAACATTCCCTCACTAAAGAATTATTAAATCTCTAAATCAATAATCGTAAATCCATTGTAAAATCATTTTATACTAAAATCTGATACAAGTTATAGATTCTATCTAATTCTTGGAAAAAGAACTTAAGAAACTACCACTTATATTTTGGAAGGATTTTTTTTTTACCAGCTTTCCAATTAAAAATTCTTCTCATCTTCTTTATTATTATTTTTTTTTTAGCAACACTTATTTGATTATTTGAATTACATTAGTTAGCTTTTTTTATATAACTATCATATAAGATTAAAGCCAAAGAAAAAATTATATGCAAGGTCTTCTTTGATGGTAAATATTAATTAATTTAAAATAAAAAATCTATTGTATAATGATTTTCAACTAATTAATAAATAGAGTAGAAGGTGCATTTTTGGGACTAAATAGACAATAATTATTTGATCATTATAATTGACTTGGGGATGTATGCATTATAAGAATATCTCCTCTCCGTTGATAACTATTACATTACTATCAGTTTCTCACCTGAATTCAAACAACATTTATAAAATATTTAGTACAATATGCTCTTTATTAATTTAATATTATAATTGAAAACATTTTATATCATTTATTAATTGATATAATATATGTTATTGGTAAATAGATAGTATAATCTAGTCAATATATTGCGTCTTAATATGAGATTTAAGTGTTCACAATTAAAACATAGATGTTAGTATAATATGTTCTTTATATATTCAATATTTTATATTATAATTGGAAACGTGTTATATCATTTATTTGTTTATATAATATATCTTATTGGTAAATAACTAATATAATGTAATCAATATATTATGTCTTAAATTGAGATTTAAGTGCTCACAATTAAAACACATGTTGGTCACTTGGAGAAAAGCTGCACAAACTCTTCCCAATATATTTGTATTCATTTTTTATGCATACAAAATTATTGATGCTGAGAAGCTTCTTCATTTTATATATATAATAAGCTATTGATGCTGAGAAGATTCTTTATTTTATATAATGTTATTGGTAAATAGCTAATATAATATTATCATATATTGCATCTTAAATTGAGATTTAAGTGCTCAAACTTAAAGCACATAGGTTAGCCACTGTACAAACTTTTCCCAATATATTTGTATTCATATTTTTTTTTTGCATAACAAACTATTGATGCTGAGAAGCTTCTTTGATATCTGCGTGTGTATATATATATAAACAGAAATATTTATGAACATTATCTTGGATAAGAGAATGCTTTTTGACTGTTGTGTCTCCACCACTACACCAATTTTTGGATAAGATAAATAAAAGGTATTCAACTTTATTAAAACATTCTTCCTTCCTCAAAATTCTTTCAGCCTAGCTAACTCGTGATATTTACCTCAGTCATCTATATAAACGTTCATTCAATCCCATCAACATGTAGAATGCTTTGCCATTAGTTAATAGTGACGTGGAGTTCACTGTGAAATAGAGAAGTTTCATCTTTTCAACTTTACAATGGAAAGCTATAGAGAAATCCATGGTGGTGTCCCTGAGAAGAACCCTTGCAGCGTTTGCTTAAGCTTGGGCATATGTAGATATCATTCCACTGCACAGAACAAACCAGTATTGATTATATTCTCTCTCTATAATGTTTTGTGTTGTGTATTTGAAATGAAAAATGGTTTTCCAATATATACACTTTGAAATAATGTTGGAACTAACGATTTTCCCTGATCAGTTTGCAAGAGGTAAAGTTGAAATGTTGTTCATGGTGTACACAGATTTTAATATTGCTCTACATTATACTCTGCTAGGACATTCGAGGCGAGGGATTTTTTAATGTAAATGTTAAATTTCCCAACATAGTAATCAAGGATTTATCTCATTTTTATTCGAAGATAATAGCTATGTTCTCTTTTAACAAAAAATTATTTGCAGGCAGGGCTTTTGTGAGTGTTGAAATTTTAAAGAGCATTACAGCTTGAGCCTGTTTTGAGTTTCTTAAATTTCTTATTTTTGTTGGATGGTAATATGTTTTGCATTGTTAGAGTTTCTTTGGGCTATTGTTTCATTTCTATAACAGTTAGTTTTGTGTAAAGCGGTCTGTATGAAAGCCAGCTGTAGAAAAGAAATCAAAGGATGAAATATAAAATGACAACATGCCCACTGTTTGCATAAAACCCAGCAATATCCAGAGCTTCTAATGCTTTCATGTCCTTTCAATCTTCCTTAAAATGCTCAACAAGATTATCGGAAGAAATTATAGCTTTGATGCAAGCATATAAACAGAGATATTGTTTTTAATTCTCAATCTATAAAAGAGTGACCGGCTTATATATCTGCTTCACAAATTGAAAAATTAAAGAAAAATTGTCTCGGGATTATTTTAAACGTATGTCTGTGTTGTGGTTTATTCAGATGTCGGTGTTTTCAAGCCAAGGTGAAGTTTTGGAAAAAAAAAAGCAGAAGGTGCATGGTGAAGGGCATGAAATGAAATTTTTTATAGATGGTATTATATATATTTTGATATTTTTTTATGTTTATGAATTTTTATTTAATATTAATTATTTTTAAAATACATTATTTTTTGAACATTTTCAATGGATGCTTAAAATTTGATTTCATGATTTATTATTATAGAGAAAAATTTGACAAGAAATTATAAAGTTTGATAAAAAAATACTGATTTAACAATATAAATTTTATTAAAAGTAATCCAATTTAATTATTATGGATTCTAATATATTATGTCTTGTTATTTAATAGATTTCTACACAACTTTATTTAATAAAAATAATAATTTATATTTCATCTATACATAAAAAATAATATAATTATAATATTTTATGAAGTAAATTTATTTGTGTGTGTAAGTAAAAATTCTTAAACTTTATCTTAATTTTGACAATTATTTTACATCAAAACATTAATATTAATAATAAAATAACTTAATTAAATAAAATAACTTCTAATTGATATTTCTCAACTTTTATTATATTCATATATTTAAAATATTCTTAACTGTCTATTTAATTTGAGAAAATATTTCTTTCTTGCAAATTGATATCTGTGACAAAATATTTGTTATTGATTTTTGCCTTCAGATTTTATTCCTCTCGTTGAGGTACCCGAATAATGTAGTACCGTACAGGATTTATAAAGTGATATAAAAACTCTACTTTTACTCTAAATTCCCTTGTTTTGACTTCCTCTACGCTAGAATACAAGATTATGAAAAATATGCCTTAGATAAAGTGTTTTCATCTTCATCTCAACAGTTGTGAGCATTTCTCACGTTCGAACAGCTGTCAAACAGAATTTGTTCATGCCGCCTACGGTTAAAAGGTTTATTCCTTGTTACTTTATATTTGTCTTTCTCAAAAACCTAAAACCGCTGTGTGGCGAATAACACAGAAAAGCAAGTAAGGCAGGAAAAGACACTGCTTTCTCCAGAACACTGCATTCTCGGCTCTTCTATATGCTATGGAGGACCAGATGAGTATTATAACAGTGCCAAACAAAAGGAGGAGGATGATATAAATAAGGTAAGATGCCAGCTTTTCTTTATGGAAATTTGAAATTAATATATTAAAATTTACTAGAGTATTTCTAATATTAATAGGTTAGTGGGATTGTAACAATAACACATATCAATTAAAAGTCGAAAAATAAAAAGATAAGTCATGATTTATACTCAGTTACCTTTCTATTTAGAAATGGATGTTGGAGAAAGAAATTTAAAAGAAACATTAAGAGAAACAAGCTGTACATTTTATGTTAGATTACTTTCCTAATAAATAAAAAATAATAATTAATCTCCACAATCATAAAATAATTATTTATTTGTTAATTCAATAATTTATCACAGCTTGAAATGGAAGTTAAAAAACTGGAAGAGGCAGCTGACCCATCTAACCTTGAGTGTACAACAAGAGGGAATTGGTGGAAAGGTAAGGTGGAATCGTCGCACAGAGTAATACAAATGTCAAGATGCTATTGATTATATATATCTTTTACAGCAACAAATGTTTCAATTGAAGAGTTGTCATCTGGTTGTTACAGGTTCCCTTTACTACTAAAATCATGGAAAGTCTTAATTTCAGTTTTTTCCGTATTTTTACTATACAGCTTATATACTTTCTTAAATGTTATCGATTGGCTGAATTGTTTGTTGATAATAATGTTCTAGAATGTTGTTAAATTTGAGTGAATGAGTGTTTTTGTTTTGTTTGTTGATAATAGGTAACATGGTAAAGATGGAATAAGCAACGGATTGGATATGGTGTGGAATATGATGGCTATGTGTTTATCTTTTAACTCAGTAGAGCTAGAAGTTTCTGCAGATAAATAAAGTGGAATCTCATACCAATGCTTTTACCTTATTGTACAATCATCTACTTTTCAAGTTACTTCTTCTTTGAGGTGCAGAGCTTACATGGCGGTGGCAGCTCTTACTCTCAAAATGTGATATATATTAATATCACGTGTATGTTCAGGTTTATGATATCGTTTTGATTTTACACTATTGCTACCAATGCATTCAAAGGCATAAAAAAAATATGCAGAGAGAAGGAATCAAGGATTGAAGGCCTTGTTCCAAAAAGGACGTGGTATATTATTGTTTAATTTTGAAAATTAAAAGAAGTAATCTAACAGTTTTAAATGATTTATAACAGCAGTTGTAAAATGTCAAGAGAAGTGGGGAAAAAATTGCAATGAAAGTAATAATTTTTATAAGAAATTTTTAATAGGTGGAAATAAAAATCTGGTAAAAAAAAAAAGATATAGACATGTAAAATTATGATAAATTATATATTTGAAAATTACATCTATTTATAAACTAATTTCAAAATATATGAATAGTAAATTCAATGCATTATTTCTTATTAGAAGCATATGTTAAGATTTGAAAATCACATTTATTAGATTCATAGTAATTGTTCATCATTATTATTATAATATAAAATATGTTAAAATAAAGAAAAATAATTTTCTTTCCTTTAATTTTGATGATGCACATAAATCATTTGAAGATTTCACTCTTGTTATATATTTTGTTGGAATGCTTCCCTTAGAAAGTATGTTACATACCTGTATCATATTGCAATGCACCGAAAGTGTTCATCCTAATAGCATTCAAAACTTCACTAAAGGTTCCTTCCCATTTGATTTTTTTGAGATGAATTATGTTGATGCTATTGTCAAAACTAATCACTAATGTTTTCATAATTATTTTCTTGTTTTCTCTCCATGGACCTTATACTTTTTCTTTTTTTAGTGTCATTCTTTCCAATTTATGGATTAAGTGAAATTTTGTTGCATTCCCTTACCTTGTTGGACCCTTTTGGACAAGCTTGATTCCTCACCAATGCCATTTAATTGTATTGAGCCTACCAATTTTTATTTTACCTGTTTGCAAAGATAGGTATGTATTTAGATCTTGACCTTTCTAAGAGTATTAGAAACCTATTAATATCTTCACGACTTGTGTAACATGTAGATAATATTATATATCAACCTTCCTAATTCTTGTTTTAGATGCCAATCTAAAAAAAAGATTAAAGATTCACCTTTTATTATACCCTAATCCAAACCAATTCTAAGCCTATGAGAAATAATATTTACTAAAGAATGGTGAAGGGTTAACCATGGTGGGAAATCCTAAAAAATGCAATGCAATGGCACCAAAATCCTTATTACTCATACCAATAGATGAGGCTCAATCCCTCATGCAATGGAGAATAATCCATCCCTCTTGTTAATGGTGTCTATATAGCTAAATTTATCTATAAAAACCCTATTCTTCTTGTTAAATATTTTTTCAAGTTGAAAGGCACTATTATGCCTCAGAAAATGCTCTCCCATTGTAGAAAAATTTATCCCTACTTAAGAGGATAATTTCATCTAACTTTAATCCTCATCCAAGGTATCTTCTATGTGCTCTTGAAATTGACTACAAGGTTTATAGGAAGAAGAGTATTTTAATTAAAACAAACAAGGTGAATCAAAATAAGTGAATCCCACTTATGGAACATCAAAAACCTGGGTGGCGAGGAGAAGGAAAATTATGAAACACCATCATTTGAAATAATTACAAAAACACCTTTAGAAATACCTTGAAATGATTGTCCCTTCAACTTTAAATATTTTAAATTTTTTATGCATGGAAGACACCTTTAAATGAAGGCAGTTGTACACTTTTATTGAAGGTTACTTTATTCAAAGGTCCTTCAAAGAAAACATTGGATTTCCCTTTCTACCTTTGTGTTCATATTTTGATCAAAATTTTATGTTTGAAGTCTTGGATTCAACTAGAAAATGTAATCAACATGATGATACATTTTGTACAACATAGCCCTCATAATAAGTTTTCGAACAAGCATAATTATGGATATTCCTTGTGTATAACTCAACATGAGTTATTCTAACATAATCATAGTTAGTAGATTTCTTCACATGTGGAAAGAATAAGTCTCCTTAAGTGAGTCACTAGTGGATGTGTCAACTCATTTTTGCCACATTGCTGCTACATAGAAGAGAGGTTGAACTATTGAGTTAGTCTCATGGGTTCTCATCTACCACCTTTCCTATTCCTATGGAGTCTTGTTGTAGCCTTTGTTTCAAACTTCACCTAGAAATACCTTATTGGTTGTAAAGCTAAATATTCGATTTCAATTGCAATCTCATGCTTGTTTGTTTTTCCTCGATCTTGGCAGTTTCCACATGGTATCAGAGCAAGTGGAATAGCATCAAATCATCATTTGATTGTTCATCAAATCACTCCATTGTCATGAATCTCTGCAGCCTCATTTGCATGCAAGGCTCCATCCGGCCTTTTATCACTACAATACGAGGAACCTTGTCAAAGTTTGATGCCTCAACAAGACACGATCAGGTGTATGTAACATTTATTTGAAAGCATATTTCAATGTTTATTTGCAGAATGAATACACCTCAATGGAGGCACTATGAGAAAAAAAATTCATAGCTCATCGAGCCTCACCATAGCGAGGTTGAATCATAGCTACGAGGAGCCTTAATGAAGGTCGAACTTCATCCTATTCACGCCTGCATCAAAGGTTGAAGCCGAAGCTTGTAACCTACATCCAACGGTGCCTCACAAGGCCCAATTTTCTCAGTGACACAGGCGTTTACTCAGTGGCCCTATTTAAAGGGTCGAGCCTACTTCCATAGGCCCGTGGCTATCTCTAATGGCCAAGCTAGCCTTTTCATGCTCTACATCTAGCTTTGTCATGCTCCACATCAAGAATTAGAAGCTTTTTGAAGGCTGTAAAACATCCACTCAGCCTGCACACTCACTATTGGATGCCTTCAATCTATGTTGTGAGAGCATTGTGGAAGAAAGCAGCTCTTCATCAATCACTGAGGGTGCTTCAAGTGTTGTTATCGGGTTCTACAAAGACCCACACTAACTCCTCTTTTGGAGGCGTAATTTCATCCAACATAAGAGGTGCTATCAAAACCGGATTGAAACAGTCAAAAGCGTGATCTGGGCGTCACTTAAAGGTAATTCAATGACACCTTCAAAAATAGATGTCAATAGATGGATCCTTAGTTCAGTAGTGGGTGATCACATGTCACCTTTTATTGAATTTTTTATCAAAATTAAACCATGCAATATCTACAAAATACTAAAGGATCAAGTCTATCATGATGTTCTTGGTCAAGGGACTATAAAATTGGGAAATGATTTTGTACATAATGTATATTACATTCATAATTTATTCAAAAATTACCTCTCAGTGTATGCACTCATAAAATCTGAAATGATAGTTGAGTTCACAAGTACATCAAATCTCATTGAAGAATCCAAAGATCAAAAGCTTGTTACAGTAGGCAAGGTTTGTCACCTTGACTATAGTTTCATCTTTTCACATTTTGCATCGGGTAAAGAAGAAAATCAAGATGCAACTTCAGAGCCAAGTACCAACTCACGACTCATCTTTGTTGGTTCCATATAGTAGGTTGATTGAACTCCACTAGCATTTTTGTTTGTAAACACACTCATGTAGTGTCATGTAATTGAAAGTGTAAAGGGAATTTGGAAATTGTACTCACACTAATCTATAAAGTGTAATGGGGGTTGTAACAATCTCAACTTGAATCACACAAATTCCTATCTCATTCGTATGTGCGCTCAATGCACATCCTTTTCTTCAGTTGTACAAAATATTTCTTGGACCTACATCTAGTCTTCATCCTTTGATCACTACAAATTTCAATTTGTTTGCTCAATTCTCTTGGAATTAAGGGAATGAAAAAATTTAGTACTACAACATGCTTCAGGAGTTCCTAATACCTACATTGGGGTCTACATCATCATCATCATCATTAGGAGGGGCTATCTAAATTCCTCTCTTTGTTTTCTCTCTGTTGGACACAAGTTTTTTCCAGTAGGGTTTTCTTTCTTTCTCCAATTTTTGAGAGATATTTTGTAAATCAGTACCTAAAATGGTGCACAGTCAGGACTCATGTTTCATAAACCTACCTAAGCTATGCTTAATGGGGGGTGTTGGTGTATAACTCAACATGAGTGATTCTAACATAATCATAGTTAGTAGCTTTCCTCACATGTGGAAAGACTAAGTCACCTTACGTGAGTCACTAGTGGATGTGTCAACTTAGTTTTGACACATTGCTGCTACATAGAAGGGAGGTTGAACTATTGAGTTAGTCTCATGGGTTGTCATCCACCAACTTTCCTATTCCTATAGAGTCTTGTTGTAGAATTTGTTTCAAGCTTCACCTATAAATACCTTATGCATTGTAAAGCTAAATATTTGATTTCAATTGTAATCTCATGCTTATTTGTTTTTCCATGATCTTGGCAATTTCCACATGGTATTAGAGCAAGTGGAATAGCATCAAATCATCATTTTCTTGTTTATCAACTCAGTGCATTGTCACAAATTTGTGTAGCCTCATTTGTACACAAGGCTCCATCTGACCTCTTATCACTGCAATACAAGGAACCTTGTCAATGTTTGACGCCTCAACAGGCAACGATCAGGTGTGTGTAACATTTATTTGAAAGCATATTTCAATGTTTATTTGTAGAATGAATATGCCTCAATGGAGGAACTATGAGAGAAATTTTTCATAGCTCATCGAGCCTCACCATAGAGAGGTTGAATGATAGCTACGACGAGCCTCAAGGAAGGTCGAACTTCATCCTATTCACGCTTGCATCAATGGTTGAAGCCGAAGCTTATAACTTGCATCCAACGGTGCCTCACAAGGCCCAATTTTCTCAGCGACAAAGGCGTTTATGCAGTGGCCCTATTTAAAGGGCCGAGCCTGCTTCCATAGGCTTGTGGCTATCTCTAATAGCCAAGCTAGCCTTGTCATGCTCTTCATCCAGCTTCATCATGCTCCGCATCAACAATTAGAAGCTTTTTGAAGGCTGCAAAGCATCCACTCAGCCTGCACACTCACTGTTGGATGCCTACAATCTATGTAGTGAGAGCATTGTGGAAGAAAGCGGCTCTATATCAATCACTGAGGGTGCTTCAAGTGTTGTCATCGGGTTCTACAAAGACGTACACTAACTCCTCTTTTAGAGGTGTAATTTCATCCAACAGAAGAGGGGCTATGAAAAGCGGATTGAAACAATCAAAAGCGTGATCCAAGAGTCACTTAAAGGTAATTTAATGACACCTTCAAAAATAGATGTCAATAGATGGATCCTTGGTTCAGTAGTGGGTGATCACATGTCACCTTTTATTAAATTATTTATCAAAATTAAACCATGCAATACCTACAAAATACTAATGGATCAAGTCTATCATGGTGTTCTTGGTCAAGGGACTATAAAATTGGGAAATGATTTTGTACATAATGTATATTACATTCCTAATTTATTCAAAAATTACCTCTCGGTGTATGCACTCATAAAATCTGAAATGATTGTTGAGTTCACAAGTACATCAACTCTCATTCGAGAATCCAAAGATCAAAAGCTTGTTGCAGTAGGCAAGGTTTGTCACCTTGACTGTAGTTTCATCTTTTTGCATTTTGCATCTGGTAAAGAAGACAATCAAGATGCAACTTTAGAGCCAAGTACCAACTAATGAATCATCTCTGTTCATTCCATATAGCAGGTTGATTGAACTCCACAAGCATTTTTGTTTGTAAACACAATCATGTAGTGTCATGTAATTGTAAAGTGTAAAGGGAATTTGGAAGTGTACTCATGCTTGATCTATAAAAAAGTCTTAATGGGGTTGTAACAATCTCAACTTGAATCACACAGATTCTTATCTCATTCATATGTGCGCTCAATTCACATCCTTTTCTTCGGTTGTTCAAAATATTTCTTGGACCTAGATCCTCATCTTCATCCTTTTATCACTACAAATTTCAATTTGTTTGCTCAATTCTCTTGGAATTAAGGGAATGAAAAAATTTAGTACTACAACATGCTTCAGGAGTTCCTAATACCTACATTGGGGTCTACATCATCATCATCATCATTAGGAGGGGCTATCTAAATTCCTCTCTTTGTTTTCTCTCTGTTGGACACAAGTTTTTTCCAGTAGGGTTTTCTTTCTTTCTCCAATTTTTGAGAGATATTTTGTAAATCAGTACCTAAAATGGTGCACAGTCAGGACTCATGTTTCATAAACCTACCTAAGCTATGCTTAATGGGGGGTGTTGGTGTATAACTCAACATGAGTTATTCTAACATAATCATAGTTAGTAGCTTTCCTCACATGTGGAAAGACTAAGTCTCCTTAGTGAGTCACTAGTGGATGTGTCAACTCATTTTTGACACATTGCTGCTACATAGAAGGGAGGTTGAACTATTGAGTTAGTCTCATGGGTTCTCATCCCCCTTTCCTATTCCTATGGAGTCTTGTTGTAGAATTTGTTTCAAGCTTCACCTATAAATACCTTATGGTTGTAAAGCTAAATATTTGATTTCAATTAATCTCATGCTTATTTGTTTTTCCACGATCTTGGCAATTTCCACATGGTATTAGAGCAAGTGGAATAGCATCAAATCATCATTTCTTGTTATCAACTCAGTGCATTGTCATGTTTGTGCAGCCTCATTTGCACACAAGGCTCCATCTGACCTTTTATCACTGCAATACAAGGAACCTTGTCAAAGTTTGACGCCTCAACAAGAGGCAACGATCAGGTGTATGTAACATTTATTTGAAAGCATATTTCAATGTTTATTTGTAGAATGAATATGCCTCAATGGAGGAACTATGAGAGAAATTTTTCATAGCTCATCGAGCCTCACCATAGAGAGGTTGAATGATAGCTACGACGAGCCTCAAGGAAGGTCGAACTTCATCCTATTCACGCTTGCATCAATGGTTGAAGCCGAAGCTTATAACTTGCATCCAACGGTGCCTCACAAGGCCCAATTTTCTCAGCGACAAAGGCGTTTATGCAGTGGCCCTATTTAAAGGGCCGAGCCTGCTTCCATAGGCTTGTGGCTATCTCTAATAGCCAAGCTAGCCTTGTCATGCTCTTCATCCAGCTTCATCATGCTCCGCATCAACAATTAGAAGCTTTTTGAAGGCTGCAAAGCATCCACTCAGCCTGCACACTCACTGTTGGATGCCTACAATCTATGTAGTGAGAGCATTGTGGAAGAAAGCGGCTCTATATCAATCACTGAGGGTGCTTCAAGTGTTGTCATCGGGTTCTACAAAGACCCACACTAACTCCTCTTTTAGAGGTGTAATTTCATCCAACAGAAGAGGGGCTATCAAAAGCGGATTGAAACAATCAAAAGCGTGATCCAAGAGTCACTTAAAGGTAATTTAATGACACCTTCAAAAATAGATGTCAATAGATGGATCCTTGGTTCAGTAGTGGGTGATCACATGTCACCTTTTATTGAATTTTTATCAAAATTAAACCATGCAATACCTACAAAATACTAATGGATCAAGTCTATCATGATGTTCTTGGTCAAGGGACTATAAAATTGGGAAATGATTTTGTACATAATGTATATTACATTCCTAATTTATTCAAAAATTACCTCTCGGTGTATGCACTCATAAAATCTGAAATGATAGTTGAGTTCACAAGTACATCAACTCTCATTTGAGAATCCAAAGATCAAAAGCTTGTTGCAGTAGGCAAGGTTTGTCACCTTGACTGTAGTTTCATCTTTTGCATTTTGCATCTGGTAAAGAAGACAATCAAGATGCAACTTCAGAGCCAAGTACCAACTCATGACTCATCTCTGTTGGTTCCATATAGCAGGTTGATTGAACTCCACTAGCATTTTTGTTTGTAAACACACTCATGTAGTGTCATGTAATTGAAAGTGTAAAGGGAATTTGGAAATTGTACTCACACTGATCTATAAAGTGTAATGGGGGTTGTAACAATCTCAACTTGAATCACACAATTCCTATCTCATTCGTATGTGTGCTCAATGCACATCCTTTTCTTCAGTTGTACAAAATATTTCTTGGACCTACATCTAGTCTTCATCCTTTGATCACTACAAATTTCAATTTGTTTGCTCAATTCTCTTGGAATTAAGGGAATGAAAAAATTTAGTACTACAACATGCTTCAGGAGTTCCTAATACCTACATTGGGGTCTACATCATCATCATCATCATTAGGAGGGGCTATCTAAATTCCTCTCTTTGTTTTCTCTCTGTTGGACACAAGTTTTTTCCAGTAGGGTTTTCTTTCTTTCTCCAATTTTTGAGAGATATTTTGTAAATCAGTACCTAAAATGGTGCACAGTCAGGACTCATGTTTCATAAACCTACCTAAGCTATGCTTAATGGGGGGTGTTGGTGTATAACTCAACATGAGTGATTCTAACATAATCATAGTTAGTAGCTTTCCTCACATGTGGAAAGACTAAGTCACCTTACGTGAGTCACTAGTGGATGTGTCAACTTAGTTTTGACACATTGCTGCTACATAGAAGGGAGGTTGAACTATTGAGTTAGTCTCATGGGTTGTCATCCACCAACTTTCCTATTCCTATAGAGTCTTGTTGTAGAATTTGTTTCAAGCTTCACCTATAAATACCTTATGCATTGTAAAGCTAAATATTTGATTTCAATTGTAATCTCATGCTTATTTGTTTTTCCATGATCTTGGCAATTTCCACATGGTATTAGAGCAAGTGGAATAGCATCAAATCATCATTTTCTTGTTTATCAACTCAGTGCATTGTCACAAATTTGTGTAGCCTCATTTGTACACAAGGCTCCATCTGACCTCTTATCACTGCAATACAAGGAACCTTGTCAATGTTTGACGCCTCAACAGGCAACGATCAGGTGTGTGTAACATTTATTTGAAAGCATATTTCAATGTTTATTTGTAGAATGAATATGCCTCAATGGAGGAACTATGAGAGAAATTTTTCATAGCTCATCGAGCCTCACCATAGAGAGGTTGAATGATAGCTACGACGAGCCTCAAGGAAGGTCGAACTTCATCCTATTCACGCTTGCATCAATGGTTGAAGCCGAAGCTTATAACTTGCATCCAACGGTGCCTCACAAGGCCCAATTTTCTCAGCGACAAAGGCGTTTATGCAGTGGCCCTATTTAAAGGGCCGAGCCTGCTTCCATAGGCTTGTGGCTATCTCTAATAGCCAAGCTAGCCTTGTCATGCTCTTCATCCAGCTTCATCATGCTCCGCATCAACAATTAGAAGCTTTTTGAAGGCTGCAAAGCATCCACTCAGCCTGCACACTCACTGTTGGATGCCTACAATCTATGTAGTGAGAGCATTGTGGAAGAAAGCGGCTCTATATCAATCACTGAGGGTGCTTCAAGTGTTGTCATCGGGTTCTACAAAGACGTACACTAACTCCTCTTTTAGAGGTGTAATTTCATCCAACAGAAGAGGGGCTATGAAAAGCGGATTGAAACAATCAAAAGCGTGATCCAAGAGTCACTTAAAGGTAATTTAATGACACCTTCAAAAATAGATGTCAATAGATGGATCCTTGGTTCAGTAGTGGGTGATCACATGTCACCTTTTATTAAATTATTTATCAAAATTAAACCATGCAATACCTACAAAATACTAATGGATCAAGTCTATCATGGTGTTCTTGGTCAAGGGACTATAAAATTGGGAAATGATTTTGTACATAATGTATATTACATTCCTAATTTATTCAAAAATTACCTCTCGGTGTATGCACTCATAAAATCTGAAATGATTGTTGAGTTCACAAGTACATCAACTCTCATTCGAGAATCCAAAGATCAAAAGCTTGTTGCAGTAGGCAAGGTTTGTCACCTTGACTGTAGTTTCATCTTTTTGCATTTTGCATCTGGTAAAGAAGACAATCAAGATGCAACTTTAGAGCCAAGTACCAACTAATGAATCATCTCTGTTCATTCCATATAGCAGGTTGATTGAACTCCACAAGCATTTTTGTTTGTAAACACAATCATGTAGTGTCATGTAATTGAAGGTGTAAAGGGAATTTGGAAATTGTACTCACACTGATCTATAAAGTGTAATGGAGGGTTGTAACAATATCAACTTGAATCACACATATTCCTATTTCATTCATTTGTGCACTCAATGCACATCCTTCTCTTCAGTTGTACAAAATATTTCTTGGACCTACATCCTGGTCTTCATCCTTTGATCACTACAAATTTCAATTTGTTTGCTCAATTCTCTCATAATTAAGGGAATGACAAAGTTTACTACTACAACATGCTTGAGGAGTTCCTAATACCTACATTGGGGTCTACATCATCATCATCATCAGGAGGGGCCATCCAAAGTCCTCTCTTTGTTTTCTCTCTGTTGGAGGAAAGTTTTTTTCCCACAGGGTTTTCTTTCTTTCTCCTATTTTTGAGAGATATTTTGTAAATGAATATCTAAAATGGTGCATAGTTAGGACTCATGTTTCATAAACCTACATAAGCTATGCTTAAGGAGGGGTGTTGGTGTATAACTCAACATGATTTATTCTAAAATAATCATAGTTAGTAGCTTTCCTCACATGTGGAAAGACGAATTCTCCTTACGTGAGTCACTAGTGGATGTGTCAACTCATTTTTGACACATTGCTGCTACATAGAAGGGAAGTTAAACTATTGAGTTAGTCTCATGGGTTCTCATTTGCCACCTTTCCTATTCCTGTGGAGTCTTGTTGTAGAATTATTTTCAAGCTTCACCTATAAATACATTATTGGTTGTAAAGCTAAATATTTGATTTCAATTGCAATCTCGTGCTTGTTTGTTCTTCCACGATCTTGGCAATTTCCACATGGTATCAGAGCAAGTGGAATAGCATCAAATCATCATTTGCTTGTTGATCAAATCACTCTATTGTCATGAATTTCTACAGCCTCATTTGCATGCAAGGCTCCATCCGGCCTTTTGTCACTGCAATACGAGGAACCTTGTCAAAGTTTGATGCCTCAACAGGCAATGATCAAGTGTATGTAACATTTATTTGAAATCATATTTCAATGTTTATTTGCAAAATGAATACGCCTCAATGGAGGCACTATGAGAAACTTTGGTCCTAGCTCATTGAGCCTCACCATAGTGAGGTCGAATGATAGCTATGACGAGCCTCAAGGAAGGTTGAACTTCATCCTATTCAGGCTTGCATCAAAGGTTGAAGCTGAAGCTTGTAACCTGCATCCAACGGTGCCTCACAAGGCCCAATTTTCTCAGCGACATAGGCATTTACTCAGTGGCTCTATTTAAAGGGTCGATCCTACTTCCATAGGCCCATGGCTATCTCTAATGGCCAAGCTAGCCTTGTCATGCTCTGCATCTAGCTTCATCATGCTCGGCATCAAGAATTAGAAGCTTTTTTAAGGCTACAAAGCATACACTCAGCCTACACACTCACTGTTGGACGCCTTCAATCTATGTAGTGAGAGCATTGTGGAAGAAAGTGGCTCTTCATCAATCACTAAGGGTGCTTCAAGTGTTGTTGTCGGGTTCTACAAAGACCCACACTAACTCCTCTTTTGGAGGCATAATTTCATCCAACATAAGAGGGGCTATCAAAAGCGGATTGAAACAGTCAAAAGCATGATCTAAGAGTCACTTAAAGGTAAATCAATGACACCTTCAAAAATAGATGTCAATAGATGGATCCTTAGTTCAGTAGTGGGTGATCACATGTCACCTTCTATTGAATTGTTTATCAAAATTAAACCACGCAATACCTACAAAATACTAATGGATCAAGTCTATCATGATGTTCTTGGTCAAGGGACTCTAAAATTGGGAAATGATTTTGTACATAATGTATATTACATTCCTAATTTATTCAAAAATTACCTCTCGGTGTATGCACTCATAAAATCTGAAATGATAGTTGAGTTCACAAGTACATCAACTCTCATTTGAGAATCCAAAGATCAAAAGCTTGTTGCAGTAGGCAAGGTTTGCCACCTTGACTGTAGTTTCATCTTTTTGCATTTTGCATCTATTAAAGAAGACAATCAAGATGCAACTTCAGAGCCAAGTACCAACTTACAACTCATCTTTGTTCGTTCCATATAGTAGGTTGATTGAACTCCACTAGCATTTTTGTTTGTAAACACACTCATGTACTATCATGTAATTTAAAGTGTAAAGGGAATTTGGAAATTGTACTCACACTGATCTTTAAAGTGTAATGGGGGGTTGTAACCATCTCAAATTGAATCACACAAATTCCTATCTCATTTGTATGTGCGCTCAATGCACATCCTTTTCTTTAGTTGTACAAAATATTTCTTTGACCTACATCCTGGTCTTCATCCTTTGATCACTACAAATTTCAATTTGTTTGCTCAATTCTCTTGGAATTAAGTGAATGACAAAGTTTACTACTACAATATGCTTCAGGAGTTCCTAATAGCTACATTGGGGTGTACATCATTATCATCATCAAGAGGGGCCATCTAAAGTCCTTTCTTTGTTTTCTCTCTTTTGGAGGAAATTTTTTTCCCATAGGGTTTACTTTCTTTCTCTAGTTTTTGAGAGATATTTTGTAAATGAGTACCTAAAATGGTGCACAGTCGGGACTCATGTTTCATAAACCTACCTAAGCTATGCTTAAGGGGGGGTGTTGGTGTATAACTCAACATGATTTATTCTAACATAATCATAGTTAGTAGCTTTCCTCACATGTGGAAAGACTAAGTCTCCTTAGGTAAGTCGCTAGTCGATGTGTCAACTCATTTTTGACACATCGTTGCCACATACAAGGGAGGTTGAACTATTGAGCTAGTCTCATGGGTTCTCATCCACCACCTTTCCTATTCCTATGGAGTCTTGTTGTATACAAGTGTCGCCTATAAATACCTTATTGGTTTTAAAGCTAAATATTTGATTTTACTTGCAATCTCGTGCTCTTTTGTTTTTCCATGATCTTGGCAGTTTCCACAAATGTATTAAAATTGATTATAATTTTTTTCCATTTTATAGTGAATATAGATTTTTATCAAACATTAGGATATATTTTTCACATATATGGAAAATAGAAAAATAGAGAAAACTAGTTGCATAATAAACATTGATGTCCTTATTTAAAAAAATGAATTATTTTGGATATATATAGAAAAATTTATGCATTATAGAAAAAACTCATGTCTAATTTATTATTAATTTAACTTTAAAATTTTACAAGAAATAAAATATGTGAGGGTATAAAAATGCTATAAGATGATGCATCATAATAAAAATACATGTAAAACATATAGAAAATCTATACCTTAACACTTTTAAACTCCATATTTAAGCTAAATAGGTGCACCCCAAGCCTATTAATATGTTCTCAAATGATTTTAGAAATGTGGATTGTTGTAATGATATTTCAGCATAATCTTGTTGCAACAAATAAACTTAATGAAAATAGAGAGTTATGGCTTCTATTTATAGAAAGAGGCTCAAATGGATGGAGGGTTGAGATCTTGCCACAAGATCAATGGCTGATGTTGAGAGGTGCTCTCAAGCAAGAGAAAGGAGACAAATTTCATGTGAGAGTTAATTGAGAGTAGAGGCTTAAATGAAGATGAGTGGGTAAGATTATGGAGGATTGTGATAAGACTTCAAGATTGACAAATCTTTGACTTTTTATTTATCTCTAGGGAGGTGGAATTTAAAATTAGATTTTATGGATAAGAGAGAGATGATCCCATACAAAGCCAACTTAAAAAGTGACATTTGTCTCAAGTGTATTTAATGATGAAGAGGTTAGGATTTATTGGGTAAGTGTGCAAGAAGACATGTCTGGAGGAATGACACATGGCAAATAGTAAAATTTAAAATTAAAGAAAAGGTTAAGTGGAGGTTAGAAAAGGATAACTAATTAATTAATTAATTCATGATTAATTAATTAATAGGCTTTAAAAGAAAATAGGTGATTGTGGCTAGGGTTATATTAATTAATTAATTTAACTTTTAGAAGAATATGATAATAGGAAAATTAATTAAATAAATATTTAATTAATTTAGAAGAATATTGAAGTAAATAATTAAATAATAATTAAAAGGATAACGACACAGATTAACTAAAATTTGGAATTTTCATTAATTTATAATGTGAAATCAGATTTGGGGTGTCTACAATATGCATAAAAAACGATGAAAAAATATATTATGCACTAGATACTAATCTTAAGATCTATGTTTAAGAATATATAATTTTATCATGTTTTGAAAAGAAAAATGCATTATGAAATAATTGGATCCTATAAAAAATAAGACTAACTAAAAAGCTTACTACAAAAAAATTAATATTTAATTTAATTTAATATGTTTAGCTTTTACATATAACATCTTAAAAATTACTAGTCATCTTCAAATTATTAATTGTTTAATTTCTAAAGATGACAATATCAAATTTTTATTAAAAACAAGGATTTTAGTGACCAACTTTAACCAAAAAGTAGATACGCTATTGTGAGATGACCCAACATTTGATACAACATGATAATTTCCTAGTGGCAAGTTGGATAAAAAGAAATTGGATTAGACGAAATATCCTTAGAGTCCCATGATTAGTGTATTTTCTCTCATCGAATATATAGGGGTCCCCTCTCATTTATATGTCATTTGTTATATTTGACAAAGACTTGTGAACATTGATGTTCTTTGCTAACAAAGATATGAATAGCTATATTATTTTTATTTATACTTGATGTTACATCATTTGGCTAGGAAATGTTTTAAAAACTAGTGCGCATGAACCAAGGTATGGAGGAGTACTAGATTTATTTTTAATGGAAAACACATTACATCACTCATAGATGTGATCAATGAAGTAGGGAATTATGGATTCTCTTTAATATACACAAGTTCTTTCTCTACATGGTTAATATTTATGTCTCAAATGACATTATGGAAAGTTCTAACATTTGGTGATGTCACACTTATTTATTAGTTGATAGGATATTTTGTTTGAAGTTTCTGCCAGGATTTTTGTTAGCCCAAATGCGAATTTGTTTTGTCGGCGTCGAGGGGTTGTTGGCCGGTGGGGAGGGAACCATTTTTTTTTGTGACGTGAGCATTCATAATTACGTGGGTTGGTGGTGGTGGAGAATGGTGTTGTCATAACGGGGAAGGTGAATGGTAAGTGTTTATTGGTGCGAGTGCCAATGCATCTTCCTGTCGGTGTACAAGGGCGGAGGCCAAAGTAAATGCAATATTGAATGTTTTTATGTGGGAAAGCATAATTTTATTAAGTTGTATTGTCAAAAGAGCCATTGTGTTGTGGGTTTGATGCCAAACTACTATTAAAATCATCGGCCTTAGCTCCAATTTTTAGCAAGCTGGAGGGTTGTAAAACTGTTGTGGCATGAAATTTGTAAGTCATTTTCGATGGGTATTTTGTAGAAACCAATAATTTATTGTTCATGTCTTTTGTTCTCTATTTATTGTTTCTTTTGATAGCAAGTTGGTTTGTTTTAACATTGATGCACTACAAAATGTGCGAGAAAGTATATTGATTAAGTTGTATTGTCGAAAGAGCCATTGTGGTGTTTATTTGATAGCACATTATTTACTATTCATGTCTTTCATTTTGTGATTATTGTTCTAGTTCTATTGTAGTTAAATATTTTTTCTCTCACCCAATAAAAAAGGCTATTTTGTTTGAATTTTCCTTCAAGATTATCCTTAGCCCATCTGCGAATTGGATTTGCCACAACCAGGGGTCTATCGGTGGGCAGGGAGGGCACCATTGTTTTTTGTGGTGATGTGGGTGTTGGTAATTATGTGGGTTGGTGGTGGTCGAGAATGGTTTCATCGCTACATTGAAGGTGAATGGTAAGTGTTTGTTGGCATGAGCACCAATGCATCTTCTTGTTGGTGCACGGAGGCGCAAGGTGGAGGAAATGCTATATTGAGTGTTGTCATGTGGGAAACCGCAATTTGATTAAGTTTTATTGTTGAGAGAGCCATTGTGGTGTGGGTTATAGACTAGAATATTGTTAAAATTTTCACCTTTGGCTACATTTTTTAGTAGGTTGGAGGGTTGTAAAATAGTTGCGCCGTAGAACCTGTAAGTCATTTTCAATGGGTATTTTGCAGAAATGAGTAATTTAATGTTCATGTGTTTTGGTCTCTATTTATTGTTACTTTTGATAGCAGCTTGGAGGGTTTTAACATTGATGTAGTGTAAAATGTGCGAGAAAGTATATTGATTAAGTTGCATTGTCAAAAGAGCCATTGTGGTGTTGGTTTGATAGCAAATTATTTATTCATGTTTTTCATTGTGTGCTTATTGTTCCTTTTGATTCCAGGTTGGAGGGTTTTAACACTGATGTGATGCGAAGTGTGTGAGAAAGTATATTGATTAAGTTGCATTGTGGAAATAGTCATTGTGGTGTTGGTTTGGTAGCAAACCTGTGTAGAAATTGTTGCCTTCTGCTCTGCTTGATAGCATTTTGGAGGGTTTTAAGGTTGTTGTGTGGCAGAATCTGTAAGTGGTTTTACATGGTAATTTTGTGTGAATGATTAAATTGTTGATCATGGTTTCATACAATCCTAAACCCTACGAATAGATAGCTATAATTCCTCCTATGGTAATGGCTGCAATGCCAAAGATATAGACATATAATCAAAACAATAGACCAACATCGAGAGAAACAAGATTTAACTATAATTGCTCCTCTGGTAATAGGTATAAAGCCAAAGTTGCACAACCATAACTACAAACAATAAACAAGGGTGACAAAAATCACTTAGCCCAACCATATCTCTTTGACAATAGGAAGAAATGCATAAATTGTAAAAGAGGTATTAGAATAATACTCAACATGTCATTCTTCTTCTTGTTTGTAAGGCAAGAAAATGTATTGGTTAAGTTGCATTGTCCAAAGATCCATTGTGGTGTTGCCTGCGTATGAGACTATTATAAGAATAGTCATCCTTGGGTCCATTCTATAACAAAATTGAGAGTTTTGAAACTATTGTACTATGAATTCTATAAGTCGTTTTAAATGGGTATTTTGTATAAATATTTTTTCCACAATATTGAATACCAAACAATGCAGCTTAAATTTATAATTAAGCCTATGGTGATTTATGCATTTTGGACAGATCAAATTGCATCATATAATTATTTCCATAACATAGATAAAATAGCTGCTACATTGGAGAATTGGATTTCAATAATTGATTTGGAAAGTTGCAAGGATAGACACATTTTTTGATGTTTATAGAGTTCTCTTACAATTTCCTTGGTTGTCTATATCTGAACATGGGTTGGGGGTGGTGGAGTTGGTGGCCTTGATATGTGGAAGTTGAGTGGTAAGTTTTTTTTTGCATGAGGGTGGAGCTTAACAATTACATGGGTTGGGATTGGTGGAGTTGGTATCCTCAAACAAGTTAAATACAATATTCAATATTTTTGATAAAGGAAAAAAAGGGTTTTACAAGGACCCGAAACCACAAAATTTACAACATAATATAGGAAAGGACAAAAAATTCCAATGAGTTAAACAGGCTGCAAAAGAAGAAAAACCTTGAAAAAGTAGCAGCCAACCAAAAAAATCCATAAAGGACTGCCAAAGAGCCAGTTGAGGCGCAAACCCAAAAACTAGCAACAACTAATCTAGAGTCTTCAGAACTTTCTTAGTCTCACCCTCCAGATCCTGCATATCCTGGACTCCCTTCTTGAAAGTTTGAATCATCTGTGGCATGGGGGGAGCCTTCCTTTTTAGATTAGCCCTTGTTCTCTTTGAAATACCTATGTCCTCTTCCTGTTTTTTATCTTTAACCTCTTCCAAATCAACAACCAAGGACCGCTGTTGAGCTTTATCCAACTTTTTAGTCATTATGTTGATTGTGATAGAATTATGTCTTGCCATTCTATTATTCTGTTAAGTAATTATCTTCACAACATTTTTTTAGTTTTTCAAAGTCAATTTCTATCCTTTAATCCTTACAATATTCAATGTTGCAATATGGGAAAGTATACTTTGATGAAGTTATGCATATATACACTCTATGCATATTTATTGTTATACACATTTTGTACTATTAGCCCCTTCGTATCTCTATCAAAAATATAATGCATATCCATACATACATTTGCAAATAGTATTGCATATACAAATGTCTTTGGTGGCTTTTAATGGAATATTTGTAGGATATTGAGAATGGTAAAATGGCTATTCTGATAATGCAACTCAATCAATATATTGTCTTCCATATTTTTGAACACATTCATTATTCCACAATGCATATTCTGACAATGCAACTGAATCAAAATATTTTCTTGCATATTTTGGAGTATAATTTCCCAGACTGCAATATTCAATATCACATTTACTTCTTGTTGTCCTATTGCACCACAATTGGTGTATACATACATATTCAACTTTTTGTTTTATATTCAAAGATATACATATACATAGACATATAGTTTTCCTATGAATTCAAACTTGGAGTTACATTGTTTGGAAACAAATATTATAGAGAAATAGAGAAATTATAAAATAGCTATGGATTCTTTGTCATCTATGATTTAGCTATGATTTTTAACTACTATTCACGGCAGCAAGCAAGAGCTTGATGCATAGAGGCTTCATGAAAAAATTGATGTTATTAAGGAGAAGGGTGTCAACAACATGGAATGTTTCATGAAGCCTCTGTGCATTAAGCTCATCACATGCAATTCATAAACATGGAACTATTTTTCTCTAATTAGCATAGTATTTTTTCATATACAAACCTATGTAATTGTGAACTTTTTCCCTTATCTTTTTCAACCTTCGTCGATAAAATTGTTCTTTATGACATCCTTTCTTCTAGCTGCCTATAACAAACTCTTCATTACCATAGTTTGGTTGTTTTGTTCTCCATATTCTAGAGCTAAATTTACCTCCGAGAAGAATAGACTAGACATTTTTGTAATGAAAGTCTCAAGCTAATTTCAAATCTATAAAATAGGAAAACTATTTCCCACACACTATTATTTCTATTTGGAACATGAATATATATATATATATATAGATATATATATATATATATGTATTAATATGCATCTGTACATATATATACATCTATACATATAGTGGATGGAAAGTGTTGATATATGGCATGGATCCATTGATTTTTTTATGGATGTGCCATGGTTTTTTTGCTTGGGGGTTTGGTTGCAGCCCATGAGGCTTCACAATGTCAATATGGGAGGGAGGAGAACGAGCATTGGTTTTGTGGCTTTTCCTTTCACCGTCATACATTGGTTGCTACAAATACACAACATATTCTATTCTGCCAACTACATTTCTCCACAATGGTAGATAGGCTTGTCATCGCATGTTTGCAATGGTGTAAAAGCTCCAAGTACATTATATTTATATAGAAGGTAAGCATATATGTCCTTTATTAAATTCCTTATTTCACAAGTAAATGTCAAGTTGTTTTTACAAATGATATAAGTACATATAATTTTTAAAATGGATAGCATTGATTCCAACTAAAGAAACTTATCAGGTTAGTGATACCAGATTTTCACAACCTATTATGGTTCAAAATTCTTATTTTTTGATATTTGATTGTGTTTCAGTTTCATGGGCTGGAAATCTATGTTATTCCTTGGGCGTTTGGTGACAACCCATAAGGCTCCATGGCTCAATACTACAAGGTGGAGCACAAGCCTTCTTTATTTCTATTTAGACTACATCTCCTTGCAACTACAAGGTATGCATAGCTCCTATCTAGCACTTCTGTTTTACAAATATGCATGTTATTTCTTCCTATCTTTCCATATATATATATTTACACATTCAGTCAACCTCCATTTTCTCAATTTTAATATGGTGACATCTCTTATTTTACAACTGTGTGTAATCCTTTGTCATAAATCATACAACTATACATATTTAAAAAAAAATGTATAGTAATGATTTCAACTAAAGAAAATTCTCAAGTTAATGCTTTCTGCTTTCAAAAATGCATAATGCTTAAGATTTTTTGTTAGCAAATTATGCTCTGAGTTGTGGAATTCATGATAGGAAAAGTCATTGCAACACCTATTATGGTGGGGTGGAAAGCATGCCTCATTTTCTTTTGTTTATACTACAGCTAGTTGCACACACAAGGTATTCCTACATCTTATCTAACACTGCCCTTTTGCAAATATGAACATAATATATTCCCGTGTTTCCATCTATACATTTGCATATTCATTGATGTCCCATGCTTTTGATTTTAATATGGTGCCCACATGTATGGATGGAGAAATTGCAAATATATAGATATGTAGAGTGTTTGTTATTTGTTTGAAGTTTTTGACAATATTTCCCTCAACCGAGCCATGAATAGGATTTGTTTATGTTTAACCTCATAGACATAAACATATAGCAGGAAGATATTAAGTATTATAGAGAAATAGGGAAATTGTAACACCTCTTAGTATAAGATGCATACATGTATTTATGCACATATACATATTTTTACACATGTATATATATATATGTGTGTGTGTGTGTGTGTGTATGTTGCATGATACTCCTTTCCCTTCATCTATTTAAAGCTTCCTATAACAAACTATAATTTTTCATTGTTCTTTTTCTTTGTAAGGAAAGAAAATGTATTGGTTAAGTTGCATTGTCAAAAGATCCATTGTGGTGAATCCTGCATATGACATATGTATATACATGTGTAAATATGTATATATATATACATGTATGAATGTATATCTATATATATATATATGTATATATATATACACATATATATATATACATATATATACATATATATCCATATATATATATGCATATATATATATATATGTATATATATGATATATATATATATATATATATACATATATATATATATATACATATATATATATATATATATATATGTATATACATATATATAATAATATATATATATATATATATACATATACATATATATATATATATATATAATACATATATATATATGTATATATGCATATGTATATATATATATATATATATGAGCATGGAGAATTTTAATGTGCATTTTCGCCTATCGGCATGTACAAGGAGGACCCATTGGTCCCTGGAAACAAACACTTGCCATTCCACTTCCTGTATCAAGGACACCATTCTCATTAGCACCAACCCAGTACCAAGGTCCGTAGTGAAGAAATTGAGCCTCCCACTATGGCCAATTTATCTCTAGCCAAATCTAAGGCCCTATCAGGAAAAATCACCTAGTCCTTGTTGACTCTCAAAAACCTAAACCTGATACTAAAATGCTTAAGGGGAATGAGGGAAATGCCCAAACTAGTGTGGTGACAAGCCTGTGTGTCCTTAAGTATACCCCTGCTAAGACTCCCAGTAAGCCTACCCTAGAAAAGAAAGGCAAGGAGGAGAAGGATCCTTCGAGCAAAGGGAAAAATATTGTGAGCAAGGACTTGTTGGGTAATACGATGGTTGCAGAGACTATGGTCATTTTTTATGATGATATCATTAGGCGCTTTGGCAGGTTGGCTAAGAATAGGAAAAAGGTGTAGGTTAAAGATTTAGACACTAAAGAGGAGTTGTTTGATAGCATTGATAGAAAGGTTTCAGAGGTTTCAGAGGGTGAGGAGGGAGAGAAGGCCAGAGGTCCCTGCTCCATTCCTAACAAGGGAAAATCTCAGAAGGAAGTTTTGGCCTCTCACTCTTCAGAACCTCTAGATATTGAGCATAATGATTTCGACTACACTGTGGGTGGTAGGGAGGAGCTTTGTGTGCTGAAAGAAAGAATGGACAAAATAGACAAATCATTTTGTGGGTTGACCTGCTTCATGGTCAAGTTGGTGCATTATATCACTAGAAATCTACTAGCGGTGATGAAGGATGAGATGGAGATGAAGAAGACTGAAGACCGTCAGGAGTGAGTCAGACATGATGTGGTTAATCTTTTGTGCAAGAGCTGGGAGGATTCCAGCTAGTCAGCTACTAGTCTGCTATTTGTCTGTGTTGTCAGTCTACATTTCTATTTGTTGGCTTAGTGTTTAGTTATATTCTTTTTTGATCTTGGACTTTATCAGTCCTTGTAGCTCTTTGTGAAGGGTACAACACCCTGTAAATTCTACTTACTTTATCAAAAACATGATTTTAAGTCTAAGTATAATTAAGAATTTAACATAATCGTATATGTGTGCCCCAATCTATTAATCTTCGAGTAGAAGCCCGCGATCACATAAGACCTATTCAAAGCTTTTACATTATAATAGGTTCCACATTATCAATACCGACTGATTCTGATTGTTGCTTAGTTGTGCGTGGAATGTCCACTGCCTGATTGATAAACATATTGAATGTTGAGAGGTGATGAATGTATTCTTGTTTTGCATGAGTGTGTACACTGATATTACTTCATTCATATAATACTCCATGTACATGAATTTCTCAATTTGTTTATGATTATTTTGTAGGACCATATCCTCATCATTGATTTCTTGCAATGTCATTGTTAGAAACCCAATAAATTATGCCTTCCAACCATCCCTTTCAAGAATATTTTGTGTATCATCATGGAGTGAAGGCATCAAATTAAAGTAACCAAGATCCTCTTTGAGCCTATGTTGATATTGGTTGTGAGGCTCCACCAATTTTTTATATCTCTATAGTGTTTGTTCTTTCTAAATCTTTTTATCCAAAAGTTTCCTCCTTTTATCAATCATTCTTCTTTTCAATCGGACATTCTCCTCTAGTGCTAATTGTATATGCTTGAACATGCTCCAATAATCATCAACTTATTTCATCATCTTATTGAACCTTTCCTTGATTATTTCAGACACAGTATTGTACTTAATGACTTTCATTTCCTTTTCTAGTGCTTTTCACTTCTCCTAGGATTTTAAGTGGAAATTTTTCCAATAAGATTCAACAGCAAATGCATCTAATACTCTCTTGTATTTTTCAAGCCATCGGGAGTACAATTTTGAAGCAGAAGAGGAAGATGACTTTTACTTTTGATCTGATAGCCCCCTTTTCGATTTGTGCTCTAGTGAATTTTGTCACATTGACATTTAGTTTTGTAGTTTCCAAGGGATTACTGTCCCCACCTCTTTCAACCAAAAGATGTCCAAACACTTAATTTGTATTATCAATCACTTCCGATCTCTTTTTATGGGGGTATAGTGATGAAATAAGCAAGGTAGCCTCATTTGGATTATGCCAAAATCCTGAATACATCTTATCACTAGCCTCCTTCATTAGGTTCATTGTTTTATTCCCTCTTTTTGTGAAACTATCAAACACAATTGTAGAGATAATGTCCCATCCTGGTAGAAGTAATACCCCAGCCTCTTGAAATAATTCCCTACCTCTCTCGGGGGTGATAGATTGCATCTCCTTATCAATCTCCCTTTTCAATTCCTCTAAAGAAACAACTTCCATTTCAGGACTAATGTCTTGCTCCTTTTTCCTTATTTTCCTTCCCTCATATTCAATTGACAAATGATTTGAATTCAGAAGTTTTAACAAATTCATCATCATAAATGAATTATTGACCAGCCTTGACCCTAATGTCATCAGATAATTTATTCGATGCTTCTAATCTTACAACATTTTGGTCCTGAGGGGGTTCATATTGTGTAATCATAGGGGCTTTTATTTTTTCTACTTCTTGCTCCTCTTCACTATCATGGTATGTGCAGGATCATGATGGGCCAAAAAGTGGCAATATTATGGGTATTTGTAGGGTATGTGGCTGACGACTTTTTTTAATCCAAAATTGATGAAATGAAAAGAGTTTTTAGAGGAGATTCTTAGCTTTCCACCAATATAAGTTATTCTTTAATTTCAATTTAATAAATAATTATTATGTATTTTCTATTAGAATTACAACTAAAGTCCTAATCGATAGGCTAATTGAAAAACATCTATGACTTTCAAACGGTATCAAATTTTTTGAATCTAAAACATGAGTCATATTCTATGATTCACATACTATAGGATTAAAAATTAAATTTCATGAAGTTTTGACCAAGTTAAGGTGGTCGGACATACGAGTTTTTATATTTTTTAAAATTTTGTAATAAAAAATCATAATTAATTACTTACTTGGAAAAAAATTACAAAAAAATATGCATCACATCAAACATGAGTCGTCTACTTATATATAAAATCTTATAAAAAAATATTATCATTTTATTTGGTTAGGGTGGTTAGGCGGATTACTTCTTATTTTTACGAATTTAAGTTACTACATTGAAATTTCAAATTTTCACAAATAGATTTTATTTATTTTTAAATAAACCTAGTAGTTTAGAAACTACATTCAATTTTCTACAAATTCTATTCTTACATATTTTTGAAATAATATAGATAACTTATTCAATTTTTATGTCAAGTTTCCTAACACAAATTTTTCTAATTTTTTTGCCACTTAAGGGCCTGTTTTTTCCATGATGATCCTACACATACCCATCACTTTCTTGTTACTTTCCTCTTTCTTCACTCTTGTTTGTAGAAAAACATACATCAGGAGTGGGTTGAGAGGGTATATGATCTAGAGGCTCCACATCTTCGGCCTGTACTCCTATATAATTTATATGAGATGTATCAAAAAAATATGAAGGCACATCTTTTACTAGTTCATTGATATGAGGAATAAGTTGCTCAATCCTGACCAAGGGATCCTGCATATCACCAAATTCTTTTGAATACGATGTGGCATTCTTTCTCTTCCACTCCTTTGTGAGCATAACTTTATTATATGAAGCCATTCTATCACTGGTGGAAGCTTCATTTCGGTTCGTGATCACATCATCAATCGCAAACCAATGCTCATACCCTAACAACCCTTGTGTTAATCTTTCTTGATGAATAAACCCCTCTGCATCAAATTTGTCGCTTTCATACCTAAGAGGAAGGTTGTAATGTGCTAATTTAGCATCAATTTCTTCATATCCTTTATTTGCAGCCACTATAAAATCTCCAAAGAAAAGAGTGTTGGGCATGAGTGATTGCTTACTATGACTCTTTTGGTGCTTAACATTAGATTTGGCCAATTTTCGTACAATCTCCATAGAAGAAACTCTATTAGGAACTACTCAGGGTAGCAAGTGTGGAATCCCCTCAAACCCATAGACTCTTATTATTGTGTAGTTGGAGAAAGCATACTAGTCTCCCCAATTATGGTTCACTTTTCATTTTGGGTCATTCTCCTTTGGTCTCATAAATCTTTGTACCTCAGGGGATAAGTTATGATCAGATGAATATCCCAGTAGCTTCATTAGTGGTTTAACAAAAAATTCTTCAAAATATAAATAATGAGACCTTTCACATCAATTGTCCCATAGTCCAATCCACATCTGTATAGGTTTGAAGTTTTCATTTTCATCTGTATCTTTGATCCTCAGTTGTTTACTCCACACATTTTTGGCATGTCCCTCATACAAAAGTAAATGCATTAGTAAGGAATAGTGTTTGAAATTTATGCAGTCATTGTTATTTTTGATCCTTTCAAGCCCTTGATTTAGGGCATTAGCCAGGTAGCTTGCATAGTTGAATGATCTAGAATCATTGCTCTATATATCTGTAGCTACAACCATTGGTGCAATAGACATAAGGGGTGGAACCTCTATTCCCAAGACTTGACCAGCTGAGTAATAGGTATACTACAAGTATTCTTCAAACAAATCTACATGAAAAGGAGGGATTTCATTGCTCAAAAACCTCCCGAGCTGGCCTTCGTCACTTTTAGGTCTATACAAAGGAAATTTTCATCTCTTGTAGCTAGTATCCATGCAACAATATTCTATCATGCGATCTCTAATTGTGAATGGAAAATTCATGGGACATTCTAACTAAAATAGATAAGAGATCGGGTCTTGGGAGATAACAAGCATATCGGCCCCACTTGATGATTGGATAGTTCTCTTCTTGGTGTTATACTGACTAGCAAGAGCTTTCATTAATTCTATGTTGATGAATATGTTTGGCACCACAAGTCTTCCTCAGTTCAACCTCCATGGGTTATAGATTGGTTGAAATCTGAATTTCTTTCTATAGTGATACATGAAAAGCTCATATCCTCAGTGTGGCAACCAAAAATCCCCCAGAACCTTATGTTTGTCTAACAATTTACTATATTGAACACTTCTCTTGGGTCTCAATCCCGACTCTAGACATTGGTCTATCAAATCTTGGTTTAAATTCCTCTTTTCTTTTTTTTTTTGTTTCTTTTGCTTAGGATTTTCCAAATTCTCTTCCATTGAAATCTCTGAGAAAATACAACTTTATAGCTAAGAGTGATGTACTTACTTGAATTTCTACCTCCCCTAGTCTTGTTGCATAAGAGCTTTGAGTTCTGTCTTTTCTACCTCTACCCTTAGTGTAGTCTCCTGGTTTCTGCAATTGTATGATTAACTTGTGGTGTAATTTACTTCTACTTTGGCTCATTAATATACCACTTGTTTTAATCTTGTCATTGAGGAGATCATTTATTTTAAATATCTTGACGATGCTCTTGGATGTCACATCAACTAGTAGTCATCATTCATCGATGTATCATGGGGGCTTGGTTCATTTTCAACCAATGGCCACCTTCTCCACCAATGAATTTCTTCCTTTTGGTCTATCAGTGGGACACCAAACAATACTACCCTGATGCACTCCAACTTCACCATTGAGTGTTATACTTTTTATAATCCATGATTTTGTTAGGCCATCGAGGGACCATAATCATTTGTTCCATCGATGTATTAGAGCTATGGTGATGTGGTCATCTTTATTGCCTCTATCAATCTATCAGGGAGACCACCTTGGAAGTTAGCCCAATGGGATGAGGTTACACTGATGTAAAGTTATGAATTGTCCTCATTGGGATATCGATGGGGTGGTGATGGTAGTTTCATCGATGAGGTATTGTTTGGCTGATAATGTCAATGGGGCTTCAATTTTTTTTTATGAATGTGATTGTTTGGGTATGCTAGCTACACAATGGATTTTTCCACACAAATCTTTGTGATTTGTCTAAATCATATAATTAAATGTGGTGAACTTTTGTAAGGACTAGGAAGTAAGTGGATAGAGGCTAATGAAAATATGTAATATTTTCTAGTACTAACACAATGCAAAACAATGGTACATACATTTCTGCACGTAGGGAATGATAGGCTATATTCTAAATGTTAAGGGAAGAGTAATGTCACAATCAATCAGAGTGATGGAGAATGCCTTGTTTTCATGTGTTTCACTTTATTTCTCCTATGTGGAGATACGTCTGTATACCATACTAGATGCAAACAATATTGATACATAATTAGGTTTCCTTTGAATGATAGTAAATATTTTAAGTGTTGTATGGAACATCAATGGCCGCATTGATTGCAGTGATGGACAATAATTCTCCCCTATGTGTAGATATGTATGTACATGCCATAGTGGATGCAAACAAAATTGATACATAATGATTGCTATGTTAATTTTTTTGGGACATTCTTGTAATGATAAGTTGTATTTTTGTTGTTATATGGAACATTGATGCCACCATTGATCGCACTAATTGACAATGTATGTTATAGGTTGGTTGTTTTAGAAGAACATAGATTGTTTTTGAAATCATTTATGAAGAGTTCTATAAATGTGACTTTTTTATATTATTTGTTTCTAGTCATATTCTAAACGTCCCAATAGGAAAATTGAAATATAAAAGGTTTGAAATTTAAAATTTTTCAATGGAGCTCGTTAGCCTTTGTCAAGGTTTAATTGAATCTTTGGTTGTTGTTGTTTTTGCAATAGATCTTGTGACCAACCACCGGTGTTGTAGCTCTGTCCTTTTCAAAGAGAATCCCTAGCAATGTTGGTGGACTCTAGCTCTCCCCAAGCTACTCGACAACCCTCACATGTCAATCTCATAAGTCTATTCCTTGTTTAGCTTTTGTTCCTGACACTTGTATTGGCTATTTTCTATGTGCATTCAACGAAATGCAAACATGATTTGCTTGCATTTGCAACCCTTATAGTGTGTAGTCTGACTTATCTATCTTTGAGATATTTGTGTGGGCTTCACGTTTTTGTTTGCTAGCTATTTGGGAGTAGTCTATGTGTAGCTATTTATGTGTCTTCCATTTTAGTGGAATTGCATATAACTTTATTTTTGTTATAATATTTCCTATGCGACATCCAGTGATAATTGTCACCTGCGTTCTACACAATACTTTTGTGATCTATCTTGAGCCTAGTTGCACACGTATATATCTAGATGTAGACTTGTTGATAGACGTAATTGCGTTTAATGCTACACACACACACACACACACACACACACTCACACACACACACACACACACACACACACACACACATATATATATATATTTACTTGCATTGTGAAGTATAGATGTGGGTAACTATGTATGTTGTGCAGTTGAAAGTGCATCTCTACACTAAACAATGCCTAGGTGAAAATAATCTAAGGTACTAAATTACTATGCTAAGTTTTTAGTGTAGCCTATTATTCCACTTGTTGGCCAAATATGTAAGAAATAACCATATGTTTCTAGATTTAAACTTATCTATATTTGTTCTTGCACCTATTGATAGGTCACTATTGGAAAAATTATTTTCTAGGTCTTTGTTGAAGTCATCATTGTCTCATTCAAAGATTTTTTTTGTGTTGATGGTTGCAACACTATATGGCTTATGTTGTTTTCTACAAGGCATTGTTGAAAGCTATTCTATAGATTCTCAATGTGTGCCAACCACCTTTGCCACCTTTTCCATGGCTACCAAAATTCTTGCAATACAGGAGGGCTACTGGCTAGCCAGGAGGCTGCCGGTATATATTGTTTTCTACAAGGCATTGTTAACTATTGTTCTCTATCTTTGGCTATAAGCCAAAGCTACCGAACATTAGTCAACAATTCCTTTTTGTAAATGGAATAAACTGTTCAGTTGCTTTGATGACTTTAGAATGATATATATTCTTGTGGCCATATATGTTGACTATTATATTGCTTATTGTGTGTGTTTATGTGGACTATTCGATTGCTTTATAGCTTTTTCCACTACATGGAAACCATAAATTAAATAATATGTTCAAAGTTATTATATAGCAATCAAGAACATGCATATATATGCATATAACATCAGATTTATATATATCAGTGTGGCTTTTATTTTTGAGCTGCATATATATGCATTGCATGTGTTGGATTCATGTGTAGCATTTTGTTGCTTGCAAATACATAAACACAAAAAAGTGTGTTTGTTTTTTTGTGTTTCATTTCTTCTTTTCTTTGTGTAAATATGTATGTATGTGAAATTAGATGTACGTAGTGTTAATAAATACTGCTCGCAATGTTTATTGTTTGGGGAATTGTCATCGAAACATTGTTTCATGTATGGGATCCATATATTTGTGATGGTTCCAATAATACCTTGCATTTAAAATTTACCAAAGTAATTAAGTAATTTATGTTATTTGGAATAAGGCACTATTTAGTGTTGGATTGTAGATTGGGTTACACAACATACGCAACAAACATTATAGCCATAGGTTGTATAATAATTTTAATAAGGCACATTGATTTCACCATTGATTATATTGGTGGACAATGTATGTTATTGTTCAGGGGTTTGGTAAGAGTTGGTGGGAATCCATGACCCAATATGGTAGGGTGGACAACAAGCCTCGTTTTGTTGTGTTTTATTTCATATTTTGTGTGTGTAGATTTGTTTGTTTTTGACATTTGATGCAAACAATATTCATATGTTTGAGGTCCACCTATGGATATATATGTGTGTTATCTACATATAGCTTTGGATACATATATATTTGTATAGATTTTCCTTTCAAAGCATATATGTAGACTGTTTTACTTATTTCCACCCATTCCCACTACATGCAAATCATAGATGAAATAATATTTTTGTAGCTATTCAACAACAATCAACAATGTGTATATATGTGTAGTTAAGTTTTAAGACATATATGTTGATGTGGTTTTTCTTTTGCAAATCCAAATATATGTATTGCATGTGTTGGATGTATATGTAAGAATCTATTGCTTGGAAATATATACATGGAAAAAAAGTATGTGTCTCTTTTGTAGTGTTTTATTCTTCTTTAATCTAATGCAGATATGTGTGTTTGTGAAATTAGATGTAGACATCATTTGTATATATTCATTGCTATGCTTACTCCTTTCATAAGATAGGGTGGATAGTGGGGCTTCTTTTGTTCTTTCTTATTTTACTTAGCCTATGTACAGATTTGTATGTTTGTGAAATTAGAGACACACAACATTCATCCCTATGTGTAGACATGTATCTATGTGAAATAAGATGCAGACAACATTCATATATACTACTTGATATGATTATTATTTTCATAGGTTAATTATGATTTCTATTTGATCTATGGTTTTTGTCCACTGGGAATGGTTGCAAAGTGATAAAATAGTCCATGTTCTTCACGATGAGTTGTTGTTAGCTATTTTTGTATCACTTTAAGGATAGTTTTTATTTTTCTAGGCCTCAATAGCAATTTGTCCAATGTTTCATCTCACACTTGATATACAACCTTCCATTATAAAAAACCCTTTATTGAGGTCTAGAAAGGGAACTATGCTTCAACAAGAACATTGAGTATTTTATTACTTTACAAACATTGCGACCACATAGGAATCATACACCACTTAATGTTGATGTGAACTGGTGTTTAATTTTGTTGGTCTTCTCTATCGACGCACCAAATGATTTTAATTTAAAAATCAAGAAACATCCACCAGCTTTATCCTGACTAGACCCTCCCCACCCAATGTCGTAAGGCTCAAAAGAGAGGAAGGCTAACAAAAATTCTGAACAAAGTTCACACAAATAGGAGAAAACCACACATCCTACATGTGAGTTGCTATAGTTACACGAATGGTGGCATCAATCTTGCATCTAGCACTTAAAATACAACTTCTCATTCAAAAAATGTAGGAATAGAATAAACATAGGGATCAGTGTGTATGAATATTTTTTGCATCCACTATGACATATATGTGTATCTGTACGTAGGGAAAATATTCTCCACCATTGTAATCAATGATGGCATCTAAAAAAAAAGCATTGTAAGAAACCTATGCCCAGTTCCCAATCAAATCAAACATAAGCATAAATTGTATAGCATTAACTATTTTACTCTTTTGCAACCATAACCACAGAACGAAAGCCATAAATTAGACAATCTTGGTTTTTGGCCAAAATATGTGAACCTTACACCAAACAATATTACATTTCACAAACAATATAGTCTTCCCTCAAGAACACCTTATCAAATTTTTAAACACCCAACAATACCTTATCACAAATCACACAAAATAGCTTGCCACAGACTGTAGCTAGCAAATGAAACAATGTCGCAAAGGGTTTTTTTGATATGCACCTCTTCTCGCTGGATTCCTCTATGCTTCCTTGTTTCTTGAAATCTGCAAGAAACTGCATAGCCTAATAATTTTTATTCCATTGCAAACATAGCCAGGAAACAAAAGCCATAAAGAGAAACCCACAAAAATTCACAAAAACAAACCCATGCAAAACTATAGCCACACAATGTGAGCCTTGAACAAAACAATATTTTTTTCACAAACAATATACTTTTTTCTCAATAGCACCTTATCATAATTTGAAACAATCAACAAAACCTTATCATAAATTGAACAATATAGGCTACCACACACCATGAACTACAAATGAAACAATATTGAAAAGTGTTTTTCGATATGCACTTCTTCCTGCTTGCTTCAAACACACCTCTTTCTACTAGCTTTCCAGTGCAAAATGGGAAAAAAAATATCGTAGGCAACACTTTTATTTTTATTTTGGAACCATTCCCCCATGGAAAAAAAACAAAATAGCCTGCTACCACCTTTGCAGAAGTTGCATAAGGCTTGATCAGACTTGCGCCCTAACAAAAGCTTGCCCTCCTTGCTCATAGTTATGATAGTAGGTATAGCAATAGAATAACACCCAACAATACCTTATTCAAATATAGCATTTTCAATAGCAATTTTATGAAAATGAAATAATGTAGCCTAAGCTAGAGAACAATAATTAACAATGCTTGATGGAGTCAAACATAAAACCCATGTAGAAATATAGCTACAAAATGCCAACCATAAAAGAAAAAATATTGCTTTTAACAAACAATATAGGATTTTCTCAAGAATTCCTTGATGAAAATTAAAACAATACATCCTTTTCAAAAACACTTTATTGAAAATGAGACAATATACCCCAAGCTAAACAACAACAATCAACAAATCCTAAATAGTGTTAACAATCTAATTGCTTTGCAAAAATAGCCACAAAGTAGAAGTGATAAACAAAAACCTACCAAAAAAAATTGCAATGGCAAACGCATGTGAAAATATACTATTTTTCTCAACAAAACCTTATTGAAAATTCAAATAACATGGCCTTCTCAACAACTTTTTGAAAATGAAACAACATAGCCTAAGGTAGAGATCAGTAATCAAAAATACCTAATACAATCAAACATTAACTATTTTACTCCATTGCAACTATAGCCACAAAAAATAGCCATAAATCAAACAATATTCATTTCAACACTGAGCCAGATGGACAAAGCCATGGAACACAAAGATTCACAGTAACATACCCTTGCAAAACCATAGCCATAAAATGTGAACCATAGATGAAACAATATTTGTTTTTACAAACAATATAGTATTTTCTCAACAGAACCTTATCAAAATTTGAAACAATCAATAATTTATCATCAAAGATCAAACAATATAGCTTGCAATAACCCACAAACCACAAATGAAACAATATCGCAAAGGTTTCTCCCAATATGCACATCTTTTTGGTTCCTTCGCATACATAGATATCTGTACATATGGCACATGCATTATGCATCACTCTGATTAATCGTGCCATTTCCAACACTTTTGTATTGCTTTTGGAGTCATTGGCCCATGCAAAAAACAAAAAAATGCTCCATCCACCTTCATAGAAACTTCACAATGGGTAGTTGGACTTGCACTTTCAGAGAAGCTCACCCTCTTGGCATCAAAATTTACTGTTCTATGGTGCTCGTATAGTGGCAATGGTTGTACCAACACCTTCTATTCAAAATGTGAGAAGAGATGACAAAATTCTTTGCAATTTTCAATAAGACTTTGTTGGTTGTTCTTCTATGGCTTTACCTCCTTTCATAGTTGTGAGCCACGATTGTGAGATTCTTTGAAGGTTGAAGTTTGAATGGCCTTTTCAATAGATGGATCAATGTGTATCTATATCTATAAGTTTCCATTCATCTATGTATGTATATTGTCTACATCTAATTCCATGCACATACATTTCTACATGTACTTTTTTAGTCTATATACTTCCAAAAATTGAATTCTTACATATGCATCCAATGCATGATGTTGGATTGTATTTTTTGGTGTATTTGTTAAGTGTACCTTTTTATTTATTATTTCTCCCAGGCTCAAGAAGGACTTGTTGGAATGATAGGTTGTATCTTAAGTGTGATAAGAAAGATTTCTTCCACCATTGATAAAAGTGGTGGACAATCTATGTTCTTGCTTGGGATTTTGTTGAGAGCCCATGGAGCTCCATGACCCAATATGGTAGCGTAGAGAGAAGGCCTTGTTTTGTGGTTTTTATAATTGCTATTCTCTATTTAGTTGTACTATGGGTCTTAGCATTGATGTTTGCAAGCACTTTATTGTCTTCTTCATAATGTATTCATATGTATATGTATATGTATATATGCATGTGCAATCAAAAAATTGCAGTCCCAATATAGTAGGGTGGAGAGCATGTCTTCTTTTGTTTTGTTTGGGCATTTGCAAGCATATTTTTGTCTTCATCATAATGTATGTATATGTATATGTATATGTACATGTATATATGCATGTGCAATAGAAAACGTGAAGTTTTTATAGATGGAGAATGGAATGAAGGAAGGAAAAATGCCCAACCATAGGAGCAGCAACGTTACACTCTTCTTTAAAGTGTACATTGCACCTTCCATTCATTAAAGTCTCCATTGAAAATACATTTCATATGTATAGCTACATTTGCAAATACATTTACATATATGTATGCTTTGGTTGTTGTTGATAAATCACTATTGGGAGAAGTATTTGTGTATGTGCATGTTTTTAATTTTTAAAATTTTTACTTTTGCACCATGTTTTATGTTTCCAACTAGAAAATCCCTAGATATGCATCCAATACATGATGTTGATTGTGATGTCTTATATATAACTGTTAGTATGAAAGGTTCTATATTGGACAAAATAAGTAGCATTTGTTTCACCATTGATCATACTGGTGGACAATGTATGTTCTTGCTCGGGGGTTTGGCGAGAGCCCATGGGGCTCCATGACCCAATATGGTAGGGTGGAGAGCAAGTGTTTCTTTGGTCTGTTTCATATTGTATTACCTGTCTATTTATTGGTGGCATTGTTTCTTTTTTAGTATGTGTACACATCCTTTTATATTTCCAAGTAGGAAAACCCTACATATGCATCCAATGTATGATGCTAGTTGCAGCAACTTGGTAATTATTCCTTTCAACCTCAAAAAGGGATTTTTTAGAGTGATAGGTTATATATTGACTATGATAAGAAACATTGATCTCACCATTGATCATAGTGGTGGACAATGTGTGTTATTGCTCAGGGGTTTGGTGAGAGCCCATGGGACTCCATAACCCAATATGGTAGGGTGGTGGGCACACCTTGTTTTGTTGTGTCTCATTTTATATTTTATATTTGTTGTTTAGCTACAATATGAGTTGTTGAGTTTTTGTTTGCAAACACATTCTTGTCTTCATCGTACTATATGTATATGTATATGTATATGTATATGCATATATGCATGTCCAATAAAAAATGTGAAGTTATTTTAGATGGAGAGTGTAATGAAGGAGGGCACAATGCACAACCATAGGCAACATCAATAGTGCAATCTTCTTTAAACAGTCCATTGTACCTTCCATTCATGACACTCTCCATAGAAAACACATTGCATATGCATACATACATTTGAAAATACATTTCCATATATGTTTTCTTTTGTTATTGTCAATAAGTCACTATAGGAAAAAGATTTTGTCAATGTGCGGGTTTTTTATGTTTTAAATTTTGCCTCCCCTACACCATGGTTTTATATTTGAAAGTAGAAAATCCATATATATGCATGCAATGCATGATTCCAATTGTGATTCCTTGGATATTATTCCTTCTAGGCTCAAAAAATAAATGTTAGAGTGAAAGGTTCTATAGGGTATTATTGAGTGTTGATGTCTACCTTTGGCTACTTTATTGTATATTCAATTAGCTTGACCCATTTACTTATGCCATTGCCATTTAAGTTGGTGGTTGCGACTATTTTATTGTTTTCTTAATATTATTATTGTAGGCTTTGAAACCTTCTTCAAGTTCCAATGCAACATCAAGTGTGGATTGTAAAAAGGAAACAAAATTCCAAAGAAACCAGCTTTATAATGCATGCCATAAAGACCATATTTGTGTAGGTTGATGAGCCAAGTACTTGCAACAAAGAGGTTCTCTAGACCCACCTAGCTTGGCCCCACATGCCTAGGTAGGAACACTACAATTGCAAGCAAGCTCGCTGGAAAAACTTGTTGGCTACTACATGCACACAACCCCCATCCCTTCATAACTCCTACGCAACCATCACAATGAAGCTACCTCCACAATACCTAACTATACACCATCACAAATCCTTGCTAGCCATGGATTTCCATCTACATCATTGGTGACCCACCTCTCAAGTATCATTTTTGGTGAAAATTTCCGCACTACAATGCAATCCTTTCATGGGTGCATTGATGCTTTCTCTGTATTGAGAATTTGTGTTGTTTGCAAGGAGAGCTATGCTGGCATGAGATTTTGGGCATCCAGCGTACGCGTCGTGAGTTTGTGTTGTCCTTCTAAAAAAGGTGTCCATAGATTTAGTCTAATGAACAAGATGGATCCAGGGCCACAGCTAGTCATCCTTGCAAAGCTTATTCAAGTCGAAGAAATGCTTATAGCTAGAGTTGCTCCAGTTTTACAGGTAACCCATGCTAGAGGAGGCCAATACAAATATAGTGGTCATACTATAAGCTTCCCTTAAGACATCACGGCCATTGCAACATTGTTACCATGTCGTCTACATGATCTTGAAGATGGAATTACTTCGAAAACAAGTTATTAGGTTAGGTTTAATCTCATAGTGCTTCTCCCAAAACTTAGAATCCATCATGATTCTCCATAGGCATCTATCATCAATTCTTCAATAATGCTTGATCTTTGATGAAAAAATGAGCTTGAAGACGTACAAAAACAATACAATGTTGCTCCAAGACTTCACTTTTCCTTCCTCCTTGCTCTTGAATACAAATGTTTGTGATCTCATGTGAAACTCTTTTCTTGCTAGTGAAAAATGAATGTGAGACTTAAATTTATAGGCTTCCTTCCTAAGTTTCCAATTATCAAACCCTAAAAGCCGACATATGAAATTTGAATTTGAAACTTTGAAATGCCACCCAAAACATATCAAAAGTTGAGTTTAGGGAACTTAATGAGGACCCATTTTCCCATTGGAAAATGGGTCCTGACCTAAATCATTAGGACTCGTAGAATGTTGAGGCATTAATTTAATCCTTAGCATTTATTTAATGCGGGTTGTGGGGTTGGGAATTAAATAAATTTAAGTAAAATAGGCCTTGGGATGTATAATAAAGGGTATTAGAGGCCTATTAATGGGATTTTAAAATGGATAAAATATTAGATCACTAAAATAGGTCCAAATACATGTGAAATTATACTTTCTCTTAGAAATGGGTACAATTTTCTACATTACAAGAAGAAATCAATTCAATTAATTAATTGTCACATTGAGTGGAAGGTGGATATGGAGGGTCACCAGGAAAAAAGAAAAGGAATTTGGATGAAAAGAATGAAGAGACAAATAATTGGGAAAGCAAGTCTATAGGAGAAAAAAAGAAGGTTACGATATCTATGAAGGAAGGAAATTATATGCAACTATAGAGTTTGGTGGTTGGCACAAAAGGTAGAACTAAAAATAATGTAGAGAAGATGTTGCATGGGGAATAGGAAGAAATAAGTTGACCAATAGTTAAATTATGTATGCTAGCCAATAGGGGGAGAAAAGAATGACATGTTGCATTTGAAGGATGAGTTCACAAACAATAAAGCGGTGGATATGCATCACAAGGATGGAAAGAATAGTGCTGGTGTTGAAAAAGAATAGGTGAGAGAGAGGGTCACTCCACATGGAGGAAAGACTGGTGTGAGTATAAAATTGAAAATAAGAAGAGGGTTCTACGTAACCACTAATAGTATACAGGAGGTTGTGATACTATAAAAGATAATGAAACTTGCAAGATATAGATGTGAGGGTGTTCGACATATATGAGAGTAAGATGTATGCAAAATTAGGAGGAGAAAAGGTGTGAACTAGGTAAGGATAGAGTTGAAAACAAATAATATAGTAAGGAGATAACACAAATAAGTAAAAGGAAATAAAATTACTAGATACAGTGTATACTGCAAGATGAATGTAAAACTGTGAATTTGATCATCATAGTAAAATTGAGTTGTCATTGGTGAATTTTGTATGAATTTTTATTTAAGTTTAATTGACAAGTAAAACTATCAAATTAAAATTGTATTAGTTGCAAAATTGTTAAAATTAGTGAATTTTGTTAAACCAGTGAATCTGGTTGCAATTTTTGGTTAGAGGGTTTCAAATTGAATTTATAAATTTGTGTGTTAAGTTTGTTGAATAGTGAGAGGATTTTTATTGTTTGATTCAGATGGTATTCGAGGTCAAATGGTATTATAGCCAAAGGTTTTGAGCATATAAGAAGAGCACCGAATGTGAGGAAGCCTATACTAGGACCTACATGTAGAGTAGAGGATAAAAAGTGGTGAAGAAGAGCTCATGTGAAGATTTTTCTAGGTACATAGAATCTCAGAGCAATTAATAGCTCCAGTGTCATGAAAAGAAGTCTGATTGCATATTGTTGAGCATGAGGTGAGAGTTGTGAAAGATTGCAATAGATGAGATGGGAATATTATTGAGGAATATTTTTTTGATAATAGATGGATGGAGGTAGTATGAAAAGAGGAAGATTTTGAAGATGATGGCTGACATAAAAATGAGATTAGATAGGATGGAAGTGTAGCATGAAGAATTTTTTTGATTATGATGAAGACCAACATAAGGTTGTATTGAATAAGGAGAATGAGAAAGAGGATGCAAGTGCAGCAACAATGGTTGAAGATGGAAAAGGTAAATAAAGTAGTGAAGAAATTGTAGCTATTGATGAGATTGTAGTTGTAGAGGATATAGTTGTAGTGATGGACTACGATAATTTTGTAACAAATGACGAAGATGGAGATGATTTTTTGTTGAAGATGTTGGCGTACAGGAAGAGTGGATGGAAAAGCTTACTATTTCAATAAAGGGTGAAGAAATAAATGTTGTAGATGATGATGTTGCAAGAGATGTTGTAGCGAAGGATAATGTTGCAGCCATGGACAAGGATGAGGTAAACCTTATTGTATTTGTGATGATATTGATTATCCACTGTTTTCTATGATGAAAGTTGGAGAATATGATGAAAACAACAGGAAAATATTTAATTTCCATGAAGTTGTAGATGCAATTTTTTTTGAGGATGTTGTAAGTTGTTATAAGGATGATGTGAAATTTTTGGTGGAGGTGGTCGGCTAGTGGTGGGATGGATCCCAAAAATAAGGAGAAAAGAGGAGAGTATTTGGAGGAGGAGGATGGTACATGGTGGATACAAATACATGAGAGGAGAGAAGAATGGTGAGTGGAGTTATGAGAGGAGAGTGAAACTTTTTCCAAGAAGATTTTGGAAGAAGATTAAGAAGAACTAATGGTGTGTCCAAGGTTTAGTGATGGAGTTCATTGTAGGTTGCATTCAACATGAAAGAGTAGTCTCACTGCTCACCATTTTGTGACTTCTATTTACAAAAAAAATTCCTACCCTCTGTCTAATGCAGGAGCATCTGAGCGAATAACAATTAGCATTGACAAAAAAAAAAAAAACTATTTTGTTTTATGATCATTGTGCACTTTTGGTTTCAATGGTGATTTGATGGAGATTGATTGACATTATTGACATTGATTGTCAAAATATCACACTTGAGTTTTAATTCTAAACAAGCATTTATTTTGCAACATTTGATGGATTTAATCTGCTCAATTTTGATCATAGATTTTGATATCTATTTTTCGAGTGATTTCTCCGTAAATTTTAATTGTCAAATTGATCATGAGAGGCATATAGTTACTTACCATCGTTAATATATACAAGAAATCAATTCTATTAATTATTATCAGATTGAGCAGAAAGTGGATACGAAGGGTCGTGAGGGAAAAACAAAAGACATTTGGGTGAAAAGAATGAAGAGACAGACAATTCGTAAAGCCAATCGATAGGAGAAAATAAAAGATAGGTTGCGATATCTATGAAGGAAGGAAATTGTATGCAGCTGTAGAGTGTGGCGGCTGGCACAAAAGTTAGTACTGAAAACAATGCAAAGAAGATGCTACGTAGGAATAGGAAGAAATGAGTCGCACCATAATTAAATTATGGATAGTGGCTGATAGGGGAAGAAAAGAAGAACAGGCTGCATTTATAGGAAGAGGTCGCAGCAAGTAAAGCAGAGAATATGCATCGCAAAGATGGAGAGAATAAGGGCTGCGTTGGAAAAGAATAGGTTTGAGAGAGGGTCACGCCACATGGAGGAAAGACTGGTGTGAGCAGAAAATAAGAAATAAAAACCAACATAAATTTCATAAGAGAAGCTAAATATGACAAAATCATTTGTTTTCAAGAGTTTAATTAATCTTAGATTTTTGAATTAAGATTAATATTGAAGATAAAATAATAAAAATGATTTCACTGATGAAACATGATGAAACACAATCAAATAGAACAGTTTATTTCATTTTATAAAATAATTTAACCACCAATACAAAATTTCAATGACATAGATTTAACATTGAACTCAAAACAATTACAAAATGTCTCATTTGAAACGATAGAATGCTAAAATGCCAAAGCTTCAGCAGTAATATAAATGGTATATATGTTGCTGACAAGTAATAATTATATCATTTTTCAATCTTATCACAGGACTCGCTTTAATAAATGCAACTCATATTTTTGCTTTTTTGCTTCCCCCATCTCTGTTGTGATTAGGGGAGAGGGGTCCATAGTGGAGTGGGGTCTAATAGTGGAGATAGAAGTAGTCCTCAGTGGGCTCAATAGTGGAGTACCTTAATATCCAATTGCAAAACACTTTTTATCCATGAAATACACAAACTAACAAATCATGTGATACCACATCAACGCACCAATAAGACATGACTTAGTGCACCACTATCAACCTCACTTTTTTTGGGAGCCTTTTTAGATACCTCAACAAAAAGCATGCTGATGTGGAATCATATTTGATGGTGTGACCCTAAAACAAAATATAGAAGCGCATAAATTGCCAAATAAACTGTTCTACAAAATTGAGAGTGATTTGAAATTTCCACGTAGGGTTTTCCAGATCCATGGCAGTGTGGCTGAGCTGAATGGACAAAGTAGCTTATGAGTGACAACAAGTACGAGGTATATTGTTAGCCATATATGCATATAAATTGTGTCATAATTTTGATATCAATCATTCTTATAATCAATCTATATAATCCAACTTATAAGACATGGAAAATGTTTGTAGACAAGTCAATTGTGACAAAGCAAAAGATGGAGATGGAGAAACAATGGATTTTATTATTAAAAATAAATCTCCACCAACTATATAAGAGTGATTAAAAAAAACAATAGATCCAAAAAAAAAAAAAAAAAACGAAAACAATAACATTACTCCATTGAAAGAAGAAATAAATAGTGAATGAATGATATCATAAGCTAACAACAAAGCCTTCTTCAAGTTTCTTAACGACGTGATCAGAATCTTGCTTGAATGCAGGAATAAATTAACTAAATTGACACATTATTTTAGTAGCTAATGTTGAGATAAAGATCTAATTTATGAGAGATGTAGAATGGCAAATCTTTTTCACTAGTTATTCGCCTTACCAGATGCCATTTCTTAATCATATTTTAATATAGAAACTCATACGCATCTATCAATAAATAAGTCTGTCAGTACCAAACATGATTACTTTCCGTAATGTCATTTGAGACATAAATATTAACCATGTAAAAAAAGTACTTTTGTAGATTAAAAACAGTTCATAGTGCCCTACTAGGTGGATCACGTCCATGAGTAATGCAATGTGTTTTCCATTCAACAAAACAATCTAGAAACTCCTCCATACTTTGGTTCATGCGCACTAGTTTTAAAAAGCTTTTCTAACCAAATGACATGACATATAAAGAAAACTAATATAACTATCCATCTCTTGTCAGCAAAGAACATCAATGTTCACAAGTCTTTGTCAATTATAACAAACCACATATAAAAGATAGAGGACCCCTATATATTCAATGAGAGAAAATAGACTAATTATGGGACTCTGGATATTTCGTCTAATTCAAACACTTGCAAAATATAATAGTTTTTTGTTTTTGTTTTGTTTTTGTTAGTTGTCTTTGAAAAGATTATGCAACTTGGTCATTATGAAATCATCAAGTTGTATCAAATGTTGTGTCATTTTATAAAAGTGTGTTCCGTTTTTTCGTCAAAGTGGGTCATTGAAATCATTATTTTCAATAAGAAATTGACATTATCACTCATAGCAACTAAGTCATTAAGAATTTGAAAATGATATGAACTAGTAGTTTTTGATATTTCATATGTAGAATCTAAACATATATATAAAAATAAAATTATCTGTAATTTTTTTATGTAAGTTTTAATAACCTATTGTTTATAGTTAGCATTATTTTTTAAATGTGACAACTATTTCATAATGCATAATTTTTTTTAAATAAAAAATAAAATAATATATTACTAAACATAGATTTGCAAGGCTAAGATTTAGTGCATATATTTTTTCATAATTTTTTTATCTGTATTTTATTTCTTATTAATTTTTAAAGTGAAATTCATCATAAATTAAAATAAAAATTACCTATAAGTATATGTTTATTTTATAATCCATTTATGTTTATTATATGTGTATATGTGAGTGTGTGTGTGTGTGTGTATAATCTATTGTGCTATTATTTTTCTCTTATTTTGTCTTTTTGCACATGTATGAGACAAATACCCAATGTTTGATGAAAACCTATATTGACTACAAAATAAAAATGAATATTATAATCAAATTAAATATATTAAAAATTATGCTTATTGAAAAAATTGTTTTTGAATAGATAAGCAGGGGAAGGGCCCCGACCTGTTACAAAATGAAAAATAAAGCCTAACAACACAACAAAATAGAGCCAAACTGCTTAGAAAAATAGACTAGCAAAACACAACGAACCAGAGAGAAACAACCAGCTAGAATAAACAACACAAAACTGTTCAAGGAGTAGCACTTGAACCAAGTAAAGCCTCTAAGGATGAGTTAAATGAGATCGCGACCTTCTTACAAGGATGTTTCTTCTTTCTATGAACCATAGTCCAAGGAGAATTAGAAACTAAAATCAAGAAATTTTGATCAGAAGGGGAAGACTCCCCTCGAGAGTAGCAAACCAGAGGAACAACTAAAACATCAAGTACAACATCTGAAACAAAGCCTAAATTTTCAAGACTTATTGCAAATTTTTCCAATACATTGGCCTCAAATGAGGCAGCATAAACAATATTAGGGACAACCAAATCCAAAGGCTGCACAAACAGTATCTATAAAAGGAACATCACCCACCACAACCAAGTTAGGTGGAGCATAAACTAGCATTTGAGGAATAACATCCATCACAACACTCATATTAAGCCTCACAAAAGGGGAAGCAGGCCTATATTCATCATCAGAAGAAGCAAAGATAGCCATAGGATGAACTATTAAGTGTTCACAAAGTGAATTCTTCCACCATGTAGAAGAAGAAACGGTGCAGGAGCATTTAGAGCAGTCATGAGCCAAGTGGCCAATAGCAAAACAATGTTTACAATGAAAAGGAAGACCCTCATAATCCACAAGCTGAGACCAAGACCAACCATTAATCTATAGCATAACCTCTCTAGGTAAAGCCTTCGATAGATCAACCTCCACCAGAATTCCAGGGAAGGAAGTATGAGTGAAATTCTTGGAAGCCCTATCCACTTTAAAAAAATTTCCAATAGCATCAACAATGGCCTCATAGGTAGAGAAAAACTAGAACTGTAAGGGAAGATAGGGAAATCTTACCCAAATGGGCATCACATCCAAAGGTTCTTTCAAAGGGTTAATGGAAAAAACATAAGTTATCAAGGAAAGGGGATGAGAATTCCACATCCATAGACCATGAGCTAAAATAGCTTGTTTGTCTTAAGGAGAATTAAAACTCACCACAAAAAAACCCCTTGCAAAAGGATAAATCTCCATCATGCCACCCACCAAAGGTGACCAGTGATTGGTAATCCAAAGGTGCAAGTCAAGAAGAGAAGGCCAAAAATGACAAAATCTACAAATAAGAGCATTTTTGGAATATAAATCTATATTATCAGAAACATCCTTACCAAGAGAAACAATAAGAGCAACTGCAATACAACGCATAGGTTGCACAACATCCTCTCAAGGTCTCTTAGACTTCACAATATCAACATAAGCAAACTTCCCCTCCCAAGAGGATGTGGACAACCCAAAAATAGTAGCTCTAACAACCTTCTCAACCCCAGAGGAGAAGAAAACACAACATTATTAGGGACCCCAGAAACTCCCACGGAAGCATCACCCATAGAAACCCCAACAATTGCTTCAACCACCAGAGGTGAGGAACGCGTAGCACCCACAATATCTATAGAGAGATCAACAATGAGCTCACAACAAGGCAAAGACAAGGGCGGTGTTACAAAGCCAAGCACACTAGGTGAGGGCAGGGGCAATGCCATAGATCCAGGCATACCACCAAGATGGGAGTAGTTCGGGATTTTGCTAGGGTAGGAGACAAAGTGGCAGTTATGATTTCCACCATGGCAAGAGGGAATGGAGTGGTTGGGAGGAGAAATGGCTACATAACCATTCAAAAGTGCATTTGGGTAGGAAATGGGAGCGACCATTAGGAAAATTGGGTAATAATAAGGGGATCTTATTGAAAAAAAAATTATGAGGGCTGTGATCCTACAAATTATCTTATGATGTTGATTCCATTTGCTAGCCCAACCGAAGACCTGAATCATAATTTTTTATCAAAATATTAGCACTAAGGTAGAAAGGGAAATCCAAGGTTTTTTCTTTGAAGGAACTTTGAATGAAGACGCCCTCAAAAAAAATTGTAGAAGGGACCTCCATTGAAGGTCCCTTCCATGCACAAAAAAACAAAAAAAAAAAGTTGAAAGGATTTCAAAAATTTCCTTTTCCTCCCCAACTAGTTTTTTTATATTCCACTAGTGAGGCTTGCTATTTTTGGTTCACCTTGTTGTTCCTAATGAACATACCCTTCTTCCTCTAATCCTTTGAAGCCAATTTTGAGAGGATATAGAAGATACCTTGAATGAGGATTAAAGTATGATAAAATTATCCTCTTTAAGTAGAAATATTTTTTTCTACAAAGTGAGCATTTGTTGAGGCATAATAGTGCCATTAAACTTAAAAAAAGTATTTAACAAGAAGAATAGGGTTTGTACTAATAAATTTAGCGATATAGCCACCATTAACAAGAGGGATGAATTATCCTCCATTTGCATGAGGGATGGAGCCTCATTTATTGGTAGGAGTAATAAAGTTTTCTTGGGGCCATTACTTTTCCTTTTTAATGATTGCCACCATGGTTAACTCTTCATCATTATTTAGGAAAGGCTAGTCCTCATAGGCTTGGAATTGGCTTGGTTTGGGGTATAATGAAATGAAAATACCAAATCTTATGTTTAAATTGGCATCTGAAACAAGGATTAAGAAGTTTGATTTGTAATTTTATCTACATGTTATACAAGCCACCAAGATATTAATAGATTTTTGAATACTTTTAGAAAGGTCAAGATCTCAACACATACCTATATTTTGAAATGGGTTACAAAATAAAAATTGGTAGGCTCAATACAATTAAATAACATTGGAGAGGAATCAAGCTTGTCCAAAAGGGGCCAAGGTAAGGTAAGGGAATGTAACCAAATCTAATTCAATCCACAAATTGGAAATAGTTATGCTAATAAAAGAGAAAGTATCAAGTCCATGGAGAGAAAGCAAGAAAATAATTATGAGAACACTAGTGATTAGTTTTTGATAAAAGGAAAAACAAGTTTTGAATGGACCCGAAACCATTTACAATAGGTTTTGAAAGGACCCAAAACCTTCAGGTTTTAAGGGGACACAAAACCCACACCAAGAAGAACAAGCTGCCCGAAAGATAGGAACAAAAACAACCAGCAGCAACATAGGGAGACAGCAAGCCAACACCTAGCCAAAATCTAATAAGCAGCCCAAACAAGACCTAGGAAACTACAAGAGTCTAACACTCATTGGTTTTGATGGGACCAACAACCCACTATAGACCACACTTTCTACCATTATAGGAAGCGTTACTGCAAGTGCGTAGGGCAACAACTGTTGCCTTCAAAGACCATTTGTTCTCTCCACCTCTATAGGAGAGAATCCCAAGCTCAACCATATCATGGTGATAGAAGCACCCCTTATCCTTTAGATAGAACTCCATAAAGATTAGCTCTCTTTTCAAAATCTCCACCTCAATAGAAGATGAAGAAAAGAAAGCAACATGTAGGTCAGCCTTAGCTTTCTTGCTGTCACAAAATAGGGCATAATCAACCCCCCAACATTTCTTCCAGGCGTGCACGAAATCATCCCACTCCACCTCTATAAGAGAGAGGTCACGACCAGCCACATCCATCTCCCCCTCAATAGGAGATAAGACCACCTCCATAGGAAGGGCTTGAGTAACCCAAGGATGCATAGAAGGAAACACATTGAACAATGCCAAGGATCCAAGAACATCTCCTAGAAGATTAGAAAACAAATCAAGGTTTGAGGAGAAGAGAACCTCAATCATAGAATGCAAAGGCCTGACCACAAACCAAATCAAATACTCAATCTCTGAATGCTCATGAACAAGCAAACCCCAGGAGGAACAGGGGTTCCCGCATAGTAAAGTAGTAAAGAGAAGACCCATCAAGAGAGCACACCAAGCAACCCTGACACGTCAGTCAGGGACAGAGAGGGGCCAAAACTCCTCACAAGCAACCAATGGGAAACACCACCAAACCACCAAGAGGGGAAAAGAATGAATGAGAACAAACCAAAAAAGAGAGCCCCCAGGAAATAGGCACCGAAAACACCACAAGCAGGAGTGAGGAACAACCAAAAAGAAGTAGGAACAAGACCAAGCCGACATGAAGAGATCCCAAGCCCTCCTGCTATGCCGAGTAGGAGCAAAGATCGGCCTAATATTAAACCACACTTCTTTAAAGAAGACCCCACCACAAACCCACCGAATGGACGACACCCACAAAAGATATAGGTAGGGCAATCTACACCCAAACCCCACCAAGCACAACCTGCAGGAAGGACAGCCAAGAAGCCACACATCACAAGAAATAGAGAAGGTAGCAATAGAAAGAGATGCCACCAAGGGAGGGGCCGAGACATCCTCCGCACCCTACAAGGCACTAGCTCTAGCCACAGCAGACCAACTCCAGACAGCAGCAACTCACGAGAAGGAAACATCAGTCACTGCATGCTGACACCTCCACACCCAAAAGCCTAAGGAAAAGACTTCCCAAGACCCAAACGACCACGCCAAAGGAGGAAAAGAATCCAACACCAGATCAGGATCCTCAGTGTCATCGTCAGAATCATCCCCTCCTTCATCTGTAGAATTTGAATCGCCTCCCTCACCCCTATTCCCGCCCAATGCTCCCATCTTACACTAGTGATTAGTTTTGAGAATAACATCAACATAATTGGCCTCAAAAAAATGAAATATAAAGGAACCTTTAGGGAAGTTTTGAATGTTGTCAAGATGTGTACTATTGGTGACCATGCAATATGATATAGGTGCATAACATGCTTTTTAAGGGAACCATTCTGAAAAAATATATAACAAGAGTGAATTCTTCAAACAATTTATGTGCATCATCAAAGTTAGAAAGAAAAAAAAATACATTTTACTTTACTTTAACATATTTTGTCTTATAATCAAAATGGTGAGCAAATGCTATGAATATAATAAATATGATTTTCAAATCTTATCATATGCATCTTTTAAGAATAATGCGTTGATTTTATTATTATATAATTTTAAAGTAATGTAATTTTCAAATATATAATTTATCATATTTTTACATGTCTATATTTATTTACTTTTTTGACCAGTTTTTTATTTCCTCCTATTTAAGATTTGTTACAGAAATTATGACCTTTATTGCTATTTTTAACTTTTTTCACAATTTACATCTGCTCTTATAAGCAGTTTTTAATTTTATTTTCAAAACTAAGCAATAATATACTACATGTATATAGGAAATTTGATAGAGCCGTCCTCTTCGGAATGAGGCTTTCAACCCTTGTTTCCTTCTCTATACATATTTTGTTTATGCCTTTGAATACATTGGTGACAATAGTGTAAACTCAAACCGTTATCATAGACCTGAACATACACATCATATTAATAGATATCACATTTGGTAATAAAATCAAACATTCTGAGGGTAAGAGCTCCGACCGCCATGTAAGCTCTGCTCCTCAAAGCACACGTAACTTGAAAAGTAGATGACTGTACATTAAGTTAAAAGCATTGGTATGAGATTCCACTTTATTTATCTGCAGAAACTTCTAGCTCTACTGAGTTTCTTCCTTACACTTACTTATATGCTTTTAAAAGATAAACACATAGCCATCATATTCCACACCATATCCAATCCGTTGCTTATTCCATCTTTACCACTGTACCTATTAGCTGCCAAACAAAGCAAGAACTTGAATTCAATCAAAGTTAACAACATTCTAGAACATTATTATCGACGAATAATTCAGCCATTTAGATATTCAATTATTCAGCTAATCGATAGCATTTAAAGACGTATATAAGCTGTCTTGTAAGAATACCTTGATTTCATGGAAGAAACTGGAATTCAGACCTTCCATAGTTTTAGTAGTAAAGCAAACCTATAACAACCAAATGATAACTCTTCATTAAAAGATTTGTTGCTGTAAAAGAATATTAAGCATATATATATATAATCAATAGCATCCCCACATTATAGTGGGCATTGGTATTGCTCTCTGCCACATTTTACCTTACCTTGCCACCAATTCCCTCTTGTTGTACATTCAAGGTTAGATGGGTCAGCTGCCTCTTCCAGTTTTATTATTTCCATTTCAAACTGTGAGAAAATATTGAATTAACAAAATATTTTATGACGGTGGTGATTAATTATTATTTTTATTTATTAGAAAAGCAATCTAACATAAATTCTACAGATTGTTTGCCCTAATGTTTCTTTTAAATTTCATTCTCCAACCTCCATTCCTAAATGAAGGGTAACTGAGTATAAATCATGACTTATCTTTGTTTTTTAAAAATTTTAATTAATATGTATCGTTATTACAATCCCACCTACCTATTAATCTTAGAATAGTCTAATAGACTTTGATATGTAAATTTCAAATTTCCAAAAAGAAAAGCACGGATCTTACCTTATTTATATCATCCTTTCTTTGTTTGACACTGTTATAATACTCATCTAGTCCTCCATAGCATACGGAAGAGCCGAGAAAGTAGTGTTCTGGAGAATGCCCTGAACGATTCTCACTTATCTCCTGCTTTAGTCCTTCAGTTTCCTTCTTTTCTGTGTTATTCGCCACACAACGGTTTTAGGAAAAAGACAAATAAAAAGTAGCAAGGAATAAGCTTTTTAACCATAGGCAGCATGAACAAATTCTGTTTGACAGCTGTTCGAACTTGAGAAATGCTGACAACTGTTGAGATGAAGTTGAAAACACTTTAGCACTATAGTATATGTCGTCTTTCTTGGCTAAATATCTAGGGCATATTTTTCGGTATTGTATTTAGCGTAGGGCAACTCAAAATAAGGAAATTTAGAGTAAAAGCTAGACTTTTTGAGATCTCTTTATACATACTGCACGGAACTACAGTATTAGGGTACCTCGACTACAGGAATAAAATCTGTTTTTCAAGGGTTCTCGATTACAGGAATAAAATCTGATTTTCAAGGGTTCTCGACTAGAGGAATAAAATTTGATTTTCAAGGGTTGCTTAAGCCGTGAACACTAAGGAATAAAATTTAGTGGCAAAAATCAATAACAAAAATAGTTTCGCATAAAGAATAAGAGAGCAAAAAATTAAAGGCAGACTTGCAAAGATAAATAGGTGGAGGGTTAGAAAAAGAGAGAATATATAGAAAGAAGGCACACACAAAACAGAATAAGACTAATTAAAATAAAAATATTAGTATTAATTTATTAAAAGAAAAAATCAGCCAACCATATCAAATAAAAAAGATTATTAAAGGCTGATATAATAAGATTAATTATTAAAAATTATGAAACATTCTTATTTTAATTATTATGAGAAATTATATTAAACTAAAAAATTTATTATAAAAAAAGAATAGTAAAATAAAAGTATAATATTTTAATAGTTCATAATAATTAAATTATGTGTTTATTTTTTAAATTATTATTTTTGAATTCAAACTTTATGATTCATTATATTTTTTATTCTTAATAATAAATCATGAAAATTAAACTTAAACATCTATTCAAAATGTTCGCACAATTTTTATTAAATCTTAAACAATATTACTAAACATAAAAAATGAAATATATGTAATACCATCTACATCCTTAAGAATAATTCTCATTTCATGTCCTTCACCACGCACCTTCTCTTTTTGTTTCCCAAAACTTCATCCTTGCTTCAATAAATTGACATTTGAATAAACCACAATGCTTACAATTTTTTCTTTACTTTTCAATTTAAAAAGAAAATATAAAAGAGAAACATGTTAGAAAATAGAAAAGATTCTACATTCAGAATGCACACCAATAAGATAATTCTATCTATATAGCTTTAACAAAGCTATAATTTCTTTTTATAATGTAGTTGAGCATATTATGGCAGAGTGAATGGACATGAAAGCATTAGAAACTCTAGATAGAGTTGGGTTTTATGCAAACAGTGGGGATGTTGTCATCTTATGTTTCAACCTCTAATTTCTTTTCTACAGCTTGCCTTCATACATACTGCTTTAACAGTTATAGAAACATAACAATAGGCCAAAGAAACTCAAATGACCCTAACTGCAGACAAATTTTCTTAAACGAGAAGATAGCTATTATCTTTACATAACAATGATAAGATAAGTGGGAAGCGAGAAAATGAGATATAAATCCTAGATTGTCATGTCTGCAATTTTAACTTTTACATGAAAAAATCTTGTACTCAGATTTCTTAACAGAGTGTAATGTAGAGCAATATTCACATCAATGTATACAGTGAAAGAATTATGTGGAAGGAAGAAACTTATAATAAAGTTGAATACCTTTTATTTATCTTATCCAAGAAATGAGGTAAATATTATGTGGAAGGAAGAAAGTTATAATAAAGTTGAATACCCTTTATTTATCTTGTCCAAAAAATAGTGTAGTGGTGGACACATAACATTCAAAAAGGCATTCTCTTATCCAACATAATGCTCACAAATATTCCTCAACTTTGTTTTTAAATCTATGAGAAGATAACAAAGAAGTTTCTCAGCATCAATAGCTTGTTATGCATAAAAAAATTGAACACATATATATTGGGAAGAGTTTGTACAACTTTTCTTCTATAGTAAACATATATGTTTTAGTTTTTAGGACTTAAATTTCAATTTAGCATATAATATATTGACTAGATTATACTATATATTTACCAATAACATATATATATGGGTGTGCTACACAAGCAAGGTAGGTGGGAGCCTATCATAGTGGAGCAGAGAGAAAAATACAGGACTAGGTTATGAGCCAAAAGACATGGTTATTCCAAAAACCAGACGGACCTCTTGTAAGAAACAAGAATCCTCTACTAGTGTTAAGGCACTGGAAATCTTCCATATCATTGAAAATGATTTACCCATCGAAGACCTATTAGACAACTTTAGCATTGATGGGTTCCCTCTTCAGTTTATCAAAACTATTCCCAATATCTATTATCAATCTGGAATGGACTCTAACGAATACAAATGGGACTCCCCTTCATTTTTCATTGGATATATATATATATAGTCACCCAAAATATTTATTTAATTTAATCTATGTCCCTTATTCTTATAATTAATTAAAGAAACCCACATTTATTTAACTAAAGCTAACCTTCACCCTTATTCCTCTAAATCCCCTATCCTTGCTTATGTTAATTAATATTTTATTAATTAACTTTATCCACATCCTAATCATCATTATCTCATTCCCCAATTTTTAACTCCACCTATGTTAATAAACCCTTGGTTTATTAACTCAACCCATCTTCATTAATCAATTAATCCTTGATTAATTGATCTAACCCTCATCCCTAGTCATCATTCTTATTTCCTAATTTTAAATTCCTAAATCTCCCCTACCCCCAATAACCTCTTACACAAGCCACCCTACGAGACCCCCTACCTCTTACACAAATTTAATGCCACTCTTCCTAATGTGTGCTCACACATATGTGAGGAAACCTCCCTATTTCACCCCTTTCCATCTTGTGAAACTTTCATAAGGGTAATCAATCATTATCCTTGATCCAAATCTCACCTTCTTAATCAATCTCAACCCTCTATTAACCAACCAATCCTATCTATTGATTCCTATCACAAAATTTGTATATAATGAGGCCTTGGCTCTCATTACTTCAACACACATCCATCCCATCCTTATCTTTTCCAAATCTTCATCAAATCCATCTTTATCATACCATCATCATGCTAAAATCTCAAGCAACCACATTCATCTCAATCGTTGGAGAAACTTTACAAGACAAGGGTGAATCTTGTGAGCTCAATCCATGAAGAGAAAGGAGAAATGAAGGTATAATCTTATTTGTGTTTTTTATTTATACATTTTCATCTATTTACCAAAAATACTCATAGAATTAATGCATCTCAAAGAAAAATCAAAATTGGCATCCAAACTTCCTCATCCAAAAGCTTCATCCAATCCTAAGTCTTTCACCCCATCTAATATTCCTTCATCACCCTAGGGAATGACTGCATCTCCCATGTTTTGTTGGAGTATAAAGAGTCAGAGGTGAGAAAGACACCTCTCTTAGAAGTGGAATCTTGTCAATAGGGCTAAGCCTCCGAGAACTTTATACCTTGGAGAAGTGAAGGTGGAGAGTGGGTTACCCTCTCCTCCTGACTAATTGATAATGTTCTCTTTTATCTATATATTTGGGCTTCAAGTACCCTTGAGGTATATATAGGACTCCCTAGTAGCCTTGTGTATCCTATATTAAGACTTTTTGACCATAGCTTAGTGTGTTGTAATGGATACAGATCGTACCTTGAAGTTACTCACCACATACTCCATTAGGTTGAGATATAAATCCTCATAGTGAACTATGATAGTTCTTGAGGAGAGAGAGAAGGTGATCCCATGGTATCCGTTGATGACCCTGTGCCACTAGATCTCTACCTATCCACTTTCACGAGAAAAGGTGTTCCACCAAAGTATGAAGGCCTATAAACCTAAGCTTGCTTGGGTGGTGGGCCTACACTAAGTTATAATCCCACTTGAATAGTTTATGCTTGTACAAGTGCTCAAAGTGTCTTCTTGTGTTATACCCATGAAAAAAAAATCATCCAAAGGGCTGAGGATTGAACATACAATACAAAAGTTCATGAAACTTTGCCACTTTGTTTGTTTGTGTGCTTTCAATTCTATCTCTTAGTCAAGAAAGAAAAACCTTCAGCTTATCCAATTCTTCCTATCCTCATCATCCCTCCACATCCAAATCATACCATATTTTCCATCCTAATCACACCTTTCATCATAATCACCTAATCCTAATCACCCCATCCTAATCTACTATCTACATCTTAATCATACCTTCTAATCCTAATCACTCTAATCACCCATCTTCTCCAAATAATCCTTTTATCTACATCCAACCCATCCTTAATCCTTCATTTAGGACCTTAAGCCTAATTTTCCAAATTTATTTGAGGTCCTAATTATCCTAATCATCCTCCATAATCCACATTATTCCAATCCATCCTTAATCCCTATCCTTCATCATAACCTTAATCTCATCACATTATCAACCTAATCCCATTCCAACCGAATCCCAATCCAATCCATCTATCCTCATCCAAATTCAATCAACCATTATCCATTTATCTTCTCAATCGAGCATCCAAATCCCATCCTTAAACAAAATCATCATATGAAGATAAAAAATTTATTAAGGAATTAATCTCCTTAATCCCACATATCCCTTCACCATTATCCAAATCATTTATCCTATCCTTAATCCATTATCATCCATTTCAAATTCAACCTCCCATTCAAGAATCAAGACCTTAATTTGATTTCGTTTTTAATCCAAACTTTCTTAAGAACATTAGCCTATCTTAAGTAAAGTTATCAAATCAAATCAATTCCTACTTAATAACTTTTCCTATCTTAAGTAGAAATCAAATCAACTCTTGCTTAATAACATTAGCCTATCTTAAGTATAGAGAATCATCTTTAATGAAATCAAATCATTTTAAGGTCTTGAAATTTTATCCCAAGCCTAATCCCTTCATATTCATCGTCATACTTTATTCTTCTAATCACCCATCTTGTCCTAATCATCCCCTAACATATATCCAATCCATCCCTAATCCATCCTCATCCAAAATAAACCTCAAACATTCATCTTCCAATCAACCTCCACCATGTCTACCAATTCAATATATTATCCATCCAACCTAATCTATTCTAATCCACCTTCATCCAATCTATCCTAATCTAATATCATGAACCCATATCCTAATCCTTGTGATGATAGTGAGAATATTATGGATAACCTTGAATCTAGTACAAAAAATTATGTAAACCTTCAATAATGACCCATCCAATGTCCCCCTCAAACCCCACCCACACCCTCATCACCCATATCATCTTTATTGGATCACATCACCAATCATCTCCTCATCCTCATAACCCATTTACAAATCCATGGAAAATTCCACCTCTTATACCACTTGTCCATCTCCCACATCCTTACGATTCACATCACCCAAATTATACCAATCAAATTCATCTCATGTCCCTCATAATGGTTGGATCCAAGGACTTCTTACAAAGGTACTTAATTCCCCATGCAAAAAAAAGGTTGTGCAATATTCTCATGTCATTCATCCAACTTTATCACCTCCACATCAAGATAAATCTCAATCCCCTAAGTCTCATGAATCCTCTACTACTCCCTCTATTCAAGTAGAAGCATCTTTCCAACCTTCCTCCCCATAACACCATCCAAATAAAATGAACCATGTCCATATCCTAATCCAAAGCATGATAACATAGATGTCCCTCCATATAAAGATTGAAACACCGATCCCACTCCATGTCATGATCCCCTTCCATCTCATAACCAAGAGAACACTACACCATGAACCCCATCTCATGATCCTATCCCAAGTCAAGATCAAAGAATCCCTTCATCTCCACCTCATGATCCTAATCCCCAACAAGTTCTTATCACCCCTATCCAAGCTACCGATGAACTCCCTACTTATCAATTGGTTTCCTCCACTTTTGTCCATGCTTTTCTACTCTAAGAGCCTATAATTCCTTCCATGTCATATCCCCCCCAAAATGGACTCACATCGTTCTTCCAAAACAACAAGTATCCAATTGGAATTTTTCTTTTCAATCTATGTATAATCAAGGAAAAGGGTTAGGTATTCGTGAGGAAGACATCTTAGAACCACTTAATATCAAGGAAAATCCAAAACATCATGGCCTTGGATACAAAGATATAGACTTTGACACTCCATCCACTCCTCCTAAATCCAAAATCCATCCAACTAAATCCAAACATCCACACTCCCCATCGTCCAAATCCATCTTGGGCCCTTATGTTCCAAATCCAAATCCCTCATCCCTTCCATCATTTTTGGGTTCTTATGTCCCAAAAAAAATTCCTTCATACCCTCCATCCATCTTGGGTTCTTATACACCACCACCCATCACTCCTATTACAAAATCCCTCCATCTTATTTATCCATCACTTCATATCCAAAATCAAGATGAACCAAGGCACATATCTTTGAAATCCATCCAACATACCACTTACACCAACCCATACATAATACATCTAGATCAATCATATCCATCCAAAAATCCCATTGCTCTTGGAAGCAATTTGGATGCCAAATCTCAAATGCATAAATGGAAAAATCCATAAAATTCTAAGGATCAACATGTCCCCTCAGTTGGGCCTCTTTGGCTAGAAACAAATATCTATATGGTTTTGGGAGAAACTAGAATATGTTGACTTTTCATGATATCCCTTATGGTTCTTGTTTTTGGATAAATATAATTCCTTGTAGGGACCTAATTGCTAATGGTGTTAGGTGGCTACTGGGTGATGCTACTAGAATTATTTTTTGGGAGGATGCATGGTGTGACTTTGAACCTCTGATCAATTCTCCTTGGGCTACCTCTATTTCTCATTTATGCAAGCGACTGTTTGGTATTAGAGTGGCTAACTATTTTCAAAATGGGGAGTTGAAGAATTTCTAGGAATGGGATCCATCACTAAAGGTTTTAAAGGATTTCCTATGTAATTTTTGCATTTCCATCTATCCTAGATCAGATAGGGTAGTTTGGGATCCTTGTGCTAATGGTAAATTTTTTGTGGCCTCTTCCTTTGTGAATTCTTTGGAAAAGCTTGATTCTTTTCCTTTCTAGGGAAAGTTGTGGAAAAAGATGTTGATTGCCAAGGTGAATGTTTTATTTTGGTTGCTTATGCAAGGAAATGTATTAATGCAAGATAATCTCTATAAAAGGGGATTTGCAATTCTGAATATGTGTGTTCTTTGTGAAGCTAATGTTGAGAGTGCCTTCCATATTTTCCTTGGGTGTGGTTTTTACTCTCTCCTATAGAGTAAGTTTCTTGGCCTCTAGAATCTAGATTGAGTCTTCCTAGAGTCTCTATGTAATTTTGTTGAACAATGGATATTTCCTTCCACTTCCTCCACTCTTAGGTGGCTCTGGGATCTTATGGCCTCACATATTGCTTGGGGAATCTAGAAAGAATGCAACAATAGAATTTTTTCGTGACTCTAAACTCAAAATTGGTATTCTTTTCATCATGATTCATAGAACGATCTTGGAGATATTTTCTCTCATTGGGTCTAAGTCACCCTATTGTGCCTCTTCTGCGTGATTGGTTGGATATGACCTATTGGTGATTTCTAACTGGAAAATCTTGTCTGTTCCATCTAAGATTTATAATTCCAGTCTTAACACAAGATTGAATACCAAGTGGAGGCCACCACCTTCAAGGTGGGTTAAAGTTAATCTTTATGGGGCAACCAAGGGTAACCTTGGTCTTGCAAGTTGTGGGGGGTGTTGAGGGATGAGGAAGGAAGACTCTTAGGTGTGGTGGCACTTTCGTTGGGAAATCAGACAAATCAATGTGTTGAGGAAAAGGTTGCATTTATAAGTATTAAGTATGTTGTGGACAGCGGTTACTCTAAACTATGGGTGGAAAGTGAATTGCTAAACATCATTAATTATGTATGTGGCACCCATTAGCCTAGATGAAATATTGATAAATTAACAAAGGATGCTATAATCATTTTAAGATCTTGTGTAGAAACTCATGTTTCTCACATTTGTCGAGAAGGTAATTCATTAGCTAATTTTTTTTCCAATAAAGTTTTCAGATTTAATGAGTATTGGGCATGGGAGGAAGGCTCTCTGCTTCCCAAGGAAGCTAGGATCTTAATGAGAAATGGTGGTTTTGGTTGAGTTTATGCGATGGCGACATTTAACCATTTGTACCAACTCTCCACTCACACACTTTATGGGTACCTTCGACTTGTTGGCTATCAAATGAATGCTAATTGCAAGGGTTTTCTGCTTTTGGTTTTTGTAATTATGGGAGGTGACAAAATCAAAATTGAGCCTCATTCTTGCATGGGTTTGAGAAAGAAGAAGAAAATATGGAAGATTCTTCATCATGGGAATTTTACGCCATTCTTAGAAAGATTGCATGGTCACAACCTGAATGCTTTGGCAAAGATTATTTCTTGTTGGCACAATTGTAAACTTAAGATAAAGGGCTTGGTGGTTGATATCAATGAGAAGTTGATTGCTATTGTGACTAGGTTTCCTATGGTTGGTTGTACATTCTACAAAGACAAGAAGATTAATGTGGAGGTAATGGCTCAATTTTTCAAAGATGATGAAAGGAACAAACTTTTCAAGATGGAGACCCGGGGCTATGAGTGGATGTCCCTTAAGAAGATTTGGACGAATATTGTGAAAGTAATAATGTGCTATGCGACTCTGGAGGGTAGATTCACTGCAATCCTCGACCATCATGTTACTCTTCTAAACCATTTCAGGCATGGTTTTTTTATTTCCTTTCTATTTTTTCTCTTGTCTTCCATGTAAGTCTCTATGTATGCACACTTAAAAGATAGGACAGATCCGGTCCGAGCATGTTAAAATTTGTATCCCAACCTCTTCAATTAAAGGCAAGGAGAAGATTCCTAGTGAGGTTTCTAGCTCTTCTAGCTCAAACACTAGCATAGTAATGGAAGAGGAGTGGAATGATGACAATGAGGAAGGGACCCCATCCCCTGTGGCTACCTCCTTGAAAAAGAGGAAGAAAGGTAACCCTAAAAGTAAAAAAACAACTAAGCATCTTATTCTAAATGTGTCAGGGTCCCAATCTGATTGTGAGGATATAGAGGTGGGCTTTAGGGATTCTACTCTAAGAGACAAAGCCATGGAAATTGGCCAGGGTGATACGGAGGTTGGTGGTAAGGCAGAGGGGTTTTAGGAAAATGTGGTATTAGCAGAGGCCTTGGAGAAGCCTAGAAGTGCTTCTAAGAATATAGCCAAGATGAAGAACTAGGCCTCAAAAGATATGGTTAAGGATTCCATGGTGCTCTACAAAGAGAAGGTTCTTAAGGAGAAGGCGGTGGAAATTGATGAGTCCCTAGTTTGTATCCCTCCTATTGTGGAACCGGAGGGTGAGAATAAGGTTCAAAATGGGGAGGATGTTGAGAAAAAACATGCGAAGTTAGAGCTTCTGAAGGTTAACCCCCTGTTAGAGGACTTCTCCTATCTTAATGATGATTCCACCTCTATGTTTGAGCTTCTTGACATGGTGAGGGTGAGGGCCACTGGCACTTTCAGATTGGCTAAATGGATGCTCCAAGAATTTAATAGGGTAAACATAAAACTATGGGGTTTGAAGGAAAATCTACAAAATATCCTGAAAGGCTTGGCCTTAGATATTCTGATTGACATAATTGTTGATCTTGAGGGATCATTCTATGATTTCAAATCTCTTTGTGAGCAACAGTTGGCTGGTCTTGAAGCCAATGTATTGGACACTAATGCAAACATAAAGAAACTTCTCCATCCATATCACATTTTAGTTAAGAATATTGCATACTCTTTGAAGGTCTTATTTTAGAAGATTAGTGAGCTTAGAGAGGACCAGTTGTATTTTTTAGAGTTAATGGAGAAAGAACATGTGGCCAAAGGTAAAGTGAAAAACGGTGTGAATGATGATGGTAAATGCCCTACTATTAGAGGGTTGATAGAATGGAAGAAGTCCTTTGAAGCTGAGAAGAAATAATTGCTAGACATGATTGGGATGCATGGGATCTAGGAGCTTGAGGTGGCTAACACCTTAAGCAGCATGAAGTAGTGTCCTACTAACTATATTTTCTATGTTTTTCTATTGTTGGATCTCAATTTTTTTCTTGTTGTTTTATTATTTTATAATTGTTGGCTACTACTAATAGTTTATTTTTTTATCTTTCAAGCAACATTTTGTATCTTTTGGTATTTTGGGTTTTGGGCTCCTCATGGTGTTTTAGTTTTTTTATCTCTTGAGAAAAATTTTGTACCTAAAGTTGTATAGGGTTTGGGATCCCTTCAAAAACTATTTTTCCCTTATAATCAAAACATGTCCCCTCAAAAAGACATGCAAAAACAAAGAAAAATATGATCCAAAATCAAAAATCCCAAAGACCACAAAGGCCCATGAAGAAAAAATAAAAGTTAGAAACCATGGATTCTAGAAATACTCATAGAATCAATGCATCCCAAGGAAAAATTAAAATTGGCATCCAAACTTTCTCATCCAAAAGATTCATCCAATCCTAAGTCTTTCAACCCCATCTAATATTCCTTCATCACCCTCATCTATTTTGGGTCATTTTTTCCCAAAATTTACATCGACTCCTCCATATAAACTTCAAAATGCAAAATACACTTCTATTCCACAATTCTATCACCCTTCAAGGTGTGTGCTAATATTGATATCGCCATAATTCCCATCCACTCATCAACATATCTTCCACCAACCCATCCATTATCGAACATCCATGTTTCATACTTTCACCCCCCTTATCCAATCCTTTGCATAAATCCATAACCCTCTCCATCTTTCAATTCATCTTATCCCTCTTAACATCACCCTACCAGCGTCTATGAGCATAATAGAACATAATCAAGGGATACAATCTATGGAACTAAATTCTTGAGTCCTTCCTCCCCATCCCCTACACTATACACTTGGGGACAAGCTAAATCCATACCACATATTATCCACATCCTCCATTATCCTATCTAACACCATCCTCCTCTTTCCCTCCTTTGATCTTGGAAAGGTTAAGGATCTTCATAACCACCATGTATCCTATCCTATCCATATCATTCATCACATATCCCTCATCCTTTATAAATCCATCTTACCTTCCCATATTCGATCTTGATAAAGAGACCGGGGTTAAAATATTCATACATCCTTATCTCATCCACTTAATCTTGATAATCCTACCCATATATTCCATCCCATATCCTATCTCCATCACCCTATCCTAGCCAATCCACCCCCTCCTTTCACCCTTGATCTTCATAAAGCTAAGCGAAAAATATCCATACATTCTTTGGACAATAGAACCCTTACTCCTCCACCATTCATATACCTTATGCACTATCCTCTCATCTCATGCTACCATCCTTCCATCCATAATTGCACTACCTCTAGTTTGAGGCATCTTAGTAATTTTCAACTAGTCCTTGGACGTCCATCCTCCTATCCTTCATCCACCATCCTCTTATATCCCATCACCTATCTTCCATCTACTAAATCCATTTATCTCCCATCCACACAACCCATTTATCCTTCCATCCTTTTCCTAAGAGTTGGATCTCCCTTGTCATTGGATTCCATCCATTCATTTATCCTAATTATCCTATTATCCATCCAATCTTACCTTATCCAATCTATCTATCCTTCCAATCCACCCATCCCCATCCAATCCTATCCAATGCAATCAATCCCAATCCACACAATCCAACCTTGCAATATAGCACGCCATCCTTAAGAAATCCACCATCTTAATCCAAATCAAGCTCAAATTCATTAATCCACTTTAATCCAGCTATCATCATAGGGATGTATCATTCCCAATCCATGTGTTTGTTTTATCGTTAAGAACACAATCCTTGGGGTTACACATTGTTTTTATCATCAAATTTTCTATACTTATCATCATCATCACCAATCAAACCCATCAATTGGTTTTTAGCTTGACTTGGAGTATAGTCCTTGTCTACTTTTGTTGTTTTGTACATGCTTACTTGTTTCTTGTGTTTTTTATCATTATTGAAATGCATTTATCATGGTCTCTTACACTATATTGCCACAGGGGCATCATGGTATTCCATACCATGGTGTCATAGGGTGCATATGTTTTCACTTTGATCATGTACTTGACACATTGTCATCCTAGCTATTTATACCTTGGTACATAGTTCCAAGTATAATATTAAATATAGGTTGCTCATATCATTGTAGCATGATGATTAGCCATCCTCCATCTCCATCTACATCATCATCCTTATCTTTTGCATTCCATCCTTAGGTAGCTCACCCTTTCATCTTTTTATCCTTCATCCTTTAGCCTTTCCATCCATTTCGAGAGCACGTATGTGTTCTCTTAACCCGCATATATCCTCTCGAGGGGCCATGCCATCACCTCCTCCTAATCCTCCCCCATCCTTCCTAGTGACTAGGACATCATGCCACTAGTCCTTATCCCTTTCCTAGCCACTATTTTTTATTCTTTTTCAAAATAATGTTACTTCTCTTAGTCACAACATCATCTCAAAGAGAGGAAAATGGTAGTCACCCAAAATAATATTTAATTAAATAAATACTTTCTATATATTTAATTTAACCTATGTACCTTATCCTAATAATTAATTAAATAGATAGTTCATTATTTATTTAATTAATTACTTCATTAAATCACCTTTAATTAAATAATCCTATATTTATTTAATTAAAGCTAACCTTCACCCTTATTCCTCTAAATCGCCTAACCTTGCTTAAGTTAATTTATCCTTGATTAATTAACTTTATCCCCATCCTAATCATCATCATCCCATTCTCCAGCTTTTAACACCACCTAAGTTAATAAACCAATACTTTTTCCAACCTTCATCCCTAATCATCATTATCATTATTTCCTAATTTTAAATTCTTACATATCATCTACCCCCACTAACTCTTACACAAGCCACCCTATGAGCCACCCTACCTCTTACATAAATTTAATGCCTCTCTTCCCAATGTGTACTCACACATGTGTGAGCACACCTCTCTATTTCACCCCTTTCCATATTTTGACACATGCCACAAGGATAATCAATCCTCATCCATGATCCAAATGCCACTTTCTCAATAAATCTCAACGCTCCATTAACCAACCAATCCTAGCCTTTGATTCCTCTCATCAAATGTATATATAATGAGGCCCTGGCTCTCATTCTATCAACATACATCCATCCCATCCTTATGCTTTCTAAATCTTCATCATACCATCATAATGCTAACATCTTGAGCAGCCACATTCATCTCAATCTTTGGAGTAAATCTACAAGAAAAGGGTGAGTCTTGTGAGCTCAATCTATGAAGAGGAAGGAGTAATGAAGGTATAATCTTATTTTTATTTTCATTTATACATTTTCATCTATTTACTTTCTAATTCACCTTTCCCATCTTTAATATATTTAACAATTAATATAAAAATATGTCGAAGGATATCTTTCTCGAGACAATTATGTGTGAAATTGATTAAAAAATAGGCACCTCCAAAAAGATATTTTTCCCCATATTTTATATATATTATTAAATATATATGGTAGTAGTATTCATAGTGCAACATGCAAGATATTAAATTAATTAAAATTAGGTTTAGAATTGGGGTTAGCATTAAGATTAGAATTAGAGATAGAATTCAAGTTAGGTTTGGGGTTAAGGTTAGGGTTATTAATGCCATTAATAAATGATATAACATGTTTTCAATTATAATATAGAAAATATAAAGAGCATATTTTAATAGATATTGTCTGATAAAGGTTGTTTGAAATTTTCCTGACAAAGTGATAGTAATATAATAGTTATGGAGGGAGATACTCATATAATGCACACATCACCAAGTCAATTATAATGATGAATTGAACAATACATGTATTTTATTCTTCGATATTTATATAAGTAATGCTAAAGAAGGGAATTCATTTACTCAAATAAGCATTGCTTTGAAAAGAAGATTTAAAATAAAGAAGATTAGTTTTTAATTGGAAGGTTGGTAAAAAATTATTTTCTTTTCAAACGATCAAGTGGTAATTTTTTAAGTTGGTTTTTCAATAATTAGATAGAGTCTATAATGTGTATAAGAGTTCAGTATAAAATGATTGTATAATAGATTTAAAATTACATATTTAGAGATTTAGTAATTGTTTAATTAAGAAATGTTGATATTTTTAAATTGAGTAATTTTAGATTAAATTGCGCTTTAATTTAAAAACATTTTATTCTATTTAAATGTGTTTTTTTATATATTTTCAAAGATTTTAGAGGACTTATAATTGAAATGAAATAACTTCTTATTGATGCCAAGGTATTATGCCCTCCATCACAACAGAGATGTAGCGAAAAATCGAGGCGTGGGCAGATGTGGCGGATGCCGACCTACCATTCCATGACGCAAGACTAAGAAACAATCAGGAATGTTTGCAAAGGTTGGGTCAGGTAAGAAAAACGGGAGATCTCCAAAGGGGTAGCTTAATTAGAGAAAATAGAAACAGCTTCAATCGACATGGAAAAGATCTGGAAGGTGGCAATCAGATAAGGACTATGGTAAAAGAAATGAAATATGGCAGAATTCTGATTGGGGCATTATGGCAATTGGCATCGGGATGGTAGTTGCAATTGGTGGAACTGGAGTAAAGGAAGAGTTGTTCATCAACACGATTGGAGGGATGTTTTCAATGCCCAAAGATCTCGGTATGGATGACATAGGCAATTTGGAGAGTCGATAAGGAATAAGTCGCATTACAGAGACTCGATGGTTTAGGGTAGGGTAGTGGATCGGAGTTAGGAGGGTGTAGGCACGAGGGATGATTACCAGAACAAGGATTGAGGATATGTGTTTGAAGAGTACGGGGAACAAATCTCTCCGCTAGCTACTGGAGCAAACGCCACACCGCTGGGACATGGCAGAGGGGTTGCAATCCTTAAGCTATTTTGGGAATTAGGAACCAAGAAAGGCCTTCTAGGAAAGGAGAAATGGGGTGTCGAGGGACGGCTCCAAGAAGTAAGAAATGGGGATTACCTGAAGACAAAGATTTTAATAGCAAGGCCATGGTAATCCCAATGAAAGTAGTTCAATTGACCATGAGTGGTCGATGGTCGGCAAGAGGAAAGATTGCAAAATGGTGGTCGAATAGAAGAGGAGCAGAAGTGAATACAAGGTTCCTACTGAACAACTTTCTTCTTGTGGAATGTGCTTCAAAGAAACTAAAGAAAACCATTATGGAAGAGTGACCACTATTGTTGAATGGGGTAGGGTTCTACTTCAAAGAGTCGGAACCTAATTTTTATCTATTATCGCCGAAATGGAGAGAATTTCAGTATTGGTTAAACTCTTCAATCAGTATGGGTTAAACTCTTCAATCTACCTTTGAAATATTGGAGCAAGGAGCTGTTAGGGAAGAGCTAGGTTCATTCATTTGCACAGATAAAAAATTTCATCAAGGGGAGCAAGGATCATATCTAAGGATTTGTGTGGAGATAGATCCTAAAGGCAAATGATGGGATGAAATAGAGATCATAATATAACTAAGACAACAGAAACGAAAGGTAGTAATAGACTCTTTTGCAAAGGCCCTAGGGCATTTGAGGATGGTAATGCGAGACATGATGGTGCTAAATGACTTGAAGTTGGAGGTCTAGTTGAGTGTTCGGATAAAGTTAAAGACCCATCCTAGGGAAATCTCTCTAGGGAAAACATCGGGATCCTTGAGGTAGAGTTGCCGCACTTGTGAGAGCAAAGATGGAGTGGATGCAATGGAGGACTTTAAGTAAGGCACAAAGGTAATTGAAGGAGGGAAGAATTCACTCTGTCAAAACCTTTAGAGGATGGGAATTTGGTGCAAGAGATCAATAAGCTTGATTCAATTTTGGAAGTAGGGTCGATCTGCTTGGTCTTTCTCAAGATCTACGAATAGGCTTGGATAATGCAAAAAAGTGTGGATGTGACAATATCATGAGTGGCATCAACCCGGTGACAAGAGAGTTGCTAGAAGAGGGTGAATGTTACAAGGACGAGGGGACTCTTACCCGAAAAGAACCGAAAGGGACCTCCAATCTCGAACAGCCATCCTTGGAAATGAAGAAATTGGGAATAAAGTAAAAGGATCTAGTAGGGAAATCTCTAGACTATGGACAGAGCAAGAGTAAAGGCAGGAAATCAAATCAAGAGAAAAAAACTATTAATGAGGATGTTGACTGGCAGGTCAAGATCACTAGTATGTTAACGTCAGGGAAGGGGATCTCCATTCTCAAGGAGCCATGAAGGCTTTATTTTGGAATGTTAGTGGCTTAAATGGCCCTAACAACCAAGAAGTGCTTGGTTAGGTACCACATGGATATGTATATGGTGGACATCCTTATGATCTAGGAATCTAAAATGGCCAGTGTAAATGTTGACTTGTTTAAAAGGAAGCTCAATTTTTGACATGCGAAGGTCATCAAATTACAGGGTGCTTCCAGTGGTCTTGTATTTGTTGTAAGTAAGTTGAGACATTATTTGTTAATTGTTGAAGTGCATGCTCTTACGAAATTCGCTCCATTGAAACATCTTTTCTCCAAAAAATTAATCTTTTAGGACATTTAGCTAAATGGGTAATGTTGTTAAGATAATTTGACATAAAACTTGTATCCCAAAAGGAAATTAAGGGTCAAGCATTGACCAACCATTCAGTTGATGATCCCTCACCATTAGCTTTACCAAATCAAGAATCATTTCCCAATGATCATGTCCTCTCTGTATAGGATAATGAAACATGGGATTTATATTTTAATGGTTCAAGTATTCAAATAGCTCTAGTGTAGGTGTTATACTGTTACGACCTTCATGTAAGCCAATTCCCTTATCTTACCATCTAAATTTCCCATACACTAATAACATCATGGAATAGGAAACTCTTATCACTGCTTTGCATGCAACCTTGTCCCTTCATATTCAAAATCTTCATATATTTGGATATTATCAATTAATCCTAAAAAAAATGAGTGCACCTTATCAATAAAAATAATATAAACTATGTCAATATAACAACCTAGCATTATAGGTCTCCTCCCGATCTTGGTTAGCTTAAGGTTAATTTTTGACACTTGGCCAAAGGGAACCCAAGTTGGACGGCTGGGGGTGGCATAATCAGGGACCATCATGGGAAGCTAATTTTGGCTTATGATGTTAACCTGGGCTTACAAAATTCTAATTTTGAAGAGATGGTGGTTGTTAGGGTAAATATGATATTTACCATGCTTAAGTTTACCTAGGCATAATAATGCATTTAATTTATCGGGTAGTTTTTTTCTGTGTTGGGTAGTTTTCTCACCCACCACATATTTTCATGTCTTTATAAGGCACTTTGTACATTGTGTAATATATCTCATCTCATATTTTTCTTGGTGAAAAAGGCTTGTGTTGCTTCTCTGATTTTTTGCAGGTTGTGATCCTAGGCTTGGTGGTTGACACCAACATGGTATCAAAGCCTTCAACCTACCCCTTTCTTCGGCCATTGATAGTTTTCCTCATAAGAGTTTGAGGTCATTTATTTGTTGGAGATTATTCGACATTTGAAATTTGTTAAATTTCAAAATTTTCTTATCTCTGATTATTCTTCTTTTTCCTGTTGTTGGCGAATTGATTTGCAAGCCATTGTTGTTGGTAGGTTTCAATTCATAGTGCATTTCGTTGTTGTTTTCCCCAACATTGAAATCGAGTAACTGGAGGCTTGATAATCTGCTGTATGGAGGTGTGAATTTCTGAATTAGGCTTGGCGGTATTGATTTGAAGCGTGACGCAAATCCTTGTTTGTTTTCCAGGTGGTATTCCTATTACAGAAATCTGCATATTGTTGGGAGGCGGCACAATTACAAATCCTTTTAGATAGGTGCATTTTCTGATTTGTGGATACAACTTCATCGTTTTGGGGCTGAGTCAATTTTGTGCCTTTGTGAGAGCCGCGTTTGAATTTCGGAAACATATCAAGCGTCTTCATTTCTACACCATCTCTTGCAATGCCATTTGGAGAATATGGCTGGAGACCTGTGTGGAAAAAGGGGCAATAGAGGCCCGATTTTTATTGAGAAAGATCAATTTGTTGTTTTAGGCAGCATTTAATTTTCCTTTTGTGGGGTTGGTAATTTGTGGTGAGGAGCCGATTTTGTCCATTAGAGGCACCTGCGATTTACAAGACTCTACCCATGTAGAGACCCGAAGACACTGCACATTGCCAATTTCCATTGTGTGGGCAGTTTCATCTGTTGAGTTTTTGGAGATAGCGTGAATGGTTTTCTCTACATAGCCGAGATGTGAGGATCTCTTGCAAGCATTCCTCTTCAAATTTTTTTTCTGTGTCGTCTGATTCGCAACATGAAGATTTGGAGGCAGTGATTTTAACTTGTCTCTGGTTTGTTTGATACCTGCCGGGAACCACAAATTTCTTTTGAGGCTCAATTTGCATTGGTGAGGGTAATTCAAAGGCACGTGATTCTCTTTCTAGTGACCAAATATTTGCTCCACAATTTGAACGATTTTCTTGTTACCACCATTTAATTTCTCTAGCCATTTCAACGGGAATCATTTGTGTGATTTTCTGATTGAAATTTTTGGAGGCCGTGAAATCTGCAAAGAGGATTTTTTGAATAGAGGCGCAAAATTTTTGAGTGTTGAGCCCATGATTTTCTCAGTTGCTGCTATGATTTTTCCCATTCCCCTTTCGCATTTTCTTTTGTTGAAGGCATTTTTTTCAGTTTGAACAATAGTTTTTGGGTGATTTAAATTTGCACATGAATCATCGGCGATTGCTGAGGTGTGGTTTTGAATCCCTTCGAGTCTTTGAACGAGAGGAGGGCACGAAAAATCTTGGGTGAATCGGAGTTCAAGTCTCTAGAGTGCATTTTTTGTTTATTGGTGAACATTTAATCAAACTTTATATTTTATAAAGTTTTCACCAAATATTTATTTAGGATTTCAAGCTGCATTTAAGGGGAAGTGGGCCCAAGTTCCTTTGAAGTTGTTTTTTTTGGGAATATTTGTCCCGAATTCTCCCAGTGATGGAGTTCCTCTGTGTTCGTATATAGATTTTATCCCTTTTTTGTTGCGAGGAAGTCTGACAAGGGGCTATCTTGCTTGTGCACTTGGTGGAGTTTGCTTGGTGTCAGAATGGAGATCAGGCAATGGGTTGCATCATTTTTTTGCACCAAATCAAGTTTAATTATTTCTAAGAATTTTTTTTACTTTTGAAAGCACTATCTTTGATTTTTTTTGAAAAATTCAGTTATAATGTTTTTTTGGAGAAAGGGAACTTTAGGCAATTGAGTGATTTTATTCTCACTCATCTTATTGAACAAAATCCATTTCCATATTTGTATAATGAAGTTCCTATTCCAAGAACATGTAGTGGGTATACTATTTGGAAAGGATATGGGGATAGAGTCTTTAGAATTATTTTTGAGCATATAAATGACAAGGACCTTTTAGATTCACTTGTTCATTTTGAGAGCCCTTATGCTCTTTAGACTTACTTGTGAGAATTATATGGAGATCCTGATACTCTGCCATCTTCTAATGACCCTCCTTCCAATACCAGTGTGTCTCTTTGTTCTTTAGAGAAGATATACCATGCTTATGATACCAGAAAGGTGAATTTGCTACTACTAGTCTAGATTGGTATTTTTCAGAGGTGAACATGCTTAGGTGACCTCAATGGGAAAACTTGCTGGAAGAAGTGTCATTCCTAATTTGACTTCAGAGGAGAATACATTCCCACCTCTTCACTCAACAGGTAACTGTGTTCATGCCCATTTCCTGGAAAGGAAATCATGAGATCAGAGAAAGGCGAATTTGCGCAATGCACGAGAAAATTTGAGGTAATCCAGAGTCTTAAATTTTTTTATTTGGGCCTTCATTTGATTTTGGATTTTGGTACTAATCCACTCACTTGATTTTCTATGATTGTGGGATTTCACTAACGATTTTTGTAGCTTTTTCAATGTTTTAAAAAGATTGGAGGTAAAACTAGTAGCACATTTGTTGTAGGACAATCGGTTGAAGACCCCTAGATTAGATTATGTGTGCCTTTTTCATACTAATGTAGGCACACATACACTTAATTAAAGGTTCAATTAATTTGTTTGCTATGTTTTTGAGTGGGTTGTTAACGCATGCACTCCTCTTGCACCATACAGAGAAATGACTCATTCTAGTCTAGTCGAGTCCACCTAGGGAGTACTAGTGCGTGTATGCTCTCCCCCTGCGCTATGTGTGAGCCTGGGACCAACATAAATGTCTAGTATTTCCTTCCCTTTAGTGAGACTTTCCCAAGATTTCATCACTCGAGGGATGATATTGACCATGTGTTACCAACGAGGTATATAAAGAGGGGAGAGCCAAAGCTATACCCCAATCTAGTCACGTTGTGTCTAGTGAAGTGTCGAAGCTAGGGTGATACCTAGATAATACATGCAAGGTTGTTCCAAGTTTTTAGTACCTCGTTGGTGTTCATGGTTGTGCCTCACACACCATCTAGGTGTTTCAAGGACTCATGAGAGAGCCTATTTAGCCTAAATAGAGACTCATCTTTCAGTTGTGACTTGGTGTAGTGCAGGTGATGCGGATCATACCTCTAAGTTACTCACCACATACTCCCTTAGGTTGAGGTAGAAATCCTCATGGTGAACTATGATAGTTCCTGAGGAGAGAGAAAAGGTGAGCCCATGGCATCCATTGATGACCCTGTGCCATTGGATCTCTAGCTATTCGCCTTTGCAAGAAATAGAGATCCAAAGAACCTCCATGGTATCACAGAGCATTAACCTCGGCGTGTCCCCTCAAGGTGGTGGGCCTACATTGAGTTAGCAAACCTTTACTACTAATTTTAGGCTTGTGCTTTTTGGAGTGTTTTCTCATGATATACTAGTGCTTGTCATCAATCTGGGTCTATCTAGCCCATTGCTTCTTGTTTTTCATGTTTTAAGTCCTTTGCCATAGTTTTCCCCTATCTTGAGTGGCGATTCTATGTCTTAGTTCAGTCAAGTCATCCTTTACGTGAAATTTCTCTTGTTAGGGGAAAATTTGCTTGTGGGTCTCTTAGATAGGTGACTTTGCATCTACTTGTTCCTCGAATAGGAGATCTTGTCATCCCCATAGGTGATCCTATGTTTGTGTCTCCTACGTCCTATCTGTACATCTCATGGAATGGGTGAACCTATTGTTTGCAAAGGTGATCTCATTTCATTTCTATAGCCTCCCTATCCGTACATCCTTTAGCATAGGTGAACCTATTGTCTATGTACACCTTAAGAAATAAGTGATCTCGTCACCCCAATAGGTGTTTCTGCATCCCGTACGTACATTCAAAAAAATAGGTGAAGTTGTTGTATTGATAGGCATTTCCATTCCTTATCCGTACGTCTAAAGAAATAGGTAATCCTAAGAACTAGATATGCGAACCTATTTTCTAGATGGGAGATCCTATGTCTTCTTGATTGTACATACCAATATTTAGGATATCCTTATAAATTTTTTGGAAATCCTATAAGTCTCGTCCGTATAGTCCAAAATATAGGAAAACCCATGAGTAGGAGAGGTGATCTTGTGACGCATAGAGGTGATCCTGTGATCCTTTAGATAGGAGGTCCTATTACTTGGAAAGGTGAACCCATCAACCCTAGAGACGTATGCTTGTACCATACAAAAAAACCTGAGTTAATCCTTTGGACCACTAAAATCCAATTGTTTCCTGAATCTATTCCCATGATCAAATTTTTTTTGTCATCGTCCATCTATCTGTAATCACCACTTTAGTCTATCTGCATTTTTTGAAATTTGTCAAATATTTAATCAAATCAAATAGGAGCATCTTAGGACATCCTTAGATTGCATATTCATGATCAAGTTTTCAATCCGACTCCCTTAGATATTGTTTTAGGGGATCTTTATCTAAATTGAGTTAGGTAATTGACCCCCATCTTTATCATTCATGCTTGCTTAGGATTGTCATCAACCATAAGTTAGTAATCCTTTGTGGCCTAATCAATCTATTTCCATCTTGAGGTAGATTCTACATTGTAATCATCATCCTCACCATTTGATATGATCATTATCATCTTGCATCATCTAGTCACACTCTTGAACTTGGTTTAGAGTCAATTTTATTGATCCCATCTAATAAATCATCCTATCCAATCAATCAATCCAATTCAATGAAATCCAATCATCAATTTATCACTATCCTAGCAATCATCCAACCAATCAATCTGCATCTTAGAAATCCTTTTAGTCATCATCTAGATCATTAACCCTTCAGTGCATCTTAGGGTAGTGTCATTTTAGTCTCCTAGTCATCCACACTTTCATGCCCCATACCTAATCATAGGCAAAGAAACTCATGTAACAACAAAAGTCTCAAGGTGGTCAACCTCAATATTACTTATACCATCCTCAAAGCACCTATTATCCGTAGGTTACTACATCCAACCCCAATCCCCATCATTATTACTATAATCCAACACAATCCCAATAACATCCATCTTACACTAATCCCCTTTAATCACAACAAAACACCTATTATCAACAATCCAATCCACAACATCCTCCATATACTTCCCAACAACAAACTACATACAACTACCAATCCAATCTGTTTTACTCCCAATAGCCACTGTCATATCAGCAGGGTGCCTCTTCATCATATTATCAAGCCCTACCATCATACCAACAAGGTTATACCAATCCTCAATCCATGTACCCCAATCAATACCAACAAAACCCTTCATATCCACCTCTGCCATCATATGATCAGTCCATTCTGCCTCCACCTTCAGCACATCAACAATATATCCCCTACGATCAGTCCAACCTAGTAGGTCCTTCCTCCTTAGTACCAATTAATAAGGAGTGGGAAGATATGAAATCCACCCTCAAAGACTTCCAAGCAGGGACATCCAAGAAGTCCTTGAAATTTGAGGATATTTGCACTTATCCATTTGATCCCTCCATCTCACTCATCCCCTTCTCTAAGCACTTTGAAATGCCACAATTGGATAAGTATAGAGGAATGGGTGATCCAATAAATCACTTATAGGAATTTTACACCCATTTCTAAGAATTCCTACATAATGACAATTATCTCCTACGATTGTTCCCTAGGAGCTTAACGGGGAAATCTCTAGACAAGTTCATGGGTTTCCCAAAGGGATCAATTTCTTCCTTTGTGGATTTTTTAGAAAAAAAGGTTGCACACTTCTCCTTTAATCTAGAAAAGGACATAGACACTGTAGACCTCTTGAAAGATAAGCAATGTGAGGGAGAAACATTTGAAAGCTACCTGCAAAGGTTGCAAGCCCTAGCTAGTCAGCTTAAATCCAATCTCAATGAGAAGGACTTGGTAACCATCTTTGTTGGAAACACTCATCCTGAGCTGGCCCATAACCTATGCATCCATTGTGTTACCACCTTTTCAAAGGTCATTGAGAAGGGAACTACCATCGATAGGGCCCTTATTGCTAAAGGACAAATAAAAATCTTAAGCCAAGATAAATATAAATCATCTAGAGAAAAATCTTGCTATTGGAACAAAAAAAAAGTTGTCAATGATTGTATCACTGACACTAAATGCATCCAAATAGCTAGCACTTTGTCAAGATCGTGCAATATTTCCCTAATCCATAATTAGGTTCCAATGTCATATGATCTATACCACATGGTGTACCCCATCCTCCCCCACAGTCCAATCAATACAATCAAGGGAATAATAAGTGTACCTACATTCCTTAAGGAAAATCCTTGGATACCATTTTCAGGAGGATTCTTCAAGAAAATTTTGTGTTCACTTATCTTGTGAGAAAGCCTTTTGATGATTCAAAGCCCAAACCAACTTGGTATAGAGGGAACGAGTATTGTGATTACCAAAATATGAAAGGTCACTCCACTAATAAATGTTAAGGACTTAAAGGTTATATCCAAGATCTTATAGATCAAGGTGATATCGTAGTGGATGCAAACTAGGCTACATAGTCCAATGTTTAATTAAAAATATATAAAAATGCCTTCCCTAAGCATAATCAGGGTCCCAGTACCTCAAATGAAAGCCTCGAGCCTAACAATAACAACTAGAATAACAACACAAATACTATTAGCTATAAAAATGTGCCATAAAAATATGAGAACATTATTACATGTATCACTCAAGGGAAGCCACATGTATCTATGATTCATGTCAAAGGAAAAGAACCTCAATGTGTTGTTACCAGTTCTTGGACCTTCCACTTCATCTCATCCAGCTCCTGTGAGCTCACAGTACAATATCCTTGACCACCTGTGTAAGACCCCTGCCCAAATATCCATTCTAGATTTGCTTAGGTCTTCCCCAATCCACCAAGAAATCTTTACAAAAGCTCTTCAGGATACACATGTTCCCAATGAAATTGATCCTTACCCCAAGCTTTAGTAGGAAATTTGTTAGCCACCTATCAATTGGGATTCAACTAGAACAATATGTTTCCAATCAACCCATCCCACAACTATTCCCTACACATTGAGGTCCTGGGTACCCGCTATAAGGTAAAATGGGTCATGGTAGATAATGGCTCTACCCTCAATCTATGTACGTTAAAATTCATAAAATAGGTAGGGTATACTCATGCTGACCTGGATAGTCAAACCATTAATATCAAGGCCTATGACAATGCAGAAAGGGACTCATAAGGTATTATTTTTCTTCCTATCTAGGTTGGCCCTATGGTGCAATACACTACATTCCATGTCCTTGATTTGTATCTTCCATACAACCCTCTCCTTAGCTGATCATAGATCCATGACATGCATGCCATTCTATCCACTTATCATCCATGCCTAAAATTTCCATACAATGGGGTCAAAGTAACTATCCATATAGACCCTCAGCCTTTGGAGTACTACTATGCTCTAAAGGCTTGATTCCCACACTCTCAATATTTCCTAGGAGTAGAAGTGGGGACACCTCAAGTATTGCCTTCAAATCCATCGTCTAATCCATCATCCAATACATCTAAATCCACCATCACCAAGGTCTAGATCATCGACAAAGGTTGTGGAGAATATGAGATGCATACAAATCTAAATGTGGAAACCATGCTGCATCTCCTTGCACCTATAGCAAACCTTCTCAGTCTACACCAAAAGAAGAAATGAAGACACAAACTATCAACTCTAAGAACATAGGTTCTACCACTTTCTAGTCTCTAGGAACACTACAAGAATAGGAAAATGAAGACATCAATCAATGGGTCTACAAAGATCCTGAGCCACCACCTTCTCTCATTGAATACTTCCAAGAGGTTTATCCCTGTGTGTTAGATCTTGTAGAAAAATACAACTACCAATGGGGAGGACTTGGTGTAGAGGAACATGGATGATTGTAGCCCATTGGGACACCTACGTGACTTAAACATTTGGGCTTAGGCTATGGAAAAAAGCAAAAGGGTCCTACACCATCCACTAGCACCTCAAATAATGTCAATTTGGATAACGATTTCCTTGAAGATATACCTAAAGAAGAAGCCATCATACTCTCTTATGATGATGTAGATCTCCCATCCCTTTTCAATTCCACATCAATCTTTTCCATCAACCTTTCACTATGTCACCTCGACCTTATTGATTGGGACCTATGAGGGAGAACACACATATAAATTTTTCCTTTAGAGGATGATTATGCACATCTCATGGGATTGGGGGAAGATGAACTCCCTAACTGAAAAAGAAAAAATAAAAAAAACAAAACATAGTCACCTAGTGAGAACCTCCCCAAGGCACTTCTTGACTCGTTGAAGGTAAAAATAAAGGGTGAATGTAATAGTGAAAACCTTAATGAGATGCTAGAGGATGGGAATGTTCATATTCCCCTTGTTGGAGCTCATTTATCTAAACTATCCTCAATTCTGATCAAGGAGACACAAGAAGTTAATCTAGGAATAAAAGAAGATCCCAAAACCACCTATGTTGCCAAGTCATATTCAAAGGAAGAGTATCCCATCATTGTCAATTTGCTAAAGGAAGGGATCATTAACATTGCATGGTCCTATTCAGATATGTGTGAATTGGATCCTGCGTTGGTTGAACATCATCTTGATGAACATTTATCCAAAAGAAAAAATAATTAAACAAAAGCTTAGAAAAATGCATCCTCAAGTGGCCCTACTTGTCAAGAAAGAATTTGAAAAACTATTGGAGGCTAGATTCATTAGACCTATTGATTAGTCTGATTAGATATCCAATATAGTACCTAAGGATAAATTTAATGGGAACATTATAATTTGTACAAAATTTCAAGACCTTAATAAAGCTTGCCCAAAAGATGATTTCCTGCTTCCTAACATCGACATGTTGATAGATCTCACAACAGGACATGCCATGCTATCCCTTATGGATGGCTTCTCAGGCTATAATCAAATTAGAATTGCACCTGAAGATTAGCACAAGATTGCTTTCACCACCCCCTAGGGCACTTTCTACTATAATGTCATGCCCTTTGGTCTCAAGAACACAAGAGAAATTTATTGACGTGCAATGATAGTCATCTTCCACGACCTCATCCATATTATAATGGAAGATTATGTTGATGATATACTTGGGAAAAAAAAAGAGGAGCATCTGAGGATCCTGAGGAAAATCTTTGAGCGGTTAGAACAATACAAGCTATGCCTAAATCAAAAAAAGTGTGTTTGGTGTCACATCTAGAAAATTTTTAGGCTTCATAGTATCCACAAGGGGCATTGAAGTGGATCTAGTTAAAGTCAAGGCTAGAATGAAAATTCCCCTACCACGCAATCTAAAATAGTTAAGAAGTCTGCAAGGAAAATTACAGTCTATTAGGTGCTTCATCGCCCAACTTGCTAATAAATTCCAGTAATTTACACACCTATTGTGTAAGGACATAACCTTCAAATGGGATATAGAGTGTCAATGTGGTTTTGACAAGATCAAGGAGTACCTAGCTAATCCACCCATTTTAATGCCTCCCATTCTAGGTAAACTACTACTGCTATATATCTCAGCCACATCAGTTGCACTGGGAGCATTGTTGGCACAACATGATGATTTTTCTAAACAATGCACCATCTATTACATCATCTGTACACTTGTGGGATACAATATTAATTATTCCCCATGTAAAAATCATGCTTAGCAGTTGTTTTCAGTTCATATAAGTTGTGTCACTATATGCTTAGTCATCCTATAAAGCTAATATCAAAAGTTGACCCACTTAAATATCTGTTATAAAAAATGTCAATAACTAGCAGCATGGCCAAGTGGGTTATGCTACTTTGTGAGTTTGAAATGGAATATGTGGATTGTAAAGTAACCAAAGGGTAAGTAATAGCAGATCAATTTTCCAATGCTTTTTTGGTAGATGCATATAATCATCAAAAAAATTCAATCACTCATCACACTACATCATGTCGGCTCATATATCTGAAAGAAAAAATTAGTTCATTATTACATCATCTATCCATTAGGTCAGCCAAAAATTGCAACAACAAAATAATGTTGATACACCATACGAGCATCTGAATACATGAGATTCAAAATGTGCCTGCCTCCAACATCCATAAACTGTTTCCCAAAGCTGCAATCAACAATAATCAATACCAAAGGGTTATGGAACAAAACATTGGAGGATGATAACTGCATACTGAATCAGGTACCCATACAAAATACGAGGACTTGATCTTGTAGTTGCTACTCATATATCATGGTGATATCAATGACAACAAAAATTGTATAAAAGGTATTCTTCTTTATTTTTCCAACAATCTCCCCCTTTTTCATTGATGGAAACATGTGCAATTTTTTTTTTAAAAAACTTGCAAAAAATACCAAAGTCTTATTTACAACACTCTCCCCCTATCACCAGTATCCTTCCGCTATCACCTTTTCTCTCCCCCTTTGACATTAAGGACAAAGGGCATCCCCAAAGTTTGAAATATGAAAACAAAGAAAAAAAAGAGACATGCATTAATTGGAGGATGTCGAGCCTTGAAGCTTCTTAAGAATACCTTACGATACTAATTTACCATTCTCCCAAATTTCCTTTGCAGCAATCAACATTTTGTTCAAAGATTTCAACTCTACCAGAGTTTCTTCTACACTATCTGAAGTATCAGGAATCAGATTTATCTTCTCAAGTTTTTTTGTGCTTGCCAAAGCCTTTCCAATTGGAGTGTACTCCACTCTTATAATGCCACTTAACTGATCAAATTTTCTGATAATCTCTTCCTTCTGCTTTTGTAAAACAAGAAATTTATCTTTATGCACTGAGATGGCATTCCAGGTTGATCTATCATTGTCTTTGGATATACTATAAGTATGAGAGACAATAGTCAACTGGGACTCAATGGATTCCATAACAAACTTAATTTTCTGAGTGGCATTTGACCACTTCAAGAAATAAGCAAGAATAACATTTTATTTTGACTCACAGATCTGCACAACTTCTAGGTTCTTTTCAACATTTGTGTGTGCTAGAGCACACTTGTCATGTAGCACCAACAACTTTCTCTCTATTAGCTTCTCCTCAACCTCTTGTTTTTTCTTTTCACCAATCCTGGAGGTATACACCTTGAAAGAATCTAATAAAAATCTCAAATTTTCTATAGGTTTGAGAGATGCATCTATAGATGCACTAAGTGTGGCCTCCTACAATACCTTAAGAGCATCATCTATGAGTTATGTTCCTTTCTGACGAGTTTCCAGAATCTCCTTCCTTCCAGATTCCTACAATGAATCTCCTAATACCACTTTATGGACCAGAGACATCCTTTCCACATCTACATACCCTTCAATCATAGGAAGTTGTAGAAAATCCTCAGGAATTATTATCTAGAATATGATTTGCTTGGATAGCGAGCCTGTCAATACATCATTACGAGATGACAATTCTCCAAGACACTTAAGAGATGTTATAGTATTCTTTTGACTTTCTTCATTTTTCCCAATAGATTCCTTTTTTCCCTTTTTTTTCCTCTCCCTTTTCCTTTTCTTCTTCCTTCTTTTCTTCTTCCACTTTCTCTTCTTCTTCTTCTTCTTTCTTTTCTTCCTTTTCATTTCCATCTTTATCTTTTTCCCTATTGTCTTCCTCATTATTTCCTTCATTTCCATTTTTATCTTGTTCTTCTTCTGGATTATATTTTTCTCCTTCTTCACTTCCTTTTCCCTCTTCAGTATTATCTTTTTCGTCATTGTGTTTTTCACCTTTAGTGTGCACTAGAGGAGCACCATCATTTTTTCAAGCTCAACTTCACCTTTATTCTGCTTCTCCATTTCTGGAGAATCATTTTCAACACCTATGTCAAAAGGGATATATGCATTATTTATTTCCACAAAAATACCTGCATAATTTGTACTAGGAAAAATAACTTCCTCAGTATTTTCAATAGAAACATCTTCATTGGTCTTAAGCATGCCATATTTATGTACTTTATCTCAGATCACTTTTGTAGTTTCCTTATCTTCTTTATCTAATTTTTATCCTTTTTCATCAAAATATTAACCCTTTTCTTCATCTGGAACATATAAACACATATCTTTTTTGGAATTTCCATATCATTTGGGGTCAGAGAAGACCCAATTTTATCAAATTTATTATTCCTAATTTTCTCTTCAAGTTCAACAACTTTTGATCTCCTTTTCATCAGAGCTTCCCACATATTCTCAGGTACATCTTTCTTCATGTCATCCCACTTAACTTCCAAGATGATAACATATTGAATGACAACTAAAAGTAATGTTTTCTTGTCCTCTTTTCTAACACAATCATAATATTCAGAATGTCCTATTTTTATTGGTTTGGGGAGGCTTCTGTAGACACCTTAGTTTTCTTCGACTCTAGTTTGATGTGCACATGAACACAAAATTTTTGTTCTTCCTCTTCATCAGAAGATTACACAACATGCACTCTCTTAGAACCAATAGCTTCCTTAGAAGCACCTTATCTAGAGGATAAAATTCTTCTTCTTTTCCTTATCAATTTTATATCAGGATCCTCTTCTTCATCTTGATCATTAGTGACACTCAATTTTTTCTCCCTTGTAGCTTTCTCTTTCTTTCCTCTTTTCCCATGTACCACTAGAGGAGATTCTTTCCTTTTCTCAGATGTAGTAGTAGGTCAAGAGGAAACTAGGCCTTTACCTTTATCAGTAGTACTTTTCATTATAGGGGTTACAGAGGGTGTAGAAGGATAGGTCCTACCAGATCTTCTCAAACCTGATGATTCTCCCTCCAACTCTTCTCTCCTAGCCTTTCCAAGTGCAATATGCTCATTAGTGAATGAAGCTTCTCTAAGCTTCTTTTCCACATTCTTTCTTATTATTAGCTTCTTATGTTGCAATTGAACCTCCATAGATTTTTCCGCATAAGTTCCAATTTTGGGTTCATTGGGATCCTTCAGATTTTTCAGCAACATTTGTATATAACCCTCAGCTTCATCTTATGTAATTTCATAACCCAATGTTTGAATTCATATGGTCTAGGGTTCAACTACTTCAATCATGCATTCATTAGAGGAAACATGAAATATGATATCATTTTTATATTTCTCAACAAATTTCCTTGGAATCCTTTCTCTCTCATTCATGTTGCTCTTAAACACAACAACGAATGTTGTTAGAGAATTTTCTTGAGACTTTAGATCACCCAAACTATGCATATAGTTAAAGATTTGATGTGCAACCGGTATGAATGAGTCCCAAAACATTGCATCATTATTTATAGGAAGTCTATTCATGAAATAGAACAACAAACATACAATCAATGAGCCGAATTTAAAAGCATACTACCTTTCTTTTTTTTACTTTAAATTCTCAAGCAACGTATGTCAAATAAGTTCGAACAAGTCATAGTCTATACCATTGACTACCATATCAAAACTAGTATAAATACTTGTGGTAGAAACAATGTTTTCTTTGTTGGTGAAGTAAATTTTGTGACCAATCATTATAGCGGCATACTTCATAGCAGGATTAGTGATGGACTTTGTTGTAAGAGCTCTCTTGTCATATGTGGCAATTGTGAGTTCCATCACCACTTCATTCTTCACGAATTTTAATATAGGTATAGATGCTATATCCCAAAGATCGATAACTACCTTAATTGCTTCCTTAGTTATTAGATTGGGTCTATCAGTCCATAGGAACTTATCACATATTCTGATAAGAGCAGGTTTCACATATCTATCATCAACCATGAAACTAAAATTGGGAAAATAATTCCATCTATCCAATTTCTTTGCAACAAGGTTTGAGTATTCAGATTTCACTAATAAATTATCTCCAGTGAGCTCATTCTACCAAATATCTATCAATTTACTATGATTGAACTCCTGAGCCTTTACTCAAATGTACATTCTTGTGTCCTCGGACAATATAACCCCATGAGGGATTGATGAGAAGGAACCCATAGGGTCATCTTTGAAAACCTTCGAGTAATATTTCCTATATGATTTTCTAGGTATTTTCAACATTTTAACAACTATAGGTGTTGCCATTCTTCATAATTTCAAACTCAAACAATTCATGAATATGATTCACACAAACCAACAATTTTATAGAAAAGTAGAGTACCTTTTTCTTCACAAAGAACCAAAACTAAGTTTTGCACAACTTGAATTCCAAATTTCCTCAAGAATGCTCCAAAATTCTATTCAATTTCTTCAGATGCACAAGTGATCAATATGACTTACACATTCACTTTATAAAATAATGATCTTCCCTAATTCAAATTAAATTGAACGAATTCCAAAAAGCTGCTAAAAGCTCTTCTTCTTTGCTCATAGAAACTCTAATTTGCTTCACAAATAATCATGCCTCCACATTTTCTTCTGGTTCCACTTGCATAACCTCTAACTAATCAATTCTTACAACATATATTTGTGCCAAATAATGACACACCAAACAATAGGGGGTTCAAGTAATTTTTTTGTTAAAGCTCACCCTAAGACCCTACTAGGTCTAATTCCTAGAGGAATTTTCTATATCGGATGAGGGCACAGACACATCTATTGACTCGGGCTCTTCTTTCTTTCTCCAATTTTTTTTCATCTCTTGCTTCATTTCTTCTTTCTCAATTTTCTTTACTGGTTCCTTTTCCTTTATTGGATTAGTCTTCTTTCCCTTTTTACTCTAGCAAACTCTTGAGATATGTCTTGGTTTGTTGCAATTATGGCATAATTTTTTTTTCTAATTAGATTATCTTCCACTAATCCTTGTCTTGCACTAATTAGCTTTGTGTCCATACTTCTTGCAAGTATAATAGTAGCCATATAAAGATTGATTTACTCTTCCTCCATTAAATGGATTCATCATTCAGATTCTACATTCACTAGATTTATGTCCAATTTTATTGCAAGAAAAACATTGTCCAGTGAAGGAACCATAAAACTAATTCATCCTTCTTCTGCATTCAGTTTCCTTGTGACCATATTTATTATAGGAAAAGAAAATCCCATTGAAGGATGGATACCTTTGTGCATTTGGTTGTCTGATAGGAGGTTTGCTAGCAAATTTCTTTGAATTTCTTTTTTTTCCTCCCTTTATCTCGAGTCTTTTGATTGTTCACTGTATTCTGCATAGCCTTGGAACTTTCATCGGTATCATTTCCCATAACACCTTTGTATTTAGAATGCCTATGCCCTACAAGCAATTAGTCAATCTTATCAAATCTAGATTTGAAACTATTCTCATAGAGTTTTTCTTTCTCTAGATCAACTTTCAAATTCACCACTTCTTGTTCAAGCTTAGTGCATTCATCAGATTTTCTTTGCACCATTTTATTCAGACATTCTTCTATTCTTTTCTTTTCCTCCACTTGTACCTTCAAACTGGTAACCTCCTCATTTACTTGCTTCAGCTTCTTATTCACTTCCTTGTGTCTTTCTTTAAACTTCTTTAATTTCTCTTTTAGGTTTCAGACACATTCATTTGCTTCATCAATATTTTCTTTCAAATCTCTATTTTCACTTAAAAAAATTTAATATCTTCAAGTGCAGCCCGAGCTCTTCTTTATCATTCATTTTTTCCATTTCAGGATCTTCCTCAAGTTGTTAGGCTTCTCTATAGGAACCAAACTATGATACCAATTGTTAAATATCTAAGATAGTGAGAGGGGGTTGAATCAATATCTTCATTAATTTACTAAACAAATACCATCCAATTATTCCAATGCATAAAATTGTAAAGATAATAAAGAGCATTCACAAAACATTAAAGCACACAACACATAAACACTAGGAGTTTTACATGGAAAAACCCAAATGGGAAAAACCATGATAGTGAGTGTTAGCTTACAATATAGTATAAACATTTACAAGATATTACAAAATGGGGTGACTCATTGTCAAAAAATGAGGCTCACTTCCTATAGATTTATAATGAAAAAATGTCTTATAGCCAAAAAATGAATTGATAAAGTACACCTAAAAAGATTTAATTCAATTCCAATTATCCTAAGTAAGCTGACTTGACACACTTCATCATATTCTCTCTTCTTCACATTCACATCATCTTCAACTTCTACATCTACAAACTCAAAGCTATCTGATTTATATAGCTGATATGTTCACAAGCATTAATTATGTCAGCCTAATTAGATGCAAATCTTATTCATAAAAAATACCAGCTGTCGGTTACAATAATTTAATTTCTCATCATGCTACATCATGTTGGGTCATATATTTGGAAGAAAAAACTAGTTCATTAGTATATCATATATCCATTAGGTCGGCCAAAAATTGCAATAACAGAATAATGCTATTACACCATATGAGCATCTGAATACGTGAGATTTTGAAAGTGAGTGCCTCCAACATCCATACAAAATTTCCCATAGCTGCAAGCAACAAGAGTCAATAGCAAAGGATTGCAGACCAAAACACCAAAGGATGATAACTGCATATCGGATCAGGTACCATTTTAGAATACAAGGATTTGATCTTGTAGTTGCAACTCATATATCATGGTGACATCAATGACAACAAAAACTTTATAAAAGGGATTCTTATTCATTTTTCCAATGGAACAAATTGATTTCCTCATCGAGCAACTTTTAATCCCAGTGTACAATATTCCTAACAATGAAATGGTGTGTGATATTGTGGGTCCCCAATCACCTTGGTAACATGATATTTATACCTATTTACATGAAAATATGCTACCACCTATCCTTACCCATAACCAAAAATAATAATTCATCTAATGCACTTCCAGATACATAATTATGGGAGATATACTTTTATTATAGAGGGTATGATGGCACTCTCCTTCGATCTCTAAAATAATCAGAATCTCGTATTGCATTAAATGAAGTGCTTGGTGGTATCTATGGGTCTCATTCTAATGGGATGGCCTTAGCAAAGAAAATTATCAGAATAGGATATTATTGGTCCACTATAGAGCATGGTGCTTGTGATTTTGTGAAGAAATTGATTAAACAAGCACATGAAAACTAAGAGGGGGGGGGTGAATTAGTTGTCACAAAAATTCAAACATAAAACTTTATCACTTATCAAATCTTCAACCACACTATTTTATTATTAAATATAAGCATGAAACATAAATAACAAAAAGTAAATCAACACAATGAACACCATATTTTTATGTGGAAAACCCAATAAGCGAAAAAACATAGTGAGGGTTAACTCAAAATATAAAGATTATAAATTGAATCCAAAGGCTCATTGCCAAGGGATCACTACCCAAAAGAGAACTCACTGCCCAAGTAAAAAGGCTCACTTCCTACAAGGACTCATAGTCCAATAGAGAGGCTCACTGCCTATAGATACAAAAGAGAACAAAAGATCCACCACTACAATTAAAGCATATTCGCAGGGTTACAAAAACCTTCAACTTACTAAAAACTGCTAACTCAACTCTCTCACACTCAATCTTATTCTCTTATGATTTGTGGCTTACTTTCATCACTTTGGATCAAACTATCATGTAACTCTTCACAATTCAACTTTCTTTTATACTATTCTCAACCTTAGAGACATTTACCAAGGTCAGCCACAAAACATCATTTCATAAATTCAAGTTAGGCCAAAAACTCAAAATTACCCTAGTGGAAAGGAATAAGAGTAAACCAATAAAATTATTTTCTTGAACCTTCTACATGCTTCCTCAATTAAATTTTATTCTTCAAATAAAATGTAAACACCAAGTTGGCCAAACCTAATGAAAACATAGATAAATATTGATGCACATGCTTCCCAACAAGAAGATGACACATGCACTCCACAACACGCTTCTTATGCATGAGAATACATCTCAGAACCTTCCAAATACATCCACACCAAAAACAAAAAGCTTTAATCATTGAATTTCTTTCACCAGTCTATCCGGATTATGCAGAAACACATAGAAATACTAAAACATGATTTCCTAATTACCAAACTCCAAACCTCTTCACCAGAGTATAGGAAAGACCTTCACAAGACATATTCCAGATCTGCACAATCTATATCAAAAAAACAAATGACTATGGAGTAGAAACATTTCTCCCAATCCATAGAACACTGACTCTACCAATAGAACACACATACTAGTGGACACAACTTTCACGTACTATCTCACTGGAAATTGAAACTTAGCATATATCACCATCAGATCGCCATAATTAAAAATTCACAACCACACAAGCATAAGATCAAAATAGGAGAAATGTGGAGCACATACTAGAGCACATTCTAAATACTTCTATTATTCTTCTTTCACCTCTTTATTAATTTTCTCAAAAGCACTTGGAAAATCATCAAACCAACATATCTGCAACACCATAAAGATAGCTCTATGTACTTACAACATCTCACCAACATATCAACCATACATGTACAATCTGCAACATATTGGACTGTGTTGACATCAATAACAACACCACCAAAATAGCTCATATTTGTAATAGAAATGTGTACCATGTCAACAACATGCAGATCTAATTCATGGTCCTGGAAAAGATTTGCATCCCATGATTACACAATGGCCTCTTTCACAATGGGTTTTTGACTTAATCAACAAGATTTACCCTCCTTCATCTAATGGTCACACTTTCATCATCACAACCACTAAATACTTAACCAAGTGGGTGGAAGGAATTCCACTCTCCAAAATCAGTGGTATTTAGATTTCCAAATTCATCCTCTACCATATTCTCTGTAGATATAGTATCACCTCCACTATCATTACTAGCAATGGCAAGCCCTTCAAAAACAAGTACATGAAGCACCTTTATGAAACCTATCACATCCAACATTGTTGGTCAACTCCCTATTACCCTCAAGGTAATGGACAAGTTGAAGCAAACAACAAAATCCTTGTCAAAACCCTCAAAAAGGTGGTCAATAACACTTGTCAATATTGGAACCTCCATCTTAATCCTACCCTTTGGGCTTATCACACATCTGTCCACACCCCACTGGTGTTACCCCATATTCCCTTCTTTATGGAATGAATGCTATCTTACCAATTGAAATTGAGATCCCATCACTTTGTATTTCTCTAAAGAACTAATAAGTGATGAAGATGCTTGTGTCACATAGTTAAGTAAGCTTGAAATCTTGATGAGAAACACATCAAGGCTTATAATCATCTCCAAGCATATCAACACCATCTTAGGAGAAGCTACAACAAGAAGGTCCATCCATGCCAATTCAACGTTGGTGATCTAGTCTTGAAACAAAATCAACATACCCAATTGGATCGAGAAAAGAAGGGAAAGTTTGAAGTGAACTGGTTGGGTCCATATATTGTCACCATAAAATATGGTTCTAGGTCATATCAGCTTGCAATACTTGAGAAGGAACCCCTAGAGAAGCCTATCAACATAATGCATCTGAAACAATTCTACACCTAGGTTCTAAGTTGGGTTATCGTACATTAAAAATACCAAAAAAAGTAAAAAAAATAGCAAAAATACAAAAAAAACAAAAAATAAAAAAAATAAAAAAATTAGGAAAGAGAAATAATGCATCCTATGGTTAAAACCACCCTTGATGGTGACTTGGATAAGTATGTTTGGTGAAAACTAGCAACAAGCGCAATTCATAGAGGGCTTAATCATTATCCATCTTGCATCCTATTGTCCTTTATGCTTCCATTGATCTTATCCACATATCCTATCCTTACATCCTATCATACCCATCCCTCGATTGACATCTTATTATCTGTCACTTGGTATATTTTGATTGAGCATTGGATGATTCAGATTGGCTATCCAAAATCCTAAACTTTTATCTTGAATTTGAGCTTTTCATTTCCTGTATATAGGTTTCGTTTGTTAGTCTTGTGTCCTCATCTAGGGCCTTTCCTCATGTCAGTCATCATTAGGTCTCATATCATCTTTCATCCATTTTGTCAAACCATATTTCCTTTGAGCTTTCATGTAGGCAAGGCTAATCATTTGATCAACCCACGAGGCATTTTTCCATCTAGTCTTTGCAATCCATTGAGGTCTACATTGTCCTCTTTGTACTTTTATCCATGGTTAGCTGTAAGTATTTTATCAAAGTACGAGGTCTCTACACTTTCACATAGACAAGGCCATCAATCAATGAGCCCATGAGACCCTAGGTCTATCCTTAAGGTGTGTCTTGGTTTTGTGTCCTTTCATCAAGTGTGTCACGAGGGTATGTGCATGATTATGATGAGCCAAAAAGTGGTGATATGATGGGTATGTGGCTGACGACTTTTTTTTTATCCAAAACTGACGAAACGAAAAGGATTTTTAAAGGAGATTCTCAACTTTCCACCAATATAAATTATGCTTTACTTTGAATTTAATAAATAATTATTATCCATTTTCTATTTGAATTATGACTAAAGTCTTGATTGATAGGCTAATTGAAAAACATCTATAGCTTTCAAATGGTATCACATATTTTTAATCTGAAACATGTGTCACATTATATTCTTTACATACTATAAGATTTAAAAAAAATGAATTTCATGAATTTTTGACCAAGTTAAGGTGGTCAGACATACGAGTTTCTATATTTTTAAAAATTTGTAATAAAAAATTCATAATTAATTATTTACTTGGAAAATAATTACAAAAAAATATGCATCACATCGATACATGAGTCCTCTACTTATATCTAAAATATTATAAAAAAATATTATCATTTTATTGTGGTTATGGTGGTTAGATAAACACCTACTTCTTATTTTTCCCTTGAAATTTAAGTACTACTGCATTGAAATTTCAAATTTTCACCAAATAGATATATATATTTTTAAATAAAACTAGTAGTTTGGAAACTACATTCAATTTTCTATAGATTCTATTCTTACATATTTTTGAGATAATATAGATAACTTATTCAAATTTTTACGTCAAGTTTCCTAACTCTAATTTTTTCTAAATTTTTTGCCACTTAAAGGCCTATTTTTTCCATGATGATCCTATACATACTCCCCATTCAACTAGTTTCTAATAGAAAAATCCTTTAGTATCATGAAGTTCAATCAATTTCAAGTATCCTAACTCATGTTGATCACCCAATCTATCCTCCATCCTTTGTCTTAACAGAATGTATCCTTAAATCAAACTACAATCCCATCCATCTACTGATCCTATGGCAAAGGAAATTTTAATTTGTTGTGATCTTTTAGTGCTTTCAACATTTTTTTTTTATCATTTTAGCTTCCTATTATACTTTTTTAGGGTCTTCATTGTCCATCATATCATGGTGCGCTTTGAAAGGTAATCGTAGGGGCATATGTTGATTTTTGGTGTGTTCTTGTCTTCTCAGTTGTCCTATGTAGTAGCCACCAAGATCCCAGTGGTCTTGCGCTATGTTGGAGCATCCTTTGTGCCTTTGGTTATTCCAACATATGGCTCAACCAAAGCCCTTGTGGCTTTGCAGTGTTGGAATAGCCTTCTTGTTTGCTATTTTTTTCTTATGCATTTGACACTAATCAAAACTAGCTCTTCATACCCTTCCATATCATGTCCTATGCTATAGAAAAAATTAGTGCTCCTAATATGGAAAAATTGCATTAAATTTCCATTTCATTTATCCATCTCATTGCATTGCACTTATCCTCATCCATTCTTACTCTAGCCTATGGTTAGTGATTTTTGGTTGTGCAAATGTTCTTTCCCCACCTATTCTTCCTATAAAGATTCCTATGGTTTTGACAAGTGCACTATCACACCCATCATCATTCATCTCACTATGAGTTACATAATCACACCTATCATTACTTATTTCATCTCATTATCCATTGCATAATCATTTTCATTATCATCCCAAGTTTTTTAGATTAATATAGATCTGTTAGTCTAAGTATCTTAATTTCATTTAATTATCATTATCATTATCATCAAACTTAAGTTATTTGGATTAATATAGATTTTTTAGTCTAAGCATCTTAAGTTCAAATAATTCCATTTCATTATCATTTTTATTGTCATATTAAGTTGTTTAGTTTAATCTATATATGTTAGTCTAAGCATCTTAAGTTCATTTCATTTCATTGGATTATCATTTGTATTGCCATCTTAAGTTGTCTAGATTAGTATAGATATGTTAGTATAAGCATCTTAAGTTAATTTATTTCATTGCATTATCATTTCCATTGTCATCTTAAGTTTTTTAGATCAATATAGATATGTTAGTCTAAGCATCTTAAGTTCATTTCATTTCATTGCATTATCATTTTTATTGTTATCTTAAGTTGTTTAGATTAATATAGATCTATTAGTCTAAGCATCTTACGTTCCTCTCACTTCATTACATTGTCACTTTCATTATCATCTTAAGTTGTTTAGAGTAATATCGATTTGTTATTCTAAGCATCTTAAGTCAATTTTCGCTATCATTTTATGTTGTTTACAGTTGTTATTCTAAACATGTTAGTCCATTTCACTACATACATTGCATTTATCTTACATTACATATATTTTCATTCATTGCATGTTTTCATGTAACATCATACATACATAATTAATCATTACAATGCAATCATCCATAACATACTCAATCATCATATCATATCCCATATGCATACATTACACATCACAATAACATCACCACCTACATCACATAGCATTAGTATCATGTGCATAGCATACATCAAATCATAACACATGTCACATCACATCCTGCATCAAAAGGAATTAGACATAATGCATATCATCCATATCATTCACATAGATATAAGAATAAACCATCGTAATAAAATGCATAAGCTATAATAATAATAAACATCCATGACATCACATAATAATCACATAGAATCATCAATGTCCACCACATAGCATATATATATATATATATATATATATATATATATATATATATATATATAAATATAGTGTCTATCACAAGTCCATCCAAGGTCCATAATAAAGGATCATAAAGTCCATCAAAATTCCATAAAAGTCCATAACAACCCATAATAAAATCCCATAGTCCATCAAGTCCATCAAATAACCATACAAGTGCAGGGAACTAATGAAATACAAATGACTACATCTAACACATCATGGTGTCCTGAATCAATAAAGAATAAATAATCAATCAATCAATCAATCAATCTCTAGAATTTGTACATGAGAATTTGTAGTCTATGTCATGCAAATCATCCACCCTATACCTATAAAAATAGGGAACCTTGTATCCACTCCCTCTATCCACTGCTCCCTACATCTGACATCTATGGGGAGTATACTCTTAAACCTTAGCCATGGGGGTGTGTCTCATGATAATCACTATATCCGTGGGTATGAGTGGCACCTAAATGTGAAGATACTATTGGCCTCTATGGGGTTGCTTTGACATAGGGAGGTATCCTTTGTGCAGGTTCTAGGATGACCTGATAATAAGCGAGCATATAGTACCCCGCCTTAGTCATAGAATCGCCCTCTCCTGCTACCTTTTCCCTAGCCAAATCTTTCTCCAAGAGGTACCTATCCCTATGTTACGTGATCCTCCACATCTCCTACTCCTAGGCCTGGTACACTAATCTCATCTTCTCCATGTGCACCTCTAGTTGCGACGTCCTCTGCATTGCCTCATCCCACTCCCCCTAGAGGCTTTGTACCTTATCCTTAGTTGCCTCTGCTCTCTCCCAAGCCTCCTCCCTATATCCCTGAGCCTCCTCTAGCTGTCCCTGCATACCATCTGTCTTGGTCTGCACCTATAGTAGCCACCTCCCTACCTTATCCGCCAGAATTAAGTAATCCCTATCTCATTGTATGGCCTCTAGTGCATCCTGCAAGCATTGTACCTTAGCCTACAATCTCCCCACCTCATTCTATAGTCTATCCCTATTGGCCTCTGACTTCGTTAGTCTATGCTCTACTATGTGCAGTCTAGCCAGTGCTCCTATTAGTAGTATTGTTGGGTCCTTTGGTGGTGGTGGCACATATGTCACCATGGTGAATGGGTCCACTATAGGGGCATCTATCTCCATTGTCTGCTCCTCTCTCCCTACCTTCTCCATCTCAACATCTGTCTCTCCCCTCTATCTATCATCCATTCTCCTCCTTCATGGCCTCGAGTGCTCGTATCCTCCTCACTAAAACCCACAACTAGTACGATCGAGTGCATTATAGTAATCCTCCTCGACCTATGCTAGGCCCACCATGCTAAATATCGCATTGTCATTCCAACATATTCTAACCCTCCCCTCCATGGCCATACTATGATTAGTACTACCTCCCACATCTGATGATCATACTCCACTATAGCCTACTGCCCCCATATCACCACTGACTAATGGATGATCCATCTAAACATCTGGGGCCCTAAAGGGATATCCTATTGTATCTCGTACTGGCTTGTGACCCTATTTGGCCTACGTAGCTCAATGATGAAGGGATTTCATCCTATAAAATAACATAATGAGCACAGGTAACCCCTCCATTGCCTATCATCCTCCTACCATCCTTGAAAACATCACCCCATATAGGGCCTCCAAGTGATGTCCCCATCCACTAATCCAGCTATCCTCCACTACCACTCCTCCAGGATTCCTACCTCTTGATAGTGTAGTCTCCACCCATACTATGAACCCCACCAATAAGCCATTGGCAACATCTCATCTTGTGCTCTAACAATCCAAATATCTAGTCATGCCACTTGAAAGTGCTGCCAGACCCATAACTAAAGCAATGTGACATATGTCATGCTAAGCGCCTGCCTATAGCACATCATGTGCATATCCTGATATAGTTGCACTCATACACATTCCCCCCATGTGAAGAATCTATCTCTCCTCTCAACAATGTGTCATACAACCTCAATCATCTTGAGGCTAAAAAAAACCCTCCTATTAGGAAGGAGAATTTTGCCGATATGTCTGCAAAGATATAAAGGTAGTGCTACCTGCACTTTCCCTAAGCATGCATCAATATCTAACTCCTTCCCTTGGATGGGAAGGTCAACTAGTGGGAATATATCCCATAGAATCCTCTCCACTAATCACCTTGGTGTTACGCTGATCAGGTGGCCTTAGATTGGCAACTGTAAGATCCGCCATGCGTCCTTTGAAGTCACTATCATCTCCCCTATTAGCAAATGGAATGTCAAAGTCTCAAAGCTCCATCGCTCCATCAATGTTCTTAGCAATAGTTTGTGCATCTAGATGTTTGGATACCCCAACATGTGTATTAGTCCCGCTTGGTCCAAGACCGTGTGGTCCTCTGGGGTCATCGCCTCCAGAGTAAACTCCAACACAGCCGTGTGTCTCTCTCACATCCTCAAAGTCTCGAAACTTTGCATCCATGCCAACCATTCTGTCAGAGTTTCTAACACATAATTGCAATCTTCTTTCCTTTTCACCCCTGCCCTGGTTTGGTGATTTTTTGTCTATTTAAGGCAGGTTCTCCTATCCCTCTTTCTGATGCGTTCTCCTATCCAACTCATGTATTCACCCCTGTGCTATCTTTCTGTGGATTCACCTATTCTACTAGTGCACCCACCCCTTTCTTGTTCGGACACATTTAACCTTCTTATCCCCAAATACAAACTCACGTTCGCCCCTTTTCCCCCATGGGGGATTGTGTGATCACCCCTATGTCTTTTCTTCCCAGGTGGAAAACTCACATTTTCCTTTCCTCCCAAGTGGCGGATTTGCATCTGTATGTTCCCCTTTTGGTCAAATTGTCATCTTCCCTTTCTCTCAACAAGTAATGTTGTTATCACCTATCCCCTTAACAAAATCACCCCTACATATGTAGGTTTTCCATTTCCAATGAGAGGCAATTTCCAATCACCCCTCTTCTAGTGTATCCATCCCTGCAAGATATGTTTCTGCCTCTTTCCTCACCAATTCACTAGATGAGTGAATGCACTTAGCCAGAAGGTAAAATCAACCCTTCTATGGTGAATTTTTTTCCCTAGCTACCCACCCAAAAAAATAAAAAATGTGCTCAAAATTCAAATGAAATCGAAAAGCATAGATTTAGGACCTACCTAGAGAGATACAACTCACTCATAGTAGAAGGCCCACACCTCCTGTCCTTGGTAGATCAGCTCATTATCACCCTCCACATCACTCATCCTATCAGCAATCACTATCACTCTCTCTCTCTCTCATCCAATCATGCAATGACAAGTGTTCAAATGAAAATTAGGTGAATAGTGAATTTGAAATTTACTATTTATAATTTTCATTTTTCATCCAATTTATCCTTATAATTTTTGGGTAATTTTTACCCTTTAATTTACTATTTTTAATTCATTCCCCCTTCTTCTTTCAAAGGTTTCCATTTGCACCCTATATGACCATTTTACTCTGTTCAAAAGCTATTCTTCATGGTTTTTTGTACTCTATTGCATGGTACCCACCGTTTCTCCATATTGAGAAATCACCTATGGCACCTTTTCTTCCCCATCCACCCTTTTGAGTGGGAATACCCTACCATATTTCTCCATTCTTCCTTCCTATCCATTTTTCTACAATAATGGGGCATCACCTAACATTATTTTCTTCTATCAAATCATCTATGTTTTATTTTTCTTTAAAACACTGTTATTCTAATAGTATTTTGAAGAGGGGAAAAATGTAGAGACCTAAATTTCACCACTCCCATATAGTCAAATTCACCTTCACAATTCTCTATCTTGCATCCCTATGCCATATTAATTAAATAATTTATTATTTGGTTAATATTTCATCTCAACCTAATATCCTCCTAAGTTATTTAATTAATCAATCAAATACCTTACCTTATTCTTCTCTAAATTAAATAAATGGTTAATTTATTTAATTTAGTCCATTTATCTAAATGAATTAAATAAATTTTTAATTCATCTTCTTGTCTCTCATGTCCACATCCTCCATAATCCCATTTAATCTAGATTAAACTAATTAATCTATTATTAGGGTGTGCACATCCCTAATCATCATTAGGGTCACATCCTCTATAATTTTCCACTTGCTCCTAATCTTTCATTAGCCCATATAATCCTACATCTGCACAACTTTAATCAATGAATTGTGCTAACCTAATCCCCATGCCATTTATGACATGTTTCCTTAGTCAACCATTATTAAATGATTTCTCCTTTTGGAGACGACATCCTCTTCCCCATGTAAATTTAAAATTCACATTTATTCCCCCATGCATTTTAAGGAATTTTTAATTCCTTCTCTCATCCCCATGAGAATTTGTAAGGAATTTTTAATTCCTCACTTGTCCTCTCAAGGTACATGTGGAAAAAGACCTCCTTTATGAGGAGATATTTTCCATTCCCAAGGTACTTCATATTACCTCCACATCATCTCCACTTCATCTTCCCTTGTCCACCTCATCTAACACATTTGTACATGAGATGGATTGTGAGTTATCAACTCACCCTATCAATTTATATCATTCACCTTGGATATATCACAACCCTCCATTGGTTTAGAGCTAGTTCCCCTAAAAGTAGTGGAATAAGCCTCATTTTGGACAACCAGTCAAGCAAGCATGCAATCAAGAAAAAACTTAGCCAATTTCATACACTCAAAAACAACCTTACATACCTCCATATTTGCAACACTTTAGATCCATCATCTTGCATCCACTCCAATACCCACTGAACCATCGATTTTTGGGTCTATGTACTTCTCTTGCACTCTTAGGGTTTTTCACCTTAAAGGAGAGAGATAAACCTCAAAAACCTAAGTGGTTCATTCAATCTAAGATATGTATGGTGAAATTATGTCCAAATTAAATGTTGTAGATGCAACTAATTGCTAAGATTGATTGATTAAGTATGCTAAACTATGAAGTGCAAATTGTTTGAAAACGCATTGTGTTATGTAGAAATGAACTAGAAATCAATGCAAAACTTAATAGAAATAAATAAAAATGAAAGTGTGCACTTGGGATCTTGATAAAGGCTGGAAAATACATCTAGAAGGCTACTGATACTAAAATTTAGGCCTGGTGGGACTCATTCGCAACTCTAGGCGAATTAGTCCCAGTTTTGGATGATTGTACCAGAGCTCATTTTAGCCAAAAGGGTTTTTGAATATACAAAAAATTATATTTAGTAAAAAGGTATAGTGGTACTCATTCATTTCTAATGGAGAATTACTCCACTTTGGAATTTCTGAAAACTCAAGAATGGAGTCTGTAGCTTTCAGATTGCTCAATCTACACCTCCAAGTGTCTGAATCTGAAATTGCCAAAGTCAGGCCTGTAAGTCACTTTTTCTTGATAATTTTGACTTGAATGATGAAGAGGTGACTTGAAAAAAATTTCAACTTGATCTTCAATGATTTCTAAGCTTCCAAGAGCCCTAAATCTACAAACACAGAAGGAGAGAAGAGAAAATGTTGAACATTAAGGCATGGTGGTTTGCCTTGGTCAAACCCATTTTAGGTAATTAAACAAAACTGATGAAATAATGGAATGAAACATGGAAAATGGAATTTATTACCTTTCCATGATGATTGATCTTGAATTTTTGCAACAAAACATGAAGGTTCATCCCTTGAATGCTTTAGAAAGCCAACTTGATGACATCTAATGAAAAAACCCTAGCTTGCTTGACTTGGATGAGAAGATAGATGATGAATTAAAGATGAGAGATGTAAAGATGGGTTGTTATATTTAAAATGAGGATAAAAACACTTATTTATAGACAATTATTCCTTATTATCTCGATTAGACCTCATCATAGGTCGATATGTAGAAAAATTAAAGTTAAAACCTATTTTTTCTCACTCAAACCCTGAAAATGACTCAAAATGGGACTCATTCACCACTAATGGTGAATGGGTCCCACCTAGATGGGACTAATTTTCCACTATGGGTGAATGGATCCAATAGGGGTCATTTTTGCTAGCTGCAATGTTGAGAAGTAAGAAAATTAGGCTTGTATGATGACTATGTCAGTTATTTGATCAAATTATGCCTTAAGATGTACATTATGGGTTAATAAGGGAATATTAATGATTATATAAAAGTAAATTAGGGATTGGGACAGATAATTAAATGTGAAAGTGTAATTAAATACACTTTACAACACTAAAATGAGGTCTTCATAGCCTAGGAAGGCACGAGAATCAATGTAAATGTGCAAGACACATTACAACACTAATTTAACATTAAGTTTAATTCAAGAGCCTTATAAATTGTTGTGATAATTTTATTAAACACATTTTATAATGTTGAATTAAAGAGAAATAGGTTTATTAAGTCTAGAAAAGCATGAAATTCCTTTACAAGACTCTACAACACCTATACAAGACGTCGTTAAAAGCATGTCTTTCAACTTGCAAGGGTCCAAGACCTAATGTGGATGCATAAAATTCCTCACAACACTAGATTAAGGCATAATTGAGTCCATTTTATCAAGAATTAATCCCATGTCATGCAAAGGGTCCTTTTTTCTATGCAAAACCCACATCCATCATTGCAATCTCCATCATCTTAGCTACAATTTGCACTAGGATTAGATACATTTTTCAAAATAAGGAGCATAAAAATCAAGCATCAAAAAGGGCCAACCAACTCAAAAATTTAAGCAAGGTAAAAGGTTTCATTTTTTGTATTTTTTTGAATTCAACTAGGCCAATCTTGAGGTGTTGTATTGTATTTCTTGTTTTTCATTTCATTCTGTTTTGGATCTTAGAATAGGGAATTTCTCTTGCACACAGTTAGAGATAGTTGATCCACCTTCATTGAGTACTTCCATCATTCCTGAGCAACAATATTATCATTTTATTCTTGATTTGGATTCTTATTTGTTATGCATTGGTTCATTATTTGAGGAATCTCACATTTTAGAGATGGAAGACACATTTGAGGGTATATCCCTTCTTTTTTATGACAGTATCTACACTATTTTCACTCCATTTTAGTCTCTAGAGTATTCAAAATCAGTTTCCATTGATACCTTGTTTTTCACCTTATATTGTGATTGGGCATGTTCTTGATTGGTTTGTGGCATCATCTTCAAGGGTCTTGGTGACACATGAAAAGATTTCAGAGACATTTTCATCTTGCATTTTTATTTCACTTGCTAGTTCCTATCTAGAGTGGGAAGCATACTTGCATTTGTACTTGGTTTTGTTTCTTCCAAAAGGGAGATAATTTTTTTTTCAACATTGGATCATGTTCTATCTTCAAGAACTTACCATTTTTACAAGTGATTACACACTATGGGGTGGTCTAGACATAGTCTCTCTCTTTGCCTCTTACATGGGGGGGTCATTGATTGTATATACATGATGTATGTATTCCTTGGTGGGTGTTATTGATTCCTCCATCCATGCATCATTTTTATTTTATTTTCTCTTTTGGAGAGGGGTTTTTTCCCATAGGGTTTTTCTCATTTTCTCCAATTGTGAGATATTTCTCTTTTTGTATTATAAAATGGGTTCCTAAATTGGTTGTGTAGTTGGGACCAATATTGCATCTTCATTTTACATAATAATTCTCCCTAATTTGGATCTAAGGGGAGGTGTTAGGGTAAATAGGATATTTACCATGCTTAAGTTTACTTAGGCATAATAATGCATTTAATTAAACAGATGGTTTTTTCCCATGTTGGGTAGTTTTATCACCTTTCACATAAATTTTCATGTCTTTATAAGGAACTTTGTACATTGTGTAATATATCTCATCTCTTATCTTTCTCTAGTGAAATAGCCTTGTGTTACTTCTTTTGTTTTTTTTTGAAGATCTTTTTTACAGGTTGTGATCCTGGGCTCAATGGTTGACACCAACAACAACTACTTATCACAAGATCCCTATTACAAGGAATTTTTGAGTGGACAACATGCAAATTGAAGGTGACTCTAGAAATACTACCATGTTTTTGAATGGGAAGGAAAACCCATGTTGGTCCCTTAGGCACCCCATCCTCTTGGTATAAAATGTCATAATGAACTTTGGTATGTGCAGATTTTCTCACATATTAAAAGTTGGCATTAAAGTGGGTGATGTGCTTGTAAATTTGGGAGCCTTCGCACAAAAAATTATTATTTGGGATGACCTTTCATTAATCCCAGAGTATGTGTGAGAGCTTTTATCAAATGATGAAAAAGTAATTTAATATTGAGTTTGAGTTAAACTCCTTATCGGCTAAAAGTGAAAAATAGAGAAAATTGCATTTATGGTAATCATTAAATCCCACCCGATCTTTTCATAAATTACCTCTTCCTCTTCTCATTCATTTTTTTTAGTGTTTCTACATAATTCCTAGTGTTGTTTTAGGTGAATTTAGTTATGGGTGGAAACCTTTCACATCTCTTATGAGGTTTGGAAGAATAATAAGGACATAGAAGTTAGACTATCCTTTAAAGGGGGCACGTTATCCAATTATGTTGAAGGAATGATGGGCATGATCCTAATATTTCCATGGAATTTTCCAATTATTGGAAAGATGACACTCTTACTATCGAGGACCACTCCTTCTTTGTTAATATGGAAATTATTACCAAAGTTACCAACCTACCATTGGAAGGGACATGTCTCCCTAGGAAGCCAAAATGCCATTATCAAAAAGAGATGGAAATATTTTTTAAGAAAGGGGTAAAAGTCAATCGACTGTAAAATGGGTTTAACAAAGATGATCTCCCAAGGGTTTGCAACATAGAATGGTGGAAGTTTTGATTCATTATGTAACCATGGAAGGTAGGTTTAAGAACTTTCATACCCACCTATTTCTAATGTTGAATCATTTTTGTTACAATTTGAAAATTAACTCACATTTTTTATTATGTCTTCCCTAGAGAAATATATTTAGGTTGTCCAAGATAAAGTAGAGAATTTACCTCTTCACCAAGGGTTGATTTATAGATTGGTCCAGTTTTAGGTAGCCCTTTTCCCTCAGTTTTCCTCTACAAAGAAAAAATATCTTGTGATTCATGACTTTGTTAAACCCTTGGTGGGTCCCTCCTCTACCCCTTGCCCAAATTTGTTGTCATCCTCCTCTCTTGGAATTAATAGGACTAAAGGTAAGTTCTTTTCCACTAAGGCCTCCACCCCTGGCTACTAAAAATTGTTTCTTTATTGGACCCCACTCAAATTTCCATTTTTGATACAAAAAATCTGGATGATGAATCTTGGAACCCCACACTAGATGGCTCCTCTAGTATCCACCCTATTCATGAGGATTTCTATGAAATCTCCAAATCCCCCTATCCAATAGCCCTCCAAGCCCACAAGATTCCCCTACTCTTTGTGTGAATTTGGATAAGGCCACTAAAGAACCCTAGTTGGATGAAGATGATGGTTGTAAAAATTGTACCCCCCTAAAGCTTAAAATTAACAACCTAACTAAGGCCATGAATATTTAGAATAACATAATTAAAATGTTACTGTCCCAAATTGTCATGGCCAAGGATAAAATTCAACTTTTGGAAGAAAAGTTTCTTAATTAGAAGGACACATGGGCAAGTGAGATGCATGATGTAGGTCATTGGGTCCCTTTTCTTCCCATGTCAATTCCTTTGAAGAAAGTGGGAAAATTGGTATAATGAAGTTGATGAGCTTAGGGTGGTGGTTTCTACTAAGGAGAGAGAGAAGTTGTAGGAGGAGGTGGCTACCATATGTAGAAATCAAGATAAAACCCTCTTAAGTGTTTGTAAGAAAATTATGGACTATAGCAATGAGATGATCAAGAACACCACAGTCATCATTCAAGTGTTCTAGTAGGAGCTCTGCAATAGCCATGTAAAAGGGGCTGATGATGACTAATCAAGATGTTGTGCACTCAAAGAAGAAGGGTAAGAAAGAGAGTAGTTTAACTTCATCCAATACTTAGGAAGATCAGCCTATGAAAAATAAGCCTCTTTCCTTTGAAGAAAAAAAATAGATTCTGAAAAATGAATGGAAGGCCATTAATGGTCTTAAGTTGTTGGGTGACTAGTAGCTAGTCTAGTCGCTGACTAGTTATCCCTTATGTTTTTTCTTTTTTCCTGCCTTTTGTAGTCTTTATGTGGCTGCTATATTTCTACTTTTTGAGTGCCTCATCTATCATGATTTTCCTTTTTTTAGCCTCTATCATCATTTTGTAAATGGTTATGGGGCCTTCTCAACTTTAATCTAATAAAAAATGATGTAGCATTAGAGATATTAAAGTGTTTCTCTTTTTGCAGCATCATAAATTTTTACCCTTGACAATTTCACACTAGGTTTTGCTCCCCCTATGTGCTTGCACCTAATCATGCACATAATTTCCTAATTATGTGTGTAATTTCCTATTTTAAAATATTTATTGGAAAATCAAACATGAGAAAACAATGTAGGAATTTAATATTTTTCCCTAAATACTTCAGAACCCTCGAAAGAAGGAATTGAGTCTAGGGTATAGGGAACCTTAGACTTCCTACTTCAGATCAAAATTTAAATACGTCAGTGTCAATAATTTACTATTTTAAATTCAAATTTCAATTTTTTGCTATCATGATTTATTTTTTGGGAAATGATATTAAGTACATATAAATACATAGTATTTTCAAAATTTTAAAAGAACAAGCAATTTGGAAGGAAAATCCAATAGAGAAAATTGAGTGTCCTAAATCATTTAAGAGTATTCAAGAGAAGAATTTTAAGAATTATTGTAGTATTTTTTCATTCATGCATCATGTCAAGTTTTATGTGAGTTTTTCTCATACTTTTTATGCATTTCATTTTGGAGTACTAACACTTGTAGGTCTTCAAATCAAAACCAGTCAAGCAAAAATTGATCCTTAAAGGTGATGAGTGTAACTTCAGTCCATCAAAGAGATCAAATTTGAGTGGTTGTAGAGCTGAAGTGAATTTGAGGAAGATTGAAATAAATTTTCTCATTCACACATCAAAACCCTACAAGTTGACAAGTCACAAAATTTACATTTTGTTAGTAATAGATGAACTTCTAACAATCAAACCTAGAGGAAAGAAGCTATAGGTTGGTGGCCTAATGTCTACATTTTTAGAATTAAGGAGGGAAACACACATTCTAGGGTTTCCTTGCACCCTAGATTAGCAAGAACCAACTAAAATTCACAAGTTAGGTGCATGTGTTTTTATCCTCATTTCTGGAGTTTGATTTTATCCATCTTTTTCTAGTTTGTCATAATTCACAACATAATGCTACATTTTTCATAGTACATGTAGTTTCTTTATTGCATCAAATGAGAAACCCAATCTCTAATGCCTTCAAAGAACTCAATTCGAGGTTGATTGACTCACATTTTAAGTCTCAAGTCAATCATATATAATTTTTGATCTTGAGTCCAATGTTTCTAGAAAACATTTTGATTTCTAGTGATCTACCCATTAGACGTAGGATCTCCTTTTCCAACGAAACATTTTTGGTGAATCTAAAGTATATTACACTTGCAATTTTTATAAATTTTTATTGCATAAAATATAAAAATTGATTCAAAACCTTGATTATTTGAAAATATCTTGATGATAATTTGCATTTATTTTTAGAAACCTATCATTTTTAAATAGTTTTTCATCATAAAAAATTCCAAAAATATGAATTAAATTGCATAAATTTTTAGATCTAATTTTCCTCATTTAGGGCTTAGATCTAAGTTATTTTCATTGATGAAATTAATTATAAAATTATTCTATTATTTATGCATGCATATTTCAGTAAAAATATTTGAAAAAGTGAAAAAATTACAAAGTATTTTCATTTCAAAATATAAAAGTATTTATTTTTTTAGTACTTTGAAAAATAAATTCAATTACTATATTCGTTTTCTATAAATTATAATTTGAATTTATTTAATTTCCCTAAAAATATCCAAAATTGCATGCATACGTTGCTCCATAGAGAAAAAATATGTTTTCATGCATTTCCAAAAAAAAATTCACTTCAAGACCTAAACCTTTGAGACACAAGACCTTTATATACTATTAATGATTTCGAGATTTGAAAATTTTCAAAATTACCTACCTAGTCTAGGGCATCCTTGTGCACATCTCTACTAGTATCCTCTATCCAAATTTAGTTCTTGTTTTGGAATTATGTTCAACAAAGAGTCTATTTTTTATTTACATGAATAGTTTGATCCATAGGTAAAATAATAACACATTTCCTTTGTTTCAAAGATGGTTGTTGTTACACCAAAATATCGACCTATTAATGGTTGATACAACCAACATAATTGATGGATCCATGGGAGGCAGTTAACCCATGTCACAAACTTGAGTATTTTGTTGTACAACACAAGGAGAGAAAGGGTGCACACCTTGCAATAAAACCCCCAATGAAAGAAATGGGTTCAAACCCATCACCTTGGTTTTGATACCAATTGTTGCAAAGGCAGTTATCGTTGCACCAAATGATTGACCTGGTAATGCCTTATACAACTACTCGAGTTAATGGATCCATGGAAGGTGGTAAAGTCATGTCACTTACCTAAGCACTACATTGCATAGCACAAGGATGCCAAGGGTGCACACATTGCAACATCCATTTCAAAGATGTAGTTTTGATATGATAAAAAATGGCTTGTCTCCCTATGGTTTTTCTACCTATGATAACATTATGAAGCAACAAAATAAAATCATTGAAAATTTTATTAATACCACTTTCCATAATCCTCATTATTCTCCCATCATATCCGCTTCTTTTGAGATTATTTTGAGGTATGTGCAGGATCATCATGGAAAAAAATAGGCTCTTAAGTGGCAAAAAATTTAGAAAAATCAGAGTTAGGCAACATGATGTAAAAATTTGAATAAGTTATATATATTATTTTAAAAATATGTAAGAATGGAATCTATAGTAAATTGAATTTAGTTTCTAAAATACTAGGTTTATTTATAAAAGAAGAAAGTCTATTTGGTGAAAATTTGAAATTTTAGTTTAGTAGTACTTAAATTTCAGGGGAAAAATAAGAAGTAGGTGTCTTTCTGACCACCCTAACCACAATAAAATGATAATACTTTTTTATAATATTTTAGATATAAGTAGAGGACTCATGTCCAAATTTGTTGCATATTTTTTTATAATTTTTTTCTAAGTAAATAATTAATTATGAATTTTTATCACAACTTTTGAAAAATATAAAAACTCATATGTCTAACCACCTTAACTTGGTCAAAATTTCATGAAATTCATTTTTTTTTTAAAATCCTATAGTATGCGAAGCATAGAATGTGACACATATTTGAGATTCAAAAAATATGATACCGTTTGAAAGTTATAGATGTTTTTAATCAGCCTATCAATCAGGACTTTAGTCATAACTCAAATAGAAAATGAATAATAATTATTTATTAAATTTAAAGTAAAGCATAATTTATATTGGTGGAAAGATGAGAATCTCCTTTAAAAACCCTTTTCCTTTCATCAATTTTGGGTAAGAAAAAAATTGTCAGCCACATACCCTACACATACCCATCATATCGCCACTTTTTGGCTCATCATGATCCTACACATACCCTTTGGTGAAAGAGGATGCAATCATTGAAAATCATGAAAATGATATTTTTTCTTCTCTCAATATCTCACTTATTTGTGAAGAAGGTATTTTGGGGCAAGAGGATCCAATCATTGAGAGTCATTATAATCATATTTTTTTTCTCCCATAACTTCTCCTACTTGGGAAGATATTGTGGCACAAGAAGATGAAATTATTGATATATCTATTTCAAAATACAGTAGGATGGGTTGGATGGATGAAGATACTAAATTGACATTAGATCCCCCATCGATAGAAGACCATCAAGTAGTTAACTCAATTTAGATTATGAATGAATAATTGACTATTAGATCTTATTTAATCATGGGACCTCCTAAAAATCCACTAGTTATTGGACCTCCTAAATCACCTCTCATTCTAGGACCTCCTAAAACCTCATATACATATCTTCAACTTTGTAAAACAACTCAATAATAATCATGCACAACAAGATTTGTTAAAGAAACCATGTTATTATGTTGTTCCTAACACATATAACACTAGAAATAATAAGAAAAAAAAAGTAAGCACCAATACCATCCCCACTACCTTAGCCATATATTCCACCTCAACCTAGCATTCCTTATGATAGTGTTAAATAATATGATCTTGTTAAGAAAATTTGTAATAATATAGCAAATATTTCCCTTTGGGAATTGATTCAATCACTACATACCATAGGATTCTCCAAGAGGCTTTATACAAGATTTATATCTCATCCTTAGTCAAACCAAATGATGCAGCAACCTTATTTGAGTTTATGAAGGAAACAAAGTTGGATATTACATTCGAACATCATGAATTACCCTCGCTTGAGATAAACAAAAATAATAAAAATAAAAATAAAAAAACATGAAGCTTTAATGATAATGGTTGTCATTAATAAAGTTAGGATTAGGCATACTCTCATAAATAATAGATTAGGTCTTAATGTTTGTAGCATTGATCTCCTAGGTAAAATTGGTGTGGATAAGAATCTTGTGTATACCCTAATGATTTTAATATTGGTGGATTTGACAATGTTATTAGGCAACCAATTATGGATAATCATGCTACTCATCAAGGTAGGACCCATTTTTTCTCCTACCCCAATCCATAACATGCTAGGACCTGTTTCATGTAATCTTCTCCTCGGTAGATCATGGATTCACACCATGAAGGGAGTCATGTGTACTCTTCAATATGAGATGAAGTATGAATATAATAATAAGATATATAAGGTAAAATAAGATGAACAAAGTTATAATTCACAAGTCCAAGTCAACAATAACACTTCCAACTCTCTTAATACTATGATCCCAACTTCAAAGGTAGACCCTACAAATATTTAATATAATCATGATTTTATTTCACCTTTAACAAAAAATTTAGATGATAATTGGGGTTTCTTAGATTTTACACCCTCCTTTGGAAGAGAGTACAAAATCTCAGAATTTCAACCTAAGGAGTCTTATGTTTCATTTTCTCAATCTTCTTCTACATCAAAAAATCCAAAAACATCACCCCTAAATGGTGATGTGGGATCTTTAGATTTCGTATCTCATGTTTCAATGATCCCTAACTTAATATTAAAAATAAATGAAGAAGGATTTGTGTTCTTATGAAAGAACCAATTCTTCCCAGTAGCACTTAGATAACACTTAATCTAAGTTGGAAGGGTGTTGTAGGCTTGGATAAAAAATTCTTTCTAAAAATGGAGAAATAAAAATATGAAACAAAAAAAAGAGTATCAAGTGAAATCTATCTAGTAATTTTCTAAAAAAGGTTTTAGGTTTCCAACCTTATTCCCCATCTTCATGTCATGCTCCATCATCTATTGTATTCATGACCTCTTATGGTAAGAGAGATAGATTTTCTTTACAATAGAATGTAATGTATTCTACTAATTATCCTATATCTAAGAAAGATAATATTTTCTCAAGGCTCCTCAAAGACCAATTGATTACTCTTCCCCCTTTAACACAAAAAAAATTTAATAGCAATAACTCATTTTGTGCATATCATCAAGTGCATGGTCATTCCATCAATGAATGTTAGGCCTGGAGTAGGAAAATACAACATATTGATTGTGTTTCCCTCCCATGTGTTGATGCACCCAATCCATCTAATCAATAGTGATCTTTTTCTTCTATTGTATTTCTCCTCACTATGTATCATTTGTAGCTTCATGTGTTTATAGTTCATTATCATTTATGGTGGTATTATAATGCATGCAACCCTATTTCTTCTATGGTAGCAATATGATAATATTTTGTATGGTTTTTGTTACCTTGACACTTGGGGGGAAAAGATTACTTGTCTTGGGAGGTGTGTATATTTTTCTAGGATCCCCTCTTACTCTTGTTTCCTTAAAATACCAAAATAGCTCAATTATGTTAACATTTTAAGGGGGGGTATATCCCCTAGACATTTCATAAATGTCTTTGAAATTTGACTTATTGAAATACCTCTTTAGTGGTGGTTTTGTTATAATTCCCCTTGATGGATGGTTATTGATTTGTCCCTTGTGATGTTCAAAATTTATTCATCCACTATGACATTATACTTTTATGCACTCCCTAAGGTGTGATTTGCAAAATATTCCATGGATTTTCCATAACTAAGCTTGATGATCCATGCACTTGAGAATTTTTATGTCTACCTAGCATAACAGACCTTTCTTTTGAGTGGAGCCATGTGTTTCATGTGTGATTTTACATCCTTATGAGATTACCATTTTGTTTAAACAACAAATTTAATGGATGAAATTGGTTTTTTGAGAAAAAAATTATACTGAGGTCTCTTTTCCTTATCGAATTGAATCCTTTTAATAAATAAACCTTGTGTTTATATTTTGTGTGTCTTCCTTTTCTTTCTTATCTTATTTTTGTATTATGTTTGCATTGTGTTTGTTTGAATTTTAGTCATTATATTTATGTTATGTTTATGTTGTGTGTCTTCCTCATGTAGGCTTCATGTTTTTTGTGTTGTATTCCACATCATACATGTGTGTTCCTTTTTACTTATGTTTTCTTGCCATAGGATCTTGAATCTTTGGGGCTTGCATGTTTTCCCTAGATTGATTTCCATGCTATCTCTTCAATATTTGGATAATTGGACCCCTCTTGGCATATTCTTACTTTAATTTGAGTCAGAGCCTATGTTCATACTCTCACTAAAGTGGGTGCTAAATGTAGCTTCATAGATTTTGACTCTTGATAATTTCACACTAGGTTTTGCTCACCCCATGTGCTTGGACCTAATCATGCTCCTACTTTCTTGATTATGTATATAATTTCTTATTTTAAAATATTTATAACAAAATAAAATTTCAATTGTGAACTATCAAGATTTAATTTTCAAAAAATTAGATTAATTTCATATAAATACATATTATTTTTATGATTTTAAAAGAACAAGGAATTTTGAAGGAAAATCAAGAGTAGTTAGGGTAGAGTTTTTAGAATTAGTGCAACATTTTTTCATTCAAGCATCATGTCAAGTTTTATATGAGTTTTTCTCATGTTTCACATGCATTTCATAATTTTTTTTGGAGTACTAACACTTGTAGGTCTTAAAATAAAATCAATTCAAGCAACAATTGATCCTTGAAGGTGATGAGTGTGATTTCAATCTATCAAGGAGATTAGATCTAACTTTTTGTAGATTTGAAGTGAATCAAATGAAGATTGGAGACAATTTTCTCATTCGTGCATTAAAAACTTACAAGTTTACAAGTCACAGAATTTGCATTTTCTCAATAATGGACAAAGTTTCAATAATCAAACTTGGAGGAAAGAAGCTACAAGTTGATGTCTTTAGATCTACATTTTCAGACATAAGGAAGGAACCACACATTATTGGGTGTCCTTGCACCGTAGACGACAAGAATCAAGTAAAATTCACAAGATATGTGCATGTGTCTATGTCCTCATTTCTAGACTCTGATTTTGTATGTCTATTTCCATTTTGTCATAATTCACAACGAAATACTATATTTTCCAAAGTTTACATAAATACATCATTACATCACATCAAAAATCCAATCTATAAGGCCTTAAAAGAATCATATTTAAGGTGGATTGATTCACCTTTTAAGTTGAGAGTCAAACTCATACACTTATTGATCTCGATTCCAATGTATTGGAAAATGTTTGATATCTAGTGATCTACCCATTAGACATAGGATCTCCTTTTCTAACCAAACACTTTGTATACTATTCACAATATTTCACAAAAAGATAATTGGAATACAGATGGAATGGAGAGTGCCACCTCCCTTATGTCTTTTGATGATTCATCAATGGATTTTTAATTTACTATTCATAATCTCACATCACTATGAATATCAAAAAATTCTCAAGATGAGATAGCTTGTTTAAATAAATAGAGGAATGATACTCCCATTTATTTTAATATTTGTGTGATGATACTTTTCTTGATCCTACCACAAAAAATACTTGAGATCACATCTCAAAAATCACAACACAATACATAATTTTAGCAAATATGTTGTACCAAAGGGTGTATAATGGTTTCCTTCTAAATTGTCTTAGTAAATCAGAGATCCTTGTTGCTCTTGAAGAAACCCATTTAGGTGTTTTTGGAAAACATTTTGGTGGTCGATATTTGGTTCATAAGATACTTTTCATCAATTATTATTGGAAGAATATGGAGCAAGATTCTTTTGGCTTCATGAATAAATGTCCTAAGTGTCAACAACATAATAATTTTATTCATGTTCCTTCTTAGGAACTTCATACCAAAGTATCTACTTGGAAATTTTTCATGTGTGGCCTAGATATTGTTGGTAAAATTTCTCCTCCTTTTTCTCAAGGATATAATTTTAAAATTATAGCTACATATTACTTCACGAAATGGGTTGAAGAAATTCAACTTCGATCTATAAGAGCTGAAGTTATTTTTCATTTTATTTTAAATAACATCATATTGTGTGATTCAGTCTTCCTTCCACTTTGGTTTTCATTATTTGTACATCATTTAAAAAAAAAAAAAGTGAAGAAGTTCCTAGAAAAAGTTTACATACTATTTTCCTATACCATATCATCCACAATCAAATAGAAAAGTGAAAGCTTCTAATAAAACAATTGAGAAAGTCTTATGAAAAAGGTTTACAAACATATTGTATACAAATATTGGCATACTCAACTCTCCTATTCATTGTGGTCATACAACATAAGTGTTTGTATGACTTTAGTTTTATAGCCATTAATCCCTACAAAAATTAGGTTAAGATCATCATTACTTAATCTATTTAAACTTTTGAAGTTACAATTTCATAGCCACTCACATTAAGCTTTTATTGAGCTAGTGGTAATTTTCATTAGAATTGTATGTTTTAAAACATTATATCTCATACATAGAAAAATCCTTTTTTGCAAGGATTGTGGGAATTTCATTTCCAAGCAAAAAAATAAAATAAAATAAATAAATTCATAAGAGGGTTGAAATTATCCGAGGATTGTAGGGTTTAGACACTAAAGTGAATTTTAAAGAAATGTAGAGCAATATTTAGTTAGGAATTAAATTATTGTAAGGATTGTGAAAATTTTATGTAGAAGTGAAATTTAATTAGTAGTCAAAATTTCACAAAGTTGTAGATACTCTATTCTAATTTGATATTTTAAAAGTATTTATTTCCAATATTTGATTCATTATATTTTCTCTCCATCCTATCAAGATTTCAATGAAATATTCTTACTTAAAAATGACTTCATTTATTGGCCTAATCAAAGGTTTTGTTAATATGTAGTCACTTTAGCTTATTTACATTTTCAATATTCATACACCTAGGATTTAGAAAGGTCTCTTGGAAATTTATTGTAAGTGAGGGATTCTATTAAGAATTGGGCCTTAATCATGTCTAAAATTATCACCCTAAGATTGTTAGAACATAGTGATCTACTGAGAAAGGGGGTTAATCACTAGATATTAAAATTATATCCTTCTTAAAATATTTTTTGCATACTACTTTCTTTAACCCTTAATGTGTAGATACTAAGCATGTGATACATAAATATAACCAAGCACACAACACATCACATAACACATGATATATGTGAAAAACCCAAGATGGGAAAAACAATGGTGAGAAATGTTGCTAGGATCTACTGTCCCAATCCAGCCTCACAAGCAATGAGTTCAATTACAATATTTTGGGAACCAACCCAAGGAAGCATCAACTCCTTGATTTACGAGCACCAACTCCAAGGAGACACAAATCCCCTACTCTAAGCACAACCTCAATACAATTGAGGCTACAACCTCTTACAAAACTTAAAACTTAATTATTCATATAAATAGTTCTACATAAACCTGAGATGCATCAATACATACAATACATTGCTGCATTTATTGCACCTTACACTTTGTTGTTGAAGTTGCACTCTTAGCAACATAGCCCCTTTGCTTTGTACTCAATCTTACTCTGCATTCTCTTCTCTATTGCATATTCAGCTGTACATCTCTCTTTTCAAGGCACTGTGCACTAACTAACTTATCACTCTAATCCTCACTTGAAAACACGACACATAGACAATACTTGGTTTTCTTCCTTCTTTACCAACCTAAAATCATTACATTGAGATTCTCCCTATCGTGCATATCTTCTCAAATCATCTACTATGGTTTTCTTTGCTTGCAAAATTCATCGTCAAGCTACCTGTACATCGAGCTACATTCCATCATCCAACTCATCACAAAGAAATCTGATAAGGTTTATTAGATATTTCCATACCTCTACATAGAGCCACAGAACATTTAATTCAGATACAAAGAATATTCCTTCATTCTCTCTCTCAAACCCTAAAATTTGATTATGCATTCAATGTGTTCTCCTGACCATTCAATCTGATCTTTATATTTTGATCTATGACTATCTATTCCATTGTTTTGTGTACCAAATCATCTTACTTCCATCGTTGAGGTAGGTAGATCAATAAATTTCTATCTTCAAGTTGGTCTATAAGAAAACACCTATTTACACGTAGGTAGCCATTCATGATTTCCTTTTTCAAATCTAGACCATTGATCTCAAACCTTTGCACCATGATCCTATGTTCTTTGTTCATCATCACCTCTTTAAAGCACAATCATTCGATAAATGATTATTTAAATTTCCTTTGTGGATCAATCATATCACTCTATTCAAAAGACACATACTACGGCCCTACCAATGTCCATCTATCCTCCATGTCATCACTACCTAATTCACAATAATGATGTGAATTAGCATATTGAGTAATCACTCTTTTCCACCTATCGACCTTCACCATGATTCACCGTTACCGTCCAATCAACATTGATCAATCTTCATCGTTTCTCACTAGCCTCATGGGTCTTGATCAATACCCACTAAATTATAAGCAAGGTATGTAGGTAACTGTCATGTATACACCTCTAACAGATCACCAAACTCGATCATCAAGTTATTTTGTCCAACCTTCTTCATCAATGGCCATCATGGCTCGGTCGGTAATGTAGAGGTTTCCAAAACTTCACAACCCTTGATTTGTGGTTCTAAAGTTCTAGACTCCTACGATCTCACGACCCTACCATAAGTTTTGGTCCCACCACATTTATCAGACCATCAAAGGAACTTTGAAGAAGGTCCCACTGAAAAAATTCATTCAGACTGATAAAGCTCTCCTTACTCCTTATTGCTCCATCAAAGAGATTACTTCCAAAATCTTACTGATACACCTGTGTCTCGTCAATGAAATGATCGAGTCGTTGGAGAAACTTTTTCTTGACTCCTACTGATACACTAGTGTCCCACCAAACTAATGTAAATGTACAGCCTTAAAGGTTGGGTAGAGGGGCCGGTCACCTCTATGAGATGAATGACATAAGTTATTACTTATGTGTCTTGAAACCTACAATACTAAGTCAGGGACAAAATAGAAACTATTTGAACGTTGTGATTGTATACTCCTGCACACATAGGGTTTAACTAATAAACCCTAGACTAAGAGCATGCACAAATGAATGTTGACATCTCCATTAACATCAATACCTACACAATAGCTTTCTAGAAAGCTCTTGAGAAACCAAGTTAAAATATTCCATCTAATTTTCCATCAGATCCACTACTCTCACACTCATCCTCTATCATTATGTCAACAATCTCCCTTGCATGATTTGCATTTTTGACATCAATGAAAACTATATGCCAACAATTTCCCCCTTTGGCATTGATAGAAAAACTAAATTCTCATACTAATTGGTTGAAATGGTTTGATACTAATTGAAAGCAATTGAGATTTGTAACTATTTGAGTTTTTCACCAATTGGACACATAAAGTAATTCTCCCCCTTCGATGTGCTCATCCTGCTCAAATGAGCAATTTTTCATGATCTTCTCCCCATTTGACATAAATGGAAAAGGTTAGACTCCCCCCAACACATTACTCTCCCTTTGAAATGTGATTCAAAGAGAAGATGGGAATCTAGAATAATGCAACCATCAAGTCATTAGAAATTATAAAACCACTGATACCTAACTTGATTTGTCCTGTCTATTTCCAGGGATGATTGATATATGGATGAAACTACCCCTAGATATGTGCCCCATCACTAGAGACTACTGATATGATGTGGGAGGAGTGAATGCAAATTTTTTCCTTAGATATTCAAATTGTTCCTTGGGAAGAGGCTTGATGAAAATGCTAGCTACCTGTTCCTTAGTGGGAACATATTCCATGTTGACATCCTTATCTGCAACCTTCTTTCTTATGAAGTGATAATTAATAGATATTTCCTTTGTTCTAGAATGCATCACTAGATTTTTTGATATGTTTATGGAACTTGAATCATCACAAAGAATTGAAATGGGTTCTTTGTCCTCTACCTTGATGTCATTGATTGTTTGCTTCATCCATAGAACTTGAGTGCAACATGTTGTTGTCACATACTCTGATTTAGCAATGGATAGAGTGATAGATTCTTGTTTCTCACTCTTTCAAGAAACCAATTTTTTTCCCAAAAAGAATGCTTAACCATTAATGCTTTTCCTATCATCCACATCTCTTGCCTAATCATCATCTATATATGAAGTTAAATTGAAATCCTTACTCTTGTGGTACCATAACCCATAGTCAATAATACTCTTGATATATCTAAATATTCTTTTAACTACATTGACATGTGACTCTCTAGGTGCTACCTAAAATCTTACCACTAAACATACTATTTGTATAATATCTAGCCTTGATGTAGTTAAATACAATAGGCTTCCAATCATTGGCCTATACACTATTTGATTTTCCTTAGGCGACTCATCCAATTACTCAACTTGCAGCCAATAATCATGGGGGTACTGACTAGTCTATTGTCTTCCATGCCAAATTTCTTGAGCATTTCCTTTGCATACTCAGTTTGGGATATGAATATCCCATTTTTGTTTGTACAATTTGAAAACCGAGGAAAAAGAAAATTATCCTAGCATTGACATCACAAATTCATCTTGCATGTCTGTAGAAAATATTTTACATAGTTTATCATTACTACCACCAAAAATGATGTCATCCACATAAACAACAACTATAATCATGTGCTCACTTTCAGATTTGAAATATAGGTTATTGTCTGCGCATCCCTTGTTGAATCCTTGTTGCTACAAGTATTGGTCTAATCTTGAATACCATGCTCTTGGTGCTTTTTTAAGACCATATAAGGCCTTTCTCAATCTGTATGCATAATTATCATCCTCTGTCAGTTGAAAACCTTCTACTTGTTCAATGTAAACTTCATCTTCTAGGTTTCCATTTACTTGAATGCAGACTTGACATCCATATGATACACAAGTTTTGAAACACAAACAATACCTGGTTGTCTTCCTTCTTTACCAACTTGCAATCATTACCTTGAGATTCTCCCTATTGTCCTGATCTTCTCAAATCATCTACTAGGGTTTCCCTCACTTGCAAACTTCACTAGCAAGCTACTTGTACATCGAGCTACATGTTGTCATCTAGTTCATTATAAAGACATCTGATAAGGTTTATCAGATATAACCATACCTCTGCATCAAGCCACACAACATTTAATTTAGATAAAAATAATTTTCCTTCATTCTCTTTGTCAAACCCTAAAATATGATTATGAATTGAATGCATTCTCTTGACCATTCGATTTGATCTTTGTATTTTGATTTGTGACTATCTATTTCACTTTTTTGTGAATAAAATTATCTTAATTCTATTGTTGAGGTAGGTAAATCAATAAATTTCTATCTTCAAGTTGGTCTACATGAAAAACCTTGTTTACTTGTAGTTAGTCATTCATGATTGCCTTGTTCAAATCTAGACCATCGATATCCAACCTTCACGACATGATCCTACATTCTTCGCTCATCATCACCTCTTTAAACCACAATCATTTGATAAATAGTTATTTAAATCTCCTCCATGGATTTATCAGATCACTCTATTGAAGAGACACATACTATGCTCCTACTGATGTCCATCTTTCCTCTATATCATCGCTACCTAATTTGCAACAATGATGTGAATTAGCATATTGAGAAATCACTCTTCATCACCTGTCATACTTTGCCATGATCCACAATCATCATCTGATGAACAATGATCAATCTTCACCATTACCTGCTAGCTTCGTGGGTCTTGATCGAACTCTACTAAATTCTCAATAGGGTATGTGGGCAACTGCCGCGTATACACCTATGACATCACCAAACTCCATTTTCAGCATATTGGGTCCCACCTTCTTCATCAATGGTCATCATGGATTGGTTTGTAAATTAGAGGTTTCCAAAACTTCACAACCCCCGATTTATGGTTCTAAAGTTCTAGACTTATGTGATCTCGTAATATTGCCATAGCTTTAGGTTCCACCATAGTTATTGGACCATTGAAGGAAATATTAATAACAAGGTCCCACCAAAAGCATTCACTCATGCTAATAAAGCTCTCCTTACTCCTTATCACTCCATCAAAGAGAATCCTTCTACAATCCTACCAATACACTGGTGTCTCTCCAATGAAATGATCATTGGGTCATTGAAGAGACTTCTACTTGACTCCTACCGATACACTAGTGTCCTTCCAAACAATGGGAAATGTATAACCTTAAAGTGTTGGGTAGAGGGGACAGTCACCTCCATGGGATGAATGACATAAGTTATTACTTAGGTGACCTCCAACCTACAATACCAAGTGATGAACAAAATAGAAACTATTTGAACGTTTTGACTCTAAACTCCTACACATGTAGAGTTTAACTTATAAACCCTAGATCAAGAGTATGAACAAATGAATGTTGACATCTCCATTAACATCAAGACATACACAATACCTTTCTAGAAATCTCTTGAGAAACTCATTTTGAATCTACCATCTAATTTACCATCAGATCCACTACTCTCACACTCATCCTCTATCATTATTCCAATAGTCTCCCTTGCATGATTTGTATTTTTTACATCAATGAAAACTATATGCCAACAAATATTTTCTAAAATTCTTTATAAAATCTTCCCTATTTGCTTCATTCTAAATATATGTATAAAGACAATTATACTCTAACAACAAAATTTTAGACAAAATCAATCATTATGTTAAAAAAATATAGAATTTAGGGCATTATTTTGATACTTACATATTTGGTTTGAATTCAAATATCAATTTTTGTTCACAATATTCTCATTTCATCACTTCCTTCATATTTAATTCCTCTCATTTCTAGTTGTAATAATTGAGATCACCTTTACTAGGAAATTATTTTGTTGTTCATTAACTACTACTATAGTCATTTAAAAAACAATTCCAATGTGATACTTGATCCAAAAATAATGTTTATTACTTATGATTAAGGAATTTTTTTGATACAAATTAATGTGATAGATTACCTGGTGAGTAATTAATGCTCCATACGCTTTGCAAAAATTTTAAATGAATGGATGTGAAGTTAGGTTTTTAATAAATTCTTTTAATTACTACATTTCTAAAAGTTAAGGTAAGGTTATGATGTTTAGTTAGGATAGAAGTCAAAATTCTACAAGGACTGCAAGGTTTGTGAAGGAATCTATAGTGAATTTTTATATGAATGAAGGTTTACTGTCTTCCTTCTAAAAAAATTGAACTTTTATTTGAAATTTTAATGGAGAAAGATATTTTTTATTTGTAAAATCCATGTTTTTATTAGGGTCAAATTTTCACAAGAACTACATTTAGAATAATTTTTGGATCTTATAATTTATGAATTTGGTGAATTCATGAGGATATTCAGGTGAAAATTAGATTCAAATAATAAGATAAAGTTTTTAATCCTATTTATTTCTTCTCATGGCACACTTTTGAAAAAATTACAAAAGTATCTTGGTGTTAATATGACAATTGTATGAAATATGATGAAGTTCAAATATAAAAAAATGTATATTTTTAAAATTTGACCATTGAGGCATGAGAGTTTTTGATACCTAGAGCTATTCAAAAAGCTAGAAAAAAAAGAGGGGGTCCATTTTTTTGGAAGAAAAATCTGGTGCATTATGAAACATCATGACAAGTAGGTTGAAGATCTATTTCTATTACTTCAACTTCTTATAACACAAAATCTTGAGTGACTATTTGGTGTCGAATGTCATGTGTTATTTTGTTTCTCCACATTATAAGAAATTGCCACTCTTATTGCTACAATGGAACACTTTAATACCATGCTAAAAATTATAAATTTCTTGCTACAATATCTAGATGGACATAAATATTCAGAGCTTCTATAAAGTACAATTATAAAAATTTAGACATTTTTATTAATGAAGTCACAAATGGAGTCACCAAGTGGAAGATGCATGCTTCTACAAGATATTTTTTTATTTAATACAAAAATAAATAAATTATATCAATCATGAAAATATACATAGTGTATGTCCTTTAATTAATTACCCACTAGGAATGCAAAAAAAAAAATTGTTCAAATTTGCACCCACAATTAAATCTACATCAACATAGGAAATCTCACAAATGTTGGATATATCTTACAATATAACTTGAGTGATTATAGAAGTTGGATCTTGGTAGGATCTTCAATATATTCACTTCAAAACTCTTATAAAGAGAAGAAGAAAACTAAAATTCTTATCTACAAAGAAAAATTCCAATTTAATCTTTCATATTTGTATAGAATCCACAATTATAAATTAAAACAAACACAAATCTAATAATAGAAAGTAAAGAATACATAATCATTCATTTGCAAGAGATTAATTAATCTCATATTTTTCAATTAAGAGTACATATTAAAGATAAAAAATTAAAAATAATTTCACTAAAACAATAAAATGCTAAAATGTGAGAGCTTTAACAATAGTGTAATGACAAAAATTGACCCCTTTCTTGGAGATTGGGAATTTTCTCATTTAATTTGGACCTATTTTAGTACGCTTCCATTAACTACCCCTTTAAATCATCATTAATAGGCCACTAAGACCCATTATTTCAGATCTCGAGAAAACATGACAAAATCATTTAAAACATCAAAAATCCTAAAAACCCATTTCAAAAATCTGGGGTGGGACTTGATGGAACTTGCAAATTGAATGTTCCATCTTAGATCCTTGTCACTTTTGAATAAAGGACTGGTATTTGGGGGTTCAGGATTCATAATTAATGAGCTCTTATAATGTTATATTTTGCTATTGACTCCCTATTGCCCAATGCTGGTCATTTTGTAAAAAAATTATCATTTGCATTATCAAGGCTTTGGAGTCCTTAAGTATTTTCTTTCTTATCACCCTAGGGATCCCCTTGCATTAAAACAACTTAAGAGCATGTGCCTAAAGGTTTCCACTAAAGTTCAATCGACCTTCTATCTTTATTGCTTATCGCTGATCATTTTTGAGATGTATATTCTAAATTAGCAACGAGTGATTAGGCAGTGTCTCTTTGATATTGCTCATCATGAATAACTGCTAAAAATTCATTTTTAAATGTGTGATGAGTAGAGTTCTTAGCATTATTGAAGGATCACTCATCACTAATGGTTTCTGACCCCTCAATATTGTAATAGTGATGAGTGATGCCTTCTGGCCTTATGATCTTATTTGCATCGCTTCTCACTGATTTGTTTTGAGCGCTAAGTTTTCAATTAGTGATATATGATATACAATGACATCGTGATCATCTCCCATCACCAATTGCTTACAAATCTTATGAGGAGGATTAGCAATGAGCGATGGCCTAATATTTTATCACTTATCATTGATCCATTTCAAAGCCTTAGTTTTGATTAGCGATGAGCGATGAAGTTACTCATTTTTAAGGTTTCTCTCACTAATCTGGGTACATCTTATTTTTGATGCTTTTGTGCCATTGAATTTTTTTTATGCATGTGTATGTGTCGAAATAATATGCTTTCATTGTATCTCTTGTCGCTAATGGAACCCAAGGTGCAAAGTTGGATTTACGAGGAGCGATGGAAATGAATGTGATCAGAGAATGGGCCATAGATCCAATGACCCTAAGATTTCATCGCATAGAATACTTGCATCACTGATGAAGCTGGGTGAGGATGAAGCACATCAGCAATGAGTGACAATTGCTACATGAACATGCATGTGGAAAAATCCTGAGGATTTCGTATAAAGCAAAGGGGAAGGTGGCAAGATTTATTTGTAACCATTGATATTATTTTAAAGCTGAAGGATTGATGATCAGGGTTTAAAATTGAAAGAATAATTGGCAGCTTGCTTGCGTGAGCTTACTATCAAGTATTAATGGTGGCACACCTCTTTCCTTTGGTCGTAACAAAAAGTAGATATTTGGTTGATTGTTCATTTGAATTCATTGGATAGCGAAAAGGATACCAAAAGTTGAAGAAGTTGTGAGGAAAGCTCTAGATGCTACCAGTAACCAGAATCACATAATTTTCACACGGGTAAGAAGAACGGATATTTCCTTCTAATTGAAACTTGTATTGAGACGAATGTCTTGAAGAATTGATAGGAAATTGGGGAATTGTCCATTTGTTCAATTATTGGTAATTGAACACTGCATAAAATTTGAGGTGAAGTGTCTTGTTCAATAGTAGTGTTTTGTTCCATTATAATTGTAAAGGGTTTCTTTTGGTCGTGAGAAATTGTAAACCCTAGTTTCATTTGCATTGCAAACATGAGTGACCCAAAACCTAGTGAATCTAGTGTTAGACCTGAAAGGAGACCAAAACACAAGAGGGTTAAAAGAATTAAAACTTGAGATGCTTCAACTGAAGCTAAGTTTAAGCTAGTGGTAGTTCCCAACCCTTTGCCAAGTACTCCTGCAACATCCACTAGGTCTAGAACTACAAAGAAAGAAATGGAAAAATTGATGTAAGAGGCATTTGGTGGTTTCAAAGAGGTTGGGTCATGAATTGGTAAAAGGCCCATAGGTCAAGTTGCTATGACCACTAGGTTGATTGATAATGCTAGCGAAATTGGTGAAAAACCCCAACCCCAAAGTGGCTGGAAATTGTTCTGGTATGCTTTCAATAGGTGAAATTCTAGCAAGCCCACATGTTTTGTATGAGGATTGAATCATGGAAATTTTTTGGTCCCAAATGTGTTTTTAGAAGTGGATTTAATGATGGAAGTGGCAAGGAACTATAACCCTACTGATAGGACAACCATAAGTGAGAACGGTGATCTAATTCTAGAGGTAACATAGGATAAGATGATAGATGTATTTGGGTATATGTAGGATTATCATGGAAAAAAGAGGCCCTTAAGTGGCACAAAATTAAGAAACATCAGAGTTAGGAAACTTAAAGTAAAAATTTGAATAATTTATCTATATTATTTCAAAAATATGTATCAATAGAATCTGTAGAAAATTTAATTTAGTTTCTAAACTACTAGGTTTTTTGTTTTTTTTTTTAAATATATTTGGTGAAAATTTGAAATTTCAATGTAGAAGTACTTAAATTTCAAGAAAAAAAGAAGTAGGTGTCTGTCTAACCACTCTAACCAAAATAAAACAATAATATTTTTTATAAGATTTTAGATATAAGTAGAGGACTCATGTCCAGATGTGATGCATATTTTTTTGTAGTTTTTTCCAAGTAAATAATTAATTATGAATTTTTATTACAACTTTTTAAAAATATAAAAATCTATGTATGACCAACTTAACTTGGTCAAAACTTAACGAAATTCAATTTAATTTTTTAATCCTATAGTATGCAAAGCATAGAATGTGATGCATGTTTCATATTCAAAAATCTGATACCATTTGAAAGCTATAGATTTTTTCAATCAGCCTATCAATCAGGACTTTAGTTGTAATTCAAATAGAAAATGAATAATAAATATTTATTAAATTCAAATTAAAGCATAATTTATATTGGTGGAAAGCTGAGAATCTCCTTAAAAAACCCTTTTTGTTACATCAATTTTGGGTAAAAAAAAAGTCATCAACCACATACCCTACATGTACCCATCATGATCTTATACATACCCATTTGGGCTGAATCCCAATTATACTACAAAGTTCAGACATGTTGAATTGTATGTTGAATATGAGAGGAGAAAATTTGCATATAAAGAATCACTACTTGTGTGACACAGAAGGAGCAGGGAGAGATTCACTGCTAAGGACACTAGGCCTTTTGAGTGCAAGGAGTTTGAAGAGTATTTCAAAAACACTTATTATTGTTTAAATCAAGTACTATCTCAGGACTTTGAGGTTAGAATAGCTCTTGATTCACTAGTTATGCTAGCAGATATACAATATGATAATTGAAACACTAGCTTTGATTATGCTAATTTTGTTGTTGAACGAATGCATGAATATTTTCTCAATCTGAAAAAGGAGGTGCTCCCTTTGTATTTTCCCCATCACTCTTTGTTGATGCATACGCTCTTATGGGAAGGTGATTATGAGTGGAAAAGGAAAATAAATTTAAATATTAAGGACAAATAGAATAATGCTATAGTTGTACAAGTGTGGACATACATTTGGGATCAAGATTGCTCCAATTCCAATTACACATTGTTTTCTAATGTTGTAAGATATGGTATATTAAAGTCATTGGGTGTAGCATCTAGGTTCAAACTTTCTCCAGAGATCAGAAGAATTATGCACCCAAAAGATGAACTAGGTTCTAAGGACACACATAATTGGGTAGATTGGTTTCTTCACTATTAGTACACTTTGATCAGGGCCTGTGGAGCTAAGATGTCACCTCATTGTCTACCTTTGTATTTTTTAGACAAGTTGGCTTTCATGGAGCTCATGTGGAAAATTGATGTCATGGATTATGAAATGTTTAGAAAGGATAAAAAGGGAAGTGTGATACATCCCCAATTTTCTTTTGCTTACTTCAAAGTTACTTCCCCTGAAGGATATGAAAAGCTTGGCATTATGGTAAATGATCTCAAAATTCTTATTGGTGAGATTAGAGTTTTTGATCTAGAGGGATTTGTGGTAGGAATAAGAAGAAAAAAGAACTTAAGCATCATACATCATGAATTTTTGTATAAAGATGATTTACTAAGAAATATGATAAGTGATGAGGCTATCATGACTAGTAAAAGAGAATGGAAAACTATGAAAACAATTGAGGAAAAGATTATGAAAAGGAATGATTTCTACATAATCCCATATAGTGTAATTGAAAATCCCTTGGAAAGAGCCTTCACTATGATTAGGGATTGCCAGTCTGGGGAGTTGAAGATAAAGGTAAAGGAGGCTTTTAACAAAGCATAGGTTCTCCTAGAACAACAAAAATAACAAGCAGCTATGGATATCCTAGAACAGCCTATGAATGTTCAAGAAGTTAGGGAGGAACAAGTGGTAGAACATGTGCTAGTAAATGATGAGGTGGAGCAAAAATTTCCCACTCCTCATATAGAAGAAACTCATAGTTTAGATATTCCCCCTAATAGAATTGTCAAATGGTAGTATGATAGAGAAAATGATGATGATCGTAGGATTAGGGAGTGTGATGAGTTTCTAGTTGATGATAAATTTGTGCAAACCAAGGAATTTCAAGAGTTTATGATTCAAAAGTGGAGTAAGGAGATAAAGGAGAGACTTGAATCAGCCTGAGCTAATGTTGAACCTTCTCATTAGGAGGAGGTTGAGAAAGTAGAGGAAGAGAAAATAAGGGCTGAAATTGCAACTATTACTCCCACTAAAGCTCAAAAAATTGTTTAGGAAAATGGAATCATATTGTTACCAAGATGTACTATCACTGCTGCCATAGCATATGATGCAATTAGAAGAGATCTTCAAGCTTTGATAGTTGAAGATCAATTTAAGGATAAAGTATTTGGTTCTAGATATAGTCCAAAATTGCATACACTTGCAATTTGGTCTATGGTACCTAATACTAGTAAAAATGAGTTTCCTAGGACTATTCAAGAAGTTATTGGTTCACTAGTGGTCAAGAGATCTACAAACATAACTCCTATTCAGGTAGCTAAATTAACTACACATGTTGCAATGCTTAGCGTGGATACTGCACATATTTCTCAGAAGAAATACGAATCTTTGGTCAAAGAGTGTAATAAGGCCTTGAATGAGATGCATAAAATGAGAGCCATTATTCAGGATCCTCAGAAGATGATGAATCAACCTTTTTCTTCTTCTTCATTTGATATGTCCATACAGGATAGGGAAACCTTGTCCTTAAGAATTGATGATTTGAATAATGAATTAACTATTGAAAAGGAAAATTCCAGGAAGGCCAAGTTTTAAACTGTCAAGGTGGAAAATGAAATCTTTGAAGATGTGTTGAAATATAGGGTGACCAAGTTGGTCCAGAAGGATAATGATATTTGGGCCACATATAAGAATATTCATGAGGCAAATACAAAGTATTTGCAAGTATAGGGGGCCTTTAGGAATGAATGGAATAACTGGATTGCTAGGGTAAATGATTTGAAAGAAATGATGACAAAGATGAATGAGGAGCCTGGGGCACCTACCAATATTCCTAACATCTTACAAACTATTAACTCAATAGATGAGATAACAACTTTCCATGGAAAGTTAGATATACAACTCCAGAGTAATTTGAAGATATTCAAGGAGATGCATGAATGTGGTATGCCTCAAATATTGGATCAAAAATGTGAATTCCATCCATTTGACACTTGGGAGAAATATTTAGGAGGAATGAGTGTCATTGATTATATTTTGGTCAATTCAAATATTGACACTATAGACATGCAAAATTAGCATTATGCATAATCATATTCCATTCAACAAATAACTCAAGTTTATTTATCAATCTCCTAAAGTCATCAGCTTAAATCAAATAAATCAAACTTGATCCTATCATCATCCCTTTAAATTAAATAAATTAGAACTTTATTTAATTAAATCCCAAATGATATTACATCATTTTCTGATTTAAATAAATCAAATATCCAAGTCCTCAAAGTCAAACTAACCTAATCATCATTAATTTAATATAACCATGATTAAATTCTAATCTTACCCACTTGCACAAATTAATCAATTTATTGATTTATTAAAAGCCTCATTTTCACTCAACATGGCCCTCAAGTTTGAAAAACATGACAAGTTGATTTGTCCCTCCAACATTGCATTTATTTCTCATTTTCTTCTCCCCCTCTCAAAATTTATTGCCCAAATTTGAATTTGAAACACCCTCTCATGGGCACACTTCCTGAATCTTGCACATCCCTTGGCCTATCACAACTTGACAAGTGGCCTCTTCCTATTGGCTTGATCTTTGTACCACATTCATCCATTTGGCCAATCTCTCATCAATAAAATATTTAATAGAGGCATAATTCTTCAACAAATCATCCACAAAGCTAATGCAAAGTCACTCTCTTCATTTGAGAACTGATTTTGTCCACAACTCCACAAATCATTTCCACAATCATTCATGCAAGGTCACTCTCTTCATTTGAGAAATGATCTTGTCCATCATTATCATTAGCTTACCTAAAGGGGTTGGGAAAGGGCTATTTTCCATATCAAAATAGCACCAATAGCCCCCATAAGATCAAGTGTTTTATTCATCTAAGAATAAGGAGTAGTTATTTTTTATTGTATTTGCTCAAGTATTTTATCTTTTTCTTTGTTCTCTAACAATGCAAATCGATTTTATGGGGGATTCTTATTCTGATCTTGCATTTTTAGGCTAACTATGTAATTTGTTTGCTTTGATTCGTACAAGTTTGTGGGATCCATATTCTGGCGCTAGAAGGAGGGCAGATTTTCTTCACATTTGTTGTGCATTAGTTTTCTTCTAACTATTTAGTGGCATAAAATTTTGTGAAGGTTTCTAAATCCTCTATAATAAATCTATCGTAGGCATATGAAGGTTTGCATTTATTTAATCTATCGTAGGCATATGAAGGTTTGCATTTCTTTAAAGAAGTATTTCAGATGAATATTGTGCCTCACCTATTCTCTCGCATCTTGAATACATTTTGTTTAACCCATTTTGAATGGTAGTTCCTGTAGAAACATTTCAAATGTCAACTGGGTTTTAGAGAAAATATTTTGAATGTGTGCCTGAATGTAATTTTGAGATATCAATTCAAGCTTTCAATAGTAATACAACATGATATCTCTTTGAATCCAATCTTTGTCTATGATTGCTTTTTTGAAACACCTTTGTTATTCCAGCTAGGTGCTTATACAGATTTTAGCCTTGCTTTCAATCTCAAGTCCTTACTGGCTCCCTCAATACTCTGTTGACTCTTTCAGATTATCAATTAAAAAGCATTCACCCACTAGATTTTATCTTTTGTTAAGCTACACTTAATGGTTTCTTACGCCTTTTCAAGAAAGTGTTTCTCTTACATCTTTATTTGTACATCTTTTTCACCGAAGGAGATGATAAGTCCAAGCTTCAGCCTCACAAAGAATAGAAAGCTCACTGGGCTTCTTTAATCATCCTATGATGACATGGTGTGTATAGATCTATCAGGCATAGACAATGTGGAAAAGGCATCATTCAAAGCATTTCCTCTTTTATGGCGCTAGAAATATAGCTAAGACGAACCAAGTGTGACATGATCAACAAACTAAGACCACACATTTTCTACTGCTCACCTGCAAACCAGGACTTGCCACCATCAATGCAAGAGGATGACCACCACTCGCTCAGGGCCTCCATCATTGTTATCAACACAGGCAGCCTTAATGCGCTCTTTGAAGTGCTCTCTTCCTTCTCCAAATGGGAGATCAATCTCACCAAACTCGAAGTCCAGCCGAGAATAGAGGCACCTCTAAAAATCCTCGATGTCATTGGTGGAGTGGTGTGCTAATTCGAGCATATGTGTTACATATATTTTGAGGCCTTTGTCACTTATCTAAATGCCCATAGCACATTCCAGGAGGTGGAGGAGGCCACGATATTTGTTCGAGTGTTAGGATCCTATACAACCAATCCCAAAACATACAACTTTGAGTCCCACAGCAATAGTCATGTTTCTCGGGAAAAATTTTGGATCTTAGGAGTAGCAAGCCATGTAAAGCAAGTGTAAGGAAGCCGCTGGTGATAAATGTTGGTCAGAGTTCACGCAATTCACTTTTACCCATGCCATTTTGCATTAAAATTTGAGGACTTTTTAATCACATTGGGGGGTGATGGCCATACACATGCCATCTGAGTTTAATTTGAAAGTCTTCACCATTTATGGTGTGGTCTTTAAGAAAAAAATTGTACATGTCAGAGCTTTTTCTATCATGATTTCTGCTACGATTTGTGTGATTTTTTTTTAATGCCTTGAGTGATCCGTTTGACCTTTGTGTTATGGTACTTACAAATATTTGTCATTAGTTTGTTGGTTGTCTTTTATATTATGATCAACTTGATGACTTTTAGTCATATTCTTTCATGGGAAAGAAGGTATAAATCAAGTGGTTGGTTTATTGATTTTGGAAGCCATTGTTTTTGAAAATTCTTGTTATATGTTTAAAATTTTAGTCATAACTTTTCAGGGGAAAGAAGGTACAAATCAAGAATACATTGGAGAGAAGGATGATGATTTTGAAACATTTATTCTTTTTGGTTGATTTATTGACCCAATACCTTTAATGATGTGGATAAAGGAGAGAATGGGTATAGAAAATGTGATATCTTCTCAATACAATCAATATCAAAGCATGGTCCATTGATAAATAATTTTGTTATTATCACGATCATCCCAGGAATTTGTTCTTTCAAATTGAGATCATGTTATTGTTTGGAGTTAAAGATCAAAGTGAATTTAATGTTCTAATTTTTGCATGATTGTCTTTTTATTTTGATAGGAAAGCGAAGAAGGTGAAAGCGAAAGGATAACAAAGATACAAGGAAAGCAAGGAAAATGAAGGAAAACGAAACATGGGGATGATATTTTCAAAGCTTTTTTAAACACTTTAAGTGTTTGTTTAACACTTCTTCAAAGAAATTGTTATCTTTTCTTTTTTAGGGCACTAACTTTCGTTTGGGTCTAAAAAGAACACTTTGATTTTTCATTTGCAAAGGGTTAAATTTGAAGCTTAGACACCTACTAGATTTCAATTTGGGCTAAATTGAACAAAGAAATCTTCATCTTTCCTTTGGTGCTTAAAACAAATCAAATCATTGCTTTCAAGTATAAAATCAATGTGTGCCTTTATTGTTTTGTAATTATTTACACAAAGTAATATCATCAAAAGATGTATGCGCTTCTCTCATGCCTCATAGTGATCTTGAGAATCAAAATGCTTTTGGTGACATTAAGTTGCGTAAATGATTGCTCATACACACTTCGATTTGGGTTTAAAATTGAACATCTTGTGCTAGTGTGAGTAGAGCATCATCGTGTATATTCTCTTTCTTTGAGCTGTCAAAGATTGATCGAGTTATGGATTTTTTCTTTCCTTGATTTTTTTTATCCTAGAGGGCTTGCCTTGGGGAAAAAGTACTCACCCAAGGGAAAGACTCAACTGGTAACACTCTAAAGCTAAGAGTATTTCCATCCGGGATATAAATGTGGGTATTAGAAGAAACACTAGTATCACGCGATTGATTCTGACAAGATGGATCTGAAAGGGGACTCTTGTCGTATGGGTCAATCTCCACAAATGGAAAGTCTGAAATAAAACCCTTGTTTGTAGTGGCCTATTAATCCATTGAGTTGAGTTTATCAAAGTGGTGCATTGGAACTTAGATTCCAAGAAGTTACTTGCCATGTCTGATCTTGGCTGAAATATAGAGGTTAAGACATCATTCTTAACATACCTTTATATTTTGTCCTTGGTTGGATGTATAATCATCTCTTCTATGAAGGGCATGAGGCAAGCCCACCAAGAAAAATGTACCAATTAAGCTAGGATGCTATATTGCATGTGAGTCAGTTTGAAAACATAGTGCTTTTATCAAAAACATTTGAAAACCAACATTCAACAAATCATCAAAACTACAAACCCTTTAGGAGAGGCAAATAACCTTGAAAAAATTCACACGTTATTGCTTTCCCTTGGGATTCATATCCTTCGAGGCATCTAAACATTTGGATTTCATCTCAATTTGCTTCTACTAAAGTTAACTTTAGGTAACCTTCGCCTTAATTTCCTCAATTTCTGCATAATGCACTTTGTGGGATGAAAGGAATTAGGACATTCGACATTCAATTGAAAACCTAATCAAGAGTATGTTTGTGGTAAAAATAATCCATTAAGAAAAGATTGAATCAATTGGACCCCACACATGTGGTTGGCATCTTTTGGTGATATGGTTTTCATGCAAACATTGGTCTTTTGATTTTGAATTACTCTTAGAGAAAGGCATGTTCCTTACTATCTTGGTCTTGAAAACAAGTTCTTCCTAGGTTCATTTAGGATCAAATCAAACATTTCACTTCATCCATTCCAAACATTTATCATCCCATCCCAAACAACTTTAGAGCTTTGGAAACATTATTCTAGACTTGGGTAAGTCATCAAGCCAAAATCATTTGTTTAATTAGGTGTGTGGGAATGCATCCTTTCTCATACATTTAATTAAATCAGCAATCCTTTGAACAAGTTCATCCTAAGATAACATCCTAGGGTTTACAAGTTTATTATCTAAATCAAACAATCAAAATCAAGCCCTAAGTCTAGCATTGATCCAAAGTCCCTAAACGTTCAACACTCATATCATTCCCCCTTTCATCCTTCATCTCATCATTGGTCCTAAGAACCTTAGAGGTCACTTTTTCAACAAGGTAAAAACACAAGGAGAACATGGAATACAAACTTGATCCACACATCATGACTAATCCAAATCAATTAAGCCATCAAAGCCTTACAACGGCAATTGATTATCAAAACTCACACTTATACAATCCATACATGGGATCTTTAGCTTCTATAAATTCCAATGGCACAACAAGTGTGAGTATGCCCAAATCAAAGATTGGAACACATTTCCCGATGGTAGATCTAAATCCAAACCGACAAGTCTGTCAACCAAACAATCAATGCATGAGCCTTCAAGCAAACAATGTCATCCCATCAAATCCCTACATGCCAAATGAAAACGTACCAAGTACAAGTTTTCGAAACATGAATCTGGCCAACTTTGGGATGGATACATTTGCAAATCATATGAATATTCACAACTGATGAGATCAGGATATGCTCATAATTTGAGTATCATGATGTATTAGTAATATCTCTACTTTTATTACCAAAGGATGTTTTAACTCTTTTATTAAAGACTTTTTATCTACAATGGGTGGTATCCTATAGCAATACATTCCTACATTCCTGTAGCCTAACATCTCCATGTGTCTTATTAATTGCCCCGTTTCAACTTCCCAAATGACTGATATAATGCATATGGTTTTTGAATAATGGGATAGATTTAATAGGTGATTAATAAATGTATTGTGTTGTTTTCCATGCATGCCTTCTTTCGCCTCTGTCGCCTTCTGCATCACAGGTTGTTGAAGGGAGCATGAGCGAGTCAAGCGCAATGGATCTCAGCCCTATAGTAAAGTCCATTTCCTACACAACGTGGAGGAAGTTGTTCCAACGAAGACTCTTTGTCTGGGTCATTGGGAAGAAACTGAATGATCATTTTATTTCTAAAGAGTGGAATGCTAAATCTTCTCCATGGATCGGGTTGAACGGATATGCTTTCATTTATGAGAAGTTTGTTCCTTGGTTTCAGGATATTTATGTCAACATCTTTCTCTGTTAGAGTTGGGTAGTTAGTTGTTTTTCTAGTTTAAATAAGTGTTCCTCTTACCGAGTGGAAGCACGACAAGCATAGCATAACAAATATAGAAGGATAACATGTAAGAGTTAGCATGATAATAAGAGATAGAGTTTTGTGTTAGTTTTCATATGAGCAAAAAAATGTATACCATTTTGAGTTTATGAATAAAAGCTGATGAAGTTATGAGTTCAACTCTTGCATAGTTAGTTGATGCTTGCTAAGGGGGGCCACTTAGTAAGTATCTATAATTAGTTAGTTAATCATTTATTTTCTGTTGATCATAAGTTAGATTTCATTCTGGAAAGTTTCAGTGCAAACTTAGGCTTATATTGTTCCTGCACTATCAGGAATCCATCCTCGTGTTTGTTCTTCCAGCATAAGGCCAGTTCATAGTTTGTCTCTCAATCATAGTTGTTATGGTTTCTACTTTGATTAAGTCTAAAATGCTTCACATTACATTCCTATAGCATAAGTAGAATTCCTTTCACACATTTATTTTTTGTAAATCGTGACTAAAACTAGTTCTTAGTGCACATACAATGCTACTCCATTTCAAGTATGCATTCCCTAGTTTGACAAAGTAAATGAACAACCATAAGAAGATGCTAGTCGCTTGTTGGAATGTCTAATTCTCAGGTTAGGTTTTTTCACAACTTTTATATCCTTTGGTGGGCGCGACCATTTTGGCGCCGTTGCCAGGGATGGTGTCAAGCTAAGAACCTATCATAAGTAATTGTTAGTAGTAGTTAAGTCTGTTATTCATGAATTTTCAAAATTCCTTCAATTCACCATTCATTCTATTGCATGCATAGAAGAAGAGATGCTTTGGGAAGATTCCTTCCTGACCTTCCATTCATTGATAACAATCCTGAACCAACTTATAATCTATTTGAGGAAGAAGGAGACCAAGATATCAATCCATTTGCTAAAAACCAGTTTGTTGAATTGTTGTTTGACCCAGCTGATGAAGAACCTGAAGAAAATCCATTTGCTCTGATACTCCATTAGGCAAATATGGCACAAAATCCACCTAATCAACCTCCTACTTTTGAGTTTCTCATTGTTGCTCAGTAGGATAATGATAACCTTAAAAATATTCCTTCTTCATTACTCCCCAAGTTCTATGGACTAGTTATAGAGGATCCAAAAACATTTTTGTTTGAGTTTGAGATCCTCTGTCGTAGCTATGATTACACTTCAGATGCTCATAGGCTGAAGTTATTTCCTTCTACTTTGAAGGAAGGAGCTCTTAGATGGTTCATGAGTTTGGGAAGGGGTGTTGTTGATAGTTCGGTAGCCATGCAAACAAAATTTCTTGAGAAATACAAGGAATATTGTAAGAGTGGTAGTAAGGGAGATGATATATTCCGAATTCAACAAAAGGAGGATGAAAGCCTAGAAAACTATATCTCAAGATTCTTGTTTTCACTAAAAAATAATTTAGACCATACTCTCAATGAAGAGTCTCAGAAACTACTCTTCCTAAAAGGAATTAGTGATACCTATATAGATGCTCTGGACCTGATGGGAGGAGGTGATATAACCCAACTACCTTGGGATGATATCAAGAAAATATGTCTTAACTACTCTCAAGCAATTGTTAAGAAGGGTAGAGGTCATCAAGCCATAGTGGGAAAGTCTTCTATTAATGGAAAATCATACATTTTGGTGTCTACTGATTATGTAACCAAGTAGGTGGAAGTGAAAGTAATGACACATGCCCATGAAAATAAAGTTGTTGAGTTCCTGTATGAGCAGATTTTTACTCGGTTTGGAGTCCCAAGGGAACTTGTTACTGATCAAGGAGCTCAGTTTACATCCAACCTAATCACTGCACTGATGAATGATTACAAGATCATGCATAGAAAGTCTAGCCCCTATCACCCTCAATCCAATGGCCAGGTAGAGGTTACTAACAGAGAAATTGAGGCAATCCTTACAAAGATAGTCCAGTTACACAAGAAAGATTGGAGCAGTCGCCTACCTGAAGCAGTCTGGGCCTATAGAACAACATGGAAAATAACTACAGGGTTTACTCCTTTTTAGTTACTCTATGGTAAGACTGCTATGTTTCCAATAGAGTTTGAGCATAAAACCTTGAGGACTGCTCTCCAACTTAATATTGATATCTCTAAGGCTCAAAAGGAATGCCTCCTGCTGCTAAATGCATTGGATGAACTAAGGAAAGCTGCCCTAGAGCATACTAAAATTTTCCAACAGCAAAGAAAGAAATGGCATGACAATCATATTCGAACTAAGCAATTCTCCGTCGATGACTGGGCACTGCTCTATGATTCCATATACAAAGAAAATCAAGGTAAACTAACCACATGATGGCTTGGTCCTTATGAAGTAGAAAATGTATTTGATAATGGCTTAGCACAGTTAGCCACAATAGATCCAGTTTGATTCAAGCTACTGGTTAATGGAAACTGACTTCGGTTGTATCATACGCCAACATCTAAAGATGAGTTTCTGCAGTAGTTTGTTCCAAATACGACCACTGATCTTCTTGCAGTGAAAGTCTTTGGTCTTTCTCCTGCAACATTTCTTTAAATTCCATGTTGCATGCACATAATAAAGGTTTCCTTTTCAAGGATGCCACGTTCTCCATTCCCATCCATCACCTCCATTCATTCTCTTTTCCTCCACGTCATCCATCCTTCCGTACCGCCTCATTCATTGTTTCTATTCCAGCCGTCATTTCATGGTGCACTATGATTTTCCCAGCATGTACAAGCATTAATTGAAAGGTACGCGATATCTTTTCTTAATCAAATTATTTATTTATTTCATTTATTCAACAGCTACAATGTACATATCAGTCTTCATCGCCCATGCTTCGCCTATCCTTTCGCCCATGTGTGGACACATGTCAAATTTTAAGTAGGAGGTGGGGTAATCCATTTCAAACCTTTTCTTATGTCACTGTCACAACTAATAAGATATTTTTATTCTTCTTGAACTTTCCAAATATGGCTGTGTGTTTTATCTTAAACAATATTAATTGCTTGATATGAGTAGTTCCTATAATCATTACATGCAATTATCTTTCGAGTCATTCTTGGAAAAGAATAGAAAAGTGATGGCAGGACTGAAAGAAGCAGAAAGAAGTAGAGCAGAAGAATTTTCTTTTGCATTTTCAGAAAAGGTTTGGGTTTTTAGAATCTCGGTTGAGGTAATTTGTAAATATGGGTGGTCAATTGGTAAGACATGAGCCTGTAGCTCATGAGCTCTTAACACAAAATCCTCAAACAATGTAGGTGTTCACTAATTGTGGTTGGCTAAACTATTTTCTGAGGTTAGATACTTTCAATGAGGAAGCTGCTGGGGAATTTTTAAGAACTCTTTCAAAAGGGGAAGCTTCAGTATGGGGTCTAATAGTGGTTGTAATAGAAGAATGAACTGCTGAAGTAATTGGGCTTCTTGCAACAAGGGAAAATTTCTCTTCAGATGCTGTTTCTGCTAGGGAAGAATTTATAGTGCCAACTGATGGACCTTTGGAGGTCTCTAAACAAGGTTGCAAATGAGTGTCACTTCCCTTTCCATATGAAGAATATGTTGCATTTATAATCAGGTATTTAACCTATGAGGGACGCTTCTCCTATTTACATTCTTACCATTTTAAGTTATTGAGCCATATGAGGTATGGGTTAGTTGTTAATGTCCCAAATTTCTTGTTAAATATGTTAAAACAAAGTTCCCATGAAACCCAGAAGGGAAGGGACAATTCAATTTCCCATCATTCCCTCATAAAACTGTTGATTGAGTGTTCCCTAAGGGATGTGTCACCCTTTTCTTGGCAAGAATTTGTTGCCCAAAAGGGTCTACAACTTCCTAGGCTACCTAGAGCAACCCCTGCAACATCTATTCATGCGGCCTCCACATCAGAACCCTCTACCAGAGTACAAACTAGGTCTGCTAGTAGAAGAGAAAAAGGAAAATTGAAGGTAGCAGAATCATCTAGGGCAGAACAAACCCCAGAGTCTAACCCTCATGCTTAAAGACAACAGTGTCCATCTGCTGCAGCAACACATATTGCCACTACAGTTTCTGTATCATCCTCTTCTATTGAGTCTAAACCCTCTAGACAAGTCAGAAAGAGGAAAGCCATGAGAGTGCCTCCTATAGTTGCCACATTGCCAAAAAGAGTTTCAGTAAGGAAACAACGTAAAGTCACCTCAACATCTGCTCAACCTAAAGTTATAATAATTTCAGAGGAGTTTGAAGAACACAACCATGATGATTCTCAGAATATACTTAAGAATGTTTCACATAGCCCACCTGTTGTTCCCGAGGAAATGCAGAATGAATCAATGGAAGTTGATGAAACACAAGATGATAGTAATGAAAGGGGAATGCCAAGTCTTGATGACTTGGCTGAAGCAGCTAGGAAAATTTTAGAGGAAGTACAATCTCCTCCTGCACAACAAAATGAATTCATCCTATAGCAAGAGGAAGAACATCCCTTGGAAGTGGCCAATGAAGCTTCATTACCCCATGCAACTTGTCAAGCCATGGTTGTCTACAAAAAGACATTTTTGATTGAATTTTTGGAGGCCGGTCACATTTCAAACCCTGACTTGCTGCCACCTAGCCAAGATTGAAATTCAACAAAGTCTTTGGGAAGAAGAGAAGAAGATGAAAAGAGAAATTGAAAGAAAAAAATAGGAAATCCAGGAGATGAAAAAGAAAATGGATGAAATGTTGAAAATAACTGGTAAGATTATGGAGTGTAGGCCACTGCCTAGAGTCTATGCCATGTGCCTAAAAGAACAATTTCTTTGGTTCCAATTAATGAGGGTTTCAAGGAATTTAGATCATGTCATTAATATATCCAAAGAATTTTATGATGCATACCAATTGGCTCCTAATTGGCTAAATAATTCTTTATGTGAATTCTATTTGCATGGATTGATAATTCCCTCTGAAACAAAGTGGAATCCACTTTTGTACATTGGTGACATCCATTTGAGGTCACTTATGTCATGGGCAGCCAATGAAACTAATTATGGAAGACAACTGGAAGCCTATGAAGAAGTTGAAAGCTATGAGCCCATACCACTGTGATCAGAAAGCACAGATCCTTATACAATGTTAAAAACTTGGTTCATTGTAGCATATGGGTTCAACAATCAAGTAGAAAGAGCAAAAATATTTGATATCAGAAAGCAAGTGTATGAGGAATTCAAAGGCCAACCGTACCTATTCTGGAAGCTTGCCTCTTCCAGAATTGAAAAGAGATGGGAGAAATTGACTATTGGGCTCAGAAAATCTGAGCCACATAGCCCATTGAGTTTTAAAGCAACCCTTGGAAGGACAGAGAGGTACATTCAGCTTGGTCTTCAGAAGATGTTCGAATTATGGTTCCCAATAACATTTTGACCTCCGGTTTTAATGTGGCAACTTTATCCCTATCGTGCTACAGATGTTAATAGGGATGCAAAGAACCTCAAATATGAAAGATGGCAATATTTCATAGGTTTCTATTATAAATTTAGGACTTCCAAAAAGTCATACTGCTTCTATAGATTTCAGGGAAATAGCCAAGAAGCTTAATGCTGGTGGACCATCATCAGGTTAAGTAGGGGGCAAATGACGAGCTTAGGATATGCTAATAATTTGAGTATCATGATGTATTAGTAATATCCCAACTTTTATTACTAAAGGATATTTTAACTCTTTTATTAAAGACTTTTTATCTAAAATGGGTGGTATCCTATAGCAATACATTCCTACATTCTTGCAGCCTAACATCTCCATATGTCTTATTAATTACCCTGTTTTGACTTCCCAAATGACTAATATAATGCATATGGTTTTTGAATAATGGGATAGATTTAATAGGTGATTAATAAATGTATCATGTTGTTTTCCACACATGCCTTCTTTCGCCTTTGTCGCCTTGTGCATCACAGGTTGTTGAAGGGAGATTGAGTGAGTCAAGTGCAGTGGATCTCAGCCCTGCAGTAAAGTCCATTTCCTACACAACGTCAAGGAAGTTGTTCCAGAAAAGACTCTTTGTCCGGGTCATTGGGAAGAAACTGAATGATCATTTAATCTGGAAAGAGTGGAATGCTAAAACTTCTCCCTAGATCGGGTTGAACGGATATGCTTTCATTTATGAGAAGTTTGTTCCTCCGTTTCAGGATATTTATGTCCACATCTTTCTCTGTTAGAGTTGGGTAGTTATTTTTTTTTCTAGTTTAAATAAGTTTTCCTCATGCACGAGTGGAAGCACAACAAACATAGCATAGAAAATATAGGAGGATAACATGTAAGAGTTAGTATGATAATAAGAGATAGAGTTTTGTATTAGTTTTCGTATGAGCAGAACAATCTATACCATTTTAAGTTTATGAATAAAAGCTGATGAAATTCTGAGTTCAACTCTTGCATAGTTAGTTGATGCTTGCTAAGGGGGCCCACTTAGTAAGTATCTGTAGTTAGTTAGTTAATCATTTATTTTCTGTTGATCATAAGTTATATTTCATTCTGGAAAGTTTCAGTGCAAACTCAGTCTTATATTGTTCCTACAACATCAGGAATCCATCCCTATGTTTGTTCTTGCAGCATACGGCCAGTTCCTAGTTTGTCTCTCAATCATAGTTGTTATGGTTTCTACTTTGATTAAGTCTAGAAGGCTTCACATTATATTCATGTAGCATAAGTAGAATTCCTTTCACGCATTTATTTCTAGTAAATCATGACTGAAACTAGTTCTTAGTGCACATACAATTCTACTCCATTTCAAGTATACATTCCCTGGTTTGACAAAGTAAATGAATGACCATAAGAAGATGCTAGTCGCCTGTTGGAATTTCCAATTCCCAGGTTAGGTTTTTCCATGACTTTTATATCCTTTTGTGGGCGTGACTACCAACATCAACAATGCTCAATTTCAACCCATAATGCCAAATTTGAACATCATCCCAAATTAGAACATTGTCCAAAATCAAACACAAGTACACACTCCAAATCTACTTAAACACAAGCCAAATCAACTATATCAAGGGAGTCAAGATCGAAATCAAGAACAAATTTGGCTAGATCAAATTGCTACACTTACCAAAATAGTTGAGTCATTACGCCAAGAGACATCTCCACCATCATTACCCATATCAACATCATTCCTTGGTTTAGGGATTCCCCCTTTACCTAGCACCAATCACTCCATCCAAATCAATCCACCTAACACCAATCAAGCCATCACATCAAATCCTTTGAATATACCATCGACATTGCACCAACAGATGGTATCCAATCAAGCAACAATGGTGATCCCAACGAATCAAAATATGGTCTCCCAAGGGCCTATCACCTCATTCATTCCAACCATCCCTATCACTTTGATCATTCCAAACACCACCCTCATGATCAATCCAAGTGTATCTCAACCACTTGTCATTGCATCCAACACGATTCCAAATACACCACCACTACTACCAAAACCAAGTGCAATAAGTCAATATCATAGAATTGCACTAAAAGTACATCAAGCCTACCAACAAGTGCTTCAACAATCTCAAGCTATCCAGTCCTCTCAAGCTACCCAACAAACACAAGCACAAACACAAAAAATGACAACTATTGAGAACAATGATGAAGATCAATCCACCACTGAAACTATGTCTACTTCATCCAATGGTCAAGTCAACATATGCCAGGAGCCACTTTTCAATCATGATCAAAATCTACCAACAAACAATGATCCAATTCAAGAAATGTCAACATTATTTCACCCTATGGTTGAAGACATTGGAAATTCCTCCATCACAATTGTTGAAGATAATGATCAATATTTCTCCATCGATGAGCACATTGAAGATGTTTCTACCCCATCTAATGATAAACTCACCATACAACAAGAGCCACTTTTTAGTGATCTATTTCAAGGAGTGTTAGGATTATTTGATCCTATTGACATAATGCATGAAACATCGACCAATGATCATGTTGAAAATGTCTCTACATCACCTTATGTGTTAGAGGACATATCTCAAGAATTTATTCCAAAGCATGATCAAAATTTTTCACTAAGGTCTAGTAATGGTCCTTTCCACAATATATCGACATCCTTCGACCTCATGGTTACAGATAGTAAAGGAACACTGAACTTGACACTTGAGAAATATTGAACCACTTGCCATGTCTAATGATGACATCCAAAAACCCTTTGTAAGCAATCCATCCTTTGAAACTGATCCATGTCAAGAACTTGATCCAAAGCATGTCAAAAGCAACTCTAAAATCATTCAAGATCAAGAATTTGTATCTCCAAGATACTACAATGATCTAATGGATATTATCCTATTCACACAAGATGATCATATCCATGTAGCACATACTCCTCCATCTACCCATGAGATGCTTTCTATGGATGGACAGATAGATGATCTTCATCTAGAACAAAATGTTGTTACACAAAAAGACCAGATTATTAACTCCTACAATCAAACTGAGTTGTCAACATCAGTATCAGATATATCAAAAATTCAAACTAAGGACATCATGAATAAAGATATCCAACATTATCCACTCAAGGAAACAAGTTAGATAGAGCAAGATAATCCAGAGTTAGCAGAGTGGCAAATTGAAACAATGTCATCTACAGTGGTCATTTGTCAGAGTATGTTTACTGAACAAGACATCTCAGAATAGGTAGAATCAAAGCATGAAGGTACTACTTCCACAATATTGGGGGCAACTTCATCTCAAGCAAACGTTAACATAGAGAGCACGAAGAATCCTTATGGTGAAACCATTGCCAATACTACAACCATCCATGCCATGAATATTCATCCACTTATCATCCCATCCATGAATTGGGACCAACATCGAGAGAAAGAATTAAATCAAAGTACGAAGAATGTTATCAAAGAAAAAGAAGCTGAGAAGCATAATGGACAAATCAAGTACATGTGGATACCAAAGAATACAAAGAAAGATCATCCCTATCAAAATCCATTAGTCAAAGAAACTATGGGGAAAAATGGGAAAAGTATCCATCAAGGATGTCCACAAAAGAAAAAGCAGGCTTTTCAAGCAACATACAAAGTGTATCAAGCAGTTGGTCCTAATTCCATTCACACTTTCGTATCCACCCATCATTGCTCATCTTCCCAAGTTTGGAGAGTCAAAGATTCCAAGCTATCAACCAATCCATCTCCTATCCCTAAACACACTCCATCCATGCCTCCATGCATGATATCCAATTCTCTCACATTGACCATGTATTGGCAACAACCCTTCATCATAAGGATTCTAAAGGCACTCTATCATGATGTGCGCATGGAGACAGAGTTAACTCTAGTATTGACGAAGTAGATCAAGAATTTCAAAAGTTGTATTCAAGTGCATGTATCTTAGCAAAGTAGCTCCTTCAAGTAGGATATTGATGGAACATTATGACAGGGGCATCTACATCAACACCACCAGGTGGTTCAGCATGACCTTTAAAATCTTTCAGAAAAATACAAAAAAATCCAAAAATATGAAAATCCAAAAAAAAAAAAAGAAAATGGATTGAAAATAGTAAAGATAAAAAATTGTCCTCTAGTGAAAACCGCATGGTGGTGCTTTGGGAAAGACCATGATGAAAATCTGGTAAACATGTGTCATGTGTAGAATCGAGCATCTGCATGCGCCATTTCAAATGAAAACATCTCATCCCATCCGTAATAAATCGAGCATTCCATCAATCTTATCCATAATAAATCCATCCATCCATGAGCCATTTATCCAATCAATTTTCATCCATCTACATCCATCATCTAAGTTATCTTGATCTTAATGAAATTTTAGGGCACACTTTACACTTGCATACAGTAAACATCTTGACATGGGTCATTTTCATTGATCCTATCCTATCTAACGCTATTTGAACCATGAAGCATTCCCCCATTTAAACACCTTATCTTATCACAAGATAATCCTTGGAATCATTTGCGTGCTTACCATATCCATCCATCTGTACACCTATCCAGGCATCCATCCATGACATTCCATACATTGCTAGACACTGGGGGCGGATATTTACATCATGCTTTGAGAATAAATCTTGATCTATATCCTTCAACTTATGCGGTGATCTGAACATTGGAAAATGTGAAATAAAATTGGTCCACAATTTGTGAGCAAAAATCCAAATCACTAGCCCATGGCATATTTTGACAAAAAGATGTTCCTTATCAAGATTCATCAAACATCAAACATCAATTCAAATAATCAATATCAGTTGCATCTAACACACCCTTCAAATGTCACATCGAATCATTCAAATAACTTTTGTTCCAAAATCAAGCTTCAACAATCCTGATCAATCAAATCATCATCAATCCATAATCATCTTGGGGATATCTTTCCCAATCATTGTGTTGCTTAACACTGTCCTTACATTGTTGTGCACCCTCAACAATGTTATCATCATCAATCCTGATTAATCAATCATTACACATATCCATATCCAAATCATCAAAATCATGTGAAAAATCAAAAAACATCCAAAACATTGAAAAATCAAAAAAAACATCAAAACATATCAAAATCCAAAAACACTCAAAAAATCAGAAAACATCAAAAACATTGGAATCTGAACTACATTGTCTTTGAGCTTAAACGTAGGCAAGGCTCATCTTTGATCAGCCCCTGATACATCAAAATCCAAAAACATCCAAAACATCAAAATCCAAATACATTAAAAAAGCATCAAAATCCAAAAACATTAAAAAAACACAAAATCCAAAAATATTTGAAAAAACATCGAAAAATCCAAAAACATTCAAAACATATCAAAATCCAAAAACAAGTTAAAAACAAAAAATGTCAAAACATTGGAATCCAAACTACGTCGTCTCTGAGCTTAAACGTAGGCAAGGATAAATCTTTGATCAGCCCCTGAGACATCAAAATCGAAAAAAATTCAAAAAATATCAAAATCCAAAAACATTCAAAAACATCAAAATCCAAAAACATTCAGAAAAGCATCAAAATCCAAAAACATTCAAAAATTGTCAAAATCCAAAAACATCATAAAATCAAAAAATCAAAAACATCGCAAAATCCAAAAACACCAAAAACAACCTCAAAACATTTCAAAACGTCAAAAACATCAAAATATTTGAAAACATTCATCCATCTCATCTCGCTTGCACCCGCAATAATCAATCATCCATAATAAATTGATCTTCACCTTCATCCTTTGGCAACACAAACAAAAACAATCACAACAGTCAGCAAAATCAATCTTCAATCGTAAAATCAAAATCGAAGCAAAAAATCTTTAAAACAAAATCAAACTCTTGATCATTTTCAGACATGACAATCAACTTTATATCATTAGCCTATCAATCAACTTATCAAACCATCATCATCCTATACAATGCATGTCCTAGGATATATCATTCCGACAATGGGAATCATTTTGGATATCACCTTGGATTCTTATCCTATCAAAACAAATCCCTTTGGCTGAAGGTATGAAGAACATTAACTTGTTTGCATACTTGATCTTTTATTTTGATTTATCTTATTGCACTCATTCCAAGGACCTCTCGATCATATCTGAACGAAGGATTTAGAGAGATAGGAATGGGGCAACGATCATTATCTTTTGTCTGTTGTGCTTGTTGGACGTTCTTGTAAAATAACTTGGTGAATACTTTCTTTTTTAGGTATGTCCTTGCAAGGTTTATGTATGTCAAGTGTGAACAAGAATACTCCTATTTGCTTGTTGAGTCAAATTCCATTGCACTAGGTACAATGCCATCCTAGTTCTTTATACCTTGATGCATTGTACCTACGTGTGTTATCAAACATAAGGTAAGTAGCCCTTTTAAAATCCCAATCCTTGATAAGCAAATCATCATCATTTATCAGCATCATCATCATTTATCATCCATCTATCATCATCTATCATCATCATCTCTAATAAAGTCTCGTCAGATCATGGACTTGTGGGATGCTCTTGTCATCATCTCATTTTCGATACATCCATCATGCATCCATCTTGCATCTACAAACTGTCAACATACCACATATCATTCATACCATACATAATAGGAAACATCGATAATTTCACATGCATTACATAATCATCATCATAATATAGATCTATTAGTCTAAGCATCTACATAAATCATCCATTGCATAATCACAGCATATCACATCATCAATCTCATCCATCTCATTTGCATCATCATCTATGACCAACCATTTTGAACCTCTTTATTGTGAGATCAACCCTCAAATTGAATCTTTTCGCTCGATCTCTTGATGGGGCAATGTACTAGTGTACTTTCCACAGGGGCTTCCAAAAAAAAAGAAATTTTTTGAATTTTGATCACGGTAAGATTATTCTTTCAACAAATGCAACGAGTTCATTGCTTCAAAGAGGGGAAAAATGTAGACACGCAAAATTAGCATTATGCATAATCATATTTCATTCAGCAAATAAATCAAGTTTATTTATCAATCTCCTAAAGTCATCATCTTAAATCAAATAAATCAAACTTGATCCTATCATCATCCCTTTAAATTAAATAAATCAGAACTTTATTTAATTAAATCCCAAATCATATTACATCATTTTTCTGATTTAAATAAATCAAATATCAAGGTACTCAAAGTCAAACTAACCTAATCATCATTAATTTAATCTAACCATGATTAAATGCTAATCTTACCCACTTGCATTCTCTAGATTTAGCCACTTGCACAAATTAATCAATTTATTGATTTATTAAAACCCTCATTTTCACTCAACATGGCCTTCAAGTTTGAAAAACATGAAAAGTTGATTTGTCCCACCAACATTGCATTTATTTCTCATTTTCTTGTCCCCCTCTCAAAATTTATTGCCCAAATTTGAATTTGAAACTCCCTCTCATGGGCACACTTCCCAAATCTTGCACATCCCTTGGCCTATCACAACTTGACAAGTGGCCACTTCCTATTGGCTTGATCTTTGTCCCACATTCATCCATTTTTCCAATCTCTCATCAAGAAAATATATAAATAGAGGCATCATTTTTCAACAAATCATCCACAAAGCTAATGCAAATTCACTCTCTTAATTTGAGAACTGATTTTTTCCACAAATCATCTCCACAATCACTCATGCAAGGTCACTCTCTTCATTTGAGAAATGATCTTGTCCATCATTATCATTAGCTTATCTAAAGGGGTTGGGAAAGGGCTATTTTTCATATCAAAATAGCACCAATCCCCCCATAAGATCAAGTGTTTGCTTTGTTTAAGAATAAGGAGTAGTTATTTTCGATTGTATTTGCTCAAGTATTTTATCTTTTTCTTTGTTCTCTAACAATGCAAATCAATTTTGTGGGGGATTCTTATTCTGATCTTGCATTTTTAGGCTAACTATGTAATTTGTTTGCTTTGATTCGTGCAATTTTATAGATTTGGGATCCAAAGACACAATGGTGGAAGTTGAATCAAAGATGGACATATTTGATAAAGAAGTCGGGATTTTAATAGATTCCAGGTATTCTTAGTACATCACTAAGGTGTAGAATTTATTGAATGTAAAATTTCCCACTGAGGAAGAATACAACACTTAGTTGGAGAAATACACAAAATGAATATGTGTAAGGATTAGTAAATGAGAAGAATAATGGATAGGAGAAGAATAACTCATAGCCTAAATACAGTATAGATTAGGCTTTTTGTATAACATGGTAAAATATTATTCTCTCCTCAAATTCAAATGAATTGCACATGGTGCTAACGTGGATTAACAAATTTTAACTTTTTTTTCTGCTTTCCTTGTCTTGCTTCATAAGTTTTTTTGTTTTTATCTTTCCCACAGTTGGCATATTTTGAGTGCATGCAAGATATTTTGATACTATTGTAAAAAACTAATGATTTTTTTTTATGTGGGACCTACTTTCTACAAAGAGTTAAGGGTAATTTTTCCTCATGTTTATTTAACCCACCTAAAGACTCGAGTATAACTAAAAAGGGAATATTGTTACAAGCGGTCCAATGAGATCATGACATGTATGCTTTCTAGTCTAAAGCTTTTTTTCTCCATCTCTATAAGAAGGAATTTAGGGCCAAAAGCAAAAGAGTTAGAAATTTTTTGAGTTAATACTGTGAAGTTGTCAAGATAATACGAAGCAAGTTTTAAAGTCTTTTTTTAAAGTTTATTTTGGAGTTCATACTTATGCATGTAAATCTGATAATGAAATAACATTTATAATATAGAGTAATATCATTTTCATGGCTATTGTCTCTCCTTGTATGTGTATTATGAGTTATGAATGAAAGTAATCAAGGATTTCTTTCATTTGTCTCCATTACTTGCCTGATGGATGTTTAGTTTCATGCTTGCTTGTTGATTCAATGAGTTAATGTAATTGCTTGTGTGAGATTAATTACTTATAAGAACTAGGTGCTAGGATATCTATAAGTAGTAATAATCAGCAACTCCACACAAAGATGTTATAATGCAATATTTCTTGAGGTTATAGGTTTTATCATTAGAATTGTTATTAGGTCACATTGAATGGTATTAACTTTGTGCTTAGGATAAAGACATTGGTTCATACAAAGTATTTGTGTTTCACTTTCAGTGTTGATTTATTTGCTACTCAAACTTTAAATTATAAAAGTCTCAAAGAGATATTGTAGTTGTTGTTTTGTATTCTCTCATGCTCAATATGTGTAACATTGATAAATAAGATGCCAACTTATTTGATGCATATTATTGATTGGTTTTGTGAAATATATCTATTATTTGTAATGTATTTGATTATAATTATATTGTGTTTAAGTATACATTGTGGGATTACTCTCCCAAGTTTCACAGAGCCCAAAGAGTAGGAATAGAAGTCTTGTAACCTTTATTTGTTCATTGGCCAATCCCTTTGGAAGTACTGATAATTGGAAATGGAAAAGAACATAGGTATTTTGGAGATCATTTTGGGTCTTAAAAAATAACCAACAAGACTCATTCACTACCTTGGGAGAATGAGTCCCCCTAGGGGGACCCATTCACCACCTTGGGCGAATGAGTCCCATTTGTAGCCTTTTAACGTTTTGAGTGGGAAAATTTCCTATTTAATTCAATTTTTTGGTTGATGTCAGGTTGTGAGATATAAATAACTTTAAATTAGGTGTTAATTCCTATATAAGCAAGATTATAAATCATTTTTGTCATCTAAGAAACCATTTTCAAGAGAATTAAAGAAGAAAAGTATTGAGAATCTTCAAGCATTCTTTCACAAGAGCATTCAAGTTTCAAAAGCAAGGAAATTTGAAGTATTGGAGCAACATTAAATTGTTTTTGTAGGTCTTCAAGCTCACTTTCATTCAAGATCTATCATTTTTCAAGGGTTGATCATGGTTTTCTATGGTGATCATGATGGATTCTAGGTTAGGCAGATGCAACTAGCCATCAAGTGAAGCCTAAGGACTTGTTTCCTAAGTGATTCCATCCTTCATTATCACTCTACTTTTATCCTAAGTTACAAGCATCATTAGGGCTCATTTGGGTGATTAGAGGTCTCTCAAACTGAGTCATTCAACTTCATGTTTCCATTCATGCATCATTTTATTACACATTAGAATAGGGTTGCATTGCATTTTAGATTTCCTAGTCTTAGACATACTTAAGGATAGGGTTCATGTTCACATTTACATTCAAGTTCCATTATTTCCATTAAGGTCTAATTACCAAACTAGTTGACTAAGGAAAACCCCCATAAGAAAATCAAGCCTATATTTTGTTTTGAAGGTATTTTCTCAGATTCAGATCCAAAAATTAGTTTGCAAGGTAAGGGTAATGATTGCAACACATATATCTAAACTTTAATTTCCTGAAAAAGTGGAATGGGACTAACTCACCAGAAGTCGCAAATGAGTCTCACTAAAGGATTTTTTCAGAATTGTTATAGATTCAGATACCCTTTTTCCTGAAACTCATTCCTATATAGAAACCTTGATCAAGCATTGATTCACCCAGATTGGTGGATGAGTCCTAGTAGGTCAAAAACTTACATTTTCAAGCATTTTAGAGCATCAATCAGTCATCTTCAGGTTCTTAGGTGCATACAGTCCTTCTTTTATCTTTCTATGTTGTTCCATTTACTTTTCCAGGTCATTTTGTAGGTCATTGCATCATACTAGGGTTTATTATTAGAACTTGCATTGCATTTGTCTTTCCAAGTATTAACTTAGTGGTGAACCCCTTATTAGCTTAGAATCAGCCCCTAGCACAACACTATTGCAAGATCTCTTTCTCCTTTGCATTAAGATCTCTAGGGTTATCCTTGAATGAAATTGGAAATTGGGTGTGCTTTATATCCTAAAACTATATGATAGAACCATACCACTTTTATTGTTGGAAGATGGTCAACACTCCCCCTGGGATTTGTGACATGGAATAACCACCTCATGTGGATATGTTAACTCTAATAGTTGTATCAGGCATTAACAGGTTGAATTTTTGGTGCAATGGAAATTGTGGGGCCAACAATTGGTATTAGAGCCAAAGGTGTCAAGTTTGAATCCTGTCAGATAATGTTGAGGGGGAAATTGTTGGTGGATGGTCAGCACTCCCCTTCGAATTCATGACATGGACTAATCGCCTCATGTGAATCCATTCACTTTGATGGTTGTATCAGGCATTAATAGGTCAACCTTTTGGTGCAATGACAATCATGGGGCCAACATTTATTACAATTCATTTTAGTGAACCTACATTTAGAACATTATAATTCTGATTTGGAGTGCATTATCATCCTATATTTAGCTTGCATTAACAATGCATTAGACTTTGTATTAGTTAATTGACATTCTAGGGTTTCTAATTTTTCATTAGTGAAAGATCATATAGCTTGCATTTTTACATCTTATTTCACTAAAAAATGAACAAAATAAGTATTTCCACTTAATAAATAGATCATACAACATAAAATGCATACAAATGAATTGAAAATTTCTAAATTTTTTGAAAAAAATACCTACAAGGACTCATTTTCCACCTTCAGTGAATCAGTCCTAGTGTAGAATTTGCACTACATTTTACTGAGTTAAATTCCCTATTTTTAAGCTTATGTTTGCTATTAAGACCTTTTTATTTTAGTTTGCATACTTTTTGTTACATTCAAATCATTAAAAGTAGCATAATTTACATTCATTGCAATTGTGGATAGAATTAGATTCTTGCACTTTTCATATTCAGAATTAGTTCATAGTTCAATTAGATCAATTTAAATTTAGCATACATTTGAAAACAAAACCAAAAGCAAGGTCAAAAAATTAAACCACTTGAAGAAAATATAGTTATTTGACTATGTAAAATCTCTTCTTCCAAATTAACCTAACCCTCAAGCCTTTTAGTAGTGATGACTTTGAAATATTAGATGAAGCCCTTGAATATTTCATCTCACAAATTTCATCCACTAAGGCTTGTTATGATAGACTGAAAATAAGAGACATTAATGTGATTCAGCCTTAACTTATCCTATAACCACCTTCATAGAAAATTCAAACTCAAAACAAACCTTTTTACACTCTTGAATCACCTAAGAACAATGTTTTGCAGCAATCAAGTTATAATACCATTGCTTATACATATAACACTAGAAACAATCTACAACCAAAACAAACAACCTCAACACCCTTACCGTTACCTAACTCCATTTTTCCTAGTGTCCCTTATTTTCCTTCGAATAATGGAAAGGAGTATGATCTTGTTGAACAACTTAAGAATATTCCCATGAAAATATCCCTATGGTATTTGATTCAAAACTCTCCTAATTATCACATAATACTTCAAATAGCCTTACCAAAAGTTGTGATTCCTTCTAATACAAGGAATGAATTTAGTTAATGTAGACATTACCTTTTACCAACATGATCTCCCTCTCTTGGAGATGAGGAAGAGACATGATTCCTTCATTATAATAGTCAAATTCAATAGAACAAGAATAAAAAGAAGCCTTGTTGATAATGGCTCAACCCTTAATGTATGCAGTGTGAAATTTTAGATAGAATGGGTATAGATAAATAAAAAATAGAACCTAATTCCTTATCGATTCAAGGGTTTTACAATGTAGGAAAGCAACCGCTTGGTGTGATTACTTTACCTATTACAGTAAAAAAGACTACCTTATAAACTCCTATTCATGTCATGCCTCATGATCTTTCATACAATCTTCTTTTAGGAAGACTGTGGATTCATGAGATGCATGTGGTGCCTTGGACCCTTCTTCATATCATGAAGTATGTCTATAACAACAAGGTATACCATGTTGAAATAGAACTCAAGCCTAAAAGTTGCTTACAAGTTGAAAAAGAAACAAAAAGTACTCTAAACACATTAATTCCAACATCAAACATAGAACCTATGAAGGAGGAAATGCAAGAGATTCAAAAAGTGTCAAAATTATTGGATGATGAGTGGGGTTCATTCAAATTCACACCCTCGTTAATGGGTGAGTCCATAATCACAAATAAAGAAGATGAAAAGAAAAAAAAACCAATGGTAATGTCAACACAGAATTAAGAAGAACAATCACAAGCATCTAGCTCATCCACTGTAGAAGAAGAAACAAGTTATACAACAAAATTTGATGAGATAGATTATCAACAACCACCAAACCCAAAAGAAATGGAAATACTTTATGTAGAAGGCTATGAGTTCATGAAACAACTTGGTTATAGTGGAAAAGGATTTGGTAAGAAAGAGTAAGGTATTCATGTTCGAATAGAACCCAATATGAAAGAGAGAAAAAGTGGTTTGGGATATTTCCCTTCTAAGATCACTCAAGCAATGAAAAGACCCTCATTAAACATCAACACCATCATGTGTAATCCAAAAACAATTCTTACCTTGAAGCATCCATAATTGATTGATACAAATTGTGAAGAATCATTGGATTTTTTCAACAATGATGAAGCTTTGAAAAGAATGCTAAGAGTTTTTGACAAACCATTCAGTCCTAATAAGAAACGGGTATGTGCAGGATCATCATGGAAAAAGTAGGACCTTAAGTGGCAAAAAATTCAAAAAAATCAGACTTAGGAAACTTGATGTAAAAATTTGAATAAGTTATCTATATTATTTCAAAAATATGTAAGCATAGAATCTGTAGAAAATCAAATGTAGTTTCTAAACTACTAGGTTTTTTTTAAATCTATTTGGTGAAAATTTGAAATTTCAATGTAGTAGTACTTAAATTTCAAGGAAAAAATAAGTGTCTGTTTGACCACCCTAAGCACAATAAAATGATAATATTTTTTTATAATATTTTAGATATAAGTATAGGACTCATGTTCAGATGTGATGCATATTTTTTTGTAAATTTTTTCCAAGCAAATAGTTAATTATGATATTTTTATTACAATTTTAAAAAATATAAAAATGCGTATGTTTGACCACCTTAATTTAGTCAAAACTTCATGAAATTCATTTTTTTTAAAATCCTATAGTATGTGAAGCATAGAATGTGATGCATGTTAAAGATTCAAAAAATGTGATACCATTTGACAGTTATAGATTGTTTTCAACCAGCCTATCAATCAGGACTTTAGTCATAATTCCAATAGAAAATGAATAATAATTATTTATTAAATACAAAGTAGAGCATAATTTATATTGGTGGAAAGCTGAGAATCTCCTTTAAAAACCCTTTTCATTTCATGCATTTGGGGTAAGAAAAAGTCACCAGCCACATACCTTACACACACCCATCATATTGCCACTTTTTTTTCCATAATGATCCTGCACATACCCAAATGGGTTACATGTGATATGATTAGTACCAAGAAAAAAAATGGAGAAGAAGAAAGTAGTGAAGTTGACATGAACAAAGAAGAATACAACCCTGAATTTCCAATATAAAATGTGCTTCCTTTAGGAGACACAATTGACATACATCTATAGATATTAACAATGAAGACAAGGTTATTAAAATATGAAAGTGCCTCGATGATGAAGAAAGAAAAGAACATGCAACTTTACTTCATGGCTTTTTGAATCTTTTTGCTTGGAATTATTTGGATATGTCAAGAATTGATCCTAAAATTGTAACACACAATATAGTCCTAACTGAAAATGCTAAGCTCGTTAAAGAAAAGATTCAGAAAATGAACCCTAAGATAGCCTTACTAGTCAAGGATGAGATTAAAAAGCTCCTTCAAGCAGGTTTTATTAGACCTATAGATTATTCTCCTTGGTTCTCAAATATTGTCTCAATCACAAAACTGGACAATCATATTAGGACAGGTACGAAATTTTGTGATTTGAACAAAGTATCTTTAAAAGATGACTTTCCCCTTCCTAATATTGACATGATAGTAGAGTTGACTATGAGACATGCTTTGTTGCCATTCATTGATGCATTTTCTTGGTATAATCAAATCTTTATCAACCCTCAAGACCAATATGACATGACATTTATGATAGGTTAGGGAACATTTTTTTGGGTAATGATGCCTTTTGTATTGAAAAATTCAAGCACAACATATCAACGAACTATGACATTGATATTTCACAATTACAAACATAAGATTTTGGAAGATTATGTTCATGAAATCCTAGGAAAATATTTAAGAAGACAAGACAATGTGAATTTCCTCTGGAAAATATTTCAAGGAATGCTAAAATACAATATGAAATTGAATCCAAAAAAATGTGTCTTTGGTGTAGATAGTGGAAAACTTATAGGGTTTATCATATCTCACAGAGGCATTAAGGAGGAAAGGAAGAAAATCAATGTTATAGTTAGCATGCCACCTCTTAGAAATATCTCTCAATTGTGTACCTTACAAGGAAGAATTCAAGATATCCATCATTTTGTGGCATCCTTATCAGATCAAATCTTACCATTTACACATCTCCTTAAGAAAGAAGTTCAATTTTTAATTGGAATGAAAATTGTAAACAAGCTTATGAGAGTTTGAAAGACTACCTTGCTACTCCTCCTATTTTACAACCTTCTACACAAAACAAACCATTCACCATTTATACAACAACATCAACCCATGCTTTTGCAGCATTGTTGGCTCAACAAGATGAAAATGGTAAGGAACATTTTGTTTACTACACTAGACTAACCTTGATAGATTACAAGAAATGATATAAAATGATAGAGAAAAAATGTTTGGATCTTGTATTCACTACTATTAAATTGCGAAATTACTTGTTAAATGTTGAAATACATGTGATAACAAGATTTGTTCCTTTAAAACATATTTTTTCTAAAATAGATTTATTAGGACGGTTAGCTAAATGGGTTGTGGTGTTGACTGAGTTTCACCTTAAGTTTATTTCACAAAAATCAATCAAAGGACAAGACTTGACAGACCAATTAGTTGATGCTCCTTTGCCCCTAGAATTACTTAATCAAGAAACATAAAAAATTTACTAATGAGAGTGTATTGATTATTCAAGAACATGAAAAGGAATGGGAATTGTATTTTGACGGATCTAAGTGTAGAACGGACTCGAGTGCGGGAGTTATAATAGCTCCGCCTGGAGGAAAACCTATTCCCTTATCATATTGATTAAATATCCTATGCACAAACAACATCATATAATATGAAACATTAATCACTAGATTACACACCACTTTAACTCTAGGAGTCTGAGACATCAAAATATTTGGTGATTCACAATTAATCATTAAACAAATAAATGACATATATCAATCAAAGCATGAAAAACTTCTGAAATACAAAGATCTTACAATGACTATTACAAAATTTTGATTTGTTTACCATTGATAACATCCCATAGAAAGATAATATACATGCAGATGCAATGGAAAGCGCATCTTCTCTAATATCCCCGCATGATCCCTCAAAATATTCCACATTTTTAATCCACATAATAATAAAACCTTTGGTCAAGCATAAAACAAATGAAATATTAGCAATCACCACAAAAAAATCTAGAAAATGGTATGGTGCGATAATATTTAATTATCTAAAAATTGGTACCTTTCTAGAGTCCACAACTAGGAATACTCGATGACACCTTCAGAGAATTCCATCCAAGTATATCTTTCTTATTAATGCATTGTATCGAAGGTCCTTTGAAGGTCTCTTTCTTAGGTGCCTTAGACAATCTAAAATCCTAGTAGCACTTGAGGAAGCTCATTCAGGTGCTTGTGGAGGAAGATCACTAGTGCAAATGCTAATTTGTATAGGCTATTACTAGAGAAACATGGAACAATATTGCTTTGCATATGTTAAGAAATGTCACAAATTTCAAGAACATAGTGATTTACACTCTTGATTTTGATCTTTGCATACAAGTCACTATTTTTCCTTTTTCAATGTGGGCCCTAGATATCATTGGAAAAATTTCACCCCCTTCCTTTGCTGGACATACATTTATAATCAGTGCAACAAATTATTTCACGAAGTGGGTGGAAGCAATACCCCTTCGTTTGACAACTCCTGATGTTATATGGTGCTTCATGTTGGAACAAATTATTGCTCATTTTGAACTCCCTTCCACTTTCATTTTGGACAATGGGACAACATTCAAGAATAAGGATATGAAGAAATTATTAGAAATGTTCAAATACAACATCACTTTTCAACACCTTATTACCCACAATCTAATGGTTAAGTTGAATCAACTAATAGAACCCTCAAGCAAATCCTAAGGAAAACAATAAGCAAAAACAATAGAGATTTCCATGTGCAACTAACATATGCATTATGGGCCTATTATATGAATGTTAAAGCATCAACTCAACATACCCCTTATAGCATCATCTATGGAACCAAGGTGATAATTCCCTTGGAGTTAGAGATCCCTTCATTAAAAGTCACTCTTCAAGGGGTTATTGATGACAATACATATAAAGAACAATGGTTGCATAATCTTGAAATGCTTGACGAACAATGCATCAACGCTCTTGAGCACCTTCAAGCTTATTGGAAAAGAATGTAGTGTAGTTACAATGATAATTTAATAGGTCCCATTTCTTTAATCAAGGAAGTTTGGTGTTATATGAGAATCAATGCAATGTCAGTGTTGACATGACAATAAGAGGAAATTTGAGCCGTAATTGGTTAGGCCCTTACAAAATCAATGAAAACTATGGATCTCAGGCTTATACGTTAACAAAAATGGATGGTACACCTCTTAAATAGCCTATAAACACCACACATTTGTGTTGGTACTATTTCTAAAGATCTTGAATAGTGTGAATGATAAAGTAGTGATGTTAGAGTTAGTAGATGACTGTTTGTGTTCTCTCACATTTCTTCATTCCTGACAAACAATTACTTGTGTGTCTTGAATACTAAAGTAATTGTTTAAATTAATTTTTAGATTGTTACTTTAGGTTCAAACTATTCAAGGTAATCTTGTGCATTATGTTAGGTTATATCCTTATATGCATTTAATTTTCTTTAATTAGATCATAGGTGCAATTAATTTAGCATAACTTAATCACAATTTTTCATCTAAGAGAAACTAGAAAAAAAATTAATTAGATAACATAAAAAATGTTAAATCATGGAGACATTCATTAAATAGTCTTACAAAGATTATTTAATCAATCAAATTTCCATTTAAAATTAAATACATAGACACAAGTAATGAAACATCAAATGATCTTATGTATATCTATATCAAATTTTTGTGTACATTTCATCAATATATACAATTCCAATGAGTTTTGTGACTGTTAGATCCCTTAGGATCTAGTGCTCACATTTGTCCAAAGGTGGTCCATCAGGAAATGGTGGTATGTAATCATGATTGTGATCCACCAAGTGTATTATGAGAAAACTATAAACCCTATATCTGTCCAAGGGCCTCTTAACCTCCCCTGCTAGTTGATCTCTATCAACTTGAAGTCGAGCTACCTCTAACTATAGTCTCTCAAACACAGATAGGGTTCAAGATGGTTGTTGCACTATAGAAAAATAGACCCTTCTCATTTTCATACTCTTTTATGCCTTTCTTCATGATGTTTGGTCAATTTCGCTTAGATTTTATGTTGTAACATGGCTTGAACATGCATATTTAGGTACTAAAATTCAAGTAATGACACCTTGTGAAGGTGTTGTGAAGTGTTGTAAGACATTTCTACACTCTTCTAGACTCTGATAATTACAATTCACCTAAAAATCACCTTTTCATCATTAATAAAGTACTATTTTGAAGTGTTATAAAGTCTTGTAACAATATTTCACACTTTTCTAGGCACAATTTCACTATTTACACCTTTCTTATGCTTTATTTGAAACTTTTATGCCCTTATAAGCTCTATTTAAGTGTATTTTTCAATGTAAACATGACAAATAACATTAAATGCAAGATAATTACCGACACCAATTTTTAGGTTCTTGGTGGAACCCACTTGCCATGGGTGGCGAATGAGTCCCTCTTGGCTCCAAATTCAATTTTTTTAAAATTTCCTTTCAGGTTTTTATTCAAAATCACTTGATGTCGGCCTGTGATGAGGTATTAATGGGTTACTAAGGCACAAGATTGTATAAATAAGTGTTTTTACATCCATTCTAACCCCCATTCACCCATCCATTCAATAATTCAATCTCATATCATATTGAAGCATTCAAGCATCTTACAACACCAAATCAAGCATTATTCAAGCATTTTGGAGTATCCATTAATATAACTTCGGATTTCTCTCAAGGGTTTGAGCTATATATGCATATTTAACAAGAATTTAGGTGATTGAAGATTGGTCAACAAGTCAACTAGGTGCTTCAAGTCAAATCAATCATATTTCAAGCTTGGAGAGGGTACTCTTTCTGTTTCCTGCATAATTGACTTGGACAACCCGACAAGTAGACATTTCCAGATCTATTATTATAGAGTTGTCTCCTAATTTCTTAGAATTTTGGGAGAGGACTAATTTTCCACCAGTGGCGAATGAGTCCTACCTTAAGATTGAAAATCTAGGTTTTGTCAGATTTTAGATCCCATCAATCATAAACTTGTTTCGGAAAGTTTTTCACTAGTGATAGGACTAATTCGCCACCCTGGGTGAATGAGTCCCACTATTGATTTTAAGTAATTTTAGACAGCATTCAGACCACTCCAAATTCCTCAAATCTTTCTCGGGTGCACTCTTATTCAACCTTTCTCTTTCTGTTTTACATTTTCTTCATTTTTAGTTCATTGATTGCATATCACATTGTGTTTTCCAGCATAGCCTAAATCTAAGTTTTGCATTCATAATCAGTCATATAGATCACTTAATTGTATTTAGTTCACTTTATTTATCTTAAATAACATCACACAACATAATTTGAATGAACCCTTTAGTATTTTTGGCCCTACCTCTCTCATTTTAAGTGAAAAACCCTATAAGAGCTAAAGAAGTGCATTGGTGCCAAAAATCTACAATTCATTTTGGTGAACCTACATTTTGAACACTTTGCATTTCTGATTTCATTCACATATTGCATCCTAGATTATATTTGCATTAACATTCAATTAGGGTATTTTTTCTTTTTGCATTCTATAATTTCTCAAATTGCATTAGTGAAAGATTCATTTAGATTTCATTTTTGCATTATATATCATTGAAGAAACTAAAAATCTGCATTCTACATCCTTAATTGCATTCTGAAAAGAATTAGAATCATTTTAAAAATTCTGAAATACACAAAAAAAATTATCATACAGGGACTCATTCGCCACCTAGGGCGAATCAATCCCTCTGCACTTTTTACACAACATTTTCTAGCATATTTTTGGCATTTTCCTACATTTTTTTTTGTAGTTACTGAAATTCCCTTTGTTCGAAATGCTTATAGTTAGTAGAATTTTTGTTTTTTGCATTTAAAACTCCTAGATTGCATTGCATTTACATTCACCCTATCTTTTGTGGCACTTTCATGAGTGTTTGGTGCCCCATTGATAATACTTTACTGAGACAAAGTTCTAGACTCATGGCCTCCCATGATAGCATTTTCATTGTGGACCTTGGAATCTCAAGAGCTCCTACTCCTAGAATGGACAATGGTGCATTAGGCATTAACAATATCACTTCTATGCCTTCACCTTTCAATCCAATGAATGTTGACACCCAAAATAACTCCCTCCTGCATGAAAAGGTCATTAATACCCATGAGGATTTTTCACATTTACAGAAAGACTTGAACCTTGTAAACATTTCTACCACCACCATATGCACAATTGAAAACCTTCATCATTTGATTGAAAGTGATGATGGCTTGCAAGTTATGAAGAGAATTTGCATGATTTACAATAAAAATGCCTCCTCCACTCCCCCATCCACAAAAATTCCTATAAGCCAAGGAGGGCCTCAAGTTCCCCCCCCCTTCAACCATAGCATCCATACCAACTTATACCACTCTACAAGTCACCACAACCATGCACTAGGTTAGTTATGTGGCTCCTTCTTTCCCAGTTTCAACTAGCATTCCAAGTTCTATTGTGGTGTTGCAAGTCCCCTCCACTACTTTCACCCCTCTTAGTGGTTCTTTCACTTCCCCTAACATCACATACACTCCATCACCATTTTCCCTTCCACTCAAAGCCACTTACCCTGACCCTATTCTTACAAAACTCCTTACAACTGTTTAGTCCATGCAAGAAATTTTTTCCATGATTAGCCAAGGTCAAACCGCTCCAGCCACATATCATGTCCGTAGTAGCCCCTTACCCTTAGAAATCTTACGAACCTCGATGCCACAAGGGATAGAAATTACTAGGTTTGAGAAATACAAATGTAAATGAGACCCTATTAACCATGTCAATGCTTATATAGCTTTATGCAGTGATTTTGTCCTTGATGATAAACTCTTAGAAAAAAAAAATCTAGAACCTTGAAAGACACTACATTACAGTGGTTTTCCAACTCACCCAATCATTCCATCCGATCATTCAATGAATTGGTGGATGACTTTGTAGGTCACTTTCAAGTTCATATGACACCTAAAAAAGACAATGGCTAACCTCATGCAATGTAGACAAAACATGAACGAAAAATTAACTAATTTTATCTCATGATACCAATCATTGTATTCTCAAATTGATGTCAAGATTCCTGATGCACATCTACAGAAGATGTTTATTGAAAACTTAACACAAACCTTCAAGATATGTTAACTATGATGAAATTCTCTTCGTTCTTGCACTTATTCACAACCCTCTATGAATACCATAAATTGGTTTCAAGTCGTGATTCAAAATCCACTTCTAACCAGGTTGAAAAGACTGAACAGAATAATCAAACCAACAATCAAAAATTTCACAAACCAAATACAGGCTTTTTGTAGTTCAATCCACCTCCACAACCACAACCAACCCAACCAGCTCCAAACCAAGTGGCAAATGTTAAAGCGGCAGTGCCTTATACCTAAGGGACCCAAGAGAAAACTTACTCCCTTACCTGCTACCCTCCACAACATAATGACACAATTTCTTCAACAACATATGATCACTTTGCCACTCATTAAACCACTTGATCCCACCTAGCCATTACCACCCACCTTTAAACCTAATGATTATTGTCATTTTCATCACCAAAATGGACATGGCATTGAACAATGCAAGTGTCTAAAACATTTAGGTTAAGACCTCATTGATTCAGGCCATTATTCCATTGGGGGTGTTAATGATCAGGGGAATAAATTTCGTTGCACCCCCTAACCAGAATTTACAAATTTTCACCAATCCCATGCCTAAACAAACTATCATTTTTCAAGGCTAGTGAACCTTCAATCACTGATATAATGAATGTTAATACAAATAATAAACAATATGATATAACTCCAACTGTTATCCAAGTTAACCCTATGGATAAACTTGTGGGTGTGATAGATGTTATCCGTTATAAGGGTCAAAAAAATAAATCTCTTGATACCACTTTTTTTGCTAAAGATATACTTCAAAAACTTCCTGATCATCCTCTTTACATAGCAGGTAGAATCTATGATAAACCCACCAATGGAATATTAATAGATCCCACATATTGTGAGAATGTGATCACATAAGAGTTTTTAGTATTACACGATCTCTATCAAGATGATTATAATAAAAAAATTGCATGGATTAAGGCACATACTTTTTTTGCATGCCCTAAAATCAAATCGATCGTCCTCCCATTACAAATAGACCCAAAATTTTGGATGTTACATTTTCTATTATTCCACAATCATATCAATTTCATTTGTGACTAGGCCACCCTTGGATTTGCTCAATGAAAGTAGTCCCTTTAGTGGTTCACAAGTGTTTGAACTTTCCACATGGAAATGAAACATTTACCATACACCATAGTGGATTTCATCCATTATTGTCTCAATTTAATTTTTCCTTAGAAGCCTTTTGGCCAACATCTATGGAACCCATTACTGTCTGTAATGACTTCCTTTACATAACTTATCAAAGGTTCAAAGCCAAACTCATAGCCAAATTGTCTCTTTGCAACATGTCCCTATCAACTTCCACTCTTCCTATCATAGATGAAACCATGCTTCAACTTGAGTCTAGAAATGAACAAACCATACAACCTCATGAAAAACCAAAACCAAACACTTCACCTTGCTCATTTAAATGACGTAGAGAAAGTGAAACCATTCTCGTCATGCCTCCTGGAATTAAACAAGTATATAAAGCTAAACAAAAAGTGATTGATCCATCCTCTTTCATTTCTTTTGTTCTTCCCCATTTAGAAGTAGAAGAACCTATGATGACTAAATCTACTCTTACACATCAACAACTCCTACATAGAAACAAACGAAATTGTGGTGCTAGGGAACGTAGACATCATCACTGTCTCCTTTCCCATCAAACCTGTATAGAAGAAAATAAATAAAATCAACCTCCACCTTTGACAAAAGTAATAGATGACCACCCTTCTCTTGAACCACCATAAGATAGTCCAATGCAACCTTCACAAAAAAATGAACCAATCTAATAGCCACAGCCTTTGATACATCCTTCCTTGGAAATTACCCTTCGTCCTCCCGTCGTCATCAATCTTGATGATGATGATGATGATGATGATTTGACGATATCAAAAATAGATGAAGAAGTGCATAATGATCTAAACTCTCTATTTTCCTCTACAATGAGCTTAAATGATAAATCATGTCAACCAAGTGAAGAACCTAGTCTGACTCCTAGTTCGGCGCTTGCCATTCTTCCTTTCGACAATCAACCACCCTCACATTATACTGAACATGATTGGGAAGTGGATGACTTGTTAGATGGTTGACTCTCATTTGCTTAACTAGCCTTTTTGCATTTCTCATTTTTTTTATTTAACCTTTTACACTTTCATGTGTATCGTGTTCCCCCATATCATGTGTTCAATATTTTCTCTCTCATTGTACACTTCTTCTATTTATACCTCTTTTTTTCTATATTTCATACATTGTCTTTTTAACTATTGTTTTATGTTTTCGTTTTGGGGATGACGCAAAGCATTGAGACACCCTATGTCTCTTCCATGTCGACCCAAAAGTTGCTTGTATTTTTCACTTTTTTTTTTATATTTCCTTTTGTGGATGACGCAAAGCATAAGGATGCCCTATGTCTCTTCCATGTTGACCCAATTGATCTCTTTTTCAGTTTTGTCTTTTTCTTTCGTTTTCCTTTTGGGGATGACGCAAGGCATCGAGACTGAAATGTCTCCTTCATGTTGAACCAAAATCTTTTTTCTTTTTCGTTCACCTTTTTCATTTTCTTTCCATTCTCTTGCGTTTTACTTTTGGGGACGATGCAAGGTATTGATACCACAATTCGTCTTCCATGTTGACCCAAAATGGATTTTATTTTCCTTTTCTTTTTTCTCTCTTTGTGTCATTCTTCCAATTTTATGTGCTTTGCAGAATAATGATATTTCTAATCTCTTTGATAAAAACATTGGAGCAACGAACATACTGACCCCAAATCCATAGATCCCTTATGTGTTTGGTGTCTTCTTTTCTAGGGGGAAACTCCCTTTCTTTTGGTTTTTCTTTTTGTTGATATGACACATCCTTACTCAGAAACATATGACTTGGCATATCAGCTTTCCAAGTTGCCTCTCATGTCTTTTTTTATTTGCTTGCATTTTCTTTCTTTCACTACTTTAAAGTAATTATGAATAGAATGGTCTATCACAATTCCTTTAAAGTGGGAGGCATACATTACCATTAATTCATTTGCATTCTTTCTACTTAGTGTAGCTTTTCATTTATATGATGCGTTAGTGACTTTGTGGACGACATTGGGTGTGATGTCCTTAATAAGTGTGATCTATCTTATCATATTGCATTCCTATTGGTGGCCTAATGTGATGAAATACATCCCCTAAGCTATGAATATATTATTCTTTGATTGGTCCTCTCTTGGAGACATTAGACACAATGTTCCTGAAGTGACTGACCTTGCATAAAATTAACAAGACTCATTTGAACATCTTTTTCATTTTTAAATTTTGTATTTTTCTTTCCACCTTGCATAATACAACTTGCATTCCTCTGGTACCTGCCTTTTTGTTCACGAGTTCTAAGCATACCGAGGTTTGCTTGTCTCATAAAAAATGAACTGAAATTTTCCTTGTGGCACCTTGTTAAAGTTATTAGGAGGTATAACTTTGATATGGTTGAGTAGGAAGCCCATCTAGCGGAATGACTTTCCCCATAGCCACCTTTTTGTTTGTGAGTCCATAACAACTTGCTTATGTATCTCCCCTTTTGGGATTTCTCACCCCATAGACAACTAGATGTTATGTGGGCCTAGAGTGAGTATACTTGGTCCTTCTCACCCGACAAAGCACCATGATTTCTGTCACCCTAGAGTGATTATACATTCTCTTTTAGCCTAGATCTATTCCATAACTAGTTGGATAGAAGATTAAAGCTTCATCTGATTCTCAATATTTGTGTGTTCCCTTGTTCTTATTTTGAGTTTGCAACAGGATCTTCATGATGGGGGCTTGATCATGCTTCTTTATCATTGTCATTCCATCTTTCTTACGCAAGTACATTTGAATCCTCCTCTTGATATTCATGGTTACTTTAGTGTGAGTTTAAAAAAATTTCATCCTCTCACTAAAGTGGGGGCTAAATGCACCATAGAAAAACGGACCTTGGTCATTTTCATGGTCTTTTAGGCATTGGTTCATTATTTTTGGTCTATTTTTCTCTAACTTTATGTCATAAAATGGCTTGAACATGCATATTTAGCTACTAAAATTCAAATAATGATGTCTTGTGAAGGTGTTTTGAAGTGTTTTAAGACATTTCTACACTCTTCTAGACTCTATTCATTACAATTCACCTAAAAATCACCTTTTCATCATTAATCAAGTCCTATTTTGAAGTGTTGTAAAGTCTTGTAACAAGATTTCATGCTTTTCTAGGCACAATTTTATTATTTACACCTTTCTTATGCTTTATTTGACCCTTTTATGCCCTTATAAGCTCTAATTAAGTGCCTTTTTAAATGTAAATCAGACAAATAACATCAAATGAAAGATAATTCTTGACTCCCATTTTCAGGTCCTAGGTGGGACCCATTTGCCATGGATGGAGAATGAGTCCCCCTTGGCTTGAAATTCAAAATTTTTAAAATTTCCTTTTGGGTTTTTATTCAAAATCACTTGATGTCGACCTATAATGAGGTATTAATGGGTTACTAAGGAACAAGATTGTATAAATAAGTGTTTTTACTTCCATTCTAACCTCCATTCACCCATCCATTCAAACATTCAATCTCATATCACATTCAAGCATTCAAGCATCTTACAACACCAAATCAAGCATTATTTAAGAATCTATAGATATAACTTCAGATTTTGATCAACAAGGGTTTGACCTATGTATGCATATTTAACAATCATTTAGGTGATCGAATATTGGTCAACAATTCAAATAGGTACTTCCAGTCAAATCAATCATATTTCAAGCTTAGAGAGGGTATTTTGTCTACTTCCTACAAAATTGACCTTGGCAACTTGACAAGCAGACATTTCCATATCTGGTGTTGTAGAGTTGTCTAATGATTTCTCATAATTTTGGGAGAGGACTAATTCACAACTTTTGGTGAATGAGTCCTACCTTAAGACTGAAAATCTAGGTTTTGTCAGATTTCGGATCGCATCAGTCAGAAACTTATTTTCGACAGTTTTTCACTAGTGGCAGGACTAATTCGCCACCCTAGGCGAATGAGTCCCACTATTGATTTTAAGTAATTTTACACAACATTCAGACCACTCCATATTCCTCAAATCTTTCCCAAGTGTACTCTAATTTATCCTTTATCTTTTTGTTTTACAGTTTATTCATCCTTAGTTCATTGTCTGCATATCACATTGTGTTTTCTAGAATAGCCTAAATCTTAGTTTTGCATTCATAATCAGTCATATAGATAACTTAATTGAATTTAGTTAACTTTTTCTAGCTTAAATAACATCACACATAACATAATTTGAATGAACCCTTTAGCATTTTTTCCCTACCTCTCTCCTTTTAGGTGAAAAGCCCTAGAAGAGCTAGAGAAGTGCATTGGTGCCAAAAAACTACAGTTCATTTTGGTGAACCTACAATTTGAACAATTTGCATTTCTGATTGCATTCACATATTGCATCCTAGATTACATTTTCATTAACATTCAATTAGGGTTTTTTTTTTTTTTGCATTCTAGAATTTCTCAAATTTCATTAGTGAAAGGTTCATTTAGATTTCATTTTTGCAATCCATTTCATTGAACAAACTAAAAATCTGCATTTTGTATCCTTCATTGAATTGTAAAAAGCATTAGAATCATTTTAACATTTATGAAAAACACAAAAACAATATCATGCTGGGACTCATTCACCACGCTGGGCGAATCAGTCCCTTTGCACTTCTTACACAACATTTTCTAGCATTTTTCTGGAATTTTCCTGCATTTCTATTTTCTGTAGTTTCTTATTGGTTACAATTAGCAAAATTTCTAGTATTTTCATTTAAAACTCCAAGATTTCTTTTCATTTGCATTCACCCCATCTTTTGTGGTACTTGTATGAGTGTTTGGTGCCCCATTGATAATACTTTAGTGAGATGAAGTTGTAGACTCATGGTCTCCCGTGATAGCACTTTCATTGTGGACCTTGGGATCTCAAGAGCTCCTACTCCTAGTATGGACAATGGTGCATTAGGAATTGAAAATACAACTTCTATGCAATCACCTTTCCATCCAATGAATGTTGGCACCAAAAACAACTCCCTCTTGCAAGAAAAGGTCATTAATATCCATGAGGATTTTTCACATTTATAATAGGACTTTTCCATTGAAAATATTTCCACCATTGCCATACCTATAATTGAAAACAATCATCATTTGATTGAAAGTGATGATGGCTTGCAAGTTATGAAGAGAATTACCAAGATTTACAATAAAAATGCCTCCTCCACTTCCCCATCTACAAATATTCCTATAAGCCAAGGAGGGCCTCAACTTCCTCCCCCTTCAACCATAGCATTCATACCAACTTAAAACACTCTCCAAGTCACCACAACTATGCACCAGGTTATTTATATGGCTCCCTCTTTCCCAATTCCAACTATTATTCCTAGTTCTTTTGTGTCGTCGCAAGTCCCCTCCACTACTTTCACCCCTCTTAGTGTTCCTTTCACTTCCCCTAACATCACATACACTCCATCACCATTTTCCCTTCTACCCCAAACCAGTTACCCTGACCCTATTTTTACACAACTCCTTACAACCATTTCATGCATGCAACAACAACTCTCCACCATTAGCCAAGGTCAAGCTGCTCCACCCACATGTCATGTTCGTAGTAGCCCCTTATCCTTGGAAATATTATGAACCCTGATGCCACAAGGGATAGAAATGCCTAGGTTTGAGAAAGAAGGAGCTAAAGGAGAACCTATTAGCCATATCAACGCTTATACAACTTTATGCAATGATTTTTTCCTTGATGATAAACTCTTAGAAAAAAAATTTCCTAGAACCCTGAAAGACACTGCATTAGAGTGGGTTTCCAACTTGCCCAATCATTCCATCTGATCATTCAATGAATTGGTGGATGCCTTTGTAAGTCACTTTGAAGTTCATATGACACTAAAAAAATACAATGGCTAACCTCATGCTATGTAGAAAAAACATGGACGAAAAAGTAATTGATTTTATCTCACGATACCAATCATTGTATGCTAAAATTGATGTCTAGATTCCTAATGCACATCTGCAAAAGTTTTTTATTGAAAAATTGCACACAAACCTTTAGGACAAGTTAACTATGATGAAATTCCCTTCGTCCATGCACTTATGCAAAAACCTCTATGAATATCATCACTCAGTTTTGTTGTGCCCTAAGCACACATGCCCCGTTCGGAACGGGGACCCTCTTTTCTTTCACCTTGTTGGGTCATTTTTGGCACCGCCTCATTTTCTGTGCCCCTCTTTTTGATGTCTTGGATGGTTAATGTTACTTCAAAGTTCCATCATAAATTGACCATCCCCCCTTTTTTTGGTTTTGCTGCGTTCCGGGGGTTCGCGGGGTCCCTTTGGCAGTTTGGCCCTGCCAACGGCCTCAGACCCTGTCGGGCCTCGCCGCCGGGAATTTTGCTTCTAGGTTTTTGTGCTAGAATCACCGTTTCTCAACGGCTTTTTCTTTGCGTCATCCCAAACCTCAGGGTCCGAGTCCCTTTCCGCTGTTCGCAAACTTGTGAAATTTTTTGGGCGGCGCCCCGCCCTTCGGGTCCTGGACCTTGGAGTTCCTCTTCCGGGCCCAACCGTCCAGAATTCCACAACGATTTCGCCGTCCCTGACGGCGGATCCCTGGTGGAATCCCGCCCTTCGGGCCCCGAACCACTCTCCGCCGCCATCAAGCAACCAATGTAGAAACTTCAAAGCGGCCGTCGCGTCAAGCCCCCCAGCTGCCGGCCCCCGACATTCCCACCGCCATCGCCGAGCTATTTTCAAATCCAATGACTTTTCCTGCGGCCGTACCTGCATTTAATGCATGCATTCATGGCGATTGGGGTATAAAATGCCCAATCTAGGCAGTCATTTTCATCAAATAGGATTGGAGCGAATTGGATAAATTTTCATTTGGATCGCATCGCTTTTGACGTCACTATCATTGCCCTCAGCATAATTCTGACCAACGTAGGTGGATCCCACGTCTTGCCACTTAACGTATTTGAGGTAGGCGATCCGTTGCCCTCTTGTGCGTCTTTTTCATGATTTTGAAAGAATTAAATAAATGAACAAATTGTTAGGAGGGTATAAAGTGGTAGAACACCAAATTGTGCTCATAACCCATGTGTTAGAAGATCGACCAAACCTCATAAAATGCCCTCCCCGTCGATCCGGAGTTTCTACCTATCGCGGCTATTCTTCATGCAGGGAAAACATCCGCCCAGGCCCAAAGCCCGCCTTTGCCGACCAGGTTTTAAACTTTGAACACCTATCGACGGTGATCCTCCTCTCCGGGTTCGGCTCGTTGGGCTTCCTTCCTTAGAGTTCCGCTTGCATTTCGTCGTGCTTCAACTGCAAACATGCCCCTGCCTCTCGGCTTCCGGATCCTGATATGCCCCTCGCTGTGAAACTTTAAAAGTTGAAAATGCGTCCCTCGGGCCTCTCAGGCCTAGGACCTCAGGGATCCGCCTACGAGGTGCCTTAGCTGTTTTGTCGTTGCCCACAGCAAAGTTTGTTTGGTGTCCTGGTCTGCGGGGTGCACCTTCCCATCCACGTTTGGCTCACGATTTAACTTGTGCCTTCCCTTTGGCCTCCGGGCTCTGGCCATTGGGTCTCCTTACCCTGTTTTCCACCACCCTCGCAGCAAACTCCTTGGTGCCGCCCATGCTCCGGATCCCACCTGCTTCCCCACTGCCAGCTTGCTTTTCACGTTGACGGAGCTCCATCCTTCGACCCTCCGGCCTCCACCCGCCAGGTCTCTGTGCCTCATTTTTCGTCGCCCTCGTGGGGATGTCTATCTATCCCTGCAGTGCCCAGGTTCCGCCCTTCCATGTGCTGCGGAGGCGTAAAAAAATTTGAATGGCAGAGCCCTCTCGAGGGATTGAACCTGCTCCTCACCATTCGGATGTCCATCCAACTTCTGGGCCCTGGACCACCGTTTGCCATGAGATCTTGCTGGAACTTTCAATGGCATTCCGACCTCCGGGCTCCATGTCCCAGGAGTCCGCCTTACACTCGCCGTTGCTAACAGAAATCCCTGCAAGGTATTCTGACCTCCGGGCTCTGCCCTGCCAATTGCCATCATTGAATTAGAAACAAACTCATGCTGACAGGCTTCCCTTGCCAGATTTCCCCTCCCAGACTTCCGTCGGGTGTTTGTCGTCACAAATGCTAAAGTTCGCTCGCCATCCCGATGACGCCAGCCCAAGCCTTAGAAAATGAAATGACTTAGCATCGGCCGCCTTTTGGCCCTCTGGGCCTCAGGTCCTGAACTTCTGTCCTCAGATTTCCATTAGCTGTCTGCCTCTCCAAACTGCCATTTCTGACAGCTTTCCGGCTTGAGACCTCGGAGCCTCCTTAAATCGGTCCTAACGATCCCAAATTTGGAATCTAACTTCGACCCATGTGTTGATTTTGGGTCCTTTTCATCACGAGCTTCTTGAAATATTAAAATTTGACCAAAGAAGGTCTCCAGGAGCTTTCCGCTGTGTTTTCCCTTCCAGACAACATTCCTGGCAGGGAAGTTCGGCCCTCTGGGTCTGGATTGTCCAAATGCCCTTAAACAAAGATTAATAACGTCTAAAGATAAAATCAATGATATGCTAGGTTGGTTATTTGAAATGGATGTTATTTCTGTGATATGGACTAACATGAATTCCTTCGTAACCCATTGTGCTAACTCTTCCCTTGCTTGTAGAATATATGGAATCAGGCGCAGGAACTTTAGGGGCATCCGCCGAGAAGGATAAGGGTAAGAAGTCAGGAAGGACCCCTCGGGGAAAGGAAGACAAAGATCAAATAAAGTATCAATTCTAGGGTGAGCCGCTCCACACAAAGGTCACAACGGACTAGAAGAAAATTATAGAAACCAATATTGGCTAGGTGGATATAGATGAATTCATGTAGAGGGTCAGGGTCAACCAAACAACAAAGAATGTCAGATTGATACGGTAGAGTGGAATAGCCAAGGCTGCCGGTTTCCCTCCATCTCTCGTGGCGCCCGAATTAGTCATGGCTTGTCGAGAAGCCTATCAGACAGATACCAGAACAATTGTGGATAAGGAGGGAAACATCCTCACAGACATGTCACCAGAAGGGATCACTGAGACATTTCACATTCCCACGTTGCAGAAGATGGAGGTCCCCACATTAGAAGAATACTAGGCGGCGTGGGATGCTAATCCAATAGGGTGCAAGAAGTCAATAAATCTGCATTGGCTTAAAGAAAAATGGGGCAGCGCTGCGAAGGTTCCCCAGCAACTCTTCTGTAGCGATTTCTACGAGGATTACCATGACCTGGTAACCATATTGAGCAGGGTCATGGGTCTTCCAACGGTCGCCTACTTCCAGGAGTGGATGGCATACTATATTGAGCAGATCTTGCGCGGAAACGAGGACGTCACGACAAAGGTCTCATTTTATTGGGGAGGAATTATAAGCAACTGCTTCCATGAGTAGTTTGTTAACGTGAAGAAGAGTTCCAAGTTCTATATGACCTCCTACCTGGTATACTCCCTGGCGGATCAAAGGCAGTACAGCGGGCTGTTTGTGGCACCCGATTAAGGGCAGAAATGAAGACTTAAACCATTTGATAAATATCTACAGCTCCAGTACCACAATTTCAAAAGGGACTACTACAGGGTTATCAATGCCTTCATCGGCCACATCATCAGGTTAATTGCTGGGGACTTCGAGAGGAGAGTCTCCCACAGTGCCAGAGCACTTCTAAATAATACGCCTTCCTCTTCATCCAATATCAAAAATTCACATACATCTGGGCCCAGGGCTTCTCTAAAAGGCCGAATAGATTTCCTCGGTACCCAAATGATAGAATCATCCTCTTGGAGCTCTCTCGGCAACTCCAACACCTCAAGGCAATCTTCAGCAACAAGCACATAGCAGGGATCTCTTACCCCATGAACCTTGGCTAGGGCATGTATCGACTGCAGACATCACAATGTGCTGGCAACTCTGAGAAGGAGCTGGAGGAGTACCATTTCGAATGGCATAACACTTGCCCACGGATGGATCCACATGGCCACGTTAGGAAAGCACTAGGGCCAGCCTATGCTCATCAATATCACATTGAGGATTTCTGGGCTGACTGCCAAGACGAGAAAGAAGTGCGCGCAAGGCACTACATGCGCATGACAGTACTATTCATGAGGAGAGTGCAACCATTTCCGGTACCGGACCAATTCAAGGAAGACGAGTCCACGATCATGCATCTGAGGTACCCTATGGTTGCCAATCTCCCAATACTGTCGATTGACTGGAATGAACGGGAGGTCGATGACCTCGACACCATCACCCAGCCAATCATAACTCATACTAAGGAGTGGATCGATGGGCAGTTGGCGCATCTAAAGCGACAAGGAGAGGTCCTGACCTATGAGGGGCTCAAAAGCAAGCCAAGTGCTACGGAGGATGTTGCTGCCACCACGTCAACTAGCGGGACCTCCCAGTCTCCTCTGGTCACCAGGTCCCAGAAAAGAAAAGGAACAAAGACCATGCAGTCTCCACATCCCAGGGCCCAAGCGAAGAAAGAAATGGGAGGCTCGTCTCCCAAGAGGCTTAAACAAGCAGTAGGTACGATAGAATTGTAGCCTCCATTGACTCTCCCTGCCCCTCCTATGGCACCGCCCACCTCCTTGGCTATGGTTTCCGCATCTCCGCCGGCAGTGGACATTTTTGTCCATCTTACCCCTTCACCCCCGGCCGGGTCGATAGTCGTCATAGATTCCTCTTCCGGCATGACCACTCCCCCTTCCTCTGCTACCATGTCACCAATTACATCACTTCCTCTAGCAATAATAACATCACCTATTCCCACTACCACTATCCCGATGCCCTTATGAGACATATGCGAAACCTCCCCCCTGAGCTCTCCCAGATCTTAATGGATCCAACTCTCCAAGCAGCCCTTGCTTAGGTCCTTGCAACTACCCAACCTTCACAACCACTGACAGGGCCACCACCTATAGAAGCCATGATGCAAATTTCAAAGGAGTTGGAGGAACGAGAACATGAGGCCTCGAAGTCTATCGAGGAGGAGGCTTATGAGTATCACGAGCACCCTGAGTATGAGTACCGAACCATTGATAGGGTGGTCTATGAGGAGGAGACAGGCTCTTCCGAGAGTGGGGACGAGGAGGATGGCTTGGGTGCTAAGGAAATCATCCAGACATTCAACGAGGACCTTGAGGAGGAGGTGGCACGAAAACTAAAAGATGTTGTGGCGAAGGTAGAAGAGTCACCACATGGTGAAGAAGGGAAACCACTAGAAGAGCAACAGACAAAGGACTTAACCGAGGCTGAAGCCCATGTTATCAAAAGCCCCGAGGTAGAGGATATTGAGGAGAAGAAAGAAGAAGAAGCAACAAAAGAAGATACTCCCATCCAACAACCATCTACCAGGCTACCTGTCAAGCGCCTCATGTTCATTCATGACTCTGACGAAGAGGAGGATGCTACCAAAGAGAAAGGAGAATCCCAAAAGGAAAAGGAAGCGAGGGTCTTGCATTTGACTGAGAAGGGTGAGGGTGGCCATGATTTTCCCAAAGGGAAGTCTGCTATGCCCGAGTGGTTAGAGAAGCAACTTGAAAAAATGACCCCAGTGCTAAAGAACCCAAGGGTGAGGTTGGAGGCCATATTGGCTCGATCCCAGATCACAATGAAGAAGGAGAAGAAGCCCAAGGTCTGATCCAAGATAACAATGGATGCTTCTGGCTCCTGAACAACAAAAATTGCAACACCTACTACTGGCCAGGTGGGGGTGAGTTATAACATCTCCACCATTGACTTGGGGACTGCAACTAGAGAGCAGAAGGTAGAGCACCTCGAGGAGTCGGTGGCCATAGTGGTGCACCTGATAAAGTAGGATAAAATCTCCAACAATGAGCTCAGGGCACAGGTTGCAGCATTAACGGATTACATACAACAATGGTCCTCAGTGGACAACCTGCCCACCACATACGCGGCCGCACCACAATTTCTTTCCAAAGAGCAGATTGATAAAATGGAGAGAAGGAAGAACTTGGAGAAAACCACCAAGGACTTGTTCCGACAAGTCTCATTCGTCGGGAACATGGGAATCAGCAAGGTTGTGCGGATAGCCAACAAGTTCTTGGAGTTAATACAATCTCTTGAGAGCACAAAGAGGCTCTACACCAATTTCCCCGCAACATATGACTCCACCTTCCCAAGGATCGAAGCTATCCTTCAAATTCTTGATGCCACATGGGAGGAGAAGCTAGAGTTTAAAAAAGAAGATCACTGGCTAATGGATGTGTGGCATAGAGACTTCGACAACCGGAAGGAGAGGTTGGAGAAAATCCTGAGTAGGGTGGATCCAGACATCGAGTGGATAAAGAAAATTTAGGTGGAATGTGCCTGATATCTTAAGCTGATGACGGGCTATGATATGCCCATTGTGTAAATGGATCCAGTAAATATCAAACTATACTTTCAAGAGAAGATGAAGGATGAGATAGCTGGAGAAATCACCACTGAGTTCCTGAGTTTTTCTGCCCGTGCCTTCGACCAATAAGAGTTGTTTAGGGACCTAGGCTCGAAGTATGATGAAGATTGGAAAAGGCTAGAAGAAAATGCTAAGGAATGGAGCTATCAGGCGTTGCGATATGAAATCCTCAAAATAGAAAAGCTCCAGGTAGTCATCCTTAAATACATAGAACACACAGCTTCCAAGGAGCAGAAGGATAGCCCAGCCAAAGACGAAGACCTTCCTAAAGTAGCTACAGCAAAAAAAATAGCAATTAGTTAAAGGACAAAAGAGCTATAGTGCCATCAGCTAGAGCACGAAATAGGGAAGGGACAAAAATGTAATTTTAAATTGTGATCTATTTGGGGGTAGGTGAAACCCTATTTTGTAATGAATCTTGGCCACACAATAAGAATGAATCTTGGCCATTCATTTAACTTTTTGAAAACTATAAATAGGGTACTCCTCTCATTTGCAAAGAGAGAGTTGAGTTGTTGTAAATGCGTGATGTAGAAATTTATAAGAAAAAGCATTGACTTGGTGTATTTTCTCTGTTTCTCCCATGTTGCTTGATTCATTCTCTAATGTTAGATGTTTCACTTAGATTCTATTGTTGTTTAGTTAGTTATTTTATTTTTTTGGATAGATCTTAGAATGTTGTTGGGTGATTATGAAAATTCCTGCCTTGTTGATGATTTCTTTGTCCATACATTTTGTTGTTTGCTGATGGTAGATAGCTGTGCAAAGTTAGCCTGGACTTGATTTCAAAGCTGCTCCAAACATTTACCTTTGATTCATGCAAGTATGTGGTGGATGAAGGATAAAATATTTGCAGACCTTAGAAGATAGCACAATTTTCATGATACTGTGAAATCCCTAGTTAAGTGGGATATTGTTTTAAGAAATTATCCATTGCAGGAGCTCCATTGTCACTATTCATAGCTAGTTGTAGACTTAGGAACTTTTCCTCTCCCTCGCCTTTTTCCCTTTTTTTTTTATGACTGACCTATGTTAAGGTTCATTGCATATTTTAAAACCAAATCCAACAACTAAATGGAGTCCAAGATTATTGTTTGAACCTACAGTTAATGCATAACAACTTCCCATCCTAAAAACTCTATTTCAAGATCCAACTTCCATGCTTTGTGTCCTTGCTTTGTATTTCTTGTAAGACCACCTTGTGATTCCAGAAAATCACATCAAACTATTGAGGTATCTAAGCACTGTTATGACCTGACATCCGAGAGACCTTGGGATAGTGTTCTGCAATTCGATTATGGGAGATTGTCTTTCAAGAGAGGTAGTGCACCTACGCACTGCCTGTGTTGAGAAGTGCATAAAAACACCATCAACAGAACTGGTGCTAGAAGGAGGGCAATAGTGGAAATATCAAGTTAAGGGATAAAGTGAAGCTGGATCGAATCAGATCATTCTCTCTAGAAAGATTTCAAAGAGTTCTACGGTCGACACCAAACAAGGGAGAATTTGAAGAATTGCAGCCCCCTATGAGGGAAAAGCGAGCTCAAGGAAGTAGCATTACCTCTTCCTCCTCGTCCATTCCATCTACCTTCATTCCACCCTCACCTTCATTTGGCTGGCCTTCATCTTCCACCTAATCATCTCAAACTGCATTTGCACCTCCTATCTCCGGCAGCCAGGGGATTGCTCCTCTCCTAGCTCTTTCGGTCCAAGGCATAGTCTACTCAGCCATAGCTCAAGTGCAGCCCCAGATTGTTGTTGTATTGCAAATACAGCCCCAAATCTCCGTTTTCCAATAGCAAGCACCACCTCTGCCACCCTCCATGGCTTGGTTAGCACATAACCCTTCGCCAATACATTTTGTTGCATATAATGATATGCCCAAGAATCCGGAGGGCTTTTGTTCGAAGTTCCATCTGCCTGACCTACAAAGAACAACTGAGGAACATATCAAAATATTTGAAACAACGATCATCGAAATGCAAGTTGACCACGAGGACGTCGTATGCCGCTTCTTTACACATTCATTGGGGGAAAAGGCATTCTATTGGTACATTAATCTGTCGAGGGGATCGATTACCTCATGAAACCTAATCAAGAACACCTTGCAAAAATACAAGATCCCCATCAGCCCTTCAGAGCTTTATCAACAATTCATGTCTGTCAGAAGGTAAGTTAACGAACCTATCAGCTCCTTCAATGACCACTTTCATCGGGCCTACACTAGGCTTCAGGATCCGTACCTCCATAATGATGCAGTGGCTCTCCTGGTCTATTACGCGGTGTTGGACAACCTCACGTCAGCCTTGGTGAAAAGGATGCGCCCGCCGCTCACTACCCTGGTGACCTCCTATGCGGAAGCCGTTGTCACCAGTGCAGACTTGGGACATAATATCTCTGGCCCGCTGCCGTCTTTGGGGCCAGTAACCCACCTAATGCAGATTCAGGGGCTTAATCAGGAATTTTCTCACCAAACCCCTCTTATGAACCAAGTATCTCAATTACCTATGGTACCACATCCAGGACAGCCATTGAATTATGCACCTCCCACGCCCTCCTATTTGCAGCCTCAGTAGCAGTATAACTATTCTCAAACTGCTCCACAACAGTAGGGGTATTCCCAGCAACCTCAGGCGCCATTGTACCTATCGGGACTAAATTTTTCTCCAGCCTATCAGAATTAACCGGTGACCCCACCCGCTTTCCTCCAAAATCTGGCGCACTCGCCTGGAGGCGCAACTGAGAAAGACAAGTTAGAGGAACTGACTGAGATGATAAAGAAAATGTCCACAAAAATGATGCACCTAAAGAATCAGAATAATCATTTGCAAGCTTCCCAACGTTAATTTCCAGGCCAATCTCAACCTAGATAGCCGAGACAATAGGGACAATAGAGATAATCAAGAAGTAGGTACTTCCTTCGGGCAAAACTATGAGAGGGTGCAAAATGCCAATCAGAATGCAAAAAGCAGACCGTTTCAGAGGAAAAATCGCACATGGAACACTAGGCCCAACAATGGTGGTGTCCCTACACCTTTCGATTAACTAGCAAGCAATGACCAAATGTCTAGCGGTGTATACCTGGCCGAAGCTGCCTTATCTTGGTGGTGTTGACTTCATAAAACTAGCAGACATTTTGAATTGGATTGTCCCGAGTTCTAGACGGCTACTGAAATCTTCCAGGTGGAGGTACAAAACACGGTCGACAATGCCAGCTGTAGGGACATCATCCCATCTGAGCCTTACGATTCCTCTTGTCTCATGGTTAATCAAGCGCCATTCCTGCGAGGTGATTGCAACGAGCCTGAAGTTGAACCTGCTCCTGTCGAGGATGAGAAAGCGCAAGAGGTAAGTAATGAACAAACTCTAGCTCAGCTCTTTGATTCAGTAGATAATGATCTAGTAGATGAAGAAGAACCATTTGTAGATGAGGTCCATATGTTCCATCAAAGATCGACTCCCTATTTCCTTAGGAATAGACAAGTGGGTCGACCCTTTACAACTTCTACCCCACCAAACATTTTCGCCACCCCGCCTGATCCAAATGCCAGTAATAACCGTGGGATTCCTCACATACCCACCCAATACCTCAATAAGAACGGATCTAAAAACTAGTCACAAAATCAGCCTCATGGCCAATCCCAAAATCCGTCTGGACAAACGAAGGCCCAACTTCCTAGTTTTGCTATAGACCAAGCTTTTAGTTCAGAAATTAAGCAAATGGGTGAATATGTAGCAGAAGAGTTCAAGAAGGTAAAAATTAGCTTATCAGCCTTTGAATTTTTCAAAGTCCCTACTATGAGGCATGCTTTCTTTAGGGTTCTTAATGGGATGCCATCTTCTAATACAACACAAAAAACCCCAGCTAAGAGGGTTACCTTTGAAGAACTTAGGAAAGAACCAGAGATACAGGATAATGTCGGGAAAAGGAAGGATGTTCCCGTGAATCAGTCAGCAAGTAGACAAATTGAAAAGGAGCCGGAAAGAGCTAATAATCAGTTTTTCAAGGACTAGCTATTTAAGCAAACCAAGGATATGGGCAGTGATAGGAACAAAGATCAGATAGCTCATATGGATAGGCCTATGGGCATCTTCCAAGGGAGACTGAAAACTCCCCCTTTCCTAACCACCATTAGGATCTTTGAAAAAAAACCTGCATAATTGCCTGCTCGATTTAAGAGCATCTGCCAATGTCATGCCTTTGGCAGTATGCAAGGCTCTTGGCATCACTCCTACGCCTTCAAAGAGAAACGTGACCCAGCTAGACAAAACGAAGATCAACATCATGGGTGAAATAAACCATATCCCGATGCAGATTACTACAGACCCACAGATACAACAGGTCATTGATATTCAAGTGGTTGATATTCTTGATGCATATGGAATCATTTTGGGAAGGGAATTCACCAAGGCACTGAATGGATACACCGCTACAGATCTTTCTCACATGTGGCTACTGTGGAAGGGGTTGCCAAATCAGATCTGTATCGACTGCGAACCCCGTATGAAGTACATGATTATGGAATACAATAATCTCAACGAGGTGTTGTTCGCCAAGATCAATTTAGGGAATTACAGCCCTTTTGCCTACCAAAATGAGCTCGGACTTTCAGAAGAACGTGCAGATGAAGTGTTACTGGTGTTATGTAGTCCCTTAGCCGATTCTATACGAATGCCCCCAAACACAAAAATGTTGAAGGAAGCCAATGATGAGTCTGATAAGGACAATGGCTGGGGCCTACTCAATGGCTTCTAGGAATTCATGGAGAAATGCGCAAGGGATCAGCTCAGCCTAGGGGCTCGAATGAGTTTACAGGATCTCTTGTTGCCAAACTGGTGCATATTTCACAATGCTGCGCATTCCAAATTTGATTGTTGCTTGTGCCAAGTAGTGGTTGCACAAGTTAGAAAAATAGTTGCTCCTCATATGGAAACGCCAAAGGAGGCGCTAGTAGAACAACCTGTTGATCAATACATTAAACCAGAGAATTCCCCTAAGATCACAGGGCCAGTCGGCCAACCAAAAGGGAACAAAAGCTCAATCGGACCTGAAGAAAAGGAATCCTCCGCGTACTGGATGCTCTGATTTGATGGATCAAAGTCTAGGCAAGGAGCTGGAGCTAGACTCGAACTCATCAGTCCAATAGGTAAGACATTTCTAGCTGCCCACTGATTGTAGTTCTATTGCACCAATAATGTAGCAGAATATGAGGCCTTAGTCCTCGGCCTTCTCCTGGCTTTGAAAAAAAATGTAAAAGTGCTGCAAGTTTTCAGAGATTCTGAGTTCGTAGTTAAACAGGTCAGGAAGTTGTATTCATGCCATGACTGAAGACTCACAAATTATAGGCATAGGGTCTGGGATCTCTTAGAGGGTTTAGATGCATTCAATATACAGTTGATCCCTCATACTCAGAATCATACTACTGACACCTTGGCTCAAGATGCTAGCACTTTACAACCCCTCTCTCTATCTGGGCTCAATAAATTCACTGTTGAGCTAACATCCACACCATCAGTCCCAGATAATGTTACCCACTTGCAAGTCTTTAATGATGACAAGCATATCCTTCAATTCATCACAAGTTTTGATGTCTTCGCAGCCCAGATAATTAATGAAGCTGATCCACAGGAAGCCAAACTAGACATAGAGGGGGTTATTAACCTCAAAACCAACACAATCCCTAGGGGTATGGTTCAGCTGGAACACATATTCAACTTGGATCAAATTAGAGATCAAAATCAGCAAATGAAAAAGGAGGCCATAAGCAACCAGTGCAATGCTCACAACCTTGGAACAGCCGAGAAGATCAAGAATATTTTTATCGGCAAGGTGTGCATGCCAGAGGAAAAGAAGGGGATCATGGATGTGTTGCAAAGGTACCATGATGTGGTGGCATGGAGCTATGAGGATTTGAAAACTTATGACACTTCTGTCATTACACACACCATCCCTCTCAAGACTAAAGTGAGGCCATTCCGCTAGCGACAGCGCCCTATCAATGCCTTGCTGGAACCCGTCATTTACAAAGAGGTGCAAAAATTGCTCTCAACAAGAATCATTTTTCCAGTCAGACACTCCACGTGGGTGGCCAACTTGGTCCCGGTCAGAAAAAAGAATGGAGAGATTAGATTATGTGTAGATTTTCGCAATCTGAACTGTGCTTCGGAGAAAGACAACTATCCAGTACCTTCATTGGATGAGGTACTACATATCATCAACGGCTCCCAGATGATGTCTTTCCTAAATGGGTACTCCAAGTATAACTAGGTAATAGTATAGTATGAGGATCGTCATAAGACGACGTTCACCACTAAGTGGAGGATGTTCGCATATAGAAGAATGTCTTTTGGGCTCATCAACACTGGTGCCACTTTCTAACGCACCATGGATATTACCTTCAAGGACCTAATTGGCAAGTGCATAATCATCTACATGGATGATTTGACCGTATTCTCTAAAAGGCGAGGTGATCACGTCTCTGATTTATGCAAGGTATTTCAGAGGTGTAGGGAGTTTGGGGTTTCCCTCAACCCCAAGAAGTGCATTTTTGAAGAGACTGAAGGCAGATTACTCGGGCATATTATCTTAGAACAGGGAATCTCCATAGACCCTAAGTGCATTGAGTCCTTACTCAAAATTCAGCCCCCAGGTAGCAAGAAGGAATTAAAATCTTTCTTTGGAAAGATCAACTTTGTTTGGAAATTTATCATAGGTTTTGCGGAGATTGTTAAACCTCTCAATGCCATGCTCAAGCAAGATGCCAAAGTTGAATGGAAACCAAATGCCGAACAATCCTTCGAAGAAATCAAAAGGGCCATCGCTGAGGCACTTGTGTTAGTTAGCCCAGATTATCTGAAGCCTTTCTACATCTACTCATTTGCTTCAGAGCATTCATGTGCTAGCATGTTGACCCAGAAGGATGATGAAGGAAATGAGCATTCAATCACCTTTATGAGTGCTCCCCTCAAGGATGCTAAATTGCAATACCACAACATTGAAAAGCAGGCGTACGCTCTCGTTAGAGGAGTGAATAAATTTAGACACTACATCCTACGCAACAAGGTGTTTGCCATTGACCCCGACCCAGCAGTGAAAATGCTACTCATGCAGAATGAATTGGGTGAACGAAGGGCTAAGTGGGTCACCCTGCTCCAAGAGTATGATATGGAGATCCAACCGATGAAACTGGTGAGAGGGTAGGCACTCACCCGCACAATTGCCGAAATAGCAGTAGAAACTGGACCTGAACTCACTATGCAGCAGTACCAGCTTGAGGATGTCTCCCCTAGAGAGTGGTACCAGAATGTCGTCTACTATCTATTGAACCATAAGTGTCCGCCGTACCTGTAAGGAGTCCAAAAGTGGGCCCTGAGATTGAAAAGCAATGGCTACATGTTACAAAAATTTATTCTCCACAAGAAGAATCATGAAGGCATTTATTTGAGATGCCTTGGCAAGGAAGAAGCAGATCGGGTCTTGAAAGAATTTCACAAGAAATTTGGCATAGGCCATGGTTCTGGTTCTTCCACAGTGCATCAAATATTGAGAGCAGGGTATTATTGGCCCATTGTCTTCAAGGATTCCCATTGCCATGTTCGTTCATGTCACATATGCCAGACCACTACCACTAGGAAAAAAACGCTGTTGTTCCACTGTAGCCTGTGCTGGAGGTAAGGTCGTTTGCGCAATGGGGACTCGACTTCATCAATTCAGTAAGCCCTCTATCATCTGCAGGACATAGGTACATTATTACCGCTACTGATTACTGTACTAAATGGACAAAAACAATAGTATGTAAGCAATGCACAACTAAAGTAATTACTAATTTTCTAGAAAGTTTCATTTTAAATCACTTTGGTTGTCCCTATGCTTTGGTATGTGATAATGGACCTATATTTGCTTCATTAAAGTTTGCTAGTTGGGCATTTGACTATGTGATTGCCCTTAAATTCTCATCCAATTACTACCCCCAGGGTAATGGCGTTGCTGAATCTACAAATAAAAACTTGATTACTATGATCAAGAAGTTGCTAGATAGGAATCCCAAGGACTAGCATACCCATCTCCGTTTCGCCCTTTGGGATGATTGCACTCACCATAAGGCTGCCCTTGGCGATTCCCTGTTCCACCTTGTCTATGGCCTAGAACCTATATTCCCCATCCATCTGAAGATTCCTACTCTTTAGTTCATCAACGATTTTTATGAGGGAGAAGATCGTAGGGAAGTTTGTTTAGCTGAGCTCTTGCAGTTAAAGGAAGTCCAAAACTGTGCAATAGAAAATTTCACCAAACATCAGGGCATAGTTAAGAGATGGTTCGACCGCCAAGCCAAGATCAAGGTCTTTAGGATTGCAGATTTGGTCCTGTATTGGGACAAGGCCCATGAAAAGAAAGGGGGACACAGCAAATTCGACAAGTTCTGGCTTGGCCCCTTTCAAATAGCTGATATTTTGGGAGATAATGCCTTCCGCTTAAAGACCCTAACAGGTGAGAATGTCTCGTTGCCAGTTAACGGGCAGCACCTGAAGCATTACTTCAAGGCTTGACCTCGTTTGAGCTCATCGTTGTAAATAACTTGTACATAGGTTAGGGTAGTTTGTTTTCTGTCTTGCTTGCATTTTGTTTGCGTCGCTCTTTTGTTTTCTCCCTCCTGGCGGTTTTGTTTCAAAAGTTGTTTCTCGCTCCTTTGCGGTGGCTGTGCTTGCTTGACAAGCGGTTCACTTTGTTGTTCGTTCTTTGTGTTCTTTGGCTAAACATTCACTCTCGATTATCGGCCTTTGAAAGTTGTCCATGAATGATTTCCTTATTTGAACTCTGCTTAGAACTTGACCCTTGGCTAGATCTTCTTACACACATCTCAGATCTCACACGAAGCACATAATAATAATTTATGAAGGACCGTACTATGGTTATTATGACACCCTAGTGAGTGAAAAATCTCAAAGTCTACTCCAATGACCACTACAGTCTCAAACCTATTGTAGGCTTCAATGCTTACCCGGTTAAACTAAATGATAAAAGAGAAGTGAAATATCAAAGCAAAAGAGAGAAAAGAAAAAAATAAATAAATAAATGACCATATGGGTGTTCGGATAACTCTACCGGGGCTATGGACACCTGGCCAGCAATAGAGCAATATCCATGAGATTGTAGCGACAACTCCCTAGGGGCTATGAATGCCTGACTGGTAGCAGAGCAATGTCTAGGTTACTTTTGGTGTTAGATGATTTTTGTAGCTCACTCGGTTGAATTGGTAACCCTGGTCACTATCCCAAAGAAAGGAATGAACTCACTACACACACACTTTTGAGATGTCCTGTAAGCTGACCCAATTAAGGATCTCGTTCTCCCATATTCATCTTTGGAAGCCACTCTTGGTCTGCAAAACTAGAGATTCTGGGTCCTGAATGAATATTTATGCCTAGAACGCTTGGGAGCATTCTCCAGCGGAGTCACCATTTGTTGTGCCCTAAGCACACACACCCCGTTCGGAATGGGGACCCTCTTTTCTTTGGCCTTGTCAAGTCATTTTTGGCACCACCTCATTTTGTGTGCCCCTCTTTTTGATGTCTTGGATGGTCGATGTTACTTCAAAGTTCCATCATAAATCGACCATGCCACCTTTTTTTGGTTTTGCTATGTTTCGGGGGTTCGCGAGGTCCCTTTGGCAGTTTGGCCCTGCTAATGGCCTCAGACCCTGTCAGGCCTGGCCGCCTGAAATTTTGCTTGCGAGTTTCTATGCTGGAATTGCTGTTTCTCGGTGGCTTTCGCTCTACGTCATCCCAGACCTCGGGGTCCAAGTCCCTTTCTGCTATCCGCAAACTTGTGAAATTTTCTAGGCGACACTCCACCCTTCAGGTCCCAGACCTCGAAGTTCCTCTTCCAGGGCTCCATTTGAGTTTTGTCATCTGCGACAGCTTACTCCCGGTGACGTCCCGCTCCCTGGGTCCCGCCATGGTCCGTTCCGGGCCCAACCATCTAAATTTCTGCGCCTGGAATTTCGTGACAGTTCTACCATCCCTAATAGTAGATCCTTGGCAGAATCCCACCCTCCAGGCCCCGAACTGCTCTCTGCCACCGCCGAGCAACCAATGTAGAAACTTCAAAGTGGCCATCGTGTTACGCCCCCTGGCCACTAGGCCCCGACATTCCTCCCACCGTCGCCGACCTATTTTCAAATCCAATGACTTTTCTTGCAGCCGTACCTGCATTTAATGCATGCATTCATGGCGGTTGGGGTATAAAATGCCCAATCCGGGTAGTCATTTTCATCAAATAGGATTGGAGCGAATTGGAGAAACTATCATTTGGAGCCCATCACTTTCTACAACATCATGATCATCGCCCTCAGCATCATTCCAACCAATGTAGGTGGATCCCACGTCTTGCCACTTAGCGTATTTGAGGTAGGCCATCCATTGCCCTCCCGTGTGTCTTTTTTGTGATTTTGAAAGATTTAAATAAATGAACAAATTGTTAGGAGGGTATAAAGTGGTAGAACACCAAATTGCGCTCATAACCCATGTGTTAGAAGATCGAGCAAACTTCATAAAATGCCCTCTCTGCCAATCTGGAGTTTCTCCCTGCCGCAGTTGTTCTTCGCGTAGGGAAAACATCGGCCCCGGGCCCAAAGCCCACCTTTGCCGACCAGGTTTTAAACTTTGAACACCTGCCGAAGGCGATCCTCCTCTCTGGGTCCGGCTCGTCGAGCTTCCTTCGTCGGAGTTCCGCTTGTATTTCCCTGCACTTCAACTGCAAACCTGCCCCTGCCTCCCAGCTTCTGGATCCCGAGATGCCCCACGTCATGAAACTTTAAAAGTTGAAAATGCGTCTGTCAGGCCTCTCGGGCCCAGGACCTCGGGGATCCGCCTCGGGGGTGCCTCGGCTATTTTTCCATTGCCCATGGCAAAGTTTGTCTAGCGTCCTGGTCTGGGGGATCTGCCTTCCCATCCGCCTTTGGCTCGTGATTTAACTTGTGCCTTCCCTTTGGCCTCCGGGCTCTGGCCATTGGGTCTCCTTACCCCATTTTCCACCGCCCTCGCAGCAAACTCCTTGGTGTCGCCCGTGCTCCGGATCCTGCCTGCTTCCCCACTGCTGGCTTGCTTTTCGCGTTGACGAAGCTCCATCCTTCGGCCCTCTGGCCTCCGTCTGCCAGGTCTCCGCCCCTCGTTTTCCACCACACTCGCAGGGATGTCTATCCATCCCTGCGGTGCTCGGGTTCAACCATTCCATGTGCTGTGGAGGCGTAAATCAAAATTCAAATGGCGGAGCCCTCTCCGGGGCCCAAACCTACTCCTTTCCGTTCAGACGTCCGTCCAACCGCCGGGCCCCGGACCACCGTTCGCCATGAGATCTCACTGAAACTTTCATCGGCATTCCGACCTCTAGGCTTTGTGTCTCAGGAGTCCACCTTACACCCGCCATCGCTAACAAAAATCCCCACTCGGCGTTCCAACCTCTGGGCTCCGCCCTGCCAATTGCCACTGTTCAATTAGAAACAAACTCATGCTGACGGGCTTCCCTTGCCAGACTTCCCCTCTCGGACTTTTGTTAGGTGTTTGTCGTCACAAATGCTGAAGTTCGCTCGCCATCCCGATGATGCCAGCCCGAGCCTTCAAAAATGAAATGACTTAGCATCGGCTGTCTTTTGGCCCTCTGGTCCCTGGGTCCTAGACTTTCGTCCTTAGATTTTCGTTAGCTGTCTACCTCTCCAAACTACCATTTCCAGACAGCTTTCCGGCTTGAGACCTCTGAGCCCCCTTAAATCGGTCCTAATGATGCAAAATTTGGAATCTAACTTCGACCCACTTGTTGATTTTGGGTCCTTTTCATCGTGAGCTTCTTGAAATATTAAAATTTGACCAAAGAAGGTCTCCAAGAGCTTTCCACTGCGTTTTCCCTTTCAGATAGCATTCCTGGCAGGGAAGTCCGGCCCTCTAGGTCTGGATTGTCCAAATGCCTTGAAACAAAGATTAATAACGTCTAGAGATAAAATCCATGATATGCTTGGTTAGTTATTAGAAGTGGATGTTGTTTTTGAGATATGAACTAACATGAATGCCTTCGTAACCCATTGTGCTAACTCTACCCTTGCTTGCAGAATATATGGAATCAGACGCAGGAACTTCAGGGGCATCCACCGAGAAGGATAAGGCTAAGAAGTCAAGAAGGACCCCTCAGGGAAAGGAAGATAAAGATCAAATGAAGTATCAATTCCAGGGTGAGATCCACTCAAAGGTTACGATGGACTGGAAGGAAATTATAGACACCAATATTGGTTAGGTGGATATAAATGAATTCACACTAAGGGTCAGGGTCAACCCAACAACAAAGAATGCCAGATTGATACGGCAGAGTAGAATAGCCAAGGCTGCCGGTTTCCCTCCATCTCTCGCGGCACCTGAATTAGTCATGGCTTGCCAAGAAGCCTATTAGACAGATACCAGAACAATTGTAGATAAGGAGGGAAACATCTTCGCAGACACGTCGCCAGAAGGGATCACTAAGACATTCCACTTTCCCACATTCCAGCAGATGGAGGTCCCCACATTAGAGGAATGCCAGGCGGCGTGGGATGCTAATCCAACAGGGTGCAAGAAGTCAATAAATTTGCATTGGCTTAAGGAAAAATGGGGCAGCACTGTGAAGGTTCATCAGGAACTTTTCCATAGCGATTTCCATGAGGATTACCACAACCAGGTAACCATGCTGAGCAAGGTCATGGGCCTTCCAATGGCCGCCTACTTCCAAGAGTGGATGTCATACTATATTGAGTAGATCCTGCGTGAAAACAAGGATGTCACGACAAATGTCTCATTTTATTGGGGAGGAATTATAAGCAACTGCTTCCATGAGTAGTTTGTTAACATGAAGAAGAGCTCCAAGTTCTATATGACCTCCTACCTGGTATTCTCCCTGGCGGATCAAAGCCAGTACAGCGGGCTATTTGTGGCACCCGATCAGGGGCAGAAGCGCAGACTTAAACCATTTGATAAATATCTGTAGCTCCAGTACCGCAATTTGAAAAGGGACTACTACAGGGTTAACGACGCCTTCATCGACCACATCATTAGGTTAATTACAGGGGACTTCAAGAGGAGAGTCTCCCACAGTGCCAGAGCACTTCTAAAGCAATACGCCTTCCTCTTCATCCAGTATCCAAAATTCACATACATCCGGGCCTAGGGCTTCTCTGAAAGGCCAAATAGATTGCCTCGGTACCCAAATGATAGAATCATCCTCTTGGAGCTCTCTCAACAAATCTAACACCTCCAAGAAATCTTCAGTAACAAGCACATAGTAGGGATCTCCTACTCCATGACCCTTGGCCAGGGCATGTATTGATTACAGACATCACAATGTGTTGGCAACTCCGAGAAGGAGCTGAAGGAGTACCATTTCAACTAGCACACCACTCGCCCATGGATGGATCCACATGGCCATGTCAGGAAAGCACTAGGGCCAGCCTATGCTCATCAATATTACATTGAGGATTTTTGGGCCGACTGCCAAGATCACAAAGAAGTGCGTGCAAGGCACTACATGCACATGACGGTACTATTCCTGAGGAGAGTGTAACCATTTCTGGTACCAGACCAAGTCGAGGAAGACGAGTCCAAGATCATGCATCTGAGGTACCCTACAATTGCCAATCTCCCAAAATTGTCGATTGACTAGGATGAACGGGAGGTCGATGACCTCAACACCATCATCCAGCCAATCATAACTCGTACTAAGGAGTGGACCGATGGGTAGGTGGCACATCTAAAGCAACAAGGAGTGATCCTGACCTATGAGGGGCTCAAAAGTGAGCCGAGTGCTATGGAGGATTTTGCTGCCACCACGTCGACTGGCGGGACCTCCCAGTCTCCTCCAATCACCAGGTTGTAGAAAAGAAAAGGAACAAAGACCATGTAGTCTCCATATCCCAGGGCCCAAGCAAAGAAAGAAATGGGAGACTCGTCTCCCAAGAGGCTTAAACAAGCAGTATGTACGACAGAATTGTAGCCTCCATTGACTCTCCCTACCCCTCCTATGGCACCACCTGCCTCCCTGGCTATGGTTGCCGCATCTCCACTGGTAGTGGACATTTCTTTCCATCTTGCCCCTTCACCCCCGACTGAGTCGGTAGTCATCATAGATTCCTCTTCCGGCATGACCACTCCCCCTTCCTCTACTACCATGTCACCAATTACATCACTTCCTCTAGCAACAATAACATCGCCTATTCCCACTGCCACTATGCCCGAGGCCCTTACAAGACATATGCAAAACCTCCCCCCTGAGCTCTCCCAGATCTTAATGGATCCAACTCTCCAAGCAGCCCTTACCCAGGTCCTTGCAACTGCCCAACCTTCACAACCACCGACAGGGCCTCCAGCTATGGAAGCCACGATGCAAATTTCAAAGGAGTTGGAGGAACGAGAACAGAGGGCCTCGAAGTCTATCGAGGAGGAGGCTGATGAATATCACGAGCACCCTGAGTAAGAGCACCGAACCATCAATAGGGTGGTCTATGAGGAGGAGGAGATAGGCTCTTCTGAGAGTGGGGATGAGGAGGATGGCTCGGGTGCTAAGGAAATCATCTAGACATTCGATGAGGACCTTGAGGAGGAGGTGGCGTGGTAGCTAAAGGATGCTGGGGCGGAGGCAGAAGAGTCACCACATGGTGAAGAAGGGTAGCCACCAGAAGAGCAACAGACAAAGGACTTAAACGAGGCTGAAGCCCATGTTATCAAAGGCCTCGAGGCTGAGGATATTAAAGAGAAGAAAGAAGAAGAAGCAATAAAAGAAGATACTCCCATCCAACAACCGTCCACCAGGCTACCTGTCAAGCGCCTCGTGTTCGTTCATGACTCCGACGAAGAGGAGGATGCTACTAAAGAGAAAGGAGAATCCCAAAAGGAAAAGGAAGTGGGGGTCTTGCATTTGACTGAGAAGGGCGAGGGTGGCCATGATTCACCCAAAGGGAAGTCTGTTATGCCCGAGTGGTTAGAGAAGCAACATGAAAAAATGACCCCAGTGCTGAAGGACCCAAGGGCGAGGTTGGAGGCCATATTGGCTCGATCCCATATCACAACGAAGAAGGAGAAAAAGCCCAAGGTCTAATCCAACATAACAATGGATACTTCTGGCTCTTGAACAACACAAATTGCAACACCTACTATTGGCTAGGCGGGGGTGAGTTATAACATCTCCACCATTGACTTGGGGACCGCAACCAGAGAGTAGAAGGTCGAGCACCTTGAGGAGTCGGTGGCCATAGTGGTGCACCTGATAAAGCAGGATAAAATCTCCAAGGATGAGCTTAGGGCACAGGTTGCGGCATTAACGGATTACATACAGCAATGGTCGTCAGTGGACGACCTCCCCACCACATCCGCGGCTGCACCATAGTTGCTTTCCAAAGAGCAGATCGACAAAATGGAGAGAAGGAAGAACTTGGAGAAGACCACCGAGGACTGGTTTCGACAAGTCTCATTCATCAGGAACATGGGAATCAGCAGGGCTATGCGGATAGCCAACAAGTTCTTGGACTTAATACAATCTTTGGAGAGCACAAAGAGGCTCTACACCAATTTCCCTGTAACCTACGACTCCACCTTCCCAAGGATCAAAGCTATCCTTTAAATGTCTGAGGCCACATGGGAGGAGAAGCTAGAGTCTGAAAAAAAGATCACTGGCTAATGGATGTGTGGCACAAAGACTTTGACAACCGGAAGGAGAGGTTGGAGCAAATTCTGAGCAGGGTGGATCCAGACATTGAGTGGATCAAGGAAATTTAGGTGGAATGTGTTCGATATCTTAAGCTAATGACGGGCTATGATATGCCCACTATGCAAATGGATCCAGAAAAGATCAAACCATACTTTCAGGAGAAGATGAAGGATGAGACAGCTAGAGAAATCACAACATAGTTCCTGAGTTTTGTTGCTCGTGCCTTCGACCAATCAGAGCTGTTTAGGGACCAAGGCTTGAAGTATGATGAAGATTGGAAAATGATGGAAGAAAATGCTAAGGAATGGAGCTATCAGGCGTTGCGATGTGAAATCCTTGAAACAGACAAGCTCCAGGTGGTCATCCTCAAATACATAGAACACACAGCTTTTGAGGAGCAGAAGGACAGCCCAGCCAAAGATGAAGACCTTCCTAAGGAGTAGCTATAGCAAAAAAAATAGCAATCAGCTAGAGGACAAAAGAGCTACAGTGCCATCAGCTAGAGGACGAAATGGGGAAGGGATGAAAATATAATTTTAAATTGTGATCTATTTGAGGGTAGGTGAAACCCTATTTTGTAATGAATCTTGGCCACACAATGAGAATGAATCTTGGCCATTCATTTAACTTTTTGAAAACTATAAATAGGGCACTCCTCTCATTTGCAAAGAGAGAGTTGAGTTGTTGTAAAGCCATGCTGCATAAATTTATAAGAAAAAGCATTGACTTGCTGTATTTTCTTGGTTTCTCCCATGTTGCTTGATTTAGTCTCTAATGTTAGATGTTTCACTTAGATTCTATTGTTGTTTAGTTAGTTATCTTATTTCTTTGGATAGATCTTTGAATGTTGTTGGGTGATTATGAAAATTCTTGCCTTGTTAATGATTTCTTTGTCCATACTTTTTGATGTTTGTTAATGGTAGATAGGTGTACAAAGTTAGCCTGGACTTGATTTCAAAGCTGCTCCAAACATTTACCTTTGATTCATGCATGTATGTGGTGGATTGAGGATAAAATATTTGCAAACCTTAGAAGATAGCACAATTTCCATGATACTGTGAAATTCCTGGTTAAGTGGGATATTGTTTTAAGAAATTTTCCATTGCAGGAGCTCCATTGTCACTATTCATAGCTAGTTGTAGACTTAGGAACTTTTTCTCTCCCTCACCTTTTTCCCCTTTTTTTTATGACTGACCTATGTTAAGGTTCATTGCACATTGTAAAGCCAAATCCAACAACTAAATGGAGTCCAAGATTGTTGTTTGAACCTACAACCAATTCATAACAACTTCCCATCCTAAGAACTCCATTTCAAGATCCAACTTCCATGCTTTGTGTCCTTTCTTTGTATTTCCTGTAATTCCGCCTTGCGATTCCAACAAATCACATCAAACTATTGAGGTATCTAAGCACTGTCATGACCTGACATCCGAGAGACCTTGGGATAGTTTTCTGCAATTCGATTGTGGGAGATTGTATTTCAAGAGAGGTAGTGCACCAACACACTACCTGTGTTGAGAAGTTCATAAAAACACCATCAACAGGTTTCAAGTCATGATTCAAAATCCACTTCTAACCAAGCTAAAAATCCTGAACACAACAATCAAACAAATAATCAAAAGAATTTCAAACCAAATAGAGGCTTTTTACAATTCAATCCACCTCCACAACTACAACCAGCCCAACCAGTTTGAAATCAAGTGGCAGTGGCTTATACCTATGGGGATGTGAAAAAAAATTTCTCCCTTACCCGATACCCTGCATAACACATTGACACAATTGCTTCAACAACACATGATCACTTTGCCACCTGTTAAACCACTTGATCTCACCTAGCCATTACCACCCACCTTTAAACCTAATGCTTATTGTCATTTTCAACACAAAAATGGACATGACACCAAACACTACAAGTGTCTAAAAAATTTAGTTCAAGACCTCATTGATTCAGGCCATTTGTCTATTGTGTGTATTAATGATCAAGGAAATAAGTCTACTGCACCCCCTAGCAATAATTTACAAATTTTAACCAATCCCACGACTAAACACAATATATCATTTTTCAAGGCTAGTGAACCTTCAAACACTGATGTAATGAATGCTAATACAAATAATGAGCAACATGATATAACTCCAACAATTTTTATTAAGGAATAAATAGGTTTTAGAGGGGTTCCGAAACTCTGAACAGTTTGATACTGAAGGATATAGAATTAATAGAGCACATACAAAAAGAATAATCTGCCCAAAATGAAGAAAACACTAAAAGCATGGGCACAAAAGCCAAAAAACTAACAAAAAATAGCAAAACAACCAGCTGCTAGGCCAGGTTGGAGAGGATCTCTATTGCTTCCTACTCCAGACTGTTCATGTTAAGTGCAAACTTCTTGATCTCCTGGATGCTGACTAAAGCTTGGTTTTCCTTCCTTTTCAAATTTTCTCTGGTCCTGTTACTCGGGCCCCCACTATCTGACTACCCTTCCTCTTTTTCCAAATCAAGAAACATGGTAGTCTTAACTTGATGGGCTTTTTCTAGGTTTTCCACCATGGTATTCATGGTCTGTGTAGTGGCTTTTAAAATCTTGTGGTTCATAACCAACACTTTGTGGAGAGAATTTTTGATGTTCCTTCATATCTGCCTAGTTGCCATCATGATTGCATTTGAAATCCTATAATTCCTCCACCATTTTCTTGAGGCACTCAACCATATACTTCTTCTCTTCCTCAGTCCATAAATTAGTAGCCCGACCACTACCATTGCCTTTGTTATTATCATCATTAGCTTTCTCCATTTTAATGTTCATAGCTCTCTAGTTCAACTTAATTTCCTTTATTTCAAAGAACACCCATCTCATTAGGCAAAAATTATCCACTACCCCATTGTGGGCTATTGCAAGAACATTAGTTGGAAATTTGCGTTCCTCAAAATAATGATTCCCCACCTTGAGGTCCATAGGGAAGCGGGGTCTCTCTTCTCTATTGGTCGCAAGATGGCTGGAATACTCAGAAAAGTACTCTGACTATGAATCTTCTTCATTCACATCATAGGAGGGGTCCTCCGACACTTTTATCTTACCCTTCTTCTGAGGAGAATCCCTACATTTTCCTTTATCCTTGTCAACAACCCTAACCTTAGGCAATGGTGTCTAGTGAGGTAGAGTTGGCATAGCTTTAAAATGGTCATAAATTAGGAGAAGCAGTCCTTCATGAAGAATAGAATACCTGGTAGGGTTCTGTCTATGGCTTCTCAAACTAGTATTCAGAGAAGACACAAGATATAAAGGGAAAGAAATCCTGACCTGGTCCTCGAAATGATTCAGAAGGACAAAATGATACCCAAAGAATCTAGTATAATGACCATCCAAAGTGACGTAATCCGTCAACACATTCAATACCCTCCTACAGTGCGAGACAATTTTGTTTGTATCATAGTAGATTCTAGAAGTCCTTCGTAACTCCTCCCTCTCAACATCCGACTTAGAAAATTTTCTAACCGCTTCATCAAATTGCTTCGTGTCCCTATAAAATTTGATTCCCTCCATCGATAGGCCAGTAACCTCAACAATAAGTTGTTCATTGATGATCACTTGTTTACCAAACAGGTTAATCTCACCATCCTTCCAATCTTTCTCAAAGACCCTAGTAACCTCTAGGTCCCAGCCATGGAGTTTTTCAATGAAAAAAATAATGCCACCATTCTCCAGTTCTTCCTAAGCTTTAGATTACTTTTTAGTTGTGCACTAATTATTGGATCCACTCTGTGACTTTTGCCACCCATAATATTGCTAGCAGGAATAGAATAGTCCATAACCCTGTAGAAACAAGCTCTTAAAATGCCTAGAAAATGTGCAAAAATAATCACATGCAAACGAGAGATAAAGTAATTACTTCTTGTCCAACTCAGAATAATCATTAAAACATAGTCCTAAGATTGTAGGGGAGGACACTCAACCATCATTCAATGGAATGGGAAATTGCACCTTCCCGTGAACATTTATACATCATCAAGACCTTAATGTCGGCCTCCAACTTAGCTTGCCCCTGCCACATCATCTTTTTTTGGGCTTTGACACCTTTGTTAGCAAACAAATTTTCTATTGTGTTTATTTCCCAATAGGCATGCGAAATATAAATTTCTCAAAGTTATTAATAATTTCCTTAGAAAGGCCTATCCAATTTTGTATAGACCATGAAGGTTTTTGATGGCCCTTTAGGCATTGTATAATATTATTCGAATCCCCTTCAATCCACACATTTTTATACTTCAATTGGCTAGCCAGCTTCAAGGTCTAGAAAACACCAGAGGCTTCGCCCACATGGTTGGTCTGGGTGCCTAAAGGAAATGCCATAGTCACAATAAAAACACCATTCTCATCCCTTATCACCCCTCCACTCCCAGCAGGCCCAGGATTTCCCTTGGTTGTGCCATCAAAGTTTATTTTGACCCAACCATGGGGAGGGAGACTCTAGAATATGCCATCTCTAGGATCCTTCATGCTTTTGGACATATTGAACATATCCACATTTATTTTCTAGGCTCCCACTATTCTACAATCATACTCTTGCATACTAACCTTACCTTTACCTTTATTCTTGTTATTAAGTAGATTAAATTTTTCAACCACAACTCTAGTAATCTTACCAAAGACCACTTCCTCTGAGAGAGCAACATCCCTGAATATTTTGTTATTGCATTCTTTCCAGATACCCCAGGAAAGGTGAGGAAAGATATAGTTCTAGAGAAGATTCAGGGCCCAATTCTTTGAGGGGGCCTTCCATTGATTATAAAAATTCACAATAGTTCTAGGAAAAACCCAACTAGGATCACATATTTGCAAAATCCTACACCATATGGCATAAGCAAAAGGAAAAAGGAGAAATATATGTGAGGAGGTCTCAGCCTTAGCACAACACAAATAACACCTATTAGAAAAAGAGAACCCCCTCTTATAAAGATTATCATTGGTCAACTGCTTGTTCTGAAGAAGAATCTAGACAAACAAATTTTCTTTCAGAGTGAGGTTGTGCACCAGAAGCCTTAGCACATATAATGTCATCGATGCAAGAGTAACAGGAAGCCACTACAACAGAGAAAAAGTAGGTTCTAGAGGACAATAGCTTCTAGACCATAGTGTCCTCCTGCTCTTAAGAACTGAGCCTAATCAAATTAAGGACATGCAGAGGTTGGAGATCCTAACTAATAGAAGAAATCTCAACCCACTAATTATTCCTCCAATAATCACCAACCAACTAGCCAAACCTAGACTTGTAGTCCTCCATATAAATACCATAGGTCAGAATATTGCAAACACTCATTACCAATCCAGTTTTCTTCCCAGAATTGGATTTTCTTAACATCACCCACCTTCCAAAAAGATTCTTTGCCAGCTAGGTCTCTAGCTTTAATGGTATTGTTCCATAGAGAAGAACCAGAGGGAAGGTTTTGAGAATTGAGAAAGTCTTGAAAGGATTCAACCTCCTACAATTATTTGCTACGCCAAATAGTATTCCATTCATGAATATCAGTAACATTTCTCCAAACCTTCTTCACAAGAAGAGATTTATTAAGCACTCTAATATTTCTCAAACCTAGGCCTCCAAACTTCCTGGGTCTACACACACTCTCCCAGGACACCAACAAAATCCTCTTCTTCTCCTCAACCCTTGACCAAAGATACCATTTCTAGATTTTTTCAATAATATCAGCAAACTTAGTCAGGATCTTGAATAGACTAAGGATGTAAATAGGAAGATTCTGAAGATAATCCTTAAGTATCAAAACTTTTCCATCTTGACTCAAAAGGGCCCCTTTCCAACCAGCCAACTTCCTGTTAAAGCTATCAACCAAAGAAATCCAAAATGAGTTTTAAGGTTTGGACGCTAAAGGAAGACCCAAGTAAGTTGAATGAAGGGAATTAACACCACAGCCCAAGATGTTTGCAATCTTCCTCTATTTGTGCTTATGGGTATTGAAAAAATAGAGGGAAATTTTGGCTCTATTAATTTTTTTCCCTGAGCCCTCCTCATAATGAACAAGACAACTCTTTATAGCTCTGGCTTCACCAACAGTAACACTTCCCATAAGCATCATATCGTCCACAAACTACTGGTGTGAATAGGCCAGATTTCCCGAAGAGGGTTTTAAACCTTTCAAGCTACCTTTCATCACTCTTTTATGCATGATCCTCCCTAGAATTTCAGCCATGAGGGTGAAAAGAATAGGAGAAATAGGATCCCCTTGTCTAACTCCTCTTGACACCTTAAAGAAATGGGAATGAGAGCCATTTATGATCACTGAGGTGCTGGTGGAAGAGATCAATTCCCATATCAAATGTAAATATTTTTTTAGAAAACCCAAAGGCTTGTAGGAATTTAATCAAGAGTCCACCCTATCATAGGCCTTAGCCATGTCCAGTTTGAGCAAGAAACCTTGGTTTTTCAAAACTTCGAGGGAGTGGATATTCTCATGAACCATAATAATTGAGCCCATAATCTCTCTACTCAGAATGAAACCACTCTACTGAGGAGAGATCAACATCGAAAGAACCCCTAAAATCCTAGAAGTTAACACTTTAGAAATGATCTTGTAAAAAGAATTGCATAAGTTTATAGGATGGAAAGAATCAAAAGAACTATCACCAAGGAATTTAGGTATGAGAACAATAAAGGTAGAATTAAGCTCTTTTAGCAGTTTCCTAGCTCCAAAAAACTCTTTAACAACACTAGTAACATCATCAACAACAATTTCCCAAAACACTTGGAAAAATAACATGGGAAAATCGTCTTGCCAGGGGCCTTATTCCCTTCAAAAGAAAAAACCACCTTGCTAACCTCATCCTGTGAAGGGATCGCCGTCAAGAGTTTATTTTGATGATCATCCAAGACATTAGGAATGGCCTCAATAAGAGTCTTTTGAGTATCCACATTCAACTCCTCTCCTGAAGAGAGAAGGTTAGCAAAGAACTGAATGGCTTCACTTCTAATCTCTTCCTCCCTCTCAATTTTTAACCCATCCTTCATTATATAGGAAATTTGATTGGAGGCCCTATGTTTCATGGTGGTCAAGTGGAAAAACCTGGTGTTCATGTCCCCAGTAGCAAGCCAAGCACATCTAGATCTCTATTTCTAGTAATCCTCTTCTTTAGAGATAATATTATCATATTTTGAAAGGATTTCATTTTCCTTTAGAAGGAAATCTCCCACATAGCCTTCTTTCTGGATATGGTCTTGAATGTCCCTTAAATCCTATTGGATAACAGCTTTAGACTCAAAAATATCCCCAAAGACTTCCTTGTTCCAAGTCCTGATCTTGGATTTGAATTCACCAAGCTTCTTAGCCACTCTAAACATGGCAGTACCACTGACATTTATTTCTCACCAATCTTGAATGCAATTAAATATGTTAGGATGAGACAACCACATTTTTTCAAATCTGAAAGGAATATTCCTCTTACCTGACATAGACTCATCCATAAAACTTATGGGGAAATGATCCAATCCAATTCTAGAGAGGGCACTTAATGAGAAATAATAGTCCTTCAACTAGTTATCAGAAATTAAAGCCTTGTCAAGCCTCACTTGAATGATATCATTCCCAAATCTCCTATTAGACTAGGTGTAGGTAGCCCCCTTGAAGTCCACATCATGCAAGCATCGAGAATTGATAAAATTCATCAAATCCATCTTACTATCTAGCTGAATATGAGATCCACCAAATTTTTTAGACCTCAGCAAAGGTGTATTAAAATCCCCCATGATGATCCAGTTCTCATTCAAAAAATAGAACCTAAAAAACTCAAGTTTTTTCCAAAAATTCCTTCTAGTAGTGTTACTATTGGGTGCATAGATATTAGACAAGATCTAAATGAATTCATCTTTGATATGCTTAAATCTGGTGGCCACATGATTAGCATCTTCCAAAATCAAAGTTCCTTGAATACACTCATGGTTCCAAAAAGTAACCAAGCCCCCAGAGGCACCATTCGAACTACAGCTCTACACACCACCATTCTTAAAAATCTTAATCTTCTCCACACAATCTTTGGGAATTTTGGACTCTTGAATAATAAGAATATCAGGCTTATGGTCCCTTGCAAAATTGTGAAAAATTTCCTATTGATGGGAATTGTTTAGTCCCCGAATGTTCCATGACATAACTTTCATTTTTTAGATAGAGTTCTGCATAGATCCAGGATGGTTTTTTGAGTTCCATCTGCAAAATTTTGAAAACATTCCTACTCTCTATTCCATTTAGTTTATTTTCTTCTTGAACCTTTCAAAATTCCTACATTCGCTTTAGCCTTATTTCTTGTAGAAACCCCCATTGTATTATTCCCCGTTTTACTCTTCTTCTTCTCAACTTTGGTGTATAGGTTCTCTTCTTCAAGATCTAGATCCTCTAGACCCATAAAATCTTTCCCATCCATAATTTCATTTGTTACAAAAACTCTATTTCGTAGGGAGTAGCTAACCTCATTCCCCCCCTTGGGAGATAATACTGAATTCCCAAATGTAGATTTCACCAACTCTGAAGAGCTTTGAGGTTGAACATGACTAGAAGAGTGAGACTCCCCAAACTTCTCAAAAACCTCTACCCCCTTTCCATGCTCTAATGTGAATGGGAAATTTCCTCCAGACTATCAGTCACTGAATCTGGGATAACATTCAAGCTCTCATTATGCTTTTCAGCAATCCTTCCTTCTTCTTTTTCATCCTCCTCCTGGGAATCCTTGGCTCTCAAGTCTATCTCTGCTCTATCAGGGCCTTTAAACTCGCTTTCAGGATTTGCAATATTATTATATCCTTTGCAAGAATCCTTATCTTTCCTATTTTCTAGACTAGGGTTATGCTCTCCACTAACTTTTTGTCCTTCCTTAAATAAATCAACACTATTCTCCTCCTCTTGAGGCTTCTCCACCAATTTAACCTTTCAAATCTTAGTCTCCTTAGGAGCCACCTTCTCATTGGTTTTATTATTCAGACATTTATTTTCCTAGTGTCCAACTTTTTTACAAGTAAAGCACACAAAGGGTAGAGTCTCAAATTCAACATTCTGAGTCCATTTTCCAAGTTTTGATACTATCTCAATAGACAAGGGGAGATCTGAGGACTGGGTAATCCCCACACATATTCTGACAAAAACTAGCCTCTTTCTGGATGAAGTCATAGCATCAATGGATAAGAGTTCCCCAAAGGAGTTGGTGATCCGTCTGAACACATCCTCATTCCAAAACTCTAGTGGTAACCCAAGTAAGTGCACCTAGACAGGAATTTCCTCAAAGGAAACATTCGAGAAATTCATTTTTGGAGACCACTTCCTAATAGCCAAAGAGGACTTGCCAATAACCCAATGTCCACCGCACATAACTACCAATTTATCTTCTTCACAAGAAAAAGAAAAAGAGAAGAAACCTTTTGGTAGGGCTACAACCTCAACTTGTCCTTTAACTCTCCATCTCTTCTTCACAAAGTCCCTAACCACCTCAATATTTGGTCGTAGACCCATAAACTTGGCAACCAGTGATGACTCCATTAGAGATACATTATAGTCTATTACAAGGTCGAGAATTAGACTAGAAAATTTCCCACTCTCTAGGGATGAGATATTACTTATCGGGGGAAAAATGGATTTTCCAACCGGCTTGTTTCCAAATAGTGAAACCCACTTCTTAGGATCTTCCCATAAGTGATCCCGCAAAATTTTTTCCTCAGCATGGTTTCCAAGGCATCTGGACCCACAAGCCCCATCCTTCGAAGAAGAGTTATGGGAAAAAATACCTTCGGATGCCACCTTTCCACCTGGATCCCCACATTTCTCTAGGCCCCAGTCCTCGGACACTACTCCCTCCTGTTTATCATCTGCATTCTCACCTACCACATCCCTAGAAAGACCATCCCCCAGTACAGAACCAACAACTTTTGAAACAGACACATGTCGCCTCCCTGAAAATTCAAATCCTCTTTCTCATGATAATGAATGATCCCAACTATTACCCAAGTTAATCCTATGGATAAACTTGTGGGTGTGATATATGTTAGTCCTTGTCAAGGCCAAAATATTAAATCTCTTGACACCACTTTTTTTGCTAAAGATATACTTCAAAAACTTCCTGATGGTCCTCTTTACATAGCCGGTAGAATCTATGATAAACCCACCAATGGGATATTAATAGATCTCGTTTGTTGTGAGAATGTGATCACATAAGAGTTTTTAGTATTACATGATCTCTATCAAGATGATTATAATAAAACAACTACACGGATTAAGACACATACTGGTTTTGCATGCCCTATGATTGAATCGATCGTGCTCCCATTACAAATAGGACCCAAAAATTTGGATGTAACATTTTCTATTATTCCATGATTGGATCAATTTCATTTGTGGTTAGGCCACCCTTGGCTTCGCTCAATGAAAGCAGTCCCTTTAGTGGTTCACAAGTGTTTGAAGTTTCCACATGGCAATGAAATATTTACCATAAACTATAGTGGCTTTCATCCATTATCATCTAAAGGTAATTTTTACTTAGAATCCTTTTGACCCACACATATGGAACCCATTACCCCCTGTAAAGGCTTCTTTTTCATAACCTATCAAAAGTTCAAAGCCAAACACATAGCCAAATTGTCTTTTCATAACATGTCCCCATCAACTTCTGCTCTTCCTATCATAGATGAAACCATGCTTCAACCTGAGTCTGACAATGAACAAACCATACAACCTCATGAACAACAAAAAAAAAACACTTCACGTTCCTTGTTTAAATGATCTAGAGAAAGTGAAGCCAATCCCATCATGCCTCTTGGAATTAAACAAGTGTATAAAGCTAAAGAGAAAGTGATTGATCCATCCTCTTTCATTTCTTGAGCTCTTCCCCCTTTAGAAGTAGAAGAACCTATGATGAGGGTATGTGCAGAATCATGATGGGAAAAAGTGGTGATATGATGGGTATGTGTAGGGTATGTGGCTAATGACTTTCTTTTAACCCAAAATTGATGAAATGAAAAGGATTTTTAAAGGAGATTCTCAGCTTTCCACCATTATAAATTATGCTTTACTTTGAATTTAACAAATAATTATTATTCATTTTCTATTTGAATTACGACTAAAGTCCTAATTGATAAACTGATTGAAAAAAAGCTATAGCTTTCAAACATTATCACATTTTTTGAATCCAAAAGTTGTGTCACATTATATGCTTTGCATACTATAGGATTAAAAATAAATAAAAATTCATGAAGTTTTGACCAAATTAAGGTGGTTAGACATACGAGTTATTATATTTTTTAAAAGATGTAATAAAAAATTCATAATTAATTATTTACTTGAAAAAAAATACAAAAAAATATGCATCACATCGGGACATAAGTCTTCTACTTATATCTAAAATCTTATAAAAAAATATTATCATTTTATTCTAGTTAGGGTGGTTAGACAGACACCTACTTCTTATTTTTTCCCTGAAATTTAAGTGCTACTGCATTGAAATCTCAATTTTTCACCAAATAGATTTTTTTTTAAATAAACATAGTAGCTTAGAAAATACATTCAATTTGCTACATATTCTATTCTTACATATTTTTGAAATAATATAGATAACTTATTCAAATTTTACGTCAAGTTTCCTAACTTTGATTTTTCTGAATTTTCATTGCCACTTAAGGGCCTATTTTTTTCCATGATGATCTTGCACATAACCATGACTCAATCTTCTCTTACACCTTAACAAATCCAAAATAGAATCAAACGAAACCATTGTGCTAGGGAATGTAGATGCCATCATCATCTCCTTGCCCATCAAATCCATAAAGAAGAAAATAAAGTAAATCAATCTTTTCCTTTGACAGAAGTAATAGATGACCACCCTCCTTCTGTTGACCTACCACAAGATAGTCTAGTGCAACCTTCACAACAAAATGAACCAATCCATAAGCCATAGCTTTTGATACATCCTTCCTTGCAAATTACCCTTTGTCCTCCCATTGTCATCAATCTTGATGATGATGATAATGATGCAACGATAGAAAAAATAGATGAAGAAGTGCACAATGATCTAAATTCTTTATTTTCCTCTAGAATGAGCTTAAATGATAAATCCTCTCAACCAATTGAAGAACCTAGTCTGACTCCTAGTTCGGTACTTGCCATTCTTCCTTTGGACTATCAACCAGCCTCACATTATACTGAACATGATTGGAAGGCAGATTACTTGTTAGATGGTTGACTCACATTAGCTTAACTAGCCTTTTTGTATTTCTCTTCTTTCTTTTTTTCCCTTTTGCAATTTCATGTGTATCATGTTCCCCCATATCATGTGTTCAATGTTTTCTCGAGCTCATCATACACTTCTTCTATTTGTAGATCTCTTCTTCTATATGTCGTACATTGTCTTTTCACTTTTTGTTTTGTTCACCTTTTAGGGATGACACAAAGCGTTGAGCCACTGTATGTCTCTTCCATGTTGACACAAAAATTCCTTGTCATTTTCACTTTGTTTTTGTGTTTTCCTTTTGTGGATGATGCAAAGTGTAGAGATGTTCTATGTCTCTTCCATGTTGACCCAATCGGTCCCTTTTTCTTTTTGTATTTTCCTTCTGGGGACGATGCAAGGAATCAAAATCAAAATGTCTCCTTCATGTTGACCCAAAATCTTTTTTCTTTTCCATTGACCTTTTTTTTTTCTTTCTTTTCACTTTTGTTTTCCTTTTGGGGATGATGCAAGGCATTGAGACAAAAATGTATCTTCCATGTTCACCCAAAACACACTTTCTTTTCCTTTTGTTTTCGATCTCTTTGTGTCATTCTTCCAATTCTATGTGCTTTGGGGAATGATGATAGTTCTGAGCTCTTTCATAAAAACATTGTAGCAACAAACATACTAACCCCAAATCCATAGATCCCTTATGCGTTTGGTATGTTTTTTTTTTGGGGGGAAACTCCCTTTCTTTTGGTTTTCCTTTTTTTTGATATGACACAACCTTACTCAGAAACATATGACTTGGCATAGGGGCTTTCCAAGTTTTCTCCCATGTCTTGTTTTATTTTTATGCATTTTCTTTCTTTCACTACTTTAAAGTAATTGCTCATAGAACATTGTCACAATTCCTTTCAAGTGGGGGCATACATTACCATTAATTAATTTGCATTCTTGGTTCCTAGTGTAGCCTTGTCATTTATACGATGTGTTAGTCACTTTTTGGATGACATTGGGTGTGATGTCCTTCATAAGTGTGGTCTATCTTAGCATATTACATTCCTCTTGGTGGCCTAATGCAACACACTACATCTCCTAAGCTGAGAATATATTATTCTTTGATTGGTCCTCTCTTTGAGATATTGGACACAATGTCCCCTAAGTGACTGAACTTGCATAAACTTAACAAGAATCCTTTGAACATCTTTTGCATTTTTACATTTTTCATTTTTCTTGCCACCTTGCATAACACAACTTGCATTCCTGTGGTACCTTCCTTTTTGTTCATGAGATCTAAGCATATGTATCTTTGCTTGTCTCATGAAGCAAAAACCGATATTTTCCTTGTGGCACCTTGTTAAAGTTATTAGGAGGTATAACTTTGATATGGTTGACCAGGAAGCCCATCTAGTGGCATGACTTTCCCCACAACCACCTTTGTGTTTGTGAGTGCATAGTAACTAGTGTTTGTATCTCCCCTTATAGGCTTTCTCACCCCACGAAAAATAAAAAGTTTTGTGGCCCCAAAGTAAGTATACATGGGCCTTCTCACTTGATGGACCACCATGAGTTCTATTGCCCTAGAGTGAGTATACATTCTCTTCTAGCCTAGATCTAATCCACAACTAGTTGGACAGACAATCGAAGCTTCATTTGATTATTAACATTTGTGTGTTTCCTTGTTCTTATGTTTAGTTTGCCATGGGATCTTCATCCTGGGGGCTTGATCATCCCTCTTGATCATTGTCATTCCATCTTGCTAATGTAAGTACATTTGAATGCTCCTCTCGATATTCGTGGCTACTTTACTATGAGTTTGAAGCATGCTCATCCTCTCACTAAAGTGGGGGCTAAATGCACCGTAGAAAAATGGACCCTTGTAATTTTCATGGTCTTTTAGGCCTTGCTTCATGATGTTCGGTCTATTTTTCTCTAATTTTATGTCATAGCATGGCTTGAACATGCATATTTAGGTACTAAAATCCAAATAATGACGTCATGTGAAGGTGTTGTGAACTGTTTTAAGACATATATACACTCTTCTAGACTCTATTCATTACAATTCACCTAAAAATCACCTTTTCATCATTAATCAAGTCCTATTTCAAAGTGTTGTAAAGTCTTATAACAAGATTTCATGCTTTTCTATGCACAATTTCACTATTTACACCTTTCTTATGCTTTATTTGACCCTTTTATGCCCTTATAAGCTCTATTTAAGTGCATTTTTGAATATAAATGCAACAAATAACATTAAATGCAAGATAATTCATGACACCCATTTTTAGGTCCTAGGTGGGACGCATTCACCATAGGTGGAGAATGAGTCCCCCTTGGCTCCAAATTCAATTTTTTTAAAATTTTCTTTTCGGTTTTTATTCAAAATCACTTAATGTCAGCCTGTGATGAAGTATTAATGGGTTAGTAAGGCACAAGATTTTATAAATAAGTGTTTTTACATCTATTTTAACCCCCATTCACCCATCCATTCAAGAATTCAATCTCATATCACATTCAACCATTCAACCATCTTACAACATCAAATCAAGCATTATTCAAGCATTTTGGAGCATCCATTGATATAACTTCATATTTTCATCAATAAGGGTTTGACTTATGTGTGCATATTTAAAGAGAATTTAGGTGATTGAAGATTGGTCAACATGTAAACTAGGTGCTTCAAGTCAAATCAATCATATTTTAAGCTTGGAGAGGGTATTTTTTTTGTTTCCTACAAAATTGACTTTGACAACCCAACAAGTAGAAATTTCCAGATTTGGTGTTGCAAAGTTGTCTCTTGATTTCTCAAAATTTTAAGAGAGGACTAATTCACCACTAGTGGCAAATGAGTCCCACCTTAAGATTGGAAAACTAGGTTTTGTCAAATTTTGGATCTCGTTAGTTAGAAACTTGTTTTTGATAGTTTTTCACCAGTAGCAGGACTAATTCTCCACCCTAGGGGAATGAGTCCCACTATTGTTTTTTTATTAATTTCAGATAGCATTCATACCACTCTAGATTCCTGAAATCTTGCCCAGGTGACCTCTAATTCAACCTTTCTCTTTCTGTTTTACATTTTATTCATTCCTAGTTCATTTTTCGCATATCACATTATGTTTTCCAGCATATTCTAAATCTTAGTTTTGCATTCACAATCAATCATCTAGATCACTTAATTGCATTTAGTTCACTTCATTTAGCTTAAATAAAATCACACATAATGTAATTTGAATGAACCCTTTAGCAGTTTTTTCCCTACTTCTCTCCTTTTAGGTGAAAAAGACTAGTAGAACTAGAGAAGTGCATTGGTGCCAAAAATCTATGGTTTATCTGTGAATCCTAGGCAGCCTCTTCTTGGTGGACGTGCCTCCTGAGACTCTCATACATTTCCCATAGTTTGATGTATGGTCCAAACAGCTCTAGATTCCACTCCATGATGGGTGGGGCACATAGTCTATATCAATGGCCTCCTCATAGACTGATGGGGGAACTATCCCTATAGATTCCTAGTGATATAGATCATAGAGGTCTCTCATAGCTCCTACAAGATAGAAATCATAAATATAATCAGTACACATCATGATATATAAATGCACATAAAATTAAAACATAAAACATAAGCATAAAGCATGGTAATAAATAAAATATCATCACCTAGCTCTCTGGTAGGTTGTGTGAAGACAACCTCATCGTGTGTAGGAGGCATGAAGGATTTGATAGCCTCTCCATGACTATGGGTGTTGGTGTCTACTACAAATATTTATTACGATCAAGTAACATGAATGGAAGATGGCTCTCCCCAGTCGTGGCCCATTGGATCCTCCTCTACTTTCTCACCATCCTCACTCATCAACTACTCCTCCTCCTCGTCCTGTTCCTCATCCTCCTGCTCATGGCCATCATAGTTAAGATCTTTAGCCTCATCATACTCCTCATCTATCACATCTGTGAATATGTTAGCAGCCCTATACCGTGTCTCCTCAGCCCTGTCCTCCTTGTCTCCTTGATCTAGGAGTGGCCCCACATCACCTATCAAGTCATCCATTAGGAATATAGGAGGCGACCATGTTGCTAGACATCAATCCTCATAAGCATCTGTGGTACCAACATCATTAGCATCAGAGAAATGGGGCATATCAAGATCATCATCATTACAGTCACTAGATACGACATCGTCGATAGTGAACCATCTAAAATCACTGGGTCTCTAAGAACTCTATACTGATCTCCTAAAAAAGAGTTGTGCTATGGATACTATCTAAACCTATCCAAGCTATCACATTATGCAATCATAGTAGAAAGGTTGTACTATGTAATCATTTCTACCTATCAAGAACCTATCCATCTACAATCTCCACACTTGTAGAGTCTCATCTGGCCACTACCAAATAAGCTAGTAAGGTCTCCAAATGATCTTCTCATCTAGTCAATCAAATCAGACTCTCCAAAAATTTAAGTCACCATACTTCCATAGTTTCCGTAGTCGATAGTTGAATACCCAAGGATACCCTAGGGCTAATGCAGATGGAAATCCTATCAGTTTGGTGTATGTGATATGCTCTAGGTACCACACCTGCAACAACATATATTGTACCATATTTTCAATCTCCCAAAATGAAAACCATCCAATATCATAATATAGATGTTCTAGGATCTTGCACCCTCAAGTGTACACAATCCTATGCTCGACCATCATCTGAATCATGTGTACTAGTCCTCCCTCTAAGTGTGCTCCTCAGCTATTAGGGAAAAGTACTATTTCTACTATGAACATCATAATCTACACAACTAGTGGGGCCCACAAGTATAGAAACATCACTAGATCGATCCATGGCCTCACCATACCATCATGAACTAGACCACCAAAGCAATAATGTATATCATATTTCATCTACTGTAATGACTAGTGTGCTAGGAAACTAACCCTCTCGTGCCGAATCAGAACTCAAAGTATGCAATATATGTCCTCTAGTGTAATGTTCATCTCATTGGTAGGAAGATGAAACATGCATGTGTCTACATTCCACTGCTCTACTAGTACCGTCAACATAGGATCATGGTACCTCATGGGCAGCATGAGGTATACCCAATACAATCTCATAGTCTATAAAATATTTGTGTCCTGTATTGAAAGAGTGGGGGCTAGGTCTCAGAGGTGACTGATCTATCTACTACCCAGACCCTACCATGAATGGGCATGATTCTAACAAAAAAGAAAAAATATGTACTATAAGCATTCTAAAATCTTCAACCTTTACATCAACAATTAAAAAAGTGTACTAAAGTTATTCAAGTGTCTCTCCTAAGGGTCCTAGACATTTTAGAGCCCTTTTGGGGACACTTTGTGAAGAAATGAGACAATTTGTGAAAAAAAAGGGACAATTCACGACAAAAAGGGACACTTTGTGAGAAAAGGGGACACTTTCTGAAAAAAGGGGACACTTCGTGAAAAAAAGGGACGCTTTGTGAAAAAAAAATCAAGGCCCTAAATTAACCTAGAAATGCATACCAATCATAAAGTAAATGCATAAGGACAAAGGTAAGGTAGAGAAATCAACTCACCTAATGATAATGCTTGCCGCGAGCCACCTGATACTGTAGGAAGTCCAGTCTCATAGGCACGTAATCTCGTTACCTCAGAATCTTCAATCACTCTTCACCAAACTCAATCTATAAAAAGGTAAATGACAAAATAGTTAGAATTTATTTTACTTTTTACTCTTATATAAGCTAAAATTAGGGTTTTTACTATATTAGGGTTAAAAAGTTTCTTTCATTCAAATAAACAAAACGGGTGCTAGAGAGCTCCATTCTCGATGTCGTTTGTTGTGTTAGAATTGTGATTTTTCTCTCATCCTCATCAAATGTCTATCATTATATGGTATGCTACTTGGAAATACCCTATAATATGACCTACCTTTTTTAATATGATTAAACTGCTACCTTGATTCCACCTCTGTAAAGCAAGCAAAATCAAGGGGGGCATACATCTACCCTCGAATTTGATTTATATGAGAAGTTAGATAAGAGGAATTTTTGAAAAACTAATGAATTCATGTTGCAGGATGTCGTTCCTAACATTGTGGTTTGGAAAATAGCTATAATGGGGGATTCATTATCTCATGTTCTGAATGAACCTATATGAGTATCCTTTTATGAAATAAAGTGTATTGTTTGGATTCCTCTAGCTTTCATATCCACGTAAACTCATATCAGTGCTAAAGTGGGGGTTAGATGCAATGACAAAAATTGACCCCCTTTTGGGAGATGGGGAAATTTCTCATTTAATTTGGACCTATTTTAGTACCCTAACTACCCCTTTAAATCATCATTAATAGGCCCCTAGAACCCATTATTTTGGATCTCGAGGCTTATTTTAGCTAAAAACCACCAAATTTTTTTAAAACGTCAAAAATCTAGAAAGCCCACCTCAAAAATCTAGTGTGGGACTCATTTTTCACCTTGGGTGAATGAGTCCCCCTAGGTGGGACCATTTGCCACCTTGGGAAAATGAGTCCCATTTGGGGCCCTTTAAAGTTTTGAGCTATAAAATCACCTATTTAATTCAAATTTTTGGTTGAGGTCAGCCTTTGATATTTAAATAATAGTAAATTGAGTATTAATGCCTACATAAGTAAGCTATTCAGTCATTTTTCTCATATAAGCAAAAATTTTCAAGTGAAAATTTAAGAGACAATTATTGAGAATCTTCAAGCATTCTTTAACAAGAGCATTCAAGTTTCAAAAGCAAGCAAAGTTGAAGTCTTGGAGCAGCACTAAAGTGTGTTTGCAGGTCTTTAAGCTCACTTTCATTCAAGATCTATCATTTTCAAGGGTTTATCATGGTTGTGTATGGTGAATCATGATGGATTCTATGTTGGGGAGATGCAACTCGCCATCAAGCCAAGCCTAAGGACTTGTTTCCTAAGTGATTACATCCTCCATTATCACTCTACTTTTATCCCAAGGAAGGCACAAGCATCATTAGTGATCATTTGGGTGATTAGAGGTCTCTTAAAGTGAGTCATTAATCTTCATTTTTCCATTCATGCATCATATTCTTACCCATTAGAATAGGGTTGCATTGCATTTTAGATTTCCTAATATTAGACACACTTAAGGCTAGGGTTCATCTTCACATTTACATTCAAGTTCTATTATTTCCATCAAGGTTTAATTACCAAACTAGGGGTTTGATCGAGGCAAACCCTCCATAAGAAAATCAAGTCTATATTCTATTTTAGAGGTATTTTCTCATATTCAGATCTAGAAATCAGTTTGGAAGGGTAGGGTGGAGATTGGAGCACATATCTAAACTTTAAGTTCCCAAAAAAGTGGAACAAAATAGATTCGCCAGAAGTGGAAAATGAGTCCCACTACATGTGTTTTTGAAAATTGTTTATAGATTTAGATACCCTTTTTCCAAAAAATTGTTCCTGTACAAAAACCTTGATCTATGACTGATTTGCACAGATTTGTGAATGAGTCTCAATAGGTCAAAAAGTTAGAGTTTCTAGCATTTCAAAGCATCAATCAGTCATCTTTGGGTTCTTAAGTGCACATAGTCCTTCCTTTTCTAGCATTTTAAAGCATCAATCGGTCATCTTTGGGTTCTTAGGTGCACATAGTCCTTCCTATAGCTTTCCATGTTTCATTTACTTTTCTAGGTCATCTTTTAATTCATTGCATGATATTAGATTTAGTATTACAACTTGCATTGCATTTGTCTTCCCAATTCTTAACTTTGTGGTGAACCCCTTATTAGCTTACAACCAATCCCTAGGACAACCCTATTGCAAGATCTATTTCTCCTTTGCATTGATATCTCTAATGTTATCCTTGAATGAAATTGGAAAGTGGGTGTGCTCTATGTCCTAAAACCATATGATAGCATTGTACCACTTTTATTACATTTCAAATAGAAATGGTATATCTCTTACTATCAAGTAATATATACCATTTTTCAATCTTATCAGAGGACTACCTTGAATAAATACAACTTACCATTTTGTATTTTTGCTTGCCCCATCTCTATTTTGACTAACTATTTCATTATGCAATCAAAATACTCTACATAAAATTTTGTAATATTTGAATACATGGAAGTGGCACTACAACCTACAAATTTGACTTCTCGATAAAGGGTTGCACTTCCAAATCTATGGCATTGTAGTTGAGCTCAATGGACATAGTAGCATATGAGTGACAACAAGTATGATGTATAGCATGTCATAATTTTGATATCTATCATTTTTATAGTTGATCTATATAATCCAATTTATAAGACATTGAAAATGTTTATAGACAAGTTAGATGTGGCAAAGAAAAGGATGGAGATGGAGAAAAAATGAATATATAATAAAAAGATCATTCTCCACTAACTATATAAGAGTGATAAAAAAATATAATAGATCCCAAAAAAAATACTCCATCGAAAGGGAGAATCATCTAGGAAATGAAAGATATCATAAGCTAACAACATAGCCTTGTTCAAGTTTCTTAATGACATGATTAGAATCCATTTTAAATATAAGAATTACTTAACTAAATTGACACATTACTTTAGTAGCTAATGTTGAGGTCATAAAGACCTAGTTTTTGACACATGTAGAATGATATATCTATTTCACTAGTTATTTTCCTTACAAGATGCCATGTCTTAATCATATTAATTATATATCCATATAGAAACTCATACACATCTACCAATAAATAAGTGTGACATTACCAAATGTGACAACTTTTGATAATGTCATTTGAGACATAAGTGTTAACCATGTAAAGAAAGAAGTTATCTAGATTATAGAGAATCCATAATGCCCTACTAGATGGATTACGTCCATGAGTGATGTAATGTTTTCCATTATAAAAAAAAATATTCTATCAAACTCCTCCATACCTCGGTTCATGCCAAATGATGTAACACTAAGTATAAAGAAAAATAATACAACTATTCATCTCTTTGTCACCAAAGAATATTAATGTTCACAAGTCTTTGTCAAATATAAAAAACCGCATATAAATGAGAGGGGAACCCAATATATTCGATGTGAGAAAATACACTAATCATGAGACTCTAAGGATATTTCATCTAATTCAATTCCTTGTTATGCAACTTGTCCACTATCAAATTATCAATTTGTATGAAACTTTGGGTCATTTCATAATATCCTCTCTACTTTTTGATCAAAGTGTGTCACTAAAATCAATACTTTTAATAAAAAGTTGACATTGTCATCTTTAGCAATTAAATCATTAATAATTTGAAGATGGTTAGAAATTTTTGAGACTTTATATTTTGACACTTTAAATGTATTAATTTTTTATTTAAATGTATTATTTTTTTCTTTTTTTGAAATATTTTATGTAAGTTTTTTAGTTAACCTTTTTTTAAAAGATGAAAATTATTTCATAATGCATTTTTTTCTTAAAAACGATAAAAATATTTATCCTTCAACATAGATATGAAGACTAGCATTTAGTACATAGATATTTTCGATATTTTTTATGCATATTTTGTACACCCCAACAATGACTTCACATTATAAATTAAGTAAAAAAATTAAATTCTAATCAACCTACGTCGTTATCCCATTATTAATTAAATATTCTATTATTTAATTAATTATTTCATTATTCTTCTAAAATTAATTAAATGTTTGTTTAATTAATTTTCCTATTATCCCATTCTTCTAAAGGTTAAATTAGTTAATTAATATAACTTTATCCATTACCACCTATATCTTTTAGAAACCTATTAATTAATTAATAATGCATTAATTAATTAATTATCATTTTCTAACTTCCACTTAACTTTTTCTTTAATTTTAAATTTCAGCATTTTCCATGTGTTGTTCCTCCCCACATGTTTTCTTACACACTTACCCAATAAATCCTCATCCCTTCCTTATTAAATCAACTTTACAAAAATGTCACCTTTTAACTTGACTTTGTATGGGGCCATCTCTCTTCTATCCATAAAATCTAATTTTTAATTCCACCCCCCTAGAGATAAGAAAAAGTTTAAAGATTTGTCTCTGCATTAACTCCCACATGACATTTTTCTCCTTTCTCTTGGTTTAGAGCACCTCTAAAACATGATCCATTGATCTCGTAGGAAGATCTTAGCCCTCCATCAATTTGAGTCTCTTTCTATAAATACAAGCCTTTACTCTCCATTTTCATCAAGTTCATTTTGGTGCAACAATTTTATACTAAAATATCGTTAGAGAAATTAATATTTCTAAAAATATTTTAGAGCATATTAATAGGCTTAGGGTAAACATATTTAGTTCAACTATGGAGTTTGGTTGTGATAAGGTATAACTTTTCTCTATGTTTTATCTGTTGTTGTTTTGTTGCTTCATCTTACAACATTTCCATACCCTCACATATTTTATTTCATATTAATTTTTAAAGTGACATTAATTATAAATTAGACATAGGTTTATTCTATAGTGCATACATTTTTCTATATATATCTAAAATTATTATTGTTATTATTAAATAAGAACATTAAAGTGGATATTTCATCTACTTCCAAGCCAACTAAGAAAAGTAGGGAGGGTGTTTGTTGGACCTTTCCACCAAATAGTTGGCATAAAGCCAGCTTTAATGGAGCAGCGAAGCGCAACCCAGGTTTGGTAGGAAGTGAAGGTGTGATAATGGATCCTAATGGTAACTTTATGGTAGTTGTGGCCATATCCCTAGGTCACCAAACCAACCATGTGGTGGAGGCTATAGGAGCCTTTCAAGTTTTAACGCTTGTTCATAATTTGAATATTAAAAACTTATGGCTTGAAGGAGATTCTAAAAATATAATTGATTTCCTTTTAGGGAGGACCCCACTCTCTTGGACAATAAAGAATTGGATAGATGAAGCTAAGTCTATTCTAGAAAAAATTGAAAAAGTAAAAGTTTCACATGTCTATAGGGAAGCTAACAGCATGGTTGATTTCTTTGTGAATGAAGGGGTTAGGAAGCAAGGATTGAACATGTGCTAGAATTGTAGGGACTTGAGAACTGAAGTTAGGGCATTGCAAGATTATGATGTTACACATGGTAAAGAGGCAACAATATTTAATGATTAAAGAGATAGGGGCCAGGTACATTGAAATCAAGAGATTTTATGGGGCCACATCACGTTACTTGGAAGGGAAGGAAAAATAGTACACCTTGTGGGTGCATTGGAACAACCACATAATTCTGCAATAGGTTCTCGACACTAGTAGAGTCGATAGTAAGGAGCAAACGAAAATGGGGGGGACAAGAAAAGAGTTGAGCCTAATAGCTATGAGGTGCACACTAGGAATGAAAAGGTTTGGGAGTAGATTGTTAGAGGTGTCCTAGTTCCATATCTGGAAAAACTTCATGGGCCCAATTCTATGGCCATAGACTACTTTGAGAAGAACTGGAACAATGATGAAATCATTCTCTTTGGTAGGAAGGTGAAGCTGGATGAGAAAATTATAGGGGAGATCACTGGTATGTCCACTGATGGAGTGAAGTTTTATTGCGACAAAATGTTTTCTAACAAGGCGGTCATCAAATTTCTGAAGAAGGACAAGGAGAAATTGAAACTGGTTAAAATCTCTAACAGCTATTTCAAAATTGACACTATCAAGGCACAGTGGAGAAAGGTATTTCGTGTGATAATGGAGTATATCACTCTGGATGGGAGATTTACCATAGTGTATGGGAACCATTTTTCCATTCTTAACCACTTCCACCATAAGAAATGGATTTCTTTTCCTCACTACTTGTTATGTTCATTAACTAATAGCTTGGAAGACCATAGGAAAAATCCTAGGAGATACCCTATTCTTCATCCTAGTCTTATTAGGTTAATTTATGAACACTATCAAAGCATGTCGACTTTATCTAACCTTTTTTCCTTTGTGGAGTCTGAGGACTATGATACTAATAGTGGGGGTACAGAGATTTAGCCTAACCAAGAGAGAATTGTTGAAACCCACTCGTCCTCTGCAATGTCTAGTAAGAAAACCCAGTCTAATAAACCCCAACTTGCTAAAGATAACCCTGAGACCTTCCTCAACTGCCCTGCCCCCTTTAAGAATCTCGTTCTTAAGGGCTACCCTGCTAACAAGCTAGTCTCCTACTCCATGGACTCCTTGGAAGAAAAAGTAGAAATTTTGTGCCCTCCCCTCCTAGCTCTTTCAGATTTGAAGGTACTAGATTTACTAGCTCCCCCAACCTGGGTGATGTTAATCTCATTTTAGACTGGGTTCAGTCTGGTGGCATTTTGGCCTCTTCTAGAAATGACTTTAGTGACATATTCAACGTCTTTAAATGGGCCTACCAAGAAATTAATGAGCTGAATCAAAGAAAAAAGGCTCTATATAGAAAATAGGAGGAGCTGGAGCTAAAGCTGGCCACTCTCAACAATGAAGAAGGGAAATGGAATAAGAAAAACCATTGTAAGAAAGGTGGAGACAATGAGGAAAATTACAGGTCTCTAGAAAAGGAAATGGCTAAAATTAAAAATAACTTGAAAACTATAGTGGAACAAAACCATAAAATGGCTAGGCACAATGCCATTATTATCAACGCTATGTCTGAAAAGCTAGAAAAAATGCAATAGGGTTCATTGGTTGTTGACTTGGAAGTGAAAAAGGAAAGCAAGATTGAGGACCAAGGTATTTCTAAACAGACCCAAGCCAACCTTAAAAGGAAAGAGCCTCGCAATACACAGATTGTTCAAATCTTAAAGAGGGGGGTTCAGGATATGAATGAGCTGGAAGCTGAGACTACTAATCTTGTAAACACACAAATTTAGCTGCTGCTGGCTTTTCGGTTGATTTTTGGCTCTATAGCCTTCGCTAGCCTTTTTGATGGCTGTGGTCATTTATTATTGTTTTTTTAATAGCCTTTCTATCTATGTTGTCTTTATTGACTTTCTTTTCATTTTGTAAACTTTGTGGTTTTGTGTCCCTATAAAATCTATTTTTTCCTCTTTCAAAAACATTAATACCTATGTGTAATTGTTTTTCTCTCTTTTTCTATTTTTCCAAGTGTTAAACAAATATCTCCATGTTCCATAAATATCTATATTGACTATAATATAAAAAAATATTATAATCAATTTAAATATATTCATAATTATTCTTGTTGGGAAACTTATTATGAGGGCTATGTTCCTACAAATTATCTTGTCATTTTGATTTCATTTTCTAGTCCAATCCAAGACTCGAAACATAAAATTTTGATCAAAATATGATCACAAAGGTAGAAAGGAAATCCAATGTTGTTTTTGAAGGACCTTTGAATGAAGGAACATTCAAAAAAAATGTATAAGGGTCTTCATTCAAAGTTCCCTTCCATGCACAATAAATATTAGAATATTTAAAGTTGAAGGGACCATAATTTGAAGGCATTTTTAAGGGTGTTTTTATAATTGTCTTCAAATGATGTTGTTTCAAATTTTCCCTTCTCCTCCCTACCTAGGTTTTTGATGTCCCATAAGTCAGATTCACTATTTTGGGTTCACCTTGGTTGTTTTAATTAGCATATTCTTATTCCTATAAACCTTGTAGTCAATTTTGAGAGCACATAGAAGATAGCTTGGATGCGGATTAAAAACTTATGAAATTCTCCTCTTAAGTAGGGATATTTTTTTCTTTGAAGGGAGAGTAATTGTTGAGGCATAATAGTGACCTTCAACTTGAAAAAATATTTAACAAGAATAATAGGGTTTGTAGAAATAACTTTAGCTATATAGACATGACTAACACGAGGGGTGGATTATCCTCCATTGCATGAGGGATTGAGCCTCATCTATTGGTATGAGTAATATGGCTTTTGGTGCCATTGCATTTCCTTTTCTATGATTTCCCACCATGGTTAACCCTTAACCATTCTTTAGCAAATATTATTTCTCATAGGCTTAGAATTGATTTGGCTTGGGGTATAATAAAAGGGAAATCCTTAATCTTCTATTTAGAATGACATCTAAAACAAGGATTAGGAAGGTTGATACATAATATTATCTACATGTTACACAAGCTGTCAAGATATTAATAGTTTTTCTAATACATTTAGAAAGTTCAAGATCTCATTACATACTTATCTTTGCAAATGGGTAAAATAAAAATGGCAGGCTCAATACAATTGAAAAGCATTGGGGAGGAATCAAACATGTCCAAAAAGGTCCAACAAGGTACTTGGGAATGCAGAAAAAATTAATTCAATCCATGAATTGGAAAGAATGATCCTAAAAAAGACAAAGTATTAGGTCCATGAACAGAAAATAAGAAAATAATTATAAAAACATTAGTGATTAGCTTTTAGAATAGCATTAACATAATTGGCCTAAAAATTTGAAATGGGAAAGAACCTTTAATGGAGTTTTAAATGCTATCAAGATGAACATTATAGCTGACCATACAATATGATATAGGTATGTTACATACTTTCTAAGGGAACCATTCCAACAAAATATATAACAAGAGTGAAATCTTCAAATAATTTATGTTTATCATCAAAATAAAAAGAAAAGGAAAACATTTTACTTTATTTTAACAGATTTTACATTATAATAATAATGATGAACAATTTAACTATAAATTTAATATTAAAATATGATTTTCAAATCTTAACATATGCTTCTAATAAGAATAATGCATCGAGTTTACTATTCATATATTTTTAAATTAATTTATAAGTTTATGTAATTTTCAAATATATAATTTATCATAGTTTTACATGTCTATATCTTTTTTTTTTTACCAGATTTTTATATCCGCCTATTGAAAATTTCTTATAGAAATTATTACTTTCATTGCATTATTTTCCCCACTTCTAAACTGCTGTTATAAATCATTTAAACCTGTTAGATTACTTCATTTAATTTTAAAAATTAAACAATAATATACCACGTCCTCTTTGGAACAAGGCTTTCAACCCTTGATTCCTTATCTCTACAAATTTTGTTTATGCCTTTGAATGCATTGGTGACAATAGTGTAAACTCAAAACGATATCATAGACCTGAACATACACATCATATTAATATATATCACATTTGGTATTAAATTAAACATTTTGAGAGTAAGAGCTGCGACCACCATGTAAGCTCTGCACCTCAAAGAAGAGGTAACTTGAAAAGTAGATGATTGCACCTTAAGGTAAAAGCATCGGTATGAGATTCCACTTTATTTATATGTAGGGACTTCTAGCTGTACTGAGTTTCCTTCCTTAGGCGTGCTTATATGCTTTTAAAACATAAACACAGAGCCATCATATTCCACACCATATACAATCAGTTATTCCATCTTTACCATCGTACCTATTATCAACAAACAAAGCAAAAACTTTCATTCACTCAAATTTAACAACATTCTACAACATTATTATCAACAAACAATTCAGCCAATCGATAACATTTAAGAAAGTATATAAGCTGTATAGTAAAAATACCTTGAATTCATGGAAGAAACTGAAATTAGTAGTAAAGGGAACCTATAACAACCAGATGACAACTCTTCAATTAAAACATTTGTTGCTGTAAAAGATTATTAAGCATTTTGTGGGCATTTGTATTACTCTGTGCCACATTTTACCTTACCTTTCCACCAATTCCCTCTTGTTGTACATTCAAGGTTAGATGGGTCAGCTGTCTCTTGCAGTTTCTTTACTTCCATTTGAAGCTGTGAGAAAATATTGAATTAACAAATAAATAACTATTTTATGATTGTGGGGATTAATTATTATTTTTATTTATTAGGAAAGTAATCTAACATAAATTTTACAGCTTATTTGTCTTAATGTTTCTTTTAAATTTCTTTTTCCAACCTCCATTCCAAAATAGAAAGGTAACTGAGTATAAATCATGACTTATCCTTTTATTTTTCGACTTTTAGTTGATAGTGTTATTGTTACAATCCCACTAACCTATTAATATTAGAAATAGTCTAGTAAACTTTAATATATATATTTCAAATTTCCAAAAAGAAAAGCTGGGATCTTACTTTATTTATATCATCCGCCTTCCTTTGTTTGGCACTGTTATAATACTCATCTGGTCCTCCATAGCATACAGAAGAGCCGAGAAAGCAGTGTTCTGGAGAATACCCTGAACGTTTCTCACTTATGTCCTGCTTTAGTCCTTGAGTTTCATTCTTTCCCTGCCTTACTTGCTTTTCTGTGTTATTCACCACACAATGGTTTTAGGTTTTTGAGAAAGACAAATAAAAGTAACAAGGAATAAACCTTTTAACTATAGGCGGCATGAACAAATTCTGTTTGACAGCTGTTTCTAACGCAAGGCGGCATGGACAAATTCTGTTTGACAGCTGTTCGAACGTGAGAAATGCTGACAACTGTTGAGATGAAGATGAGAACACTTTAGGTATTGTCTTTCTTGCTAAATATCTAAGGCATATTTTTCATAATCTTGTATTCTAGCGTACAGGAAGTCAGAATAAGGGACTTTAGAGTAAAAGTAGACTTTTTGATATCACTTTTTAAATACTGCACGGTACTACATTATTAGGGTACCTACAAATCTTTTCTTAAATAAAGTTAATGATATTTTAAATATATCTATTTAATAAAAGTTGATAAATATGTGAAGATTAACAATAATTTGAACAAGATTATGTTTCAATTGTTGCAGTTACATGAAAAAGATACTTTGTGCTCCAAACGGCTTCAATTTATAACATTTTGTTCTTACCTCTAGTTTGTATTGGTTTTATAGGACTGCTAGTTTTATTGTATCTTTTTCTATTCTGTTGCAATCTATTGCTTGCATTTTTCTATGTAATTATTTTGTATTGTTTCAATATTAAAAAAAAAGTTGAGAAAAATTAATCTGAAGTTATTCTATTTATCTTTCTTTCTTTTTTTTATTATTGTAAAAATTTAAATTTTTTGATGTGAAATAGTTTTCAAAATTAACATGATGTTTAAGAATTTTTATTAACACATTCATGACATTACACTGCACTCTTTGTTCTCATTTTAGAATGTCTCTACACATTAAAGAATATTTTGAAATATTAAAAAGTAAATTTACTACTAAAAATATTATAACTTTATTATGTTTTATGTATAGATGAAATATAAATTACTATTTATATTAAGCAAAGTTGTATAAAAATCTATTAAATAAGAAGATATAATATATTAGAAGTCAACAATAATTAAATTAGATTACTTTTCATAAAATTTATATCTTTAAATCATTTTTTGTTTATCAAATTTTATAATTTATTATCAAATTTTCATCTCTAATAATAAATCATGAAATCAAACTTTAAATATCTATTGAAAATGTTCACACAAATCTTATGAAAATTAATTTATTTTAAAAATAATTAATATTAAATAATAATTCATTAATTGTAAAACAATCAAAATATATATAATACCATCTATAATAATTCTCATTTCATGCCCTTCGCCATGCACCTTCTGCTTTTGTTTTTCCAAAACTTCACCTTTGCTTGAATACACTGACATCTGAATAAATCACAACACAGAAATATGTTTAATATAACCCTGAGACAATTTTTCTTTTATTTTTCAATTTCTGAAGCAAATATGCAAGCCAATCAATCTTAAGAAAGAACAGATTCTAGATTGAGATTTCAAAACAACATAACTCTGTTTATATCCCTTGCGTCAAAGCTATAATTTCTTCTGACAATCTTGTTGAGCATTTTAAGGCAGATTGAAAGGACATGAGAACATTAGAAGCTGTGGATATTGCTGGGTTTTATGCAAACAGTGGGCATGTTGTCATCTTATATTCCATCCTTTGATTTCTTTTCTACAGCTGGCTTTCATACAGACAACTTTACACAAAACTAACTGTTATAGAAATGAAACAATAGCCCAAAGAAATTCTAACAATGCACAATATATTACCATCCAACAACAATAAGAAACTCAAAACAGACTCAAGCTGTAATGCTCCGAAAAAGTTCAACACTCACAAAAGCCCTGCCTGCAAATAGTTATTTCTTAAAAGAGAACATAGCTATTATCTTCGAATAAAAATGAGATAAATCCCGGATTACTATGCTCGGAAATTTTACATTTACATAAAAAAATCCTCTCCTCAAATGGCTTAGCAGAGTCTAATGTAGAGCAATATTAAAATCAGTGTACACCATGAAAAACATTTCAAATTTACCTCTTGCAAACTGATGAGGGGAAATCGTAAGTTCCAACATTATTTCAAAGTGTATATATTGCAAAGCCATTTTTCATTTCAAAAACACAACACAAAACATTATAGAGAGAAAATATAATCATTACTGGTTTGTTCTGTGCAGTGGAATGATATCTACATGATCCCAAGCTTAAGCAATCGCTGCAAGGGTTCTTCTCAGGGACGCCACCAAGGATTTCTCTATAGCTTTCCATTGTAAAGATGAAAAGATGAAACTTCTCTATTTCACAGTGAACTCCACGTCACTATTAAGTAATGGCAGAGCATTCTACATGTTGATCGGGTTGAATGCACGTTTATATAGATGACTGAGGTAAATATCATGAGTTAGCTAGGCTGAAAGAATTTTGAGGAAGAAAGAAAGTTTTAATAAAGTTGAATATCTTTTATTTATCTTATCCAAAAATTGGCGTAGTGGTGGAGACACAACAGTCAAAAAGGCATTATCTTTTATATATATGTATATATATATATATTTAACAAAGAAGCTTCTCAGCATCAATATCTTGTTATGCATAAAAAATGAATACAAATATATTGGGAATAGTTAGTCCATCTGATTTTTACCATCATAAATTCTAAGATGTCACTACGACGTGTGATCACTATTTAATTTTAATAAAGTTGCTCAATTTAATTTTCTTATTTTCTTATATCTTAAACATTTATAATCACCAAAATCAAACTACATAAAAGATGTACAACTCTCATTCAATATTTTCTATTTTATAAAATCTCAATTAAAATAAAATTTACTTTCCTTAACTATTTAATAATTTATGCAATTGATACAATATAATATCTTATCTTACAGTTTTTCAATTAATCTTTATTGATCTATATTATATAACTAAAAGTTCATAAAATTCATAAGATAGAGTTCTTATAAACTAGTTCACAAAATTATACAACTAATTTTCACAAAAATATACACGACAATCAAGTACAATATGTACAACCAGCATCGAATATCAGTAATAAAATAAGATATGTCCAGATCTGTCGTCAACTTTATATGGAAACTTCTCTGAGATAAAGCAACCTAGAAATTGACATCCATATTCATTAATGCAGTCACCGACAGCTTTAGTTACTCTCATTGTTGCCCATTTTTTCCTCTTAACACAGTAATGCCATGTTAATTAGTTGTTAGAAAGAAAGTATGAAGAGGTAATAAAGGTTGGGTTGGCTGCTTTAATCATTGAGAGATCGAATGTTTCAATGTACGAAGATAATATGAGCATATCCTTTCTTATCCGTTCTTCGCAAATCTCAGGCATATCTTTCAGTAACAGGTTTCAATACATGCTGTGTCGTTATACGTTCCTGTGCCCATAACTATCTGATTCCAAAGCTCCTAGGTAAACAGGCGCAGCGCATCTTAATGGACTTTTAAAAGTCACAAACTCCATAAATCAGATTTCGTCGCATTTTATATTCGGATAAATAAAAATCCATATGGATTCAAGACACTGATGGGACCTCTCTTTAGAAGTAAAACTAACGGGACAGTAAATTAACTTTTAACACATATTATTGTCCATTATGAATTGAGTGTCACTTAGTGGTTAGTATTTGTCTAGATAGTTTATAATTATTGTATTTTAAATTTGAAAAAAAATAAATGTATGTTTTAATAATGTGAATAAAAATGATTGTAAATTTTATTAATTATAGTATTTTAGTATTGATAATTAGTTCTTACTTAATCCTATTCTTAACTGACATTCTAATCCTAATTCTAATTTTATCACTAATGCTAATCCTAATTCTATCCTTAGCAATAAATTTTAAACCATTATCTTAATTCTAACTATGGTTGTAACACTATTCATAATTATGACCCTAACCGTAACCCTAACAATGACATTACATAAAAAATAAATCTATGAATTAATATTGGGAATAAGATTTTGGAATAAAAATATTAGATGAATACAATTTTGGAAGATTATATTTTAATGATTTTTATTAATAATATATATATTTTAATTTATTTTAATTTTTAATTGTTCCAACCATAATTTTTATCTTATTCTTAATTCTAATTTTAATTATAATGTTTTAGCATTATAATAATTAATAATAATAGAATTGGAAATATAATTTCATTAATAATTATAATAATTTTAGTTATTTTAATTTATTTCTTATTTGTATTTATTTATAATTTGAAGTGAATAAAATTTGGAAAATAAAAAAAAATGGTGATGCCGAATAGTTTAAGATTTAATTTTTATTTTTATTTTAATTGTGTAAAATAAAATCTTGATTATATTTATATACTAATTTATTATGTGCTTTAATTTATGTTTTACTTTATTATTTTCATCGTGTGAATCTGGCTATATGATTTTTGTGAGATTTTATTTAATAAAAAAATAAAAATTACATACATAAATATAGAAAAATTTATGTAGCTAAAAATAAACTTTATTTAATTTCATATATACATATAATAAAATATATTATATATCCTATTCAATTATCAAACATTATTGAAGAAACCTGCAAGAAGAAAGGATTAACAACAAACACTGATGATTTCGGAATGCAATGATATTGTATTCAATTTAGTGTTAACAATGAGCTCAAACCCTCATTATAAAGAATGAGTATGAGAAAACTCATGTCATGGATTGAGGAGATGATTGAATGAGGATGGGAAAACACACGCCATGGATTGAGGAGAGGACTCCTCATCCTGCAGTGGTGGCGAATTGCTCTCCTCAATGAAATGGAGATGTATCGAGAGGGATTGGACACCTCTCAAGATACCTCAACATCCAACACCTAACTAGACTTAAGTTAGCCTAACTAGAGTAGAATACACTAATACCCCAACTTAAGCATAACTTAGGTGGGTAGAAAAGAAATGGGTCCTAGCTACTAGCTAGATGAGGTACCCATGTACAAAGCAATCTCTCTAAAACTGGAGTAAGATAGAAAATCCAATGGGAAAAAACTATCCTCCAAAAAGAGAGAAAAATAAAAGGGAAGACTTGAAAGCCCACCCAAAGATGGTCTAGTTCTTGATGTAGATCGTACCCCAAGAAGAGCTCGTAGATGAATGAACTTGCTCTCAATGAAAGGTTTGTTGAAGATGTCAGCAACTTGACTTGAAGACTGGCAAAATACTAATTCAATAACCTAACTATGAATGAGCTCTCTAATGTAATGCATGTGAATCTCAATGTGTTTGGTTAGTTGATGCTAAACTATATTCTTGCATATGTGGATAGTACTTTGATTATCACAATGAATGATAGTTAGTTTCTTGGAAGGAATACCAAACTCTATAAGAATACCCTATAGCCAAATAGCCTCTGCAGCTACAATAACAACTCCCATGTACTTTTCCTCTTTAGATGATAAAGCAATAGCAAATTACTTCTTGCTTGACCAACTAATAAGACCTGAACCAAGTGAGAAATTGTATCCTAAAGTAGATCTACGATTCTTTGAATCACTAGCCCAATCTGAGTCTATGTAGCCAACAAGATCAATATTTGTACCAACTCTGTAGTGAATCCCAAATCTAAGTGACCCCTATAGGTAGTGAAGAATCCTCTTGGCTACTTTCGAATGCAACTAATGAGGTTCCTGCATAAATATGGAAACCATGCCAACTGCATAGGAAATATTTGGTCTAGTATGAGTCAAGTATATTAGGCTCTCAACAAGTTGGCGATACAAAGTGGCATCAACCAATGGTAAATTACAACAAGTCTCAAGCTTGACCCCTAATAAAAAAGGAATTGGAGATGGCTTACAAGAATTCATGTGAAATTGTGCCAAGAAATCAAGAGTATACTTGGGTTGTGTAAGAGTGATCCCTGAATCAGATTGTGCAATCTAAATCCCAAGGAAATAATGTAAAATACACAAGTATGCCATATCAAATTTGTCATGTAGAGCTAACTTCACTACAATTGCAATAATAAATGAAGAACTGCATGTGATCAAGAGATCATCAACATATAAAACTAGTATCAACCATGAATCATCTTGATGGAATAGATGCACATTAGGATCAAAATGGCATGTAGTGAAACCTAAAACAAGCATGAAGGAATCCATCTTGGCATACCAAGTTGTGGGGACTTGTTTGAGGCCATATTGGGATTTCCTAATTATGCATACAAAGGATGAATCCTAAACATACCCGTGTAGTTGTTCGATGTAGATTTCCTCTTCTAGGTCTCCATGAAGAAATGCACTCTTAACATCCATCTATTGTACTTCCCATCCATATGAATCAGCAATAGTAAGTGAGTCTAATTAAATTCATCTTAGCGATAGGTGCAAAGGTTTCAGTGGAATCAATACCCGCAACTTGTGAATTTTTTTTGCAACTGATCATGCCTTATACTTATCAATTGACCCATTTGCTTCATACTTCAATATATCCATTTGCATCAAACTAGCTTCCTTCCCTTAGGAAGTGAATTCAATTCCCAAGTGTGATTTCTAAGTAAGGAATTATGTTCCTCATCCATAGCACTATCCCACTCAAGTATGCCTGATGTCTATCTAAATGTATGTGTGTTAGAAACTATGGAAAAGTAGGCATGAGGAACCCCTTGGAAATCTGACTTAATGTGTATGTCACATATTGAATCCTATGCTCCTAAATTTACCATATCAACTAAATGAGAATGTGGTGAATCAAGTCCAAGTATGTCAACCTCCAATAGAATCCTAGAACTAGATGAAGATGAACCCTCATCACTGCCCTCACTGTCATAGCTAGAAGAATCTATATCAAGAACCTATTGTGAGTGATCTGAATCATCAAGGTGTAGTGAGCCCAAGTTGGAAATGTTAAGTGTAGAGTCATTGGGACTCTCATCAAACTTATCACTTCTCTCAATGAACAACTCATGTGTAGTAGGGTGGAGTAGATGATAACCCTTAACACAATATGAATATCCAACAAAAATACAAGGTTTGGATTGAGGATCCATAGCCTTGCATTGCTCCTTTGGAATGTGTGCCATAGTTGGAGACCCAAAAACTTTGAAATGATCAATTGATGGTTTTGTTCCTTTCCAAGCTTCAAAAGGTATTATTCCTTTCAATTCTTTATGAGGTACCTTGTTCGGAATATAACATGCATATTCGATAGCTTCTGCCTAGAATTTTGGTGCAAGCTCTTTCTGATGAATCATGTTGTTAGTTATTTCATTTAGTGACCTGTTCTTGTGTTTTGCAACTCCATTTTTTGGGGAGTGTAAGGAACTATATGTTGTAATTCAATACCCTAAGATGTGCAAAACTACTTAAACTTGTTGCTAGCATACTCGCACACATTATCTGTCCTTAGTATTTTGATGGATTTCTTAGATTTCTTTTCAACTAAGGCTTTGAAATCTTGAAAGAATTCATAGACTTTAGATTTTTTCCTAAGGAAGAAAACCCAAGTGTATATAGAGAAGTCATCAAGAAACATAAGAACATATCTTGCCTTAGTGAAGGATGGGTGTGGAAATGGTCCTGAAACATCCCTATGAACAATTTCTAAGACTTGTGATTTCCACCATGGTTTAGCTTTCTTAGACTTCTATTATGGATGCTTTCCTAGTGCACAATCTTCATAAAGACCCTTAGAAAATTTAACATTTTGCAACCCTATTACCATGTTTTGTTGATTCAGTTGCTTGAGATAGTGATAGTTTAGGTGGCCAAATTGCTCATGCTAAAGCTTGCTAGTGTCATTAGAATGAGTGAGCAAATATTTTGGAGTAGAACTATGAGAAAAACTAGAAAAAATATACAATCTTAATTGATCAGTTTCTTTTCTGGTAGCTATCAAATTGTTGCTATTCAATTCCCTGATTTCAACTACATTTGGAGAAAATTCAACTGGCTAACCTCTACTTAGATGAGTGATTTGATACATAGAAAGAAGATTATTTGATAGTGAAGGTACATTTAGAACTTTTTGGAAAGTGTACACATTATATAACATGTATGCATTACATTTACCCAATGGGTAAATGGATAATGTGTACACATTGTGTAATGCATACGCATTTTGTTTAAATAATGCATATGAGTTTTAATAAAATTTACATGTTATTAAAATTTTGAATTTTCAACCCACATGTAGCCTTGGTTTTAGGCTTGGAAAAGGCTTGGCAATCTGACCCTTAGCCTTTGACCTGCAACTAAAAGACTAAGGCAGATCGAAGAAGAATGTGCAACTTTCAAAATATGGATGATGGACTTTTTTTTTAATCAATCTATAAAATTAAAACCCATTAGAGAATAGGATGTCTAGTTTTCAAATATATAATTTTTACTATGATTGGATTTTATTTTTTTAAACTAATTTCTAAGCAAACTAGTCCTTAAAATTGAAATATCAAGTGTTTTTTGTTTTTTAATAACCTTTTTTTTGGTTAAGTTTCTTGTAAAAATAATTATATGGCATCAATCTTCAAAAAATTCTCTACAAAATTAAAAAAAGGATTTAAAAAATGTTTAGTTTAGGTCCAATTATGATGTCTGTACACATTGAATTTTAAAAACAACAATTAAGGCCATTAAAAATTCAATAAAAAATATATATTAATTTTTTTTTTTAAAAAAAAATCCTCATTAATTATCATGTTGTTAGCTCTCTTTGATCAAAAGGAAATAGTAGAATAATTTTATTTGGTTCAAAAAGTGGTGTCCATACACGTGCATGGTATGGTAAAAAAATAAGGACTTTTAAAAAGTTGTTTTTATACATCCCTATAAAAATTTAGTTTCTATAATTTGGGTATTTGAATAATTTTTATATTTGGAAACTAGATTCAAAATGGAAACTTTCATATTATTGATTTTTTAAAAAATTATTGTGTAAGTGCCTCAATTTTTCAGCCCAAGCTGACAAATTTTGAAAAAATAGTAAAAACACTTCAACTTTTTGAGGTTTTTGTGGACCCAACTTCTTGCATCAACCCAAAATTTTCACCTTCAACTTCAATAGAACCTCTTATTTAACCAATTCTAGAGTATCATCACCTAAGGTGATTAAATACATGCCACATGATTCCAAAGATGAGAACTCAACTTGTGATGATCCCATATGATGAGTAGCACCTGAATCTATAACCCAGGATGGTGATGAGGATGAAGTAGAAACTAAAGATTTTCAATTTACCTTCTCGTTTTCCTTTGAACTGTCCTAATTTGATGAAGATGTGTTGAATGATTATGGAACCCATAATTTTTTCTTCTTGATAAGATGAGTAAGGTGGTCTACTTGCTTCTTCATACACTGATTTTCTTCATGATTAGGATTTTTACAATAGGAACATTTAGGTAACTCTTTCTTAGATTTCTGTTGCTTTGAGTTTCCTTTATTTTGATCAACCTTGTTATCAACTTTGTTATCTTTTTTATGATCCTTGTCTTCTGATTTTGTTGTTTCTTACCCTTAGAAGATTGATCTTTCTCATTTCCTGCAATGAGTGCTTGAGATTTACTATTCTTCAAATTTCCCATTTGTATTAACTTATCTTGCTTCCTTGTTAGATCAAAAATGAAGTTATCAAGAAAGGGAATAGCCCATGAAGTTCCAAGAGCTCTCTTTGTAGAGTAGAAAGTAGATACAAAAATAGAGTATTAACGACCTAACTTAGACAAAATTTATAGTATTAATTGGTTATCTTTCTTATCAATACCACATTCCTTAAGTTGCAACCTTAAGAACTTAATCTTAGTGAAAAAGTCTTGAAGAGAAGTAAAGTTTCTTGGACATAATGCTATGAGCTAATTTTCTAGCTTATGATCCCTAAATTCATCAATCTTTCCAAATAGCTTATCAAGACCTTCCCAAATTTCATTGGGTGTTTTCAAGAACTGAATATGAAATAGTAATTCAGGTGATACATTAATAAATAAGAAACCAAAAGCTTGATATCTTTTGTTAAACCATTTTTCCTTATCCTTACCAATAGTGGGTTCTTTTTTTGTATTCATTACTACCCTATACAAGCCTCTATTCATGAATGAAATTAACATTTTTGTTTTCCAATCATGTTAATTAAAAGGCTTTAAGGGTTGAATAGTTACATTAGAATCCATTTTGCCTTAGTTGCTTTGTTGAGTGCAAAAAGAAAGAAGTAGAATTTCTTGCAGAAGTGAAATTAAGACACAAAAGTAGAAGAGCACTCCTCAAGGAAGTGTCAAAAATAACACACATAAGACCCCCCCTTGATTATTTTGATCTCCCCCCCAAATTTGGTACTTTATAAAGTCCCAAATTTGGCACTTTATAAAGTAGTGCGTGTAAGGAATTCAAAAAAGTCAGAAGTTAAAAAACCATGTGACCAGGTGCAGATTTGAAATTCCTCCTTTTGCTCTGTCAACGAATTGAATGCCTTCTTGAGAAAAAGAAATGCCAGAAACAGAGGGAAGAGGTGAATCGCAACCGTAAATTAAGAGAGAAATTGCAATATTACCAGCGCAGGTCAACACCAAAAAAAATTCCTCGGTCCACAATTGTCGTCTCTATGAGCAAGACTTGTGCTTCTCACATATATTTGAATGATCTACACATGCAAATCAAGGCCTTCATGGGAATGGATGTGGGCAGTGTTGGGCAACAACCAAACTCCACACAGATTCCTCACACAATAGCAATGCCAAATGAAAGGGCGTGTGGGGGCATTTGGGGATTTCTTCGTGCGTTTATGACCAAAGATTTCACAACTCAAAGCATAGATATCATGCCACTAATCGCGTCTGCAAAATAAAAATTGTGCCTCAGTGAAAAATCTCCAATCTACGTGAGCTCTGCCTATGGCCGCTTCAAGACTGCATATCTCCATAAATTGGTTTCACTGATTCAAAATAGTCAATGGTGACCATGCTGATCTGGTCGTGGCTTACAAACAGCTACAACGACTTCTCCTTCACAACTCATCACCTCCGTTCATACCTTGCGTAACCTCAAAAAAGGTAGATCGTGGCTTGGAAAATCTTCCAAGTCGTAGCTCCAAAATACCTTCGTGCCTGCAAAATTTATGCGGGATCTTTGTAGAAGTGTCACTAGCCACAGTAATCATGCACAACCGTTAAAAAAATGCACAAAAAAAAACTAAAAAATAATGCACGAAATCACCTTTTGGATCTTACGAAATCCTCCACTGCTCTGACACCATGAAGAAACCTGCAAGAACAAAGGATAAGAACAAAGGATTAATGACAAACATTGATGATTTCATAATGCAATGATATTATATCCAGCTTAGTGTCAACAATGAGCTCAAACCCTCGTTATAATGAATGAGGATGAGCAGACTCATGCCATGGATTGAGGAGAGGACTAGATTCAAGGATGAGCAAACATATGTCATGGATTAAGAAGAGGACTCATCATCCTACAGTGGTGGCAAGTTGCTCTCCTCAATGCAAGGGAGAGGTGTCGAGAGGGATTATACACCTCTCAAGATAACTCAACATCCAACACCTAACTAGACTTAAGTTAGACTAACTAGAGTAGAATACACTAACAAATATATTAGTAAAAGTAACATTTAGTTATTTTATAAAGATTTAATAAAATCAAAAAGTGAAAAATAAATCTTAAAAAAATATAAAAAATAAGTAACATTTATTTATTTTAAAACGATTTAGTGAAATGACTTTATAAAATTGAAATTGAAAAATAATTTCTAAAAAAAAACTAGTTTATCTTGTTTTCCCTATAAATTCACCCATAACACCCCAAACTTCTTAGCCAATTATGTTCAAGAGAAATATTTTTTACAATTTTTAAAGTTAAATATTTAACATGTTTATTTAAAAAAATAAAAAATGATATATAGAGAACATAAAATTATAGTTTTTAATTGGTTCAAAGCCAACTTAGTAATAACTAATCAACTAAAGTACTCATTGCAATAGTATTGCCTACTAAGTACAAAATTATTATAGAAAAATAAGTTTGTGTCAAAATCATACCAAAAATATTATAACCAATTTAATGTCCTTACAAACATGATAAAATATTAAAGTAACAAATATAATATTGTATCTTAATTTTAACAAAATTGTTTAGATTTAATTAAACCTTTGCTAGATTGTTGTAAGGTCCCTCCCTTTATATTAGACTCACAACCCCTTTTATTCTAAACTTATGTTACTCTACTATGCATATTAAGAGTGCATCATTTGGATGATAAAACATCCAATTGTGTTTGAGTGCCATTGTACTTTTATTCATTCGACTCTTAGATTGGTTTAGTTCAATTATTTTGTGAATGCTTCTATTAAAGTATATGTTGAAATACACATTGATTGATACAATAAATTTCCATGCTATATTGTGCTGCTTCTGTCCAGTTGTAGTAAAATTTATTTCTTAGCATTTGACTCATGTTGATTTTGAATGTCTCCTATAGTATTTACTTGAGGTTCCTCATATCAACTAAATAAGGAAAGATGAAGAGTCTCAAAGTCTATACTGCTTTTGAGTTGTGACATATCATTGAATTATTATCTACATTTAAATTAGAACATCTTTACTTGTAATTGAAAGATTTTAGCAGAGATTTAATTTGATATGGATGACTGAATCTAGTTTTAATTAGATTAATCAATTGGTAATATGATTGTCACTAATTTGAAAAGGCCATCTTATGGATGTCAAAGGGGAGATTGTTGGAAATGAGTTTGTTTGAGGTCAAAAGGGCATCATAAAGAGGTCAAAATGGAAGATGGTTGAAGTTACAGAGAAAGCCTTGAAGGGTTACAAAAGTTCAGGCCTCGGGCTTATCTTTTATCTCTTGCTAAAAGAAGAAAAGAGTTAGTCATTTTTTAGCTAAGACCAATCCGACTTCTAAATTTGGGCTTGTGGCTTACTCTCTATTGCAAAAGATCAGAATTTAGGCTTCAGTCATACCTCATATCGAATGCCTCAAAGAAATGAAGAAGGAACAAGTTAATTCCAAAATGGCATGAGGCATTGGGGTTAAGTCTTAAATCTTACCTGTTAGGCATCAAAGATTGGCCCTAAGGCTTATGCCTCAGTATAATGTTAATTATGAGGAAAGGAGTTAAATCTAAAAGGGTGTTTGACATTGAGCTTCAACATTAAGGCTTATGTCTTATAAAGACAAGGATGTAGAAAACTAGAAGTGTGAATATTGACACCCAAAAAGGTTTCAGAGATTGAAGATCAGTATTAAGCATTATGCCTTACTATGAATGTTAAGAAAGGAGTATGATGGAACCCCAAACACTGAAACCTGAAATAGTTTTGGTGTTAAGGCTTGTGCCTTAACATGAAACAAAGAAAGGGGTAAGATGAAACCACAACCTTGACACCTAAAATGATTTTGGTGTTCATAGGTTGGCTTGAGGCTTATGCCTTAAATAGCTTGTCAAGTGTATAGTAATAAGAAAGCTCGAAGGCTAACAATAAAAATGGTTAAAGCTTGTGATGGAAATGTTGGGCATCACTATTTGGTAGGAATGATTACTCCTTATGTAAAGGATGGTAAGTGGTAAGTGTTAAGGGTGAATCTCAACAGTCAAAATGGCTTTGGTGTCTATAGAGTCGGCATTAAGGCTTATTCCTTAGTAGTTTGTTAAGTATGTGGTAAGAAGAATGCCGAAAGGAAAACACTTGAAAGGGTTAACTTTGGAAATGCTTGAAAAGGTTTCTTTCAAGCATTGCAGGTCAGTAGGTTGGCTTACACCTTAACACAAAGGAATGTAAGTGATAGGTGGAAGAAAGAACCCTGACATCTGAAAAACTCATGCATGTTTTGGAGTGTCAGAATTTGATGTTTCAAACGTTGGTGTGAAGGTTTACAATGTAGTAAAGGAAGGAAGAAAGTAATGGGTAAAGCCAATTTCCAAATGTCAATAGGTATAAAGAGGATCAAACATTGTGGTTCGATCTTGTTTCTTGAGGCCTTCAAAGCATGCCAATCATAAGGTAAGAGGGATTAGTTATCCTTGACTTTAAAAAGACATGAAAGATGGTAGAATTTTGCCATTTCATGGAATTCTTGTGTTGACATGCATTGACCAATGCGGGTATGTGGTTTAGTGACATGTTGCAAGAGACAATTACTTAAATGAATGATTCACATCATTGTTGTGAATCACTTGAATATCTACAACTGCATTTAGAGCAATTCAAATCATATGGTTGTATTTTAATACAAAGTGAGTAAATTAGATAAGCTAGATCATGGCACAAATTTAATGATCAATGGCCTACATTCAAAGATTGGATATTGTCAGTGGCTAGGAAAATGAAAATATGGCATGGAAAATGACATGTCATCTCTAGATACATTCTTGCAAAGGAATGGAGGGAATGGATGCCGCCATTAATGCAAAGGCCAACTATGGAAGATGGGAGAGATATAGTAAATATAAAATTAGATTAAATGCAATAAAACCCTAGTTGAAAAAACACTAAAACGTAGTTGAAGCAATAAAGGAGGTTGGTGGTGTTTGGCTCAAGGATATAGCTTGTTGATGAAGCTATGTGGGAAAAGTGGGAGATGAAAGAAAGAAAGGAGGATGGGAAAGGAGAGAGGAAAAAGAGGAAGGAAATAGAGAGAATAGTGGATAGGCATGTCACTTTCTCCAAGTAGTGGAGGTGGGGATTTAGAAAATCACACTAACATTTCAGATTTATTGTATGAATGAAGTCCCTAAGTGGGGATTCATGGAGGACAAAGGATTTTTAAGCATATCCACCTAGTATTTATGTATGTGTGGATGTATTTTCATGTTGGGCCATATCATGTGTATTGAGAGCATTGGTTGTGTATTACGTGCATTGATTATAGTGGGGACAATCTGTGGGAGCTTGTGTTTATACTGTGATCGTATTTATCAATTTTTTGGGGCTGCTGGTAGATGATTTCACTATAAGTAAACAATACATATTTATAAATCAATGTTAAAATTATCAAGGTTAGGCAATACATCATATAAATCAAACCCTATTAAATAATGAGGTACAAATAAGTATAAAGAAATAAAAACATGAACCATTATTACCAAAGAGTCTTCATTACACTTCTCCATTTTACTTGATATGAGTAATTTCCCTCAATTTTTGAGTATGCAAAATAGGCCTAACGAAAAAGACAAAGAAAAATATTGAAGATTCTAATTGGCAATGGATGCACTTGACTTGATGTTGATAGACTTGATAGCAAGATGACTCAAGATAGCTTGTAGATTCTCCAAGATGTTTAAGATTGTACATAAAGAAATGGCAATGATAGAGGTTTCTTATAGAGAAGCCAAATTTTTTAATGAAAGGCTATGATTGAAATTCAATAATCAATGGACAAGAATGAAGTATGTAGTATGGACTAAGGTTAGGGAAAATGATAAGGATTGATGATCAATATTAAATTATAAATAATTTAATCAAAGGTGGAGGTTAATTGAGACATGGATACATAAGGATTTAATGTGGAAGATAAGATTAGCACAAAAAAAGAGGTGAGAGAAAATAAAACAATAATAAAATTATTTAATCTAGGTGGCAAATGAATAATTAAATAATTAAAAATAATTATCTAATTATAGAAGAATATGAAAAAGAGGACCTTTTGAATTAAATAATGATTTACATCAAAATTCAAGCGAGTGGTGGACCAAATTAAATAAATAAAATTTATTTAATTTATGACAGAAGAGGCTAATGAATAATTAAATAAATAAAATTTATTTGATTAATCGATGAATTAATTAAATAATTAAAATTATTTAATTAATAGAAGACATGACATTAGAAAATAATTAAATAATTAAAATTATTTAATTATCAAGATTGCCAAGGTGAATAATGATGAAGAAATTAGGAGTCGTAGGCCTTAGGACAATTTTTTAGTGTTTACATTTTTCCCTTGTATGATACAATGCAGTTTATCTCGTTGTGTCAAAGAAATTCAGTCGAAAATATGGTCCGGTGTGGAAAAGGTAGGAATGATGATGAGAAGTAGTATGCCCCATCAAGAGGAAATATGGGTTCAAAGAACACGAGTGTGCTCTCTAAATGGATGAGAAGACCTAGAGGATTAAGGATAGAAGAAATATTAGCATGAAGGATATGGATGCTAGTATGTCAAAAATAACTTCAATATTTTTCCAGATACATAGTAGGCCTTGCATTTAATCATCATTGGGTGGTAAAATATGAAAAATGGACAACAAGCACCATGGTTTGGCATAGATCAAGGTGTGTAATGTCATCCACTTACAAAAAAGATAGTCACAAACAAGGAATATCATAACTCATACTAAGGGAAAAGTTGCCCTAGTCTTTTTTCCAAGACAATCCACAAACAACAATCAAAGAAAAGAGTCATGAGACATCATCACTCCTCTAAATCCTTCATGGGACATCCTTGACGAAGCTAGTAACCTAGCTCAAAGAAAAATCAAGAAAAAGATAAGACAAAATAGACCACATGGTCAACAACCATTCAGAGTGTTTGCGAAAATATGATTGTTTGACATTTAGTTGACTAGGTGATTGATGGGTTGTTTGACAAGGCATGGTTTCATGACAGGAAACATGTTTTATAAGGCATCAGGTCTGGTTTTGATCATGTGGCCACTTGTATAAGGAAAATGACTGGGTTTGACTAAATGAAAATTTCTACTTTTAGGAAGGACACATCCTATATAAGACATAAGTTTGATTGGTTTAATGTCGGTTTGATAGTTTAACTATTTTGACAATTTGTTTGGTTTGAATAAGTTACCTTGTTGAGCTACTTGTCTTGTTGATGCGTGACTTGTTTAATTTTTTGATGAATGCTTATGTCTAAGATACCAATATCTAATTTATTATGACTGACGTGACAAACCCTAAAGGACCGACCTAGGTGGCCTCAGGGGATCATCAACAGATCGCCTTGCCTACATAACAATGTGTAAGAATCTCATAGTTTGACATGCCATGACCTTTTTTTAAATGACTTAATCATTATTTTATTTGACCAAACCTAAGAAGATTGACCTAGTGCCTCAGGGGCACATTGACAGATGCCCATGCCTACATTTAGTCATAGAGGCAACACAGTTCAACTTGGACTTGGACTGACAAGACTAACTTTGACCCTAACTCTACTTTTTGGATTTTTTCAAGTTATTAGAATGTTTTTATGTTTATGACATGTATTTTTTTTTTCTTTTTGAGGTTTTATCATTGTTTTTGGCTTTTTGGGAATATTTTATTTTTTTGTCTTTCTATCATTTTATGATTCATATTCTTTCTTTTTGATATAGTGATCTCTGATAGTAAATGTAGGATCCAACGACATAGGTACAATATTTACCCCCAATCGAGTATAAGACCAATTTATTAGAGGCGGAATGTGAGTGGATATGAAAAGTTGAAAGGATGCATGATGTCAATCATTCTAGGTTATGGAAAGGACAACCAACCATTATTATGGGTGATATGGAAAAGGTGAATGACAGGGAAAAGTTAGATTGAAATGATGGTAGATGATGGAGCAAAGTCAACTACACATGACACATGTTTACTAGGTTTTCACCATGGTACTTATCCAAAGCACCACCAAAATGGTTTTCACTATTGGACAAATTATTTCTCTTTACTATTTGCTTCATATTTTTTTATTTATTTTTGTGTTACCAAGATGCCTGTTTGCTAGGTTTTCATCAAGCTAATGGTTTTTTTGATTTTTCTATTTTTTTTTTAATTTCTTTTATTCTTATGACAAGACTTTCAGAAGCTATGTGCAGAACCGATATGTCATGATGATGCATTGACCTTGTTCAAATGACCATGGTAGACATAAGGACCTAATTTGGATGTGAAATGCAAGTGGCAAATATGACAGATGATAGAAATGATAGATGAAAGAGGCTATGGTATGATCCCTAATGTACACACTACTTGGGCCACCAGGCTTGAGATGAAAAGGAGTTTGGGTGACCAATGAGCTAGAGTACGTGGAGTTGTTGTCAAAGGCGCATTGAAAGACATCCCCAATGGAAGTGGAATGATAAATGAATATGGATGGATTGAATGGAATTTATGGAATGAGTAAAAGCGATGGATATGAAGACCTTGGATCAACAAGCTCTTTGTTAAAAATTTTGCACTGATAGATGCCATGAGTGATTTTTGTTGGAGGAGCATTCTTGAAGAGGCCAACGTTGTCTAATTTTAACTTTTGATTCATCCAATAGCTTTCTATGTTTTCTAGAGGATGTGTATTGACATTCTTGCTCATTCTCGATTTTCATTTTTGATTGGTCCAATAGCTTTTAATATTGGATAGAGGACTATCCTTTATTTTCTTTTCTTTTCATCATGTCTTTTGACTATTGGAATCCTTTTAAAGAGGGAATTTTTATTTTTGATTTTTGAACTTTTCCCTTGTCATTGTGCTTATCTTGAGATATGACTTGTTGATCCATATCTACAATGCTGATAGACAAACTAGAATGCTTGATGGATGAATGGGAGTGTTGAAGCTATCAATGGAATCTTTGGGACTGGCCTTTTTAGTATTGTTTGAGTCAAATGAGTCTTGTACATCCCTAATGACTTGGAAAGATGACTTAATAGAGGAAACAGTAGGAGGGACATACTCTAACACAAGATAGGTGGTATGGGAAGATTATGTTTAGATACCTTCAATGGGGTCAGGATCAAAAAGTGAATTATCATAGATTTCCTAATCAAACATGGGGTTTTCAAGGACATGAAAAGTTTGAGCAGAAGCCAATAGGGTAAAAGAAGATGTATCATCAAAATCCTAAAATGTTTCAATCCAAGCATGACTGTCTCTTTGAATTCCTTTTGAATCTATCTTGACATCATTATTGGAAGTTTTATCATCTTTAGTAGTAGTAGCATTGTCATTTACCTACAACTTGTTCATACAATACTCACAACATCCAATATCATGGAGTTGGACCTTAGGGTTTGATAGTGTGGAAAATGAAGTGGATGCATTAGTCAATGAAGATGGATCAATGTATTGCAATGAAGTGGAGGATGAAGCCTCGTTATTAATGAGAACTTGGAATTTTTTAGTCCCCCTTAGATTAGTACAATATTGGAAGGGGTCAGGATCACTGACTATTGTGATTTTAGTGTCGTTGTATGGGAATTTGAGGTATTACTGATATGTGGATGGGACAACCTTCATGGCATGAATCCATAGTTAGTCAAGGAGAAGGTTGTAGGGAAGTTCAAGGTCTGAGACTTGAAAAGTGGTATCCATGACTGCGGGTCCAACTCGAATAGGTAGTGTGATAATTCCTTTAGAGGATTATTCTTCATCATCATATGCCTTGTGTAAGATAGAATTTTACCTCCACTAGGGTTTTAGGACCTAGGGAAACAATATTCTATACTTCAAATTCAAGGATGACCCTAGAGAACTCATCCCAAGAAAAAAGGCAAGATGTCTGATAATAGGGTATCCTAGGGTATGATTTTAGATTAGAAGAGGGGTTCACCACCAAGCTAGGGCTTGGAAAAGATAATGACAAGCAAGATGAAAATCAAAACCTAGTGTGATGAAAAATTGAACTAAATAAACTAGATTGAAGATAATGACTAGGTTTTTTTTGGAGATCTTTGTAGATTTGGATACCCATTTGCTCAAAACTTACTCCTGTGAAAAATATAGAACTAGGACTGATTTTCCCAGAATGGCGAATGAGTCCCACTAGATCAAGAAGTTAGCAATTTTAGAATTTCTAGAACTATTTTCAATCTTCAACACATTTCCAGGTGCACACATTTTGTTTGTGATGTGGATCAGATCTAGGTTGTTTTTTCGAAAAACACATACTTACTCTGAGGTGACAAAACTCCTAGTTGTCTACTAGGTGAGAAGTCCTATAAGGTGAGAAACATGCACTCATGGCTAGTATGCACTCACACACACACAAGCGGCTATGGGGAAATTCATGCCTCAATCGAGCTTCCTAATCAAACCATACCAAAGTTATAACCCCTTATAACTTTAATAAGGCACCACACAAAAATGATTTTTGAGCTTCATGAGACAAGCAAAACTTCATATACTTGGAGCTCATGAAAAAATAGGATGGCTCCATAGGCATACAAGTTATGTTATGTAAGGTGGCCATATAACAATTGTTATAAAAGCCAAAATAGTATAAGGTATGTTCAAAGGGATTTTTCTTAGTCCATGAAAGGTTTCTTCTTAGGGAATAGTGTGCCTAATGTTTCTAAGAGAGGAAAGGTAAAATAAATATCACGCTCTTGGAGGAAATAAAGCTCAATGACACCACCAAGAAAGGGATGTGTCTTAAGAAGAAAGAAAATCGCACAATGAAACATGAGTGTCGATGTATTCCCCCACTTTAAAGTGGTTTCTAACACCATTACTATGAGAAATTACTTTAAAGTAGAAGATATGAGAGCTTATTCAGAAATCCCTATGCCAAGTCATATGTTTTTGATAAGCTATATCATGAAAAAAGTAGTATGTTACATATAAGCCAAATTAAGGCATTTCATCCATATCCCAAGTTTATCTTATATGTACATGAAAGGTAGTCAACTAGAAAAAAGAGACAACAACAAGTGGCATACGAGGACAAGGCCACCTAACCCCTTTCCCCCACTTAGTGGAAGACAAGGGTGAGCCTAATAGGATGAAAATGAGTAGCAGTTAGAGGAATTAGGTGCTTCAACACAAGGAAAAGCACCACACTCCTTGAGATGTTGAATTTTGTTGTTTAAAGCCTTACATTTGTTAGTAGAATGACCATGAAGTCTATGATAGGTGCAAAATGAGATCTTGTAGTAAAATTTCTTTTGTGTTTTTGGAGGGAGAGTTATCAAATGATATTGGAGGATTATTGAGAAGATTCCTTTTTGATTAGTAGTAGAAGATGTTCCTTTATTTGTGCAAGATGTCATACACACACTAAATGATAATGCTTGAGATGAGAATGGAGATAAGGGAGGTAACCCTAGATATTTCTTGAAAGAGTATGGTATGTTGGTTTACTTTGTGTGTTCCTTGTATCCATGTGTAGAAGGGAGATTGTATCCAATACCATAGAAAATTTTCAATTCAAATGAAGGGGGTTTATGTTTTTAAGAAGGATTGGTTTCTTCATGAGAACAAAAGTCCCTTTTAAAGCTATGTGTCATCCCTTCATGAGGAATGGGCATTATATAGCCCCCATCACCACCATGGGGTAATGTTGGAGAACTAAGTTGAGCAAATGAAACACAAGGTTTTTTGGTTTAGATTTTGAGATTTTTCCCTCTCCTATAAAGGAAGGTGTAAACCACCAATCGTCAATAGAACTTGTATTCAAAAAGGAATGATTTGTATATGACTCTTTGGACTTTGAGGGTGACATTTTGGAAACTTGATTGAAATGAGGCATAAAATATAATGACCCCTAATTATCACTAAGGAGTTTTGTTGTAAGTGAAGGATTAGAATTAACTTGTATAGGCTCAACTTTTGATCTTGGAATGAAAGTATTAGAGGAGTTGGAAATGTTGTGATCATATGATTCATAGCTTCATTCATCTACGTCAACCATGTATATCTTGTTGTTGTATTCAAATTTCATTGTATGGTGGAGAGTACAAGGGAATCCTTTTGTAGCATAAATCCATGGTCTCTCTAGGAGAATATTGTATGAAAGGGGTCCTTGAATGATACAAATAGGGGTAGGAAACACAATAGGTTCGACCTCAATAGGTAATGTGACCAACCCTAGTGGTTGCCTATTAACATTGTCAAAACCACAAATGTGAACATCATTAAGTTAAATGAGCCTTTTGTTCATGCCAATTTTGTATAGGAGGTCAATGCTACAAACATTAATTTATGCTCCATTATCTATGAGTGTGCACCTAACTATAGTTTTCTTAATGACCACCTTTATCATTAAGGCTTCATTCTTGTTTTGAATCTCAAGTGAGGGCAACTCATGTTTAGGGAATGTGATTTATGATTATGTGACTTGCATGGAACAAAATTAGGATGTTACATTATTTTATTTCATATAAGATTTTATTTCCTCCTGCTTTCTTTCCAATATTTCTTAAAATAGACACTTGTATGTAGGTGATAGTTGAATGACTTTCCACACAGATATATTAGGAGTCTTCTTATGATCTTCAATAATAGAAACAATGTGTTGAGGCAATGGTGATGTTGCGAGAGTGAATTGTGGTCCCCTACATGTTTGGGCAACTATGTTATATCTTGGTTGATGCAAAACATTGTTAGATTGCATCCTAGATTTCATGAAATCTCTTTTTTATTTTATTTTATTCGCTAATGGGAGGTGACTTAGGAAGCTCACTAATTAAAGGAGATCTAATTTTTGTCATCATAACCTCAACAATATTGTGCTTATTTCCATGATCTCTTAGTGAAGAGGATTCTAATGTCACTTCCTCATCTTTATGTAAGGAAGCCCCATTACATGTGTCAATGTTCATATTTTCTTGGACCATGATATCCTCCATAGGAGGAGAGTTTTTAGGAGAAATGAAAACTAAATTTTCATGAAATTCAAAGGTTTTTCTTCTAAAATGACTTCATCACAAGTAGGGGAATGATCAATGGTTAAATCATCTTTTTCATCAATGATGCTATTTTATTGTTCCATAGGATTCTCATGAGTTTCATCGGTTGTGTTTTCTAACATCCAAGTATCTTCTTTACCACTGGGGGAGATACTAAGAGAAGAAAGCTTGTGTTCTAGTCAAGATTGTCCAAATTTTCACTCCTTTTTACCATAATGTCTTAAAAAATAGGATAGGTAGGGGAAGGATCATAGAAAAGGATTGTCACAGATCTTAAAGGTTTGCTTATCTAGCACCAACATATCCTCATCATCATCAAAAGAGGAGAGGCTGTTGGGAGATGAATGTAGGTAGGTTTCAATGGTCTATTTTGGTCTTATTTTATCATCATGATTACTTATCAACATTTTCTCTTGTTTAGTAATATCTTGCCCAATAGGAGAGGTAAGAGGAGAGAAACAACTCAAGTTCTCCAAACTCTCATCAATTTGTTCTTCTAATACTACAATATATTCTCTACAAGTAGAAGAGATATTAGGAGAAGAAAAAATGTTATTGTCATGATTACCCAAGGTTTCTTTCACTAGACTAACCTCACTCATAGAAGGGATACGAGGAGAGGGATCAACAATGAACAAAAAGAGAGAGGAAAGGACTTCATATTCATATGCACTTAACAAATATTTCTTGCAACATTCAACAACATCAGAAAATAGAACATGAAGTACTTATGATACCTATATCATTTTGCAATGAAAACATGATATGATTATTGTTTTGCAAGCTTGAAATGCAAAAAAGATAGAGAAAACATGCAAAAGAGTAATGCAATTTTTTAGATTTTCAAGATGACAATTGACTGATTATGCTATGTAACAATGTGAAAATGAAAATTTGAAATTAAGAAATGCATGAAATGGACCAAATTAATCTATATTTAATGGAATAAATGTAATAGAAAATCCACCAACTGAAATAGATAATTAATGGCAGCAAACGAAAGTGTAAAAACAAGGTTTTTCATGTTGTAAAGGCTATTTCAGATTTGTTCTAGGATTGGTTTTCCCAAGGTGGTGAATGAGTCCTAGTAGGGATTTTTTTCAAAAAATATAGAAATTTTGAATGGATTTTTATATTTTTTATGTTGTATTATCTGTACACTAAATGGAAATGCAATTTTAGATGTTTTTCAATGATTAGAGATGAAAAAATTTAACCTATACACACCTCCACTAATGAAAAATACATTTGAAACCCTAGAAAGCCAATTAACTAATGAAAACCCTAATGAAAATTTAATGAAAGATAGATCTAGGATGATGATGGAATCCAAATTAGCAAAGAAGGTATTTGAAATGCAGGTTCACCAAAATGTAATATTGAATTTTGTCCCCACTAGGGTTTTAGGACCTAGGGCAACAATCTTTTATACTTCACATTCAAGGATCACCCTAGAGATCTTACCCCAAAAACAGAGGCAAGAGATCTGAAAATAGGGTATCCTAGGGTATGATTTCAGATTATAAAGCGGGTTCACCACCAAGCTAGGGCTTGGAAAAGATAATGACATGCAAGATGAAATGCAAAACCTAGTTTGATGCAAAAATGAACTAAATGACTTGAAAATGCAAGAAGAACAAAATAGAAAGCTATAGAATAGAATGTGTGCACCTAGAAATGTGTTGAAGATTGGAAACAACTTTGGAAATGGTAAAATTGCTTAATTTTTGACCCAATAGGACTCATTTGACATTCTAGATGAATTAGTCTTAGTTCTAGATATTTGCATAGGAGCAAGTATTGAGAAAATGGATGTCCAAATCTATAAAGATCTCCAAAAAAAACTACATTGGGATTGATTTACCACTTTTGGCAAATGAGTCCAATTTGACTTTTCTAGAAATTGAAAGTTTTGATCCGCACCTCTCAATTTCCTTTTTCTGCTTCTCTAGGTTCCCGAATCCAAAACTATGATTTCAAGGCTATAGATGACCATTTAGTGAAGATTTTGACCTTGCAAATAGGGAGACAACTAAAACAAATTTTTAACCTAATCTTCAATGATCTCCAAGTCTTCAAAGCACCTAGATCTGCAATCACACAAAGAGAGGGTGAAAGACTTGTTGATTATTAATGAATGGGGATTTTCCTTGGTCAAACCCCATTTAGGTAATTAAACCAAATGATGAAACAAGATAATGAAGCATGAACATGAAATAATGTAATTATAACCTTGCCATGATGATGGATCCTAAACTTCTACAAGAATTGATGAATATTTCTTCACTTGAATGCTCTCGAATGCTCTTGTGAACTCAACTTGCCATTAAGAATGTTATCACAAAATGCTTAGGGTCTTGGATTGCTTGTTAGGATAAAATGAGTGAAAGAACCTTGCATTTATACTTAATTATGCAAGAATTTTCAAAATTACAACACTATAAGCTGACATCAGATATAGGAGGACAAAATCATGCAAATAATTTGAATTAATTTAAATTTTTGGCCACACAGGGCTCATTCACCACTACTACACTTGAATGAGCCCCATATAGAATAATGTATGGGACCACAAATAAGGTTGCTTCATGTAAACAAAAAAAAAGGGAGTTTCCCCCCAAAAAAGAGAACACAAAACACATAAGGGATCTATGGATTTGGGGTCAATATGTTCATTGTTGCAATGTTTTTATTAAGGAGCTCAGAACTATTATCATTCCCCAAAGCACATAGAACTGGAAGAATGACACAAAGAAAGTGAAAAAAAAGAAAAAGAAAGATCTGTTTGGGTCAACATGGAAGAGATATTATGGTCTCAACACCTTTCATCATCCCCAAAAGGAAAACACAAGCATAAAGAAAGGAAAAAGGAAAAGGAAAAGCTTTTAAGTCAACATGAAGGAGAAATTTCAGTCTCGATGCCTTGCATCATCCCCAAAAGGAAAAGCACAAGAAAAATAAAAAGTAAAAAGGACAAGGGATTGATTGGGTGAACATGAAAGAGACATTGCAGTCTCAATGCTTTGTGTCATCCCCAAAAGGAAAAAAATATAGTAAAAAATGAAAAAGACAATACACAACATATAGAAGAATAGAGGTACAAATAGAGGAAGTGTACAATGAGAGAGAAAAAATCAAATGCATGATACAGGGGAACACGATATAGTCATATAGGAAAAATGGACAGGGGCTAGTAATGTAAATGTAAGTCAACCATTAACTAATTTATTGGTTTCTCGCTCTTAGGCAGTTAAGCGGAAAAGGAATAACATAGTTAAGAGACAAAGGAAAGTTCATTACAAGGACAAGGATAACAACTTCTTTCCCCCCACAAAGTGTAAAGGGAAGAATGAGCCGAGATGGCTGATGTGAAAGGATCATGCAATAGTGAGAATAGGGAATTCTACAACTATGACATGATAAAGGGATTTAATTTTTATGGTATAATAAGAAAGCAATCAGTATCAGTGAACTGATACTTATCTAGTATGTCCTCTAATGTACGACATTCTTCAGTTCGATGTCCATGAGCACAATGATATTTGCAAAATGGTATGTTAGAATCTTTAGGATAAATGAGCAACATATTCATAGGTGGTAAGAGTGTAATACCCTTGGTTAAAAGTAGTTGAAGTCTCCTTTCACATTCAGGTCGAGGATGTGTAGGAAACTTGAGTTTTTTCAATTTCTAGGGTTGTTTTCATTTGCTAGACTCTCCTTTTTCATGAATGAAAGGAAGAAGATGGCCCATGGGGATCCTAGCATCCTTGTCATTAGAATTGGGTAATGGTTGTTAACATGGAAGGAGAATGTTTAAGTCAAGAGGAGAATCATAGATCACTGTACCATCATCTTGAAGTCTCCAATATTCAAGAGGAGGTCTATTAGGATGCGAAGGATCTTGATATCCTAATCCTATGGTGTTTTCTTTTGTTGGTTTTTGTCCAAGAAGTTGGTTAATGTCATGTTCATGTGTTGTGTCACAACCTTGTTTACTAAGGATAGTAAAGCCTTTACCATATGGTTCTTCAAGGTTTATTGGAGTATTTGTGACTTTGTGATCATAACATGGGTGAAGATGTGTTAGTTGAGAGGAACTAGGTCTACTTGATGGGGAGATTTTAGGTCCTTCATTGATTTCAGGATGTAAATATGCAAAATGATAAGGAGGTGCAACAATAGGAAGATATTGTTTCTTCATGGATGGGTAAAAGGTTGCATTGGCTTTGAGGGTATCATGGAATTCATTGAATAAATTTTTCATGCTATCATCAACTTCTCCAATTATATCAACATCACGAGGAGGACAATCATGAGGAGTTGAAGGAGCATGAGGAAGCTCAAGGTCATTAGGGTCATAGCCAAAGGCACAATTGGACATGTCTACCAAGGATTTTAATGAATTCCAAAACTTATTAAAAGAAAATTCCATGGTGACAAAGAATGTAAGTAAACTAAGATGCAAGAAATAGCTAAAAACAAAGATTCTGGAAATTAAAACAAAAAGTGACTATAGATTTACTTTTTGACCCATCACTGATTTTCGGTCAATATTGAAAGTGATAGGTTATGCATTCTATTGATAATAGGAATTTACATAGGGTCAGTTAAATTCTAGAGGCTATAGCCCTCTGACATCCACATCATGTTCATACTTTTAAAAGGTGTTTTTTCCCTAAAATTGAGCTTTCCCATACTTTGTTACAGGTATGGCACAAATTAGCAAACAAAATGTTACTTTTGATTTTCAAATGTTTGTGAATAGTGATTTACTGCATAGAAAATATTATTCTCACTCACAACATTACGCAACTCACCTGAGAGAGCTTTTTGCACACACTATTATGCAAATCACATAGATGAGCCTTTTCAGCCATCTTTTGTGTCTTCTATAATTCCTTTGATAATTATAGTGCATCTTCCATTATTTTCTTAGCTTCCCTCTATACAGCCTGCTCATGAGTCAACTTGTGAGGCACAATTTCAATAGTCACAGTTAATTATTTCCAATAAAGCGCACCATACAAAGTAGATTGTTTGTTTTTCAAGGAAGCAAAATTATAGTCTTGTTTACATAGCACACACAAATGACCTTTTTCAAATGTTGGGCCTATGAAAGGAGGCATGCGCCTACATGGTAGAATAAATAATGAGGCTTATGGATACAATCCGATCATTGGGGTTCCTCCTTGTTCACATACCCATGGGATGGGAGTATACCAATGCACTACCAATGAATCCTCCATCAAAATAATCTCCCATCCACTCAATTCAAAGAAGTCAAGCTTTTCCCTATAGGCTATTCCAAAGGAAGCAAAATGTGTGTTTCCCAATCCTAGGTTCATGCATTTATCTCACACGCGTATGCTAGTTGTGTAGGCTTGCAGATGATTCTTGTCGCACTATTGAAACTAGAAATTTCTACCATTAAAATAACTGAACGATAGATTAGGTAAATACAATTAACTTGGTCTCTGATCATGCAACTTGTGGGTCTACGTAGACTTTTCCACTATGGATTAAAGAAAGAAATATAAAGGCATTCGATAGTTTTGTACTAGGAATGATTGGGAAATCTGATTCTCAATCCATTTGGGTACCAAAACGCTCATACACTATTCAATCCAACAGCCCAAGAAGCTCGTGATTGAAGAAAAATAATTACCGCTCCTTCACAAAAGTACAAAATATTTAATGATTGTTAGCACTTGAATTAAGATTGTTGTCATCCCAAAACTTGTTGCTTTACTGGTCGTAGCCTATAAAGGTGATATCTAATGTCTACCAAAGTATCTTGATGGGATTTTTTGGTAGTACATGTTAGGTAATGCATATCTTGTAGATTGCTATTTGACTGTAGATGAAAAAGAAAGGTGCGGCCCCAATCTTGTTATCAATATAAGTAATTATTGCATTCAATGTTCTGAGTATACTCATAAATGGACACAGATAACAATATTTCTATAAGATAGAGTTCATGTGATTTATCTATACGTCTATTAAAGTTTCTATGTTGTATTAAATGCTTTGTAGTGGATACTGCAATCCAAAATATTTTGATAGATCCATTTTGTGTATATCTTGCAATTATTGCATTCAAGGAGACCACATCTTTTGGAACATAATTTCAACAGTTTAGTTGACTTATTTGTGCCATAATGGTTGAGTGACACATTCATCCATTGAAGGTAATTTAAAGTGTAGGGTAGTAAGAAGTGTGCTGAGCCTGCTATTTGTGTCCATCGTCATTAAGAGCTAACTATCATTATCAAAAGTTATTGATATTGTCTTAATAGATTACCCCTAGTTATCTAGCGTTGAAGATGGAAAGCTTTTGTAGCGCAATTCCAATGATCAAGCATAGCATACAAACTGAGGATGTCTAATTATAAAGACTCGGGACAGTATATTGTTCTGAAATGGTAGCTGACAAATGCAATAAGAATCTTTGTTAGAGTAAGATACAAGTTTTTTTTTATTGTGGTGATCATAGAATAAGATGCAAGATTTTTGAATTTGGTTAGCATATTGTGCCACCCTCTTCTATCATTTAGGTTGATGTGGAAAGTTAGAGACGTGCCTCTTTGAATTCAATTTGGAAGCTCTACCTACGATGTGCCTTGTCCTAGTCCACAAATTTTGAAAAATCTAAAATATAGCTAGATGTTTTTTTTTTTTATGGTAGTGAATATTTACAGAAAAGAGTTTGATTTTTATGCCCTTGGAAAACGCTTGGAAAGCTAAAATATTACAATGCCTTGAATAAATTATTTCTACAAGTGTAAATTTGAAAAAATGATTAAATTCAATTTCTTTCTGCTCTATTGTCTATGTTTTATTTGATCCAGAGATAAAACATACTCTGATAGATTTCCTGGTTATATACAAGGGCCTCCTATGATAACAAATTGGGAAGATTTTGAATCCAAGGGTATCAAAATTACAGGGGAGTAAATTAAGCTGACATTTTTTTATTGTTTATTATTGTTAGGCCTTGTTAAATGTTCTTTACTTTTATTAGGGTTTGTAAATACTTTTAAATGTCATTGCGATGGTTAGATCTTACAATCTTATCTTTCAATGAAGTAGAATGAAAGGTTATCAATTAGATATCATCATTAATTTTTTTTGAACACATCTGCTGAAATTAATTTTCTTTCAATATTTATTTCTTGAAATTTTTCTTAACAATTAATTCTCATGCGTTTGTCATTTTATCTTGCAAATCCCATTTGCACATGGAACTTGGAAAAATTGAAGCATTGGAAGCAATCTTTGGAGAATCTTGGAGTTGAAAAGGAATTGGACATGAAAAATTGAAATCAACAAAGCATTTTTAAATGCTTTAGTTTTCTGTTTTAAATCAACTTACATCTTTTGGAGCTATAAAAAGAACATTTCAATTTTCACAACAAAGGGCTTAAAAAGAAATTTAGAACACCGACTTACTAGAGTTGGTTTCTGGATTCAACAATTGAACAAGGCAACTTTCATATCTCACTTTGGTGCTTTAAAATGAATCAAACTGGTTGCTTTGTGGACTTAAAATGAACAAGTGTTTCTTTGTTTTGTGATTTCTTACTTAAACTAACATCATCGAAAAGGACATATGTGCTTCTCTTGCACCTCACAACAATCTTGAGAATCAACAAGATTTTTTGGTGATCTTAGTTTGGGATAAAGTGATCACCTCCACATTTCATTTTGGGGTTAAAATTAAACAACAAACTTTGTGAGTGTGAGTAAACCTATTGCATGTGTTCTCCCTTTGTTTCTAAATGAAGGTTGATTGAACTATGAATATGTTTACTCACTTTTTTTACATTAGAGGGCCTACCTTGGGGAAAAAGTACTCACCCAAGGGAACGACTCAATCGGTAACACTCTAAAACCAAGAGTATTTCCATTCAAGATATAAATGTGGGTATTGGAATAAATGCCAGTATCACAAAGTTGGCTCTGACGAGAAGGGAAACAATGGTCTCTCGCCACGTTGGGTCAACTCCTATGAATGAAAAGTCTGAACTAAAACCCTTGTTGTAGAAAGAAAAAAATCCCTATCTATTTGTTGGTGCAAGAACGATCGTTTTGAAGCCACCCCACACTTTTACTGTCTTTAGTAGAAATGGAAAGCATGCGATGGAAGTTTCATGGGTGTTGATGCTTGGCTGCCTCGCATAAGTGAGTGACGTGGAGGGGAGCCAGTGGGGTCAAGCATCTAACCATTTACTAAAGATACGTGTAACTGGACTTGTCCAAGTGGGGACTCAACAAATATAGTCTTTCATATCCATAGGGTTATACTTGTTCTTGGTTACAAAACACTTTCTTGATAAAAAACATTGGGAAAAAAGCGCTTAACATTTGTCATCAAAACTTCAAACCCTTTAGGAGAATAAAATATCCTTGAAAAAATTCACATGCCCTTTCTTTCCCTTGGGATTCATATCCTTAGAGGTTTCTAGGCATTTAGATTTCATATCAATTTGCTCCTACTAAAGTAAACATTAGGTAACTTTTTCTTTGATTTCTTTGATTATCACATGATACGCTTTGTGGGATAGGAAGAAGTTAAAACATCAAACATATAGTTTCAAACCTAATCAAGAGGGTGTTGGTGGTAAAAAGAATCCATTAAGCAAAGATTAAATCAATTGGACCCCACACATGTGCTTGTTATCTTTTGTCCTATGATCTTCCATGCAAACATTGGTCTTTTGGTTTGAACTACTCTTAGAGAAAAGTGTGTTCTTCAATATCTTGGTCTAGTAAACAAAGTCTCTCTAAGTCTCTTAGTATCAAAATCAAAACTTCCATCCATCTCCCAAACATCAAAATCAAAATCACCTCACAAAAAATTCTTGGAAATCTTGAAAAAATCCCTCATGCCAAACTTTGGGAAAATCATTTGAATCAAATCAAAATCATTTCGTTTGATTAGATGTGTGTAGATGGATCCTTCTCCTCATATTTAGTCAAATTATTGATCCTTGTGAACAAGTCTATCCCTTGATAATGTCCAACATCTTGTGGTTTATGAGTTCACTCTCCAAAATCCAAAATCAAATCAAATCAAAATCATCTTGTTTGGTTAGGTGTGTGTAGATGAATCCTTCTTTACACATTTAGTAAAATTGGCATCTTGTGGATAAATTTACTCTAGGACAACATCCAACCTCTTAGGGTTTATGAGTTCACTATCCAAATAAAATAAAACTAATCCCAAATCAAATCAAAACATCAATCCAAGTCCTAAAGTTTAGTATCCTCTTCAAGGTTTCCTAAGAGTTCCAATCATTCACCAATCATCCATCTTTCATATCTCATCACCATCCTTTTTGATCCTTAAAATCTTATACTTTCTTTTTTGTACCTAGATTTTAGATCAATCTAAAGAATTAGAGGTTCACCTCCCACATTCTTGAAAATTGATCCTTATTTTATGGTCCAAACTAGACCTCAACACAAGAGGAACATGGAATATAAACTTGCTCCATAAATTATGAGTAATCCAAATCAACTAAACTTTCAAAACCTTGCAGTGCCGATTGATTATCAAAAGTTACATTTATTCAATTTGTACATGGGATCATTATCCCCTACAAACCTCGATGGTACAAAAAATGTGAGTATGCCCATTCAAGAGTTTGGAACACCTTTTTGATGGTAGATTTAAATCCAAGTCCAAAATTACAAATATATCAAACAAACACTCAATGCATGAGTCTTCCACAAAACAACATCATCCCACATAATCCATACATGCCAAACATGAATATACCAAGTACAAGTATACCAAACATGAACATTTTGAATATGCACTTGGTAAACTTTGGGATGAATATGTTTGTGAATCATACAAATTTTGTTCAAAGTCCAAACAAGATGTTAACAAGTCCATGTATTAGTCCAATTCAAGGTAACACCATACAAAATCAAAGTTACCTAAATTAAGGAAATATGATTCGCAGCCACAACAATTTTCAATTTCAACCTATCATGCCAAATCTGAGTGCCATCGGAAATAAGAACATTGTCCAAAATCAATTTGTCTAGGATCCCATACAAACACAAGTATACATTCCAAATCTCCTTGAGCAAAAGAGTCAACCACATCAAGGGTGTCAAGATCAAAATCAAGACCAAGTTTTGTGAGACCAAATTGCTTCACTTGACAAACTAACTGAAGCCTTGAAACAAGAGACATTTTTACTCCAAAATCAATGTACTCTACCATTGATTGAACCATGTCATCAAAGCATTGAGTTATGTCCACAACGAAATCAAGAACAATATCTCCAATGTGAAGAAGTCAGATATCAAGATCAACAACATCAGAAACAAACACAATCACCATGTTTCGAAGATCAATCACCACATCTCTAAAATCAATCACCAAAAGGTTAATTTAAAGTACAAGTCTCACAGGGTAATAAGTAGAAATGCACACCACTAGGGAGACCAATCGAATCAGTCCTACAAAAATTGATACAAGAAAATCTCATCAAGCTCCCCATCTATGGGAATGATAAAGAACCCCTAGTTAAACCACTAGGGTATAATGAGGAGCACCATTGTGATATTCACAAAACAAAGGGATACACAACATCAAGTTGTATTCGACTAAAAAATATCATCTAAGACCTGATTAACCAAAAGATAATCACTATTGGGGACAATGATAGCATTGAAAATCTCTCAACCACAACTGTTGAGAACAAGGATCAAGATCAATCCATCACTGAGCACATTGAAGTTGTGTCTACTTCATCCAATGATGAAATCAACATATATCAAGAGTCAATTTTCAATCATGATCAAAATCCACTAGCAATACCCTACAATGATCCAATTCAAGAAATGCCAACATCATTTGACCCTATGGTTTAAGACATTCACAATTTCTCTGCCACAATTGTTCAAAATCTCTCCATTAATGAGCACATTGAAGATGTTTCTACCCCATCTGATGATCAACTCACCATACATCAAGAGTCACTTTTAAGTGATCTATTTCAAGGAGTATTAGAATTATTTGATCCTATTGACATAATGCACGATCCATTGACCTATGATTATGTTGAAAATGTCTCTACATCACCTAATGAGTTAGAGGACATATCTCAAATATTTATTCCAAAGCATGATCAACATATTTCACCAAAGTCTAGGAATGGTCCTTTCCAAGACTTATTGACATCCTTCGACCTCATGGTTGCAGATATTGAAGGAATCTTCAACTTAACATTTGATCCAAGTCAACTAAAAAATGAAGAGGATATTGAGCGAATTCCCATGCCTAATGATGACATCCAAGAACCTTTTATAAGCAATCCATCCTTTGAAATTGACCCATTTCAAGAACTTGATCCAAAGCATTTCAAAAGCAATTCTGAAACTATTCGAGATCAAGAATTCGTATCTCCAAGATAATATAATGATTTAATGGACACTCTCCTATCTATCTAGGATGTCACAGATAATGATCATATCCATATAGTGCATACTCCTCCATCTACCGATGAGATGCTTTCTTTGGGTGGACACGTAGATGTTCTTCATTCAGAACATGATTATTTTCCTCCTGACATTATTACACAAAAAGAGCAGGTTATTGATTCCTATAGTCAAATTGAGTTGTCAACATCAGGATCAGATATATCCAAAATTTAGACTTGGGACATCATGTATGAAAATATCTGACATTATCCACTCAAGGAAACATGTTCGAAAAAATAGGATGTTCCAGAGTAAGCAGAGCAACAAATTCCAATAACATAATCTACGGTGGTCATTTATCAGAGAATGCATTCTAAACAAGAGTTCTCAAAACAACCAGAATCAAAGTATTAAGGTAATACTTCTACAATACTAGGGGCAACTATGTCTCAAGCAAATGTCAACATATGGAGCACAAAGAGTCCTTATGATGAAACAAGTGCCAATATTAACCAGCCATGTCATGAATCTTCATCCACCCATCACCCCATTCACAAATTGGGACCAACATCAAAAGAAAGATTTGAATCAAAGAACAATGAATGTTATCAAAGGAAGAGAATTTGAGAATCATAATGGACAAATCAAATAAGCATGGATACCAAAACATACAAAGAAATATTATCCCTATCAAACTTCATTAGTCAAAGAAACTATGGGGAAAAATTAAAAAAGGGAAAAGTATCCATCAAAGATGTCCCCAAAAGAAAAAGTAGGCCTTTCAAGCAACGTATAAAGTGTATCAAGCAGTTGGTCCTAATTCCATGCACACTTTCGTATCCACCCATCATTGCTCATCCTCCCAAGTTTGGAGAGTCAAAGGTTCCAAATTGTCAACCAATCCATCTCCTATCCCTAAACACACTCCATCCACACCTCCACACATAATATCCAATTCTCACATTGACCATCTGTTGGAAACAACCCTTCATCATAAGGATTTAGAAGGCACTCTATCACGATGTGCGCACAAAGACAAAGTCAACTTTGGTATCAACGAAGTAGATTAGGAGTCTCAAAATTTGTATTCAATTGCATGTATCTTGGAAAAACAACTTATTTAGGCAAGATATCTATGGCACACTATGATAGAAACATCTACATCAACACCACTAGGTGGGTCAATAGGAATCTTTCAGAAAAAACCAAAAATTATCAAAAAATATGAAAATCCAAAAAAATCAGAAAAAGGATTAAAAATAGTAAAGAAAAAAAAATCCTCTAGTGAAAACCACTTTGATGGCGCTTTGGGCAGGTGCCATGATGAAAACCTAGAAAACAAATGTCATGTGTGGAATCGAGCATCTACGTGCATGCTAGTTAAAGTGAAAGTGTTTTATTCCATCCATCTCAACCATATAAATCCATTCATCTGTGAACCATTTATCCAATCCATTTGCATCCATCTGCATTCATCATCCAAGTTATCTTGATCTTGATGGAATTTTGGGACACACTTTATACTTTCTTATGGTAAACATCTTGACATGGGTCATTTTCATCGATCCTATCCTACCTAGTGTTATCTAAGCCATGAAGCATCATCCAATGAGCATTCTTTATCTGAACAGGTTATCTTATCACAAGATAATCCTTGGAATCCTTTGCGTGCTTACCATATCCATCCATCCATCCATCCACCTATCCAGGCATCTATCCATAACATTCCATACATTACTAGACATTGGGGGTAGATATTTAGATCTTGCTTCAGGAATAAATCTTGATCTATATCCTCCAACTTATGTGGTGATCTGAACATTGGAAAACATGAAATCAAATTGGTCAAAACATTTGTGAGAAAGATTCCAAATCACTAACCCATGGCACATTTTGGCGAGAAGACATTCCTTATCAAGCTTCATCTTCCATTGAACATCAATCCAAATAATCAATATCAGTCGCATCTAATTAGCAGTTCAATGTCACATCAAATCATTCAAACCCACTATTGTTCCAAACCAAGCTTCAAAATATTGATTAACCAAATCCATCCAATCCATCATTACCTCTGGATATCCTTCCCAATCATTGTGTTGCTTAACACTATCCTTGCATTGTTGTGCATCCTCAACAATGTTATCATCATCAATCCTGATAAATCAAATCTGTGCATTGTTGTGCAGCCTCAACAATGTTATCATCATCCAATCCATCATCATCTCGGTATATCCATCCCAATCCTTGTGTTGCTTACACTATCCTTGCATTGTTGTGTATCCTCAACAATGTTATCATCATCAATCCATTGATTCAATCAATCAACCTTAGCTTTGTTTTCAACAAAATCCAAAAAAAATCACTGATATCATCAGACACATCCTTATCCAAATCATCAAAATTGTGTGAAAAACTCCAAAACATCAAAATTCAAAAACATTCATAAAAGTCAGAAAAACATCAAGAACATGCTATCCAAACTACGTCGTCTCTGAGATTAAACGTAGGCAAAGCTAATCTTTGATCAGCCCCCAAGACATTAAAATCCTAAAATATTCAAAAACACAAAATCCAAAAACATTCATAAAATCTTAGAAAACCCCAAAACATTGAAAAAAAAAAACATTTGTAAAATCTTGAAAATACCAAAAATAGCCTCAAAACATTCCAAAAACATCAAAAACATCCAAATATTTGAAAAAATCCATCCATCTCATTTTGCTTTCACCCGTAATAATCAATCATCCATAATAAACTAATTATCACCTTCATCCTTTGGAAATACAAACATAAACAACCACAACAATCAACAAAAACAAGCTTCAAACATAAAATCAAAAACGAAGCAACAAACCGTTAAATGAAAAATCAAACTCTTGATCATTTTCAAACATGTCAGTCAACCTTATATCAACATCCTATCAATCAAATTATCAACCCATCATCATCCTATACAATGCATGTCCTAGGATATATCATTCTGACAATGGGCATCATTTTGGATATCACCTTGGATTCTTATCCTATCAAAATACATACCTTTGGCTAAAGGTATGAAGAACATTGGCTTGTTTGTGTACTTTATCTTTTCTTTTGATTTATCTTATTGTGCTCATTCCAAGGACCTCTCGATCATATCTGAACGAAGGATTTAGAGAGATAGGAATGGGGAAACGATCATTATCTTTTGTCTGCTTTGCTATTGGATATTTTTGTAAAATAACCTTGGTTATACATGCTTTTTTTGGTTTGTAGGGAAGATGTTTGAAGTGTCTTGTTGACCACATAGGAAGGCTCACCTTTCTATTTTTTGGTCTGATATGTTTTAGATATCTAAACTAAACTCTGAATAAAGGTTTCATATACCAGGTGTGAACAAGAGTACTCCTATCTATTTGTCAAGTCAAAGTCCATCACACTAGGTGCAACACCATCCTGGTTCTCTATACCTTGATGCATGATGCCTATGTGTGTTATCAAACATAAGGTAAGTAGCCCTTTTAAAACCCCAATCCTTGGTAAGTGAATCATCATCTATCATCTATCATCATCATCTCTAATAAAGTCTTGTCAGATCATCGACTTGTTGAATCCTCTTGTCATCATCTCATTTCTTCTTTCTTCTCTCCATGCTAACATAACATCACATACACATCCATCTTGCATCCATCTTGCATCCACAAATCATTAGCATACATAAATCTTATAATCATAGCATATCACATCATCCATCTCATCCATCTCACATCCATTGCATTATCATTTAAGTTTTTTAGGAAAATATAGATTGGTTATTCTAAGCATCTTAAAACCATCTCATTTGCATCATCATCATAACCATCCATTTTGAACCTCTTTATTATGAGATCAACCCTCAAATCAAATCTTTTCGCTCGATCTCTCGAGGGGCCAATGTACTAGTGTACTTTCCGCTGGGGCATAAAAAAAAATAGAAAATTTTTAAATTTTGATTGCGGAAATTTTATTCTTTAAACCAACACAACAAGTACATTGCTTGAAAAAGGGGAAAAATGTAGACATCCAAAATTAACAGCATGCATTCCTCATATTTAACTAATTCATATTCACCCGTCAATTAAATAAATCAAGGTTATTTGATTGATCTCCTAAGGTTATCTTCTAATTAAATAAAATCACTTTATTTAATTATCTCGTAAAGTCTCTTCATTTTATTAAATCAAATATAATTAAGTAAATGGATAGTGCATGAATTTCCTCCCTTTTGATTTAAATAAATCCAAGCATCTAAGTCAAAAGTCAAAATCACATAACATCATCTTAATTAATCAAACCATGATTAATGCTAATCCTAATCACTTGTATTCTCTAGATTTTGCCACTTGCACATGAAAATGCATTTAATTGATTTATCAAAATATTTATTTACTTTCAACTTGGCATCTTTGACGAATATTCTCCAAGTTTGAAATCTTCCTCCAAATTGGCATGTACATCCAACAAAGCATTTAAGAGATCTTATGTCTCTTGCACAAGTCAAACTTAGCATTTAACTCATCTTGTCATCAAATTTGAATTTCAAATCTCCCCCTCTTTGGCAATTGACCAAAATATGCTCATTCCTCAACCTCTCACATGTTGACAAATGGCATCTTGTCATTGGTGAATCTTTAGTTCCACATTCACCCATTTTGCATGTCTCTCCATCATTCTCTCTTATAAATAGAGAGCTCATCCTTTGCACTTGATCATCCACAATCTTAGTGTCTTTGTTATACACACATTCATCTTCCATTTGATCATCATTTCATCCAGGAGCTTATCAAGGATTGGGAAAGGGATTCTTTCCACAGAAGCACCAATCCACTATGAGATAGGGTTTTGTCATGTTTTTATGTGCTTGCATTTAGTTGTCTTTTTAGTTTGCATATTTTATCATGGTTAAATATTTCATAGAGATGCTAGTGTTACTTGCTTTAAATGGACTAACAATACTAATGTGCTTTATTTTTTGAAGTTTTTGAGAATTAGCCTCTACAATTATGTTTAATTATTTTGATAAAACCCTACAAAAGTGTGAAAGTGGGTATTAACACTTTACAACACTTTAGCAATGCACTGATAAATTCCATTAGTTCACAAGGGCCCAAGACCTAATGTGAATGTGTTATCCACATTACAACACTAAATCAAGGAAAAATTAAGCCAAAATCCACAAGGAGGACCCAAACGAGTGTGAAATGTCACAGAACCCCTTTTTTGACACTACACTTTGATAACAATGCTTTTATTGGTGTCTATACATACTTCTGAGAAGCCTAACATCTTAACCAATTTGAGGGTACAAATATTCAATGCTATTGCACCATCTACCAGGACTCGTCTGACTTTTGTTTTATAACAAGGACTTCAAGGTGCAATAGTCTTGTTCAAAAAAGGTGGCATGATGGGAATTGGTCAAGTAGCCTACCATCTCTAAGAAATGATTGACATCAAGGTCGATGGGGATGGTTGTGTCCTATAAGGATTTTTCAAGAATGGCTTGGTGATTAGGTGATATACACAATAACTCTAAGATAGAGATCTACACAAGAGTCTTCTCCAATTGCTCAAGCAAGTTGTATTGGGAATTTGGTGGTTTTTGTTGCTATGGAGGAGGAACTTGAATGGTTACCTTGGTTTGATGAGTGTTTGCATCACATTTAGGAGGTTTCTTAATAGTAATGGTATTGGCATGTTTATTAGAAACTCAAATGTGATTTATGATAGTGGAATGGTTATAGTCATATTTGGCATTAGTGTAATTGGTTAAATTGTTTTTGGTCTTATATCCTGAATTGGAGGCCTTTCCTTTTCCATGGTCATGTAAAGGGTCAGTGAAAACTTTATTGTCACTATTAGATGACTGTTGTTGATGTTTTCCATTAACTTCAATAGTGTCATTTTCCACAAGGTCTTGTATGATGTTCTTTAATTGGTGGAATTATGTAGTGTAATGTCCCTCGCCTTGATGGTAGTGACAAAAGGAATTTTCATCCCACCATGATGGTTTGAATTGTCTAGGATCGTATGGATTTACATCAGGAAGTTTAATGGCATTATCTTTCAGAAGTTGTTTAAGGACTAACTTGATTGGTTCCCCAAGAGGAGTGAATTTGCATCTGGTAGGGAACTTTCTTTAGACTCTCCATTCTTGAGTGTTTTGGATGATATTTGTAGTTTGCTCAGAAGGTCTTGGTGTGCTATTAGATGCATTTGTTCCTTTGATTGTAATGGTAGGGCTTGTGTACATTGTCTTTATTTGAATGTGATGTTGTTTTTTGTCATTAATGGTTGTCATTAATGTCAACATATCTTGGTTGATTAATTTTGTTACTTTGGTGATCTAGATTTCTGTACTCTACATGTTGTGCTATGATGATCTATATTTGGTTGTGCTTGTCCTAGTCCCATTCATATTGCAACATAATGATTCAAACTCTTTTGGGTTTAGACCGATCTATAAATTGGTTGGTGTACCCCAAAACATTATTTGCATTGTAATATTTTTATTCTATTTCTAGATATCACTAAAACATGTTGAATTAAGTGAGGAGGTTTTGTGTGGTCCATGTTTCATCCCTCTTCATTGTGGGAATTATTTTGTGGCTATGCAACTCAAATTGTATTTAGCAGACTTGGAATACTATGAAGATATTGTGTTTAGCTGACCTAGGAGATTGTGACGACATGGAATAGTATAAGTAAGAGTTGATTTTATTCGATGAAAGAAAGTGTGATGAATGTGAATCTAAAAATCAGACATTATGAAGTGTGTGAGAGTATATGACTAGAGGAAAAAAAAAAGAAATTCTATTGGGTGTCATTTATTATGATATTCATTTCAGCAGTGGATTTTCTTTCGTCATTCTTCTAGCAGTGAGCTATTTTTGTTGGAAATGAGCCAATTTATTTTGGTACCGAGCCTTTCTCTTTTTTCAGTTAGCCTTTATATCTTTGGCTGTAATAGTTGGGCAGTGAGCCCAACCGACAGTGAGTCTTACCTGCAGTGAGAAATTTGGCAGTGAGCCATTGTAAAAATCACCATAACTAGTGCTTTATAATTGAGAATTATTATTCTTCTTGATTTTTCCATTATTGGGTTTGCACGCAAATTCTAGTGTTCATTGTGGATGGTGTTGTTTTGTGCTTTGATGCTCATTAATATCTTATTTGTTTAAGTTTGTTTTGGATTAATTAAAGTCAAGAAAAATATTTTATAATAACTGATTCACCCCCCCTCTTAGTTATCTGGATTGTTCAACAATTGGTATCATAGCTTTGGTTCCTCAAATAATAGCTTAACTACTTGGGGTAGATCCAATGGCACAAAAACTAAAAATTCTTGTATTTGATGGATCTAGCTATAGTTTCTAGAAAGTGCAGATGAGAGGTTACCTGATCTCTCTAGGCTACAAGACTTCAAAAGCTATTAAGACAAAATATGTTGAACCATCAAAAGGTGTTTCTATTATAGATGAGATTTTAGCCTATGAAGATAATGAAAAGGAAAGTTATGCAATTTTGAGTGGTTTGTCTAAGAGTGAGTTAACAACCTTCAAAGCCACAAAGATAGAAGAAGATTTGGATGATAAAGGTTCATAATAGTTGGAAGAAAACTTCACAAGGAGGGTGAAGAAAGGTTCCGACAAGTACAAAGGTATGCTACCTCTTAAATGCTTTAGATGTGGAAAGAATGGTGAGTTGGAAACTAAGTATCCAGAAAAAGGGTCAAGAAAAAAGTTTAAAAAGATCAATAAGAATGTCTATTATGTCAATGAGAATGCTGGAATTTTAGATGATGAACCAGATCATGAGGATTGTTTTTTTTTGGTGGAAAAGGATGAACCTAGATTTGATATCTCTAATGTTTGTCTGAAACCTGATGATACAACTGTAGCTTCATTGTTGTTTAAAAGAAACAAAGATGAATGGTTGATTGATAGTGGATGTTCAAATCACATGTATAATGATAAAAGTAAGTTTGTAAAGATTGAGAAATATGATGGAGGTTCTATTATATTTGGAGATGATGAAACACAATAGATTGTTGGAATTGGTTCTATTACATTTGATGGAAAGCATAAAATTAACAATGTTTACTATATGAAGGGTTTATATCATAATTTTTTGAGTGTTGGACAAATGTGTGAAAATGGATATAATGTGGTGTTTTAGGATGATGGTTGTGAGATCTAGAAGAGATCCTAAACTATTATTGTAGTAGGAAAAAGAAAAAGTGGCAATATGTATCAACTGGAAGGAGCTACAAAGCTATGCTTATTCTCCCAGTCTAATAATAGTTGGCTTTGGCACCAGAGGATGTGTCACATAGACTTCAACAATTTGTTAAGCATAAGTTCAACAAGAGCAGTCAGAGATTTTCCAAGACTGACCAAACTAGACAACACTATCTACAAGGGATGTCAAGAAGGAAAGCACACTAGAGAAACATTCCAGAGAAAAGAAGAATCATCTACTGATTTGTTGGATCTTGTACACACTGACCTATATGGTCCAACCAAAAAAAAAAGCTTACGAGGTGAGATATTTCATGCTCTTATTTGATGATTATTCCAAACTAACCTTGGTTCCATTTTTAAGAGAAAAATCATAAGCTTCAGAAAAATTCAATACTTTCAAGGCAAGAGTTGAGAATGAAGTTGATAGAAGAATCAAGTTTCTAAGATATGATAGAGGAGGAGTGTTTACTTTTGATGAATTCAACAAAATCTATTAAAAACATAGCATTAAAGGACAACTATCTAACCCTATAACACCTAAGCAAAATGGTTTAGTAGAAAGAATGAACTGGACAATTTAGGAAGCAAATAGAACAATAATCATCGAAGCAGGTTTACCACAGATCTACCAGAGAGAAGTGATACACACAATAGTATACACTCTTAACATTGTACTATTCCAAAGGAAATATGGAAAGACATAATATGAGCTATGACATAGAAGAGCTCCCACAGTAAAGTACTTCAAAATTTTTGAAATCAAATGCTAAATTTGAAGAGATGACGAAAATATTGGAAAGTTCAATAGTAGAGCTGATGAAGGCATATTTATGGGTTACTCTGTAAGAAGCAAAGTGTATTGGTGTTACAACAAGAGACTGAACAAGATTGTTCAAAGTCTGAATGTGAAAGTAGATGAATATGTTCAAAGAAATCTTGAAAGGAATATTGAATATTAATCACATGAATTAGATGAAAAAGGAAAAGAGGATAAGAAAGAAGAAGAAGAAGAAGAGACAACGGAGGCTCCGACAACTACAGCTAAAACTCTAAGGTATGTACAAAAAAACCACTAAGAATTTAACTAGATCATTGGAGATGAGAATAAGGGAATCACCACAAGAAGTAAAGAAGCTCAAGAGAAATTATTATTGTTTATACTCTTGGAAACCGAGCCAAAGACTATGGAAGAAGCATGCAATGATCAAACTTGGGTGAAGGAAATAAAGGAAGAGCTTGACCAGATAGAGAAAAATAAGACTTGGGAACTTGTGCCCAAACCTACAGACAAAAATGTAATTGGAACAAAGTGAGTATTCTAGAACAAGCTGGAAGAAAATAGAAAGGTAGTAAGAAACAAAGAAATATTGGTTTGCAAAGGTTACACTCATATCAAAGGTATTTATTTTGAAGAGACCTATGCCCCTATTGCTCAAATGGAAGTGATCTAGATATTTTTTGCTTTTGCAGTTTTCAAGGATTTCAAAGTCTATCAACTGGATGTAAAATCTATATTCTTGAATGAATAACTAAAGGAAGAAGTTTACATTGAGCAACTAGAAGGATTCAAGTTCAGAAGTGACCCAAATACTATTTGCAAGTTGAATAAAGCTCTATATGGATTGAAGTAGGCACCTAGAGACTGGTATGGTGGATTAGATAAATACTTGATTGGACAAGGATTTCAAAAGGGATCCGTTGACAATAATTTTTACTATAGAACTCAGTCAGATCAAATGTTGATTGTTGTGGTTTATGTTGATGACATAATATTTGGAGGAAATAATGATATGTGTAGAAAATTTGTAGATGAAATGCAAAAGGATTTTGAAATTTCTATGATTGGTGAGTAAAATTTCTTCCTTGGACTATAAGTAAATTAGACCAACAAAGGAATTTTCATTTCTCATTCCAAGTATATCAAAGAATTATTGAAGAATTTTGGTTTGGAGAATTCTGAAAAGTTTTGTACACCTATTGTTACAAGATGCAAGTTGACAAAAGAAAATGATTCACCTAAAGTTGATGCAAGTATGTACAGGTGAATGATTGGAGGATTGTTATATTTAACTACTACCAGACAAGACATTATGTATGCTATTTGTTTAGCAACCATATTTCCACAAGAACCAAAGGAATCACATGTTGTTGCAATAAAAAGGATGTTTATATATTTTAAGGTTACAGAAGATATGGGGTTATGGTATCCAAAGGATTCAAATTTCACTTTGATAGATTATACTGATGTTGATTGGGCCGGATGTGTTCACAATTGGTTGAGCACAAGTGATGGAACTTATTTCCTTGGCTCTTGGTTGGTTGCTTGGTCATGTAAGAAATAATATTTTGTATCTTTATTTACTATTGAAGATGAATACATTTCAGTATTCTCATGTTGCACTTAGATACTATGGATGAAACAAATTCTGAAGAACATTGGCATACCATTTGATGAACCTATCTCAATTATGTGTGATAATACCAGTGCAATAAAAATTTCCAAAAATCTGGTACAACACTCCAAAATGAAACATATATCCATTAGTTATCATTTCTTGAGGGAGAAGGCATTGGATAATGAGGCCAGACTTGAATATGTACCTACAAAAGAGTAGATTGTAGATATTTTTACAAAACCATTGAGTAAAGATACCTTTGAGTATCTCTAAAATATGTTAGGGGTTCTATCCCCTCCTTATCTACAATAATGTGCACCAAGGTGTCCATTGGTCCAAAATATTACATGTTTTCTCTTATTTGGATAAATGTTGGGAGGATTCCTTATAGGGGGAGTGGAGTAATACATTTAGGAGTTCTTTTCCCTTTGTCATTCATGTCAAAGGGGGAGAAGAAATGAAGACAAGAAGATGTTGATATTTGAGTTGTTTGGTTTGTTGCTGATGGATGTTACCATTAATGACAAAGGGGGAGATTGTTGGAATGTGATGTTGTTTGTTGTCATTAATGGCTATCATTAATGTCAACATATCTTGGTTGATTAATTCTATTGCTTTGGTGATCCTAATGTTGTGTTGTGATGATCTATCTTTGGCCATGATTGTCCTGGTCCCACTCATCATGCAACATAATGAGTCACATTATTTTGGGTCCAGACTGATCTGGAAATTGGTTAGTGTACCCTGGAACATTATTTGTATTGTAACATGTTTATTCTATTTCTGGATATCATTGTAATGTGATGACTTGAGTGAGGAGGTTTTGTGTGGTCCACAATTCGTTCCTCTTCATCGTAGGAATGATTTTGTGGCTATCCAATTCAAATTATATTTGTCCAACTTGGAAGACTATGAAGACATTATGTCTGGCCTACCTAGGAGATTGTGTCAACATGGAATGTTATAAGTAAGAGTTGATTTTGTTCAATGAAATAAAGTGTGATGAATGTGAATCTAAAAATAAGTAAGAGTTGATTTTGTTCGATAAAATAAAGTGTGATGAATGTGATGAATTTGGTGGATTTCCTTCCATCATTCTTCTGGTAGTGAGCCATTTTCTATTGGTAGTGAGCCTATTTCTATTGGTAGTGAGCCTATTTCTATTGGCAGTGAGATTTTCTCTTTTGGTAGTCATCCTTTATATCATTGGTTGTAATAGCTGGGAAGTGAGCCCAATCAGTAGTGAGCCATATCTGCAGTGAGAAATTTGGAAGTGAGCCTTTGTAAAAATCACCTTAATTGGTGTCACCTTAACAAGTGCTTTATAATTGAGAATTATTATTCTTCGTGGTTTTCCCCTTCTTGCGTTTCCATGTAAATTATGGTGTTCATTATGCATGGTGTTGTTTTTTTGTTTTTAGGTTCATTAATATATGATTGGTTTAAATTTGTTTTGGATTAATTATTAAAGTCAATATTTTTTTTTATAATAACTGACTCACCCCTGCTCTCAATTATCCAGACTATTTGATAGTATTGGCATCAACAACTCCATCATTATTCACATTCTTATTACGAGCTCAATATTTTCCTTTGTCATTTGACGTGTTTTGAGTGTTTGTGTTTTTGTTTGAAATATTGATTTCTCTCTTTTCAATGAGGGATTTCTCATGGATGATGGCTTTCTCCACTAGGTCATAAAATGAAGTGCAACATTGCACTTACAAATCATGTTTCAAGTTTTAGTTTAGGTTTTCAATGAAAATGAAAACATTTTGTTTCTAAGTTATTTCAACGGGACATCGACTAGCCACCCTCCATCATTGGAAGAAGGTTACAAAGTTTTCTCCATCTTCTTGTGTGGTATGGCATAGGGTGGCAATGGTAATTTCATTATCAATATTAAATGCAAAGTATTCTACAAACTTGTTTGCTAGTTCTCCCCATGTTTTTATTCTAGTTGGTAAGTGTGCAAGCCACTCAAGTGCTATGCCCATAAGAATTCTCGGGAAAAGTATCATTAGATATGTAGGGTTGTATGCAATTTTTATACAAGCAATGGAAAATTCTCTTATGTGTTCAAGTGGATTTCCCTTCCCTTTGTACTTAGGTAAGTTTTGTATGACATAGCCATGTGGGAAGGGTGGCATGTATGGACTCTAATCAAATGGATAAGGACATAAGTCCTTGGTAGATTAGGTCTTTTTCTTAGAAATTTTCATGTTTTCCATCTACTATTGGAGGGAAAGCATTTGAGTTTTTAGGACATCCTCTTGAGTCAATGATGGGTCTTGTGTATTTTGAGAGGTCATGTTGCTATTTGGGAGTCCCATGTTATGGGATGGGTTTTGATTAGATGTATGTGTAAATGACGAGTTTTGGTTTTGCATGTGGGATATGTAAGATGGAATTTAGTTTAAGTGTTTAGGCTATAAGTGGGAATACAAGTGTTATGGGGAGAATTGGATTGTGTATGCCATGAGCTTTTAAAATTTTGACCATGTGTATTTTGGTTGTGATATTGTAGGAAAGGTCCTTGGTTACCACATTGTGTGAAGGGGCCTTGGTTGACAAGTTATGTGCTTTGTGTAATGGAGCCTTGGGTATTTTTTTTCACATGTATATGTGGATTAGGCCCTTTTTGCAACATAATGTTATGTTTGGTATAGTGCTCATTTTAGGAGGTGTGTTGATGATAACTTTAGGTTTCTTGGTTGTATTGTTTGTGCCAAGTGGATTTGAGGATGATTCCCTATGGTAAATGAAATACCCAAGAGTTGTGACATAGGTTGTGTCATGTTAAATGTTATTCCTTGTGTCGTTCCTTGTGTGCCAACTAGGGAGGTGTGGATTGTTGTTGCATCTTGTGTGCTTCCTCCTAATGAAATAGATGTATTAACTTGTAGGATAGAACCACTAGAGGTGGGTGTATTGTGTCCTTGAGTTTGTTTCATTGGTGTGTATGATGCTCGTAATGTTTTGACATCAAAGCTAGGAGGTAATGTGGCACCCTTTTTTAATAGTTTAGCTAAGTAATGTTGAGGGTCATGTATCAAAAACTCATCCACAAAGAGGAAAATTCAAGATCTTGTGTGGAAGCCTCTATTTATTATACGACAATATTTCCATTTTGGTATGTAGTGAAAGATTTCTCCAATAGAGATTTGAATGGTATAGGTGTCCCATGAGATGAGGTACCAAATGGGTTGAAAAACTCATTGTCTTATGGGAAGGCCATTTATTTTCTTTTCCTTTGCGACCTAGTTTCAACCATGTATGAATTACAAAAGGGAAGGTGGATGTGAGGATGATGTGGCACAATATCTAAGATGAATATGCAAAGGTATGCATAAGGATGACCAAGGTATGACTAAGACCAAGGTTATGTAGTTATGTTTTTGATATATGATATGCCTAAGGATGATACCAAGTATTGGAATCAAAGATGTCAAGATGTCAATAGAATGGTGTCACAATGAGGTCCATGCTATGGTAGTGTCAATGCAAGATGACTCTATTTTTGTATTTTTCAAATGATGTCTAATGATGATGTCAAGACAAGGAATCAAAGTGACAATAGTCAAATGTCAAGAGGGACACAATGAGATCAAATTCTTGACCAATGTATAAGGTATGCCAAATGGAGTGCATGTATGAAAGGATGGTGGGTAAAATGGTAATATGACCTAGGTTGATGACTAAAGGTATGAATATTAAGCACCTTGTGGCAAGGCCAAAGTAAGGTTGTCTACTCAAACTAGGATAGCCAAAGTTAAAAATATGGTTTATCAAGACTTCAATGATGGTAATGACTAAATGACAAGGTTTGAAAATGGTGGTCTCTAGCTAGCCTTATGAGTTGAGGGCCAACCTAGATGGCAAAGGGACTAAATTGATAGAAAGAGGTTGAAGTCAAGAAAAATCTAATTTGGTCACTATGGACTAGTCTCAAGTCTGATAAGTTTCCAAAGCTAAGGTCTACAACAAGGTGAATGCAAGGTAAAGGATATCCTAATGTTTTTCCTATGGTCAATTCCAGGTATGTAATGATGAATGGGTAAATGAATGATGGATGACAGTTCTTGAAAATTCAGAAGTCTGTGATCAAAGAACCAGGTAGTGCTCAATATTGATAAGAGAATGGCTTTGTATGAGTTTCCCCTAAAATTTCCAAGGAGAGGCAATTGCATCATTTTAGGTCTTAGTTATAGTTAATAATAGTCAGTTGCATCATTCTAGAAATGGTGAGTGTGATTTCCTAAATGGTAGTTGTAGTGAATTACAATCAATTGCAGTTCACAATGAGATTTGTTAGGATTTTACTTGTTTTGACCAATTTTTGAGATGATTTGTAAAACACAACAAACAGTATGAAAAAACTTGTTTTTGTTTGGTTTGAGTGTGTAAAATGTTTAAATGTGTAAGAAGGCACTTGTAAACATTTCGTAACCTAGCCTAGAAAGGATACCACTTGTTGAGTCTCCATTAGGACTACTTGAAACACCTAAATAAAGCAGACAACTAGAGATCTTGGTGGCACTGGATCCCCCTTACATGGCAAGGGCTCATCAAAATCTCTTAAACTCTAAGTCTAAAAAACTTGAGGGATTTCCTATCTCTACAATGAATGGTTGAACGATGGGTGGCTTCAAAATGATCGTTCTTGCACTAGCAAGTGAAAGGGATTTTTGCCACTAAAACAATGGTTCTTAATCAAATACTTAGGGACATGGCACCTCACAAGCCTCCAACAAGCCACTTAAGGCTTTAATCACTTTTACTAGGGGCTCTTACATGCTTTATGGTAGTACCCCATTATGAATGGCACTGTATGTATAAGGCCTACATACCATGAAGACACTTCTTACAAGATTAATTTTAAACCAATGAGTGAACATGCAAGTTCATTTTAGCTAATTAGTGAAAAGATGAAAATTATTGTAAATTTTAAGCCCAATGATGTGTAAATATAAAGTTAATTTTAATCCCAATGAGTAAGTATGAAAAAAAAGACAAGATAGATTAGCAATATCAAATGAGATGCCTCCTTACAACCCATGCCACATGCTATAAATCAAATTTCAGTAGAAGAAAACCCCTAAGATACGATATGAAAAAGACCTAAACTAGAAATTTGGAATGAAACCCTAAATTTTAAAGTAATAGGTGAACCAACAATCTTTTGGTTCTATATGCTTCTCTTACACTCTTAGGATCTTTCATCTAAAAGGAGAGAGATAGAATGCTAAAATTGTGGTGGTTCACTCAAATAAACAAATGTAGGATGTGATTATGATAAAATGCAATGATGTGAATGCGACTAAGTGATGAAATTGACTAATTATGAATGCAAAACTAATGTAATATGTAATGTTTGAAAATACAATGTGATATGAAAAAAATGAAATAGAAATTTAAACTAATGCAAACAAAATTGAACAAGGAATAATAGAGTGTACTTGAGAATTAATTGTTGAATTTTTAATGTTATGAAAACTGGAAGAAATCAATGTAAATCAGCAGTGGGACTCATTCACTATTGATGGTGAATAAGTCCTACTACTAGTAAAAACACCTAAAACTACTTTCTGACTATTAGGAATTGGATTATGACAAAATGACCTTTTTCAGCCTTTAGGTGGGACTCATTCGCCACTAATGCAAAATCATTCCTTCTCTAGAATTCTACAAATTCAAAGGTCAATTCTATAGATCCATATCTGCACTTGTCTTCTTTCCAGGTTGACGAAGTCAAATCTACAGAAAATAGACTATAGGTTGTCTCCAAGCTTGAAATAGCATTTAGTTGACCTTAAACACTTTGTTGACTTGTTGAAAACCTTTGAACACCTATTGTCTTGTCACATATGCATACAAAATTCTACAAACATACATGTAAAAGGGGGAAAATGGTTAATGGGTAGAGTATAGGGATTTGCCTTGGTCAAATCCCACTTTGGCAATCAAACCCTTAATGAAGAAATGGATTGAAATAAGCAAGGAATGATAAATAAAAAACATCCAAATGTCCTAAACTCACCACAACCTTGTTGAAGAAGTTTGAAGATATGTCAATGGTTGCTCCAAGCTGTTTAATGATTGCTTGATTATATGATGCAAAGTGCTTGAATGCTTAAGTGTATGATATGTTTAAGTGAATGTGATGAATGGGTGAATGTGGATTAAAATAGATGTAAAACCACTTATTTATACACACTTATGCCCTAATAACCCAATAATACAACATCACAGGCCGACATAAGGTATTTTTTAATAAAAACCCGAAAGAAAATTTGAATTATATTGAATTTGGAGGCAAGAGGGATTCATTCGCCATCAATGGAGAATGGGTCCCACCTTGGGCTTGTAAGTGGATGTCAGGAATTAAGTTGCGTTTAATGTTGTTTGTCGACCTTGCATTCAAAAATACACTTAATTAAGTCTTATGAGTGCATAAAGTGTTCAAATTAAGCATAAGAAAGGTGTAAATAGTGATAACAAGCCTAGAAAAAAGTGAAATATTGTTACAAGACTTTACAACATTTTAGAATAGGAAGTGATAAGTTACGAAATGGTGATATTTAGATGAATTGTAATGAGAAGAGTCTAGAAAAGTGTAGAAATGTGTTATAACACTTTACAACACCTTCACAAGATGTCATGATTTGAATATTAATGATCTAATGTGAATGCATAATTTACATTGCAACATGAAATCAAAGAAAAATAGGTCAAACATCATAAGAGAAAGAACTAAAATACCATGAAAATGTCAAAGATCCATTTTTCTATGGTACATTTAGCCCCCACTTTAGTAAGAGGATGAACTTGCTTGAAACTCACACTAAAGTAGCCATGCATATCGAAAGAGATCCAAATGTAGTTATGTTGGCAAGATGGAATAACAATGATCAAGAGGGATGGTCAAGCCCCCAGGATGAAGATCCCATGGAAAACTAAACATAAGAACAAAGAAACACATGTGTGAAAGAGAAAGAAAGAAGGAAGAGGGAAAGGAAAAGTTGGATCAAGCTTCGATCATTTTTTCAACTAGTTGTGAATTAGATCTAGGTTCCTTTTTTGAAAAAGGAAAATGCATACTCACTCTAGGGTGATAAAACTAATGGCAGTCTTCCAGGTGAGAAGGCCCAAAAGGGTGAGAAACATACACTAGTTAGTATGCACTCAAAAACACATAGGTGGCTATGGGGAAAGTTGTGCTGCATAATGGGTTTCCCACTCAACCATATCGAAGTTATACCTCTTGATAACTTTAACAGGGTGCCACAAAGGAAAATGTTGTTTTGTGCTTCATGAGAAAAGAAAAAAGTTGTGCTGCATAATGGTGGGTTTGCCCACTCAACCATATCGAAGTTATACCTCTTGATAACTTTAACAGGGTGCCACAAAGGAAAATGTTGTTTTGTGCTTCATGAGAAAAGAAAAGCTTCATATGCATTAGAAAATCATGAACAAACAGGATGGTACCACATGCATTCAAGTTGCGTTATGCAAGGTGGTAAAGATGTAAAATGTAAAAAGAAAAAATAAAAGATGTTCAAAGGAGTCTTGTTAAGTTCATGTAAGGTCTATCACTTAGCGAACATTGTGTCTAATGTCTTCAAGAGAGGACCAATCAAAGAATAGAATATTCACAACTTAGGGGATGCAGTGTGTTGCATAAAGCAACTGAGAGGAATGTAATATGCTAAGATAGATCACATTTATGAAGGAAATCATCCCCAATGTCATCCACAAAGTGACAAATACATCATATGAAGTGACAAGGATACACTAAGAACCAAGAATGCAAATGAATATTGCGAATGTATGCCCCCCTAAAGGTTCATATGTTTCCAAGCAAGGTTGCTTCATGTAAACGAAAAAGAAAACAAAAGAAAAGGAGGGTTTCCCCCTAGAAAGAGCACACCAAACATGTAAGGGATCTATGGATTTTGGGTTAGTATGTTTGTTGTTGAAATGGTTGATTAAAGAGCTTGAAACTATCATCATTCCCCAAATACACATAGAACTAGAATAAGGACACAAAGAGAGCGAAAAAAAAAAAAAAGTCTATTTTGGGTCAACATGGAAGAGACATTTCGGTTTCAACACTTTGCATCATCCCTAAAAGGAAAGCACAAACGAAGGGAAAACAAAAAGGTGAAATAAAAGGAAAAGCTTTTGGGTCAACATGAAGGAGCCATTTCAGTTTCAATGCCTTGCACCATCCCCAAAAGGAAAACACAAGAAGAGATAAAGTAAAAAGGAAAATGGACCATTTGGGTGAACATGGAGGAGAGATAAGGCATGTGAACACTTTGTGTCATCCCCAAAAGGAAAACACAAAACAAAAGCAAAAAAGAAAGTAAAAGGACCTTTTGGGTCAACATGGAAGACACATAGGTCATCTATACACTTTGCATCATCCCCAAAAGGAAAACACAGAACAGAAAGGGAAAAAGCTAATGTATGAATTATAGAAGAATAGAGGTACAAATAGAGGAAGTGCACAAAGAGAGAGAACATCAAACCCACATTACGAGGGAACACAATATGCACATACAAGCATACCAAAAGGAAAATGCAAAAGGGGCTAGTAATGCAAATGAAAGTCAACCATTAATCGAGTTATTGACTCAATCCCAAGTAGTATAAGCAGAAGGTGAATAACATAGTTAAGAGACAAAACAAATGCATTACAAGGACCAGGATAACAAATTCTTTCCTCCATAGAGTGTAAGAAAAGAATGAGCCAAGGTAGGTGATGGGAAGGGTCATGCAATAGTGAGAATGGTAAATTCTACAACTATGGTATGATAAAGGCATTTGTTGCTAAGGTATGATAGGAAAACATTCGGTATCAGGGTATGTGCATGATCATGATGGGCCAAAAATTGGCGATATGATGGGTATGTGGGTAAAAACTTTTTTTTTACCCAAAATTGATGAAACAAAAAAGGGTTTTTAAAGGAGATTCTTGAATTTAATAACTAATTATTATTCATTTTCTATTTGAATTACAACTAAAGTCATGATTGATAGGTTGATATAAAAACATCTATAGCTTTCAAATGGTATCAAATTTTTTGAATCCAAAACATGCATCACATTCTATGCTTCACATACTATAGGTTTAAAAAAAATTGAATTTCATGAAGTTTTGACCAACTTAAGGTGGTTAGACACATGAGTTTTTATATTTTTTAAAAGTTACAATAAAAAAATAATAATTAATTATTTACTTGGAAAAAAATTACAAAAAAATATACATCATATGTAGACATGAGTTCTCTACTTATATCTAAAATATTATTAAAAAATACTATCATTTTATTGTGGTTAAGGTGGTTAGACAGACACCTACTTCTTATTTTTTCCCTAAAATTTAAGTACTACTGTATTGAAATTTCAAATTTTCACCAAATAGATATATATTTTTAAAAATAAACCTAGTATTTTAGAAACTACATCCAGTTTTCTAGAAATTCTATTCTTACATATTTTTGAAATAATATAGATAACTTATTCAAATTTTTATGTCAAGTTGCCTAACTCTAATTTTTCTAAATTTTTCACCACTTAAGGGCATATTTTCCCATGATGATCCTGCACATACCCATTAGTGAAGTGATACTTGTTCAGTATGTCCTTCAATGTCCAATATTCCTTGGTATAGTGCCCAAGAATACAATGATATTTGCAATATGATATGTTAGAGTCTTTACGATGGATGATCAACCTGTTGGAAGGTGGTAATAGTATAAGGCCTTTGTTTAAAAGAAGTTGAAGTCTCCTTTCACATTTAGGTTGTGGATGGCTAGGAAACTTGATTTTTAAAAATTTTTAAGGTCATTTTCATTTTCTAGATTCTCGCTTTTCATGGATGGAAGGATGAAGAGGACCCATGGGGATCCTAGCATCCTTTTCATTAGAATTAGGTAATGGTTTTTCACGTGGAAGGAGAATGTTCAATTCAGAAGGAGAATCAAAGATCACTGTACCATCATCGTGAAGTTTCCAAAATTCAAAAGGAGGCTTATCAGCATGAGGAGGATCTTGATATCCTAATCCTATTGTGTCTTCTTTTCTTGGTATTTTTTCTAAAAGTTGGTAAATTTCATGTTCGGTTGTTGTATCACATCCTTGTTTGCTTAGGATAGTAAAGCCTTTTCCATGGGTTTCTTCAAGATTGATTGGTATGTTGGTGACTTTGTTATCATTAAATCATTAAGGATGTGGTTGTGTAGAGGAACTAGGTACACCTATTGATGGGAACTTAGGTCCTTCATTGATTTCAAGATTTAAGTATCCAAACATGGTAGGAGGTGAAATAGTAGGAAGATCTTGTGACTTCATGGATGGGTAAAAGGCTACATTGGTTTCAAGGTTATCAAGGAATGAATTTAAGAACTTGGTCATGTTATCATCATCTTCTCCAATGATTTCAATAGCATGAGCAGGTCATTCATTTGGAGTTGAAGGAGCATGATGAAGGTCAAGGTCATTATGATCATAGCCAAAGGCACAATTGGACATGTCTACTAAGGATTTCAATAAATTCCAAAACTTGTTAAAAGAAAAGTCCATGATGATAATGAATGAAAGTAAAGTAAGATGCAATAAAGAAGAGAAAATAGACAATCTAAAAAGTGTAATAGAAAGTAACTACAGAAAAATGTAATGTAGAAAATACCCAGAAAATGCCTAAAAATGTTGTTTGAAATGTGTAGGTGGACCGATTCACCCAGGGTGGCGAATGAGTCCAAGTATGAGATTTTTTTTTGTGTTTTTCAGAAAATTTAAAGTGATTTTAATGCTTTTTAGATGCAAACTAAAGATGCAAATGGATATTTTTAGTTTTCTAATGATTTGATATGCAAAAATGAAGTCTAAATGAGTCTTTCTCTAATCCAAGTTTAGAAACCCTAGGATGCAAAAACAAAACAAAACCTAATTGAATGTGGATGCAAAGGACCCCTAGGATGCAAGATGCAATTGAAATTAGAAAGATAGATGTGTTCAATATGCAGGTTCACCAAAATGAACCAACAATTTTGTGGATTCTATGGACTTCTCTTACACTATTAGGGTTTTTCACCTAAAAGGGGAGAGATAGAACCCACAATTTTTGGTGGTTCACTCAAATAAAGGAATATAGGATCTCATTATGACAAAATGAAATGATGTGAATGCATCTAAGTGATGAAATTGAATGATTATGAATGCAAAACTAATGTAATATGTAATGCTTGAAAACATAATGTGATATGCAGAAAATGAAATAGAAATGTAAACTAATGTAAACATAATTAAACAAGGACTAAAAAAGTGCACCTAGAAATTAATTGCTAAATCTGGAATGTTCTAGAACTGGAAGAAATCACTATAAATCACTAGTGGGACTCATTTTCCACTAATGGCGAATTAGTCATGCTACTTGTTAAAACACCTGAAACTACTTTCTTATTGTCGAGGACTAGATTCTAACAAAATCATCTTGTTTAGCCTTCAGGTGGGACTCATTCACCACTGATGGAAAATTAGTCCTCCAAAATTCTATAAATTCAAAGGTCAATTCTATAGATCCGAATCTGCACTTATCTTCTTGTTGGGTTGATGAAGTCAAATCTACAAAAAATGAACTGTAGGTTGTCTCCATGCTTGAAATAGGGTTTAGTTGACTTGAAACACTTTGTTGACTTGTTGACCACCTTCCAACACCTATTTTCTTGACAAATCTACATACAAAAGTCTCCAAACACACATATAAAAGGGGGAAGATGGTTAAGGGTTAGAGTATAGGGATTTTCCTTGGTCAAATCCCACTTTGGTAATCAAACCCTTAATGAAGAAATATAATGAAATAAGAAAGGAATGATGAATAAACAACATGCAAATTTCCTAAACACACCACAACCTCATTGAAGAAGTTTGAAGATATATTAATGGCTGCTCGAAGATGCTTAATGATTGCTTGATTGAATGATGCAAAGTGCTTGAATGCTTAATTTTATGAGATGATTAAGTGAATGCGATGAATGGGTGAATGGTTGTTAAAATGGACATATAAACACTTATTTATACACACTCATTCCCTAATAACCCAATAATACAACATTACAGGCTGACAAAAGGTATTTTTGAATAAAAAATTGAAAGAAAATTTGAATTATTTTGAATTTGTAGCCAAGAGGGACTCATTCGTCACCCATGGTGAATGGGTAGCACCTTGGGCTTTAAAGTGGGTGTTGGGAATTAAGTTGCATTTAATGTTGTTTATTAGGATTATATTCAAAAATACACTTAATTCAGTCTTATGAGTGCATAAAGGGGTCAAATAAAGCATAAGAAAGGTGTAAATAGTGATAACAAGCCTAGAAAAGTGTAAAATATTGTTACAAGACTTTACAACACTTTAGAATAGGACTTGATAAGCGATGAAAAGGTGATATTTAGATAAATTTTAATGAGAAGAGTTTAGAAAAGTGTAGAAATGTGTTACAACACTTCACAACACCTTCACAAGATGTCACGATTTCAATATTAATGACCTAATGTGAATGCAAAAGTTACATTACAACATTAAATCAAAGAAAAATGCATCAAGCATCATAAGAGGAAGACCTAAAAGACCATGAAAATTTAAAAGATCCATTTTTCTATGGTACAACAGGAAATTGTGTCGTAGAAGTTAACAATTGTGGTTCACAACTAGAAGCAATTGCATCTCAAGAGCAATGATTGCGTCATTCTAGATGTTGACTATGATTTATTAAATCAATTGCAGCTTAGAGCTGACAATAGATGTAGTTAATCCCTAGGAAGTTATGGTGAATGACATTCGATTGCATAATTCTAACCTAGATATACAAAATAATAGAAAATACAATGAAATATGAACAACTTGAGACTAATATAATATGCAACTATGGTTATTCTAAAGAAATGAAAAACTAGATGACCAAAATTTCCTAGAAAACTTCAGATATAAAAAAAAATCTAGATGTTCCCTAATCTAAATCAGTTGCATCATTCAGTGTCACAATTGAAACATTGTGTAAAAATTGATTATGTTGTTTGCTCATAGTTGCGATGATCGGTACCTATGACCTGTAAAACCAAAAATTTTGTATGATCTCTAGAAATTTGTCCTTTCATGTCAAGTTCACTAATGTAAACCAGGGCTAAAATTCTCAAGGTTAAGCGATAAAGTATTTAAATAAAACCCTAATAAACAATTAAGTACAAATAAGAATAAAGACAAAAACATGGAACAATATAATTAATACCAAAGAGTCTTCATACCATCATTGATTCACCATCATTGCATTTCATCATTTTTCTTGATATGAATAATTTCCCTCAGATTTTTTAGTATGAAAAGTAGGTCTAATGACAATGATAAAGAAAAATATTGAAGATTCTAATTAACTATGGATGCACTTGACTTGATGTTGATAGACTTGATAACAAGATGACTCAAGAGAACTTGTAGATTCTCCAAGATGTCTAAGAAGATGTCTAAGATGTCTAATATCTTAGATCAACAAATGAAAATGACAGAGGTATTTTAAAGGAAAGCCAATTTTGATTGAAACGCTGATTGAAAGTCAATAATCAATGGCCAAGAATGAAAGATGTAGTGTGCACTAGGGTTAGGGAAAATGATAAGTATTGACAGTCATGATTAAATTATAAATAATTTAATCAAGGGTGGATATTAATTGAGACATTGATAGATAAGGTTTGATGTGGAAGATAAGATTGGCATGGAAAAAGAGGTGAGACAAAATTAAATAATAATAAAACTATTTAATCTAGGTGACCAGTGAATAATTAAATAATTAAAAAAAAATATTTAATTATAGAAAAATATGACAAAGAGGACCTTTTTAATTAAATAATGATTTACTTCAAAATTGAAGAGAGTGTACCAAATTAAATAAATAAAATTAATTTAATTTATGAGAGAAGAGGTTAATCAAAAAATAAATAATGAGAATAATTATTAAATTATAGTGGAAAGTGATAAATAATTAAATAAATAAATATTTATTTAAGTTTAGAAAGAAAAGGCCTTAATTAGTGATGTAATTAAATATTTTTTTTAAATTAATTAATCAATGGGGGAAGATAAATAAAGCAATGAATTGATTAAATAATTAAAATTATTTAATTAATAGAAGACATATGACATTAGAAAATAATTAAATAATTAACATTATTTAATTATCAAGATTGACAGGGTGAGCAATGATGAAGAAATTAAGAGTCATAGGCCTTAGGAAAAAAATTTAGTGTCTACAATATGCTTTATTGGGAATATTTAACTCAAATGGGAAATTCCTATTGTTGCTGAAATCTATGGCTTAGCCAACAAATTTTACTACTGAGTAGTAGCTACCATTATACTTTTAGGCTTATGTTTGAGATAAGCAATTTTTTGGGAAGGTTGAAATCTCATGAAGCCTTTTGGTGTAATCCTTATGTTTTAGACTGAGAGCGAAATTTTGGCTTCCCTCGACCATTCCACTAGTTTGCAACTAAACCCTTGTTCATAAGCCATTGTATAGAAATTTTAATGTTATCCCCAAATGAATGGAGTTTGGGTTTCTAAATAATTTTTTGTCTTCAAATGCTAGTAAGAGTAATGGGTGTTGGAATGCTTTGTTCAGTAAAATCTGAGTATCACACTCATGACACTTTTTAATACTTATTTAGACTATTTTTTGTGTTGAGACTTCATCTTATCTTATTTGAATGGAAGTCAATAAAGGATATCATAATATGTGCATATAAAACTGTATATAATGTGCAATATTATTTCAATCCATAGTATAACCTATTGAAAGATTATAAACTATTAGTTTTGTGCTCTTTATTTTTGAAATGTTGAAATAAATTGGGTCTGATAGACTTGAAAATTATTACCTATCAACATAACAATGATGTTTTTTTGTGAATATTATTCTCCATCAAAAGAACTTTGCCCATCTTTATTTTCATATCAGTAAGGAAACCCAAATTGATTTATGATTATGAGTGAACCAAAGATTTTTGGGTAGGGCTTATAGGCTACTCTTGCGCTCTTAGGATGTTGCACCTAAAAGGAGACAGATAAACCCCACACAAAATATCTGGCTAGGTTCACTCAAATTATGCAATGTATGATGTTATTTGAAATAAATAGAATGAAATAAGTATAATTAGATGATCTATTTGACTGATTATGTGTGCAAGACCTAAGAATTATGCAATGTTGGAAAACATAATGTGTTATGCAAACATGAACAATGAATGATGCAAAACAGAAAAGAAGAAGGTTGATTCAGAGTCCACCTAGGCAGAGAATAGAGAATCTAGAATCTTCTGAATGTTGTCTGATATTACTAAAAATCACTAGTGAGACTCATTCACCACTAATGGCGAATCAGTCCTACTTCTGATGAAAATTGTCAGAAACTAGCTTCTGAGTGTGGGGATCTAGAAGCTAACAAAATCTAGATTTCTAGCCTTAAGGTGGGACTAATTCGCCACTAGTGGCGAATCAGTCCTCTCCCAAAATTATGTGAAATCAGGGGACAATTCTACAACACCGTATCTGAGGTTGTCTACTTATCGGGTTGATGAAGTTAATTCTACAAAAAATGAACAAAATGTATTCTTCAAGCTTGAAATGAGGTTGATTTGACTTACAACAACTTGTTGACTTGTTGACCACCTTTCAACACCTAATTACTTGTCAAATCTGCATAGACAAGTCTACAAATACACATGCAAGAGGGGGAAAATGGTTGAGGGTTAGAGAATAGGGGTTTTCCTTGGTTAAACCCCACTTTGGTAATCAAACCCTAAACAATGAAATGAAATGAAAAGAATATGATAAATATATAACATTTAAATGTCATAAACTTAGCACACCTTTGATGCTCAAAATCTAAAGATATATCAATGGCTGCTCCAAAATGCTTGATTAGATGATACAAAGTGCTTGAATGGTTGATGAATGCTTGAACGTGTTAAAAGATTGTAGGAGATGTAAAATGAGGAAAAAACACTTATTTATACATTCTTGTGCCTTAGTAGCCTATTTATACCTCATCATAGGCTAACATCACATAACTTTGAATAAAAACCCAAAAAAAAATTTGAAATATTTTGAATTTGGAGTCAAGAGGGACTCATTTTCCACCAATGGTGAATGGGTCCCACCTTGGACTTGAATGTGGGTTTCGGGAATTATCCTACATTTAATGTTGTTTTTTAGGTTTACCATAAAAAATACACTTAATTAAGCCTTATGAGTGCATAAAGGGGTCAAATAAAGCATAAGAAAGGTGCAAGTAGTGAAATTATGCCTAGAAAAGCATAAAATATTGTTACAAGACTGTACAACACTTCAAAATAGGACTTGATAAGGGATGAAAAGGTAATTTTTAGGTGAATTATAATGAATAGAGTCTAGAAAAGTGTAGAAATGGGTATGTACAGGATCATGATGGAAAAAGCATGCCCTTAAGTAGGGAAAAATTCAAAATAATCAAAGTTAGGCAACTTGACATAAAAAATTGAATAAGTTATCTATATTATTTCAAAAATATGTAAGTATAGAATCTGTAGAAAATTGAATTTAGTTTCTAAACTACTAGGTTTATTTTTTTTAAATCTATTTGGTGAAAATTTGAAATTTCAATGCAGTAGTACTTAAATTTCAGGTGAAAAATAAGAAGTAGGTGTCTATTTGACCACCCTAACCACAGTAAAATGATCATTATTTTTTATAATATTTTAGATATAAGTAGAGGACTCATGTCCCAATGTGATGCATATTTTTTTGTAATTTTTTTCCAAGTAAATAGCTAATTATGATTTTTTTATTACAAATTTTAAAAATTATAAAAATTTGTATGTCTGACCACCTTAACTTGGTCAAAACTTCATGAAATTCATTTTTTTTAATCCTATAGTGTGTGAAGCATAGAATGTGATGCATGTTTTGGATTCAAAAAATGTGATGTTGTTTGAAAGTTATAGATATTTTTCAATCAAGCTATCAATCAGGACTTTAATCATAATTCAAATAGAAAATGAATAATAATTATTTATTAAATTCAAAGTAAAGCATTAGTTATATTGGTGGAAAGCTAAGAATCTCCTTTTAAAACCCTTTCCATTTAATCAATTATGGGTAAAAAAAAGTTGTCAGTCACATACCTTACACATGCCCATCATCTCACCACTTTTTGGCCAATCATGATCCTACACATACCCAAATGTTTTACAACACTTTAAAACAACTTCACAAGATGCCATAATTTGAATTTCAAGGACCTAAATGTGAATGTTCAAGCCACACTACAACATTAAATCAAAGAAAAATGGACCAAACATCATGATGAGAGACCTAAATGGCCATGAAAATGATAAGGGGCCATTTTTCTATGACACATTTATCCCCCACTTTGGTGAGAGGATGAACTTGCTTCAAGCTATGTAATGCCCCAATGTGCAAACCCAAAACAACAAGACAACTATTACTACACATTGTATTTTTAAAGCTAACATATTAGATTTGTACATTAAGTTTCTAGTACATAACATTCAATTAAAAGATACACTATCAACCTATGTCCTTTGGGGTACATGTGAAGAAATTGCGTAATCTAGACTGATAACAATGATAACAAATAATTTTCCAAGTTGCATCATAACCCATGACAAAGAATTCATTACCCAAAACCATACATCCATTATAATTCCATTATTAAGAAGTGTTCACAAATGTACACTAATCATAACCAAGATTAACTTAGTTTCAATAATCATAAACATATATTATAATCATGAGAATACAAAGAAGCATATTTCCACAGATACAACTTGTTTAAATGATGGAAACCATGATCATTAATTAGATAAGGAATACAACGATACAATCGGGTAAAAGTACAAACCTGTGTCACACTTTATAAAGGAATCAGCCAACAACAAAAAAAATTCTGAACTTCAACCACATAAAAGTGGTCTTTATGTTTTGAATTTCAAAATGGTGTAAACTAATGAAATTTAGAACTTTTGATGAATTTTATTGCTGTGATTTTTAAAATTAAAAAAAAAATGTTTTCTTTATGTTTTTATCAATCTAAGGATAGATTTTGGAATGCTGAAAATTTCATAAAAGAGTGACTTCACCGATCGTCAAGAAACAAATTGAAAAATACATTATTTCTCCCTTATTTTTTTTTCTCCAAATAGGTAACTTCAATATCTTGTGCATGGAAAAAGAAAAATCAAATTTTGATGTATATTGTTCTTGTAATAACGTTTTAAAGTCAAACATGTCAGAATTTGACAGTTTTTCACGAATAGTCAACTATTTTCAAAAAATTTAATCATTTTCGAAAAAAAAATTATACCCTTTTGAAGAAGACTCTCTCCTCTTGTGCCCCATATAAAATTTAATTTTTTTAATAAGTTTTACTATCTTTTTTTATATTTGTAATCAAAATATTTTTTCATTTTAGAAACCTACTTGCATTATTTAAAAAATAAAATATATTAAAACTAATCAAAATATTAAAATATATATATATTTGGATTCTCCACTCCGAGCTCTACAAAAGGGTTTTTTTCTTCAAAAAAATCATTCTGACTAAAGAAATACCTAGCTAAAGTTGAAAGTTTCAGAAAATTTTGAAAAAAGCTGAGTTGGTTGCCAACTAGGATGCCACATAGATAGTTTCAGTAGAAATAGTTTCTATAGAAAGGGTTTCAGCCAAAACCCTTTCGGTAGAAATAGTTTCTATAGAAAGGGTTTCGGCCAAAACCCTTTCTATAGAAACCTCGTACATTAAAAAAATGCAATTTCAAAGCCAACTTCAAAGCGAGAAATGAAAAAAATTAATTTGTTGGGATTCGGCCGAAACCTGTGTACCACGTAATAGGCTACATGGTTTCGGTCGAAACCTAGCCGGCCGAAACCTTTCCAGCTGAAAATATTTCGCTCAGAACTATTTGTTTGGCCGAAAGTGTGACACAACTTTGTGCTTTTACCCAATCATACATTACATTTGTTTCCATTACATTGCATAATTCAATCACATAATTTTATATCATTGTGTCCCAACACACATGGGATTAATACATAAATACATTAGTATGACAAAATAAAGAATATACATCTAAAAATATAGTGAGATCTAGAACAATCTACATTTGTGTAACACTACACTTCACGAACGCTGACAAGGAAACCAATGGGGTGTGTGGCACATTCCACCTGACCATGTGGACCCGAAGGGCCAACCTCCCATGCTAGGAGTCGACAAGAAAGACCCACAATCCAAGACAGTCAAGATGGAAAACCACAAGACCAAACCACAAAAAACATCAAAAAAATAATGGTCAACAACATCAACAACTACAACAGGAGGACTACTTCCAAAGGCATACAAAGATAATGGCAAGGGAAACTATGAGAGAGTGTCATTGCATGACCCTATCATGGGTTATCCTGGTTGCCTCTCAATAGACACTAGCCCCCATCTGTGGTTATTCTAGCTACCCCTCACTAGGTGTCGGACCCATAGGGTTACACGTGTAGGACCGGTAGCTACTCATGAAGATGAGGTAGCAACCTTGCTGACCATAGCCTTCTTAGCCCACCCTTAGCCTTTGGAAGCACTAACGACGTTGGCAAGGTATGTTACTTATCTTTAGTTAATTGTTAACTTACCCATCCTACTAGTTTGTTTTATTAGGTTTTCACTTGTTTAACCAAGTTCATGGGTTATCTAGGCTACCCCTTTGTGCGCCAAACCCCATGACAAGCCACTCTCCTAGTTAGACCCAAACAAAAATACACAATAAGAATGGGTGTACAAAAGCATAAGAAGCACTAAAACCATAAAATTCACAATGTTCAAGGCAAGAAACCCTAGGAACAAGTACACCCAGATAAGCATGATATAGAAAATAATCAATGATCCACAAGGGACTAACCATGAAAAAGGTCAATGTACAATACTCTATCCTAGTGCCTTTGGAAGCTAACAAAAACCACTAACAAGTGAGCAATTTATACCATGTGGGTTCCCAATGAACTCAAAATATGAACATGAAATGACCTGAAGAAGCAGAGTAAAACAAAAAGAATAGTATAAACCACATGAACCCACCACATATGTCATAGAAGATTAACCATGCAACTTAACTAAACATAACAAGACAAAGATAGTGGAGATATTTAAGAAAAACAACCACATAATAAGTTGCATGCCCATACAACAACTTAACCAACAACTCAACGGGCATTAACTTCTTTTAAATTTTGTTTACGTTATATCCTAAAATTTATCTTACAATAACCAAAATTCTAACTTGTGAGATATTCAATCTTTAATTGCCTAGTGGTCTTATGAAACACTTCCGAAAACGAATAACTATCCCTAATTAGTCAACTTATCTTACCACCTCACTAAATATATGATTTACTTTCTGCATATAACTTGACCATTGTCTCACATATTTCCTAATCATTATAGAAGATCAACTACATTTTTCTTCAAAATCATATTCATTTACCTGATTTCCCATTAATAAGAAATTGAATAATTAAGTAACATTCCTATTCTCTCACTAACATTTTTTAGCCAAAATGATAATATAAACTAACAGATCTCTCAACATAATATTGTCTTACAATAAAAATACCTTTCCTTTATAAAAACATAATTAAAGGTTGCATTCCAAATAAAAATCTATTTCTTTACTTTATTACCTAAACATATTTAAAGTAAAGTAATTCCACATACAAATATGTGCCTATATTAACACCAATTGTATAATTAGTTATTATCACATACCAATACATTTATTTATTTAAAATATTCACTTAAATTCTATAATAGAGTATATCCTCCTAGCATCCAATACTTAGAAAAAGATGTGAAGTTTTGTTACAACAATTGGATCTGGATTGATAGTAGGAGGACATAATAATGACTTCAATTTATCCCAATAAAATAAAACCATGACCATAATTAAATCCAAAGTAAATAATTTCAATAAGATTGAAATAATTAGTTTAAACAATATAATCTAGAGACATGATTGAGTGAACTGGAAAATAGAGTTTGAAGCTACATGGGATGGAGAGACTCTAACAGCCAAGACTGTTGGTAAACTTATAACATGAGAAAACTGGCCAAAAAGGAGATATTGTAACGGCTGATGCAAAAAGTATACAACGTATAGAAATATTCATAAATTAGGAGGTTCAATGAGGAGTATTAACTTGCAGACAAAACAATAAAAACTAATTCAAACATATGAAAATACAACGACAATCACCAAAGGTGTATTGATAGAATACAATACCATACTAGTTGTCTATTGACAAGCATACATATTCACAGTTTACTGAATGGAATGCCATAATGCTTCGAATTCCAAATATAGATAAAAAGGCATTATAATAATAATAAAATTCAATCAACATCGAATTAAACAAATCACCCATGGGAAATGCAACTACATTGTCGATGGCAGTTACATAAACCATAGTCATCGAATCTTCCAAACTCAAAAATTAATTCATCGAATATAGTCGTAATATTACAAAAAAAAGAAAAGAAAAAGAAAAGGCAACACACCTCACAAAATGTGTATCCTTCATGGAGCACTCGCGGAAGAAGGAAACAAACAAAAATAAGAAACGTAGGAGCTGAATGCAAGAGAATTTGTTCTAAGAGGTGTGAAACATTTTCATCAATCCAAAAAAGTGACATTGCTCAAGTGCAGAATATTGGTTATGCTAACTGAAATAAATCGAAGATAGGGAGCCTAGGAATGTGCTATGGAAATCTATTGTGACAGCCTAATAAGATTTTCAAGAAAAATCCAGTAGCAGGTGTATGGAAAATCATCTTAATCCACTGATACCATCTACCCTGCCCGCAACCAAAAATGGGAAACTTGGGAATAGGCCCCAAGGTCGGCATGTACACAAAATATGGAGGTATAGACGAAGCTCAAAATTGTTTGATAGAATTCCTGAAAGCGTAGTCACCTCAGGGAATATAATGTTTGCATAACATGCACAAAGTGGTTTGGTTGCCAAGGCTTTAGAAACTTGTAAGCAAAAAAAATTCAAGATGCTTTCCTAGTTTTCCACTATGGAAGTGACAAGGTGACATGGCAGTCCTTCCAACGACATCATTCAAAGTTGATTGGTGGTGTTCTATGGATAATATAGGAATATAGGATGAGTATTCCCAGCTATGTGGCTTAAGATTGGATCCTAAGAAAATATTGCAACCTATGTTCTCCTCTAATCATCTATGCAGACATGAAAGGTGAGGGGAAGTCCACGATAAGGAGAAAATTGGTGATACTAAATGGAACAATCTAAAAAGTCAGCTCATGCGATGATAATTTAAAGAAAAGGAATCGATGGGTGTTAAAGCCAAAATGACACTAAATACCAGAAATCGCTATCCAGAAACCAACCAACCTTGAATATCCTCACAATACTCCCACGTAACTCTAAAAATATGGTATAATTGGCAAACAATTGCAAGATACCGCTAACAGCATAATTATAACATATGTATAAACTAAAAGACTGTAATAAAACAAAAGATACTAAGGCTCTAAGAATAGTTTTTTGCGCTCAAAGAGATAATGAAAGACACTGTACATAAAGAGTGCAGCCTGGCCGAATCTTTATACAGAATGGTCAATGGTAATAAACATGTTTATCAAATGCATATAGGCCAAAATCCACAATTTAATGCAATTGCGACTCAGTTTGGAAATATGAAATACCAACTACAACAACAAAATATAATCACATTCGCATAAACAATAGACAAATTCCATAATAATCTCTTCCCATCGAATAGAACATAAAGGTGAGCAACAGATATAGCCACTTCCATGCCAATCCAACGCTTAATACAATAAAATACAACAAATCGACTGACTTGATAACAAAAAGGAGCCAAGCAAGGTTAAAACAGGACCATGATGGAAGCTAAAACATGTAACTTTCCAACCAAGATGAGAGGTCAACTACAAGAAAAAGACGCTAAGCTCCAAAGATGAATAGCTCGCATAAAGGATTCAAAATGAAAAGATTCACTGTCCCTAAACAAATCAATGAGATTGCCAAAGAATATCTCCCCCTATCGATTAACATGCAACCGACTATACCATTTTCTAGTTTCAAAAGGAGGAGTAGAGTCACAATCAGATCACATCTACCTAACATGCACCAACGCCAAGAAGTGACTAACCAAACTTAGCTAAAGTTTGCAAAATTATTTTAGCACAATAGAACTCATCCAACCATGATGCGTTAAAAGTAAGGAAACCATAATATAAAAATGACAGGGAAAAGGAATTAATGATATGGAAAGTTGTGATGGAACTTACTTTATCAGGCGTATGAATGGTGATTAGCAGGTCAAGTTGAACCCCCATTCACCCGAAAATAATTCTAATCCAAAGCAATATCCACTGCCAAGAACTCTAATTTTATTTTTTTTGTAAACCAAAATTAACTCATGATATCCTTTCCCCAAAAAAAATCAGCATACATAAAGCTCAAGGTGAGATAAGTTCTCAAAAACACCAAAAATCAATAAGATTAACAAGTTGACTGTTCAAATCTAGTTTCAAGCTATGCATGAGCACATTTTATCTTTTCTCCATCTTTTTCTATTTCTGCTTGTTTTAACATCAGTTTGAATCTTATCTTCTAAGTTCATTTTAAAAATCACCCTTTATTTGATTTAAAATCATATTACTTTTCGTATCTAATTAATTAGAAAACAAAATTGATGATAATAATTATTTATCTTTATTTATTATTTTAATCATTAAAACATTCAAGCACCTTATTTATTTTAAATAATTATTATCACCTATTTCTAAACATACTTCTATTAACTATTATTTTAATCTAACGATTAATAATCAATAATAGCATTTCACAAACATAGTTCATTTAATTAACATCCCAATCAATTTAAGTTTCCCTTTTAACTCTTTCAATGATTATCATAACATCTTTTACCAACATATGGTATTAAGTATTATTTAATTCCAAATTGATTTAAACTAACATTCTAATCAACTTTAATTTAATTACATTTATTAGTCAAGGTTAATTATCAAAATATTAACTTATCACATAACACAAGGTCAATTAAACAATGTAATCATGAAACCAAACATGACACCACAATTCATATACTTAATCAATTATCATGAAGGCCAAGAATGAAGGGGTATTACATCCTCCCCCATTTAGCCTCGACTTACACAGTGAAGTTGATCACACACATAAAAACACTAATACAACAACAATTGTATCGACAATCATAACATTAGTTAAGAAAATAAAATTAAATGTCGAAAAAAGATGAATGAGACCAAAAAAGGAATAGGGTTTCAACAGACAACATCGTCAAATTAAAGACGGGGTGACATACTAGATAATTTATATCCTAAAATTTATCTTACAATAACCAAAATTCTAACTCGTGAGATATTAAATCTTTAATTTCCTAGTGGTCTTATGAAACACTTCCGAAAGGGAATAACTATCCCTAATTAGTCAATTTATCTTACCACCTAACTAAATATATGATTTACTTTCTGCATATAACTATACCATTTTCTCACATATTTCCTAAGCATTATAGAGGATCAACTACATTTTTCTTTAAAATCATATTCATTTACTTGATTTCCCATTAATAAGAAATCGAATAATTAAGTAACATTCCTATTCTCTCACTAACATTTTTTAGCCAAAATGATAATATAAACTAACAGATCTCTCAACATAATATTGTCTTACAATAAAAATACCTTTCTTTTATAAAAACATAATTAAAGGTTGCATTCCGAATAAAATTCTATTTCTTTACTTTATTACCTAAACATATTTAAAGTAAAGTAATTCCACATACAAATATGTGCCTATATTAACACCAATTGTATAATTAGTTATTATCACATACCAATATATTTATTTACTTAAAATATTCACTTAAATTCTATAATAGAGTATATCCTCCTAGCATCCAATACTTAGAAAAAGATGTGAAGTTTTGTTACAGCAATTGGATCTGGATTAATAGTAGAAGGACATAATAATGACTTCAATTTATCCAAATAAAATAAAACCATGACCATAATTAAATCCAAAGTAAATAATTTCAATAAGATTGAAATAATTAGTTTAAACAATATAATCTAGAGACATGACTAAGTCAACTAGAAAACAGAGTTTGAAGCTACATGGGATGCAGAGACTCTAACAACCAAGACTGTCAATAAACTTATAACATTAGCAAACTAACCAAAAAGGAGATATTGTAACGGTTAATGCAAAAAGTATATAGCATATAGAAATATTCAACAATTAGGAGACCCAATGAGGAGTATCAACTTGCAGAAAAACAATAAAAACAAATTCAAACATATGAAAATACAACGACAATCACAAAGGGTGTATTCATAGAATACAATACCATAGTAGTTGTCTATTGACAAGCATACATATTTGTAGTTTACTGAATGGAATGCCATAATGCATCAAATTCCAAATATAGATAAAATGGCATTATAATAATAATGAAATTCAATCAACATCGAATTAAACAAATCACCCAGGGGAAATGCAACTACATTATCGATGGCACTTACATAAAAAATATTCATGGAATCTTCCAAAATCTAAAGGAATTCATCGAATATAGTGCTAATATTAAAAAAAAGAAAAAGGCAACGCACCCCACAAAACATCTATCCTTCACGAAGCACTCACGGAAGAAGGCAACAAATAAAAACAACAAACGCAGGAGCTGAATGCAAGATATTTTTTTCTGAGAGGTGTGAACAATTTTCATCAATCCAAAAAAGTGACATTGTTCAAGTGAAGAATATTAGTGATGCTAACTGGAACAAACCGAAGATAGGGAACGTAGGAATGTGCAATGGAAATCTATTGTGACAGCCTAAGAATATTTTCAAGAAAAAGCCATTAGCAGGTGTATGGCCAATCATCTTAATCCACCAAAATCATCTACCCTACCCGTGCCCCAAAATGGGAAACTTTGGAAAAGGCCCCAAGGTCAGCATGTACGAAAAATATGGAGGCATAGACAAAGCTCAAAATTATTTGATAGAATGCCTGAAAACATAGTCACCTTAGGGAATATAATGCTTACATGACATGCATGAAATGGTTTGGTTGCCAAGGCTTTTGAAACCTATAAGCAAAAGAAATTCAAGATGCTTTCCTAGTTTTCCACTATGGAAGCAACGAGGTGACATGGCAGTCCTGCCAATGATATCATTCACAGCCAATTGGTGGTGTTCTATGGATAATATAGGAATATAGGCTGAGTATTCCAAACTACGTGGCTTAAGGTTAGATCCTAAAAAAATATTGCAACCTATGTTCTCCTCTAATCATCTATGCAGACACGACAGGTGAGGCGAAGTCAGCGGTAAGGAGAAAATTGGTGATACTAAATGGAACAATCGAAAAAGTGAGCTCATGCGATGATAATTTAAACAAAAGGAATCGATGGGTGTTAAAGCCATAATGACACTAAATACTAGAAATTGATATCCAGACACCAACCAGCCTCGAATATCCTCACAATACTCCCATGTAACTCTCAAAACATGGTATAATTGGCAAACAATTGCAAGATACCACTAACAACATAATTACAACATATATATAAACTAAAAGTCTATAATAAAACAAAAGATCATAAGGCTTTAAGAACAGTTTTCTATGCTAGAAGAGATAATGAAAGACGTTGGACACAAAGAGCATAGCCTGGCCGAATCTTTACATAGAAAGTTCAATGGTAATAAACATGTTTATCAAATTCATATAGGCCGAAATCCACAATAATGCAATTGCGACTCAGTTTGCAAATATCAAATACTGACTGCAGCAACAAAATAAAATCACATTCACATAAACAAGAGACAAATGCCATAATAATCTCTTCCCATCGGATCGAACATAATGGTGAGCAACACTTATAGCAGATTCCATGCCAATACAAAGCTTAATACAATAAAATACAACAAATCAGTTGACTTTATAATGAAAATGGGCCAAGCAAGGTTAAAACTGCACCACGATGGAAGCTAAAACATATAACTCTCCAACCAATATGAGAGGTCGGCTAAAATAAAAGGATGCTAAGGTCCCAAGATGAATAGCTCGCATAAAGGCTTCAGAACGAAAAGATTCACTGACCCCAAACAAATCAATGAGGTTGCCAAAGAAGATCTCCCCCTATCGATTAACATGTAGCCGACTCTACCATTTCCAGGTTCAAAAGGAGGAGCAAAATCACAATCGGATCACATCTACCTAACATGCACTAATGGCAAGAAGTGACTGACTAAACTTAGCTAAAGTTTGCAAAATTATTTTAGCACAATAGAACTCATCCAAACATGATGTGCTAAAAGCAAGGAAACCATAATATAAAAACGATAGGGAAAATGAATTAATGAGAGGGAAATTTGTAATGGAACTTACTTGATCAGGTGTATGAATGGCGATTAGCAGGTCAAGCTGAACCCTCACTCACCCCAAAATAATTCAAATCCAAAGCAATATCCACTACCAAGAACTCTAATTTTTTTTTTTTTTGAAAACCAAAATTAACTCATGATATCCTTTCTCCAAAAAAAAGTAGCATACAGAAAGCTCAAGGTGAGATAAGTTTTCAAAAACACCAAAAATCAATAAGATTAGCAAGTTACACATTCAAATCTAGTTTCGAGTTGTGAATGAGCACATTTTATCTTTTCTCCATATTTTTCTATTTTTGCTTTTTTAAACATCAGTTTGAATCTTATCTTCTAAGTTAATTTTAAAAATCAACCTTTATTTGATTTAAAATCATATTAATTTCCATATCTAATTAATTAGAAAACAAAACTGATGATAATAATTATTTATCTTTATTTATTATTTTAATCATTAAAACATTTAAGCACCTTATTTATTTTAAATAATTATTATCACCTATTTCTAAACATACTTCTATTAACTATTATTTTAATCTAACGATTAATAATCAATAATAGCATTTCACAAAAATAGTCCATTTAATTAAGATCCCAATCAATTTAAGTTTCCCTTTTAACTCTTTCAATGATTATCATAACATCTTTTACCAACATATGGTATTAAGTGTTGTTTACTTCCAAATTGATTTAAACTAACATTCCAATCGATTTTAATTTAATTACATT